>JADMLD010001392.1:0-1200000 GCA_017589585.1 Phylloscopus whistleri | reverse complement strand
TCTCTGTAACCAACAGGCTTGAGGGAGCAGGGCAAATCTGACATTCTTTCAACAGCGCAGACACCTGGATAACATCTTGCTGTTATTAGAGAGCACAGTGCAAAGACATCCAGCTTGTACCCAGGAAGATTTACTAGTCCTGGGTCAGCACAGCCTCATCAGAGCGGATTTGGCTCCTGCCTACAGCACACAGCTCCCAGGAGAACTGCAGAGCTCAGGTGCTGGGCCTGCTGCAGAACAGGCACAGGCAAGGAGGTCACCAAGTGCCAGGAAACCCCAGCAGCATCTACTTACCAGAGATGCTGTTACTCATCATACCAGCTCCCACCACTTTCTAGTTCCTGAAACACATCCCACAGTCTGGCACAGTTCCCCAAACCCACACATCCCAAAAGAAAGTTCACATCAGACCCTGGTCCTGGACTCCTTTCTCCTTCTCTCTAGACCGTAACTGATCAGTTGCATGTCCATTTTTTTCTCATCACCCACCTCCAAGACTCCATACAAACCTTCCCCCAAGTCAAGTCACTTCAATTAATTAAAAGCTGCTGGCCACCCAGCCCAATATTTCTTCTTACACCCTCATAATACTTCCTGAGCCATTGTCTGAGAAACTCAGCATGAAAAGACCAAGCTGGCCAAGCCCCTTAGAGATGCACATTTTCGATGCACTGCTTGGCATTTTCTCATTTTCAATTTCTCATTTTCTCAACATTCTCAATTTTCTCATTTTTTCATTTCTAAATGGCAAGATTAAGAAAAAACCTGGTTTCCTGCCCCTCTCAAGCCCTGGCTCTGAAGTGTAGTGTGTGCCTGTCAGAGACTGGAAGGACTGATGCCTCGAGACATTTAGGGGTGCCTGTGTGTGTGAGAAGTGAGCAGGTCAAGCTTTGCCCTGCCCCCACACCCCCCAGCCTCTATTCCAGCCCTGCACTGGCACACCAGGGGCAGGGCTCCACTCTGCCTAACCCAGCTCCTGAGTGACCAAATGACCAGAAGAAGTCCCACCTAGGGGGAAGGCCCACAGCTTTTTAAGGCTGAGCATGAGTGCAGCACATCTTGATCCTACCTTCTCTTGGAGTTTGTGTCTGAACACTGCTGGAACCCAGCCACTGGTAGCTATCTGTGCTTTTCTATATCTTCTGTCTTTTGCTCCTTCTTCTAATCCCCGCTTCTTGGAACATTTTGAGTAACTTAACATGGAACGGGTTTAAAGTGTGCTTAGTTGGATGGGCTAAATTAATGCTGTGAGAAGTGTTTTATGTTGATGAGATGTTGTACTAAGTCTTTAGTTAAAGTTTCTTAATTTTTCAGAAGTTTGCCAGCAAACTTTTGTGCTGTTCTGACCTCTTGAGAACATCTGGTCAGTATTTCTCCCACGTGTCGAACCCAGAGTACAGGAATCATTATAAACTTTCAAAAGTCTCATCAAGCAACTTGATTGGGGCCTTACAGTGGCAGCCAACATATCTTTCTCCCCCACACCCCAGAAGTTGCTGGGAGTTGTCCTCGCTCACAAGAGGGGCAATTAGCTCTGGGAGAAAAGCTGGATAAGATAAAGAGACTCCTATACCTTGTATCCTCCCCCAGTGTTTTTCCACCTTAGCCACCCTTTCTCACAAATGATGAGACAGTTTGCAAATACACATTCTTGACACAGGACTGAAATAAAAACAAGGAAGTTGTATTTGAACAGATCCATGGATAGTATCTACTTATTTTTTACTGAATTTTCTGCCTTGTGACAATACAGTGAGCAGTCAACTCTGAAATAAGAACTGAGGCAGTTGTTCAAAATCCATTATGAGAGGGAAAAAAAAAATCTCAGAAATACCACTCTGAGCCCAGATCCTCGGAGCAGAACACTCAGTAGGCAAAACTTTTCATTGTGCATTTGCAGAATCAGGTTTTAGGACAGCAACCATGGCTATGTCACTCATTTTGATCGTCCAGTATCACGGTAGGAAGGGCCCCAAAACCAACTAGATGAAGGGGATGAAGGAGACAATTTATCATCACCTTTCTGGAACAGAAGAAAAATTACCAAGAAGTCTGTTCAATTGTTCTACGTGTAGCCTAAGCAGAGTCCATCTGAAGTCTGGAGGAAATTATATGCTTACTTATTTTTAAATTACTTTTATCTACCCCTTGCAGTGAATGAAATTCACAGAATAGCTACAGGACTCTGATTTCTTAAGGAGAGGAGTTTAATTGACTCTGGCTTTTCATCTTCTCTCCTTTTTTTTTTTTTTTTTTTTTTTTTTTTTAAGAAGGAGGAGAAGAGGAGAAAAATATTTTAGGTAACACACAGAGGAAAGCCAGCATGATCTCAGACAGGCAGCTGCTATGCCACTATGTTGTTCTTGATATGATCTTACCCTCCAAGCACCATGGAAACTAAATTCCAAGGTAATGCTTACAAATCCCATAAAATGCATTAAAAAAAAAAACCAACTCCCTTAGTAATTTAGCATACAGTTGGTTTTCAGTTTAACTAGCAAGCTTTCAGCCTCAACTGGTGAGTCTGTTGAAGCCTTAGAGGCGTGATAATGAGCAGCCTGCCCAGAATGTGCTTGAAAAGACATGAATCCTTAATTAGCAAAGTGTGGCTTAGTTTTAATGCATCAGCTGAGTTGCACAGCACATGCTCTCTGCTTGAACCAGGGCCTCTCCTAGTGGGAATCAAGGGCTTAGAAGGGATTTGGTTTGTATTTTCCAGAGACTGTGAACCTGCAGATCATCTCAAGATTAATTCTGCAGCAATTCACAAGACAAAACTCTTATCTCAGGATACTTTAAATAGACCCCAAAGGGACCAGAATTAATCCTTGATCAGCTGTGAGTACAGATGCTCCATATAAAAGCACCTTTCTGTGAGCAGCTCCTTTCTCAGCAGAGAGGACACAGTTTTGCACCCTAGCAAGCGTGCAGCAGCCAGGGGATGCCAGAGGGATGAGGTGGAGATTCAGAGGAATTCTCAGCAGCAATAAGCCCTCAGCCAGCAGCACACTCACCTCACCAGCTGGCAGGAGCCATGAAAAATGCATCCCACTGATGAGTCCTGAAATCCTCGGTGAGTGCAAGAGTGAAGCATCTATTTTGTAACACTAACACAAGCACCCAAGCAAGGGTGACCTTACGGACCAGGCTGCCACCTCGAACTTCAGCTACGGTGTGGCAGCACACCCACCATACTTACCAATAACATAGGAGAGGATTAGATTCCACCCTGTGATGAAGGCCCACAGCTCACCCACAGTCACGTAGCTGTAGAGATAAGCCGATCCTGTCTTAGGAACTCGTGCCCCGAATTCTCCGTAGCAGAGTCCGGCCAGCACTGAAGCCAAGGCGGCAATCAGGAAGGAGATGACGATGGCAGGTCCTGCGTTCTCCCGTGCCACAGCTCCAGCCAGTACATAGACACCTGCACCCAAAGTGCTGCCCACACCCAGAGCCACCAAGTCAAACGTGTTCAGGCATCGCGACAGGCGGCTGTCTTCTCGAGCGCAGTCCACGTTTTTCCGACGAAGAAGCTGGTTTCCAAAATTGGTAATTTTTTGACACTCCATCGTCCTGTTTGGGCCTGCAAGAAAGATGCTGCCATCATTTTCCAGACCAGAATACCCTCCTACATCAGCATCACTGCACAGGTACAGTGCTACAGCCCTGTTACATTTCAGCAAATGAAACTTCCCATTTTCCACCTTTTTACAGGGTGAAATGTCTCCTTTAGCATTTTATCTATCCTTACCACAGGGAATTAAACAATACCAAGGCATTTTCTGCTTCCAGCTCTCAGTCATGCTGCAAACCTTGTGCAATCCCAGGAGAGACGATACTCCAGTCCAGCTCCCACCCTGCTCCACACTCAGTTCACACACAAGTGAGCAATCTAAAAATGCAGATTTTGTCCTTCAGATTTCAGAGGGATTTTCCTGGACAGGAGAGTACTTTAAAAGTGAATGTCCCAGTTGCCCCATGTACCACACTGGTTCACACTGCAGAGAGCTTGTGGAATGCACAAACCCTGTACCGCTTCGATGAAGTTGAACCTGAGGATGCTGGAGGAGTGTACGTAACACATCCCAACCTGATGAATTCTCAGCCTGAGGGAACAGCTACTCCAGGACAACCTCATCTCTAAGATGTGTTGTGCAGACATGAGATTTTCTCTGCTTTGCTCTACAAATCTACAGGCTGTGTGGCCACTGTTCACAAAGATGAACCTCATCTTCCATCTCAGACTGTGTCCTCTAACTCCAACAGCCCCACCCTGATACCCACACTGCACCATTAAGCCAGCTTCAGCAACAGGGCTTTAAAAATGTTTCTTCATTAATTATGGAAAAGGAAAAAGGTTCTTTTATTTAGATGCAATGCTGGATTGAGGCATACACTTTCCAGCAGTACACATTGCACACGGACATCAATACTGTGCTTAGAATAATGAGCAGGCAAAAATACTCCTAAATGCAATTTACAGCTCAGTTCAGTGAGATTGGTACTTCATCAGCTCAGCTAAAACCTAGTGTAAAAGGTGGGAAAATACATGCTAAGAAACTTAATTAACTGAGGCAACGGTTAAATCCATGCTTCAATTTTGTCACCACAGCATCAACTACAAAACCAAAAATCCTCTTCACTTTTCCAAGACACCGGTCATAAGTCCTGACTTAAATCCCTTTCTCTTGGCTTTACACTAACTCCCCTACTATGAGAAAGTAATTACAACTGCAGGAACAGGGCTGAGGATTTACAAAGCCCACGGTGTCAGGAACTGTACCCCACCAACAGCTCTCAAACATGCTCCCAACAGACATGGATTTAGACAAATAAAGAAAGGCAGGTTTTAGGCCAATCTTACAAAAATCTTGTTTCATTAACCATGGGAGTTCCCAACACATGCAGAGAGGGAAAACTATCCTCTCCCTTCAGCAGGAAGACAGACCTAAGTCTTTACCTAAATGCATTCATATGACAGATTGTTCACTCAATCTCCTTTCCACCTGAACCTTACCCACATCCATGTCAGCCAGGACTGCTTTTGGCTGGACAACTGCCCACCTCCCTAAAGCTGGGACAGGGCAGTCACAAACTTTGAACTGGGTTAAATTTGTGGAACTGGACTATCTCCTATGAATTCTGCTGCTTTCTGGGATGCTACCTAACAACAATGGTAGACCTTTCACTTCTTACGCAGCCATCTACCTTAACAAAATCTGGTAACCTGCAAAACAAACATAACTTTGTGGTTTTAATTCTGCACTGAAAATGAAGGGGTAACCAGTCCCCAATTCCCTGCTTTGCCACAGACACACACATCATGAGGAATCTCTTCCTTGGCAAAAACAGGGCTGGCAAGGGGCTATGACCCCAGGAGAGGAACAGGCCCTTGGTGCAGAGATGGAGGATCAGAGTGACAACTTGGAAAGGTCCTAGGGGGCAGGGGGACATACAATTTATTCACTAAAAAAATAACCTAGTGAATTATTTCAAGTTTATATATTACTCGAGAGTATCCCAGAAGAAACATATTTCAAAGCAATTTCATTTGGAAGGTCCCTTGGGCCTATCTACAGGTGTTCAAAGCTGTACTACTGCCATCAAGAATAAAGCAGAACTGCTTTTTACAGATAATTTGCTTAGAAGAGGGGCTATTTAATTATGACAGACCTGGAAATTAAGACCAACATCCTGCAATTGGCTTAATGCCAGTAGACAGTGCTCTTCTAGCTGAACTCCAGATTAAGATATCAACTCCCTCTTTCCCAAAAAGCATCTTGAAGTCTGAGCATCTCTGTTGTGAATAGAATACTTCCTATAGCCTGCAGGTAACAAACAGGTAGCCTGCAATGCAACTGTGCTCTGTGCCCCTCCTGCACAGCACTGTCATTCATCTCACAGGCCACTGATCACCATCCTAAGCATCTCTACATGTTTTCTTTGCTTTTGAAACAGCAGGTACCAAATCAACCTTTCAATTATATTCACTGTAGCTTAATAAAGAGACCTTCAATGAAGACAAGTGGGATTTTTTTCAGGAGAACGATCTTTTGGTTTAGCAGGATGCAGTCCAGAGTCATTACACCTCTGCCCAAAACCTTCTGTGTATCATTTGTTATCTTTGCAAGCATATCAAAGGGTGATTTTGGCAGAGATCATGATTTTTCCCCTCCTTAGAAGTTGGATCCAGCTGTGATTTCACCTTCTGAAACAGTCATCCTTGACTTTGAAGTGACCCTTTGTTCTGGGCTGGTTCTACTCCCAACCTCACTTGAAAAGATGAGCCTTTTTTTTCAATGCACAGTCAGTATTCCTGTGGCATAATGCAGCCCTAATAACATAAAAAATACATATTATTCCAGAAATGTTACCAGATGGTACCTAACCACCTTCAAGCTGAGGAAACTTGAATCTGAATGAATATAGATTAGTTTTGTTCTGCACATACCTAGCTCTCACCGCTGTCTTAGCTCTGGTTTCTCCAATTAGAAACACTGAGCTGCAATTCCCAGCCACTCAGACCCTGGTTAGGAAATGGCTTCACCCCAAAGCTTTGGGTATCTCCATGTTTTGGCTGGAGCAGAGGGCTTTGGGAATGGTGGGAAGCAAGGACACACCCAGGTAGCCTAGCAGGGTGGACCCTGAGCCAGGAACCACATCCTTGGGTGAATCCTGTCCCAATAAAGTCGGTGGTAAAGCTCCCACCAACTTCAATAGTCCAACTGCTACTGGTGTTTTATTTACAGTGCATTTTATGTTTATTACTTTTGTTCCCTGTCCAACTTTTTGTGTCTTGACTCTATTGTACTTTCAAATAAAATAAGATATTCTTCCTCCTTTTATCTAATGGTTAACATACCTATTATATCAGGTTGATAGATTTCCTTCCCCATTCCTCAAAACAAACCCATAAGAAAATAAGCAATCTGCCATGTGGTTGACAGCAAAAAGTAAACCATAATAAACATCTGTCCAGCTAAACATAAAACACCATGTGTAAAAATAAGCTGACAGGGCACCATTTTACATAAGCAATACTATCACTTCCTCAAAAAATTACAACTTCTGAAATGCCACTCATTACCTACTTCAAAGCATTGCTCTTCCTGAGAATTTTCTTCTACAATTTGCAGAAGAGCATAAAACTAAAGCTAATTAAACAGAACAAGGAGTTTTCTACTAAGGATAGAAGAAAATCTAAGCCTAACCTTGCTGCATGTCCAGCAAAGTCCCCAGACATCTCCTTGGAGGGTGAGTGAGCTGAAATCCTCATTCAACATTGTCCCACATATGCTTATATCCATTTTGAAACATATGGAAATGTCTACTGCCTTCTCTCACAGCAAAGTCATGTCCTGTGGACAATCTGACATTTGTTGAAGACCAAAAGGATGCTGGGGAAAAATATCCCCCATACAGCTATATAATCACTGCTACAAGTCTGCAGACCAAAGAGCTTGTGGAACAAAGAGCTTGTGCTTGCAGCATGCTGGTATATTTGACAATGTGGAATGGTTTTCACCCTGTATTTTTAGTTCAAAACACAGTCCCTGAACAAGCACCTAATGATGATGCCAGCCAGTTGATCAACACAGGTCACAGACCGCTTCGAGAGGCCTTTTCAAAAGTCTGATTTTGCTGCTTCCATCCCCAAGGCAGCATCATTCACACAGAAGCCCTACAGAGGAAAAGAGATGAAAAACCTCAATTCCTACTACTACTGTTAGCATTACAGGTATTTGGGGGGTGTCAGATTTGACTGCAGACTCCTAAATGCAAAAAGTTATAAAGTAAGGGACCAAACTAGATGTCCTGAATGTTTTCTGAAACATCATTCAGAAAACCAAGTCACCAAGGCACATCCACCCTGGATTTTCCAACAAAATTTTCCAACAAAAAGTGAGAATTGTTGTCAGATATGTCCTTCCAAAATGTCTTGCCTTGAAAAACTGTAATGTTTTATGTTACTCTGCAACAAGCAACAGAGCAGAGTCAAGGTGGCTACAGAAGATGCTGAGCTTTCCCAACATATATTTGAGCACCTATCTCTAGACTTTTAGAAACAGAAGCAAAGGCTGTGGCATCAGACCCTAAGTTGCATCTGGCTGTGTCCCTGAGCAGCTGCAAGTGTCCCCATCAGCTGTGCTGGAGAAGGCAGGCAGTTTAGAGAAGACACCTTGGGGCAAATGCTGAGGACCGACTCAGGGAGTTTGACTGTAGCCATTTGCAGATGCAGCCACCAGCGAAGAGGCCAGTGAAAACAAAGGCATGACCAAGCATTATGCAAAGCTGGAAGTTATCTCACTATAGCAGCAGCAATGACAAGGAGTCCAAGCCAAATGCCACCAAAGTAGCTGCAATTCTTTGCATTTGTTTTATTGTGTGTGAAGAGATGTTGTCCTGCTGAAGTATTTTAACCAGAAAAGGAAGGTATTGTCTATGTGCTGTTAGATTGTTCCCTTCTTTATTATCATTTTTTTAATATGTGTGCAAATGTATGCATATACCTCAGCATCTGTTAATCTAGATGGCATTTGAGTGCATATACTTTTACATATATATATATATATATATGGACATTAATGTTAAATTGTTCCCCATTTTGTCATTAAAAATCAAGATCAGCCACTAGCGAGGCATTTGCTCCTCAAAGGAAGGGAGCCAGGCAGTTAAACACAAATAACACATTAAACGAAGAAACAGGCACACACAGGTGTGGGTGTGCAGTGTACACAAAACCCAATCGTATTCACCTGTTTAAAGGCATACTGCCTGTCTGAAGGGGATCATATTACTTTCCTTTGTTGAGCAGATCCTTTAACACCACGAGGGAGGTGGTGCTGGGAGACCAGCCCGCTGTCACCGACAGCTGGGCATGCTGCAGGTTTCTATTCCTCAATCTCCTGAGCATTAGGAACACTTTCAAAGCAGCCTTGCCTACTCCTCTCCAGGTGTCTCATAGACCTGGAGGATTTTATTCCATTGAAAAACGTGCAGTGAGGTGCTCTTTGTAACCCCTATACCACCCACTGACCAGCACTCAGTTACTGAAAGGTGACCCACTGGACATGCAGAAGGTGCTCAATTACTGCCGTTGGGAGAACACCAGGGTGCTGCAGCTCACCCAATTGCTTCCCAAACTGTCATGGCTACTGGCTGTACCAAGGTCAGAAAATCCTCTCATCCCAGGACAACTTCCAAAATGGCAAAGACCACCCTTTTCCACAAATTCAGATAGGAATTTTCAACTTCCCCAAAATCTTAAAGCGGGCAAAGTTCAGCACTTTGTCCCAATACCTGCAGAAAAGTCAGTCTGGGTTATTTGTGATGATACACAAAATCTATTTTGAAATGAGCAGTCATTGTTGACCAAAGTAATGGAGGGAGGTTACTGCTGTGAAAGTCATGAGAAGAGTACTTCAAACACTCAGAATTCAAGCTTCAAAATCTCCAAAATGGAAGTTGTGTTGCCCTTTCTTCTGCACAAAGCTCCAGCTACGATTATCATCAAACATAGCACATAGTAAGCCATTCAATAGGGAAAAGGCTGGCTAGACACCAATTCCCCTGGTGCAGAAACACACACCATATCATGCTTAATTTGCAATGGGGAATTTGATGTTACAATCACTTTCCAACTGCAGGCACAATGAAAGGTTGGGACAGGGCACAATATCAGATCTCCACCACCCAAGTGTTGCAAAAACAGGTTAGAGACATACATTTTAGACTATATCCAACTGGATATAGTGCACCCTGCTTCAAAACAGGGAAAACAGGTGCAGCCAGACAACATATTTGTTTTGGCAGGGTTAAATCATGAAACCAGACCTTCCTCTCCCTAACCTACTGCCTATCATCCCACAGCTGTACCAGAATAACCACCTGGGGAATCATGCTGAAAACCATCACCAGTGAAACAAACTCAACACTGTGACTACAGCTGACTGAATGGCAGGCCACCACAAAAACAGCAGCCAGGGCAGAGGAGAGGGACGTGACACATTCCAGGATACACTCCCATCTGAGAAGCACCATCCAGCAAAAGGTGCCTGCAGTTCCCTCAGCCCTTTTAGCCCACACCTCAAATTTCAGCTGGTGAGGATCCTGTCTGCTCAAAACAGCACCCAGATGTTTTGAGGAGTACAGCAGCGCATCTGCCATCCACAACTCCTCAGAGATAAAAAAGTTAAGGAAATGTCTTCCTGCCTAGCCACTAAAGGGCATCACACCTTTCTAATTACATGAATCCCTATTTTCTGATGAAAAAGTGCCTAACTGAAGAGTCTCCCACCAGCTCTAGCACTAGTACAGTCTCCTCAAATAGTTCCTCAGCATGTCTTCAAATTACACCTTGCAAGAAAATTGCTTGATTTAACTGCCTCAATTTGTCATAACACCAAAGGGGATCTCGCTGATAATTAAACTTCCTAAATGAAAGCCTGAGACAGAGTGGCAGGGATTCACTTGAAACAACCCATTGTTCATAATCTGCCAGGGACTCAGCGTTGGTACTGAGCAGAAAAAAAATAATGCTCTGGGAAAAAATATTAAATAAGTGAGCTTCTGTCTCCTTAAACCCAGATAAAATGAAGACAGATCTTTGCTTAGCCAAAAGCCCTGGCCATGCCATTCAGCATAAACCACTGTTGTGGTCCTTGGACAACAGTGCTTGGAAGAAGGTGGGAAATGTCCCTTGGGGGATACGGAAGTAAGTCAGACAGCAACAGAAGTTGGTTTGTTATTAAAACAATAGTGGGGAAACAAACAAAACATTAAGAGCCCCAACCTTTATGCAGAACAAAAAGTATCCTGCACAGACATGGGACACATCCAATCAGACCTACAGAAGAAAGGAAGAAGACTTCCCCAAACACCATTATTTCACCAGAATGAAGGGCACAGCCAAGTAGGGACTTTCAGGTGCAGACAAGGGGCAGATCAAAGTGGGTATGAATAATTGGATTTTGCTATGTCTCCCAGCAGCAGGGAGCAGGTGGAGGCCAACAGGTAGGTCATGGAGAGCAGTGGCAGCTCCAGCTGGAGGCAGGACCATGAGGCAGCTGTAGACCTTGGTCACCCTTGCTAAGCGACCCATGAGCATCCTGTGACTGATGGGCTGGACCGTGGACCTGTGGCCACCCCTGTGGATCAGTATGTCTGCAGATCAGATGCTTCTCAAACAGGCATGCTCCCAGCACTGCTGCACCAATTAAAAACATGTCCCAATTAAAAAATGCACAGAAAAAATGGGAGCTGAGGATGGTGCAAGGAGGCAGAGCAGAGGAGATAAAGCATGGAGCTATGTGGAAAAAAATTCAGTCTCATAAGTATTTTGCAAATTATCCCACAAGCCATCACTGCAAAGACTTCACAGCTCCTCAACTGATGGATTTAGAACAAAATGCCTCAGAAAACTGCATCTGTTTTAGGCACTTAAGTCTAAAGTAAGTAGAGAGCATGGCAAATCAAACAAGCGTGATGTTTGATTAGCATGTCAGTGTGGTAAACCAACCTTTCCTGTTTTCACACACAGGTATCACAGCCTAGTTTTGATATACTCTAATTAAATCAATCTCATCAGAAAAAAGCTAGAGCACTGATGTGGAATTAAATTTCACAGTGAGGTGGGTGTGGAGGATTTTTTGCTTTGGGTAAATACTCTTTTCTTAGGCACACATTCACCAACCAGCTCTCCAGGACAGGAAAGCTGTTGTTTAAGCAGAATTTTGCCTCCACCTAACCCAAACATTCATGGCTGCAAGGCTGCTGATAGGGAAGGACTGGGGAAAAGAGGCATCCAAACACATGCCATTTCATATTTATTTCAGAACTTCTATCAAAAGCATGACAAAAGACTTCCTGCTCCTTTTTTGGATCAAAGCAAGACTTGCTGAAGAGTTTGTGGGATTTTAAGAGATTTTTTCCCCTCAAAAAGCAAAGATGACACTGACCAGCTAAACTGTGAGCCAGACCACAAGCCACATATTTCAGGTCTCACTGCTGCCAATGTCATGCAGAAGGATCCTGCACGACCTCAACACAGGGCTCCACACTGGCCAGCACCAAGAGGGGTTTGGGCAGAAAGCTGCTGGATGTGATTGTTGAAGGAGCAGTGACAGCAGAGACAATACAGTGATACCAGGAGGTAAGAAATGCAAAAAGTTGGCAGACTTGGCCTGAACCTAGCCATGAGGCCACTGCAAAACACCATGCAGACTCAGCTCCCTGGTTTGCATGAGGAGAAGCAAGCATTACCTTGTAGACACCCTTACAGTTTATTTTGCCACCTGTGTGGCTGAAGACCAGGTCTTGCAACCCACATCTCTCCAAGAAGAAAGCTTGTTCAGGCTCCCTTGGAAGCACAAGACAACTTAGAGAAGTAATTAACTCCCATGAACAAAAAAACAGATTTGTCTCCTTTTTATTCAACACCATCAGTGTAGTAGTCATGCAATCTGTAGGTTAAAATCTTACTCAGTTTTCTGAATGTACTGGAATAGCCACCTGCATCTCCCTGCTCTTCATGCAGAAGCCTGGCCTGCCCCAAAAAATGTTCCTGCAACCCAGTGACAGAGGTAAGTGAAGCCACCTAGCACACGGTCCTGTCAAGGGAAGTTATACTGCTATCCTTAAAAATAATTGTCTCCCTATCAGCAAAATACAATGTTTGGAGTAAGTATACACTTTTTATTAGGAGAAAAATGACTAATATCATCCAGTGTGCTCAACTTTTAAAAATATCATTATATTTTTCCACATCATCATTCTGGCATCAAAGGAAATCATTCCTAATTATATTTATGGGACTGAGGGAATACACAGAGACACCTAGATATGACAGTCTTGAAGAAGTATGGTGAAATGTATAATGCAACATCTCTCAGAACATGTACAGTGCCATCTCTCCCCATGTCACTTACCTAGAACAAGAAACTTTGAAGTATAATAAGTTCTGCTGCTGCAAGGTGCTTTAAGTGACAGCAAGAAGGAAACAAACAACTGGCTGTAAATATTCTGCTTTAGCTCTCCTGTGCTGGGACTTGCAAAAGAAAATAGGTGGTTTTAGAGAAAGTAAGTGAAATAAATGATAATTACCATTTTCCCCCAAGGGTCTGAACAGAACCATGAAAAGCAAAGCCCTACACCATGCTGTTCTGCTCTCCAGGTACTTCCTTCGAAGGAAAAAACAGGTTCAAAAGTGCTCTAACATCTGTGAGGGTTTGTCTGGAGCAGCCAAAGCACAACAGTGTTGGATCTAATCGCTAATAACGGATGGGGCGATCAAGAGGCGTTCCACGAGTTTTTTATTTCATTATCAGTCTTAGTGAAGGCAGAGACATAAAAGGTGGTAAAACTCATGCTATAACAACAGAAACCAAAGTTCTCTTCGTTACAAGGCCTTTTAAAAGTTTTTTAGCCAATAGGCTAATGCTAAAAGCTTACAAGCGTCTACTCAAGCCAATCAATAAACACTACGTACACCTTACAGCACACAATAGCTGCTTGTTTTATATTTTTTGCAGCTCAGAAACTTTGTATGCTCCAAAGATTTCAAAGCCTAAAATCCAACTCTGTTTCAAACCTCTATCTATGTAAGCTTATTGCAACACTGCGAAAGTCCTCTGCTTTTTCAGTTCCCACACAAGAGTGAGGCTTCATCACTTGGATAAGATTTTTTGGGGATCATCCTTGTGTTTCTTTACATGCCAAACAGGTTATGAGGGGTAGGATTCCTCTTGACCAGCTCCAGCCCACTCCAAAATATTTTCTAGAGAAACACCACACTATTTGCTTTGCTAGCTGAAACTTCAATGATATAACGTATCTGCTAACTCATGTTAGCAATGATCTACCAGTGAAGCAGCCTGTCCTTCCCAGCCTCACTTGAAGTGATACAAATCTGAGGAGAGCTCTCTTAAAAGTACCAGGTGGAAAACTGAAGCAGCAACTACCTCTGCAGCTGGGATGCCAGTGAGCAGCTGCCAGCAGCAAACTTTTCAGCAGGCACAACTGCAGCCACAGTTCTTCTCACTCATATTAAAATAGCTGGTAATGTCTTACAGTCACATCTACACACATCCACGTGAATCACGGAAAACACTTTCTTTTTTGACAGAATGAGTTCCAGGAATAACTAAATTATCTGGTATAGGGCATTTTAAACCATCTACCTAAATCAGAACTGGGGATAAGCCCTAGGTAAACAAAAAGCTCATTGATAGTTATACTTTTTTAAACTCCAGATTGGCTTGTAATAAACTTTCTGGAGTGGGTGACTCAAATAGGCACTAAATTTCAATAAAAGTACAGCTTGCTCAGTAAATAAAGGTAGTAATTAAAAGCAAGTCCTCAAAAGCAAGATACTAAAGTGAAATCCTCATCTTTATAATTCAAAAATTAAATGGGCCACTAAGATCTACAAGGAAAGATACAAATGAATTACAAGGACCCAAAAAATAAGGAAAAAGTGAATTGTGAAATTTGTACAGCTCAGGAAAGCCTGCTGAGATATCTCACTGCTAATCTCGTGAAAAAGAACCCAAGAGTTACTCCTCATCTCAGAAAGAGGCAGGAGAAAGAGGAGTGAGAAAATATGATGCTAAATACTACTACTAAGTAGACTAATAAATTTAGTGTTTCAGTCAATACAGCAATCACATGGATTTCTCTGAAAAGGGGTCAAGACACGGCACTGTCTTGACAGTGAAAAGAGAAGGCACTGACATACAGGTAAGATTTACAGGAAAATTGAATGAGGGATCCCACGTTACTGTGAATAAAGTTTTCTGAACTGTTTTTCACTTGAGTAAGAAAAAACAGAAACAACAGAACCAAAAACAAAACCAAATAGAAACTGAAAAAAAAGTACCTAGAACCAAACATCTCACAGTATTCTCTTTTGGAAACTCTGAAACCAGGCACTTCTGATACCACTCACGGGATTTATGATCCACCACCTTGGTGATCTCCCACAGCATCAGGGACCCTGGCAAGGGCAGCAGCTGCTGACTCACCATCAAGGGAAGACAGCCAGTGCTGCCAGGGCAAGAGGCATTAGATTTCTACAAACCACAACAGGAAGGTGGGAGCCCCAGCTCCTGATCCCTGACACCCCTAAGCCACCCAGGAACCACAGGCAATAGTCAAGAATTGTGGAACTAGTGGGCCCACCACCGTGACACTATGTCAAGTGATAGTTCCCTTGTTTTGTTTCAGCATCTGACTCAGTTATGCCTTTTTCCTTCCTTAAGTAGGTTTTAGTAGCCAGTAATATTTCAGGAACTGCACTAAGAAGGGAGTGCCCAAGTACAAAAACAAACCTACCCTTACAGCAAAACTGCTGTAATTCTTACCAACGTCTTTGAGGTTTACAAGAACCTCACAAGTTTCTTGAGATAAACACTTGGACCATTCATGCCTTCTTTTATACTCAGCAGAAAGCAGATGAGTATATGAGCATGTCAGGTCACAACTCATTTGCTTAAGTGTACTGGGCTGAGATGAATCACACCCCAGGAATATCCATCCCTCTCCTGGCTGACCACCTTGGACATGGATGAGTACATATGGCCATATGAACGCCACCTTCAACACCATTCAGCACATGACAAATTTTCTGTAACTTTGACCCTGGGATAATGAAGGATGGGGATATAACAGGTAATGAAAAAAAATCTAGGATACAGAACACCCACCCTGGGTTACTAACTCTGGGTCAGCATTGACTGCAGCTGACCCAAACCGACCCTGCCGAAAGCACTGAAGGGGCTCTCCCACACCGTGCAGCCTCACGGTGCTGATGGTCAGTAGCTCTGGTTTCTCCACATACAGAGTTAAGTCAGCAGGACTTCTTAGCTCATCCTTCAGGAGCGGCAAAGGGGATGTGCTGCATCCCCATTTGCCTTTGTCACCAGGATGGCAGAGACAATAAATCCCGTCAGGATCAAGCCAGCATCTACTCAGCACATCTGCAGACAAAGTAACTCACTCTTTCCTCCCGCCCCACTCTAGACTGATGCTTTTAGCAGATACAGACCAAGAGAAGAGAATTAAACTTACCACTTTGTTTTCTACTCACTTAAAGCTGGGATGCAATTGGAAGTGACATTTCTGAAAGGCTACTGAAGTTTTGATAACCTGTCCTCAGGGTTGAGGAACTCAAGAGTGAGCTAAAGGTACTGGAGGCAGTAATTGCAGTAAGACCTCTGCCCCCCTTCACTCGAACCATGTTTCTCCCTCTCTTCTTTCCCATCTGCTTTTTCTTCTTTTCACACCACACCTTTTTTCCCCTCCCTCTTGCACACACCAGGCCAGCAACTGTGCTCAACACTAGCTAGATTGGAACTCACCCCTGTCATCTCAGAATCATGCTATTGGTAAGGTTGGAAAAGGACTCCAAGACGACCAAATCCAACAATCCACTGTGTCACACAGCTTAAAGCAGAGACACAGAGCTCAGGCACACCACCACGAGAATGACCACTACCTGTTGCAATCTGGCAACAGATTACGCAAGAAAAAGGAAGAAGGAAAAGAAGGGAAAGAAGAAGGAAAAAAAAAAAAAAGAGGGAGTGACAAATCTTTCAACAATACACCTTCGAACTGGTTCCTCCAGTAACTGGTTAAAGAGTTACTAGCTTCCTCTTCTCTGAGCTAATTCCTTCCGTTTAGAAAAAATATTGCAAGAATATACTCCACAAGGAGGCAAGAGCATATTGCGTCTCACCCACACTCAAAACTGAGCTGCCTGAATTAGAAGCCTAGGAGGCCTCAGGTTTCTGTTACAGCCCACTCAAAACGAGAAGTGCCTTCCTTGCTGTTAAGCACAGCCCTACAAGCAGCAAAGCTCAAAATTTTACAAATACCACTAAAGTGGCATAAGTTGGGGACTAACACCCATTAGTGTTTCCTGTCCAAGAAAAGGCTTTATTTCAAAGCCAATGTGACCATCTAAAGCATGCATGTGATGGAGCACAGTCAAGGTCTGACCCTATCAGATCACTCAAAATGCAAGATACTTGAAATATTTGAATGCAAAGTAACTTTCAAAGCTTGTGGCAATGCACAAGCTTGCTCCTGCTTTGTGCCAGGGTCAGCACTTGCCACTATGGAGCCCTGCGCCATTACACAGTCTTTTGTACTATATGGAAAGCTTGTCCAAAAAGCATGTCAGATGGCCAGTAAAGGCAACAGAAATCCATAGAGTACTTGACCAGAAAGATAAATTTCTGCCTGTTCTTTCCAAGTTTTCATTGTATTTGCCTCTAACTTGGAGGCAGCCCACACAGTCAAGCACCAGCGAGTAAACGAATGGCTTCAAGAGGCATTGCTGTGCCACCGCAGAGGGTCCCACATGACACCTGCATTGCCAGGTGTGACCACATCTTCACCCCTTATCCTCATGGCTTAGCAGAGTCCACAGAGGTGGGCAAAGGTAAGTGGGGTAGGGCATCTGCTAGTTCAGCTGATGTTGGACTGAATGCAGTTCTTGCTCAAACAGAAAGTAACATTTGCAAATGACCACAGGCAAGTGACAAAACCACTGGCTAAGAGCAAGCTACTGCATGAACCTTCAGCACCGTTATCATCTCAGCTCTTCTGCCCAGATCTGCAGCCTCTGTAGAGCTGCAACTGCCTTTCTGTCACGAGCCTATACAGCGCCTACAAAAACATCACCTTGCTCCAAAACTAAGGTTTCTAGCTGCTGACAATAGAACTAACTAGCAATTCCCTACGTAGTCTCCTTCTCTCCAGCATTAGTTACACATAGATTTCCTCTTAAGGATTTTTAGTGGGTTCCCCTTGATTCAGCCATACATATGCAAGAAGAGACCCATCTGTTAACCAGGACAGCTGCCTGCAAAATGCTGACAGACCAAATGGACATAATTCCCTGTCCTAGTCACAGGAGCAGGTTCGGGAGCAGCAGACTGCAAGAATTCCTGGGGCGCGGGGCTGGCTCAAGGGCTGAGTGAGCCCTATGGGCGACACCGGCACCCTCGGTAAATTCTCAGTCTCTTCTGCACTTTGACGAAGAAAGCAAAGCACAGCATGGTAGTCCTTCGGGAGCCACCCTGGCCATGGAAATGCCGTCTCTCCTCGGCACCTGGGCCTTCACCTCCAGTACAGCATGCTCCCTGCGGCGCTGCTCGCACCGCAGAGAAGATAAGCCAAAAAAAAAAGGGGATTAACTCGGGAACACGCGGGGGCTACCTAAGTCTGCCCTGGCCTTCTCCACGCCTAGCTGGCATAGGGCAGGCATGCTCCGGCAGCGCCAAGGCCCTCCCCGCCGGCATCCTGGGGGCGGCAGAAGGGCCGCGACACGGCCGCGCAGCCCGGGGTGGGGGTCGGGCACGGGGAGGGGAGGGGAGGCGAGGGGAGCGCGCGGGCAAGGGACGCGCCGCGGGGGCCCGCGGGGGCGGCAGCGGGCCGGGAGCGCGCAGCGCAGCGCCGCGCCGCGCCTGCCGCACCGCGCAAAATGGACGCACCGCGTGGGGCCCGCGCCCGCTCCGTCCCAGACTCACCCAGCCGGGGGCTCGGGCAAGCGGCGAGGCAGCGCAGCGGCCACCCCCAGCTCCTCGCTGCCGCTTTAGATCTCCTGCGCGGGCCCGCCCGCCAGGCCCTACCTCCCAATGAATGGGAGGCGCTGTTTGACGTGGGAAGAAGCCCCACGTGGTGCAGGGGTGGGCCGGGGGTAGCGGGGGCTAGAGTTACTTAGAGTTGGGGGGTTAGAATTGGGAGCCCGGGAAGGCCGGTGGTCCCCGGAGCACCGCGCATCTGCGGGCGTGGACGAGCTGGGAGCGCGCAGCTGGAGAACCGCGTGGCTGGGCACGGTCACCTCCCCGGGGCAGGGAGACGCCTGACAGGCCGGCTACCTGCAAACGGCTCATGGCGCTCGTCTGGTGTGCGCTCAAAAGCTGCTCGGTTCTTCTTTTTCTCCTCATGCTCCCTGGCAGTGAGAACTGAGGGGCTGGGTTGGACTGAATCATCCGTTCAGCTGTAACGCACAGCTCAGTGGTTAACGCACAACTTAATGGTCCTGCTCTTAGAGCTGCTGGATTCTGCAGAATATGGTTGAGCAAGAGACGCCAGCGTGAAACGGATGCAGTGGATAATCATAGAATGTTAAGGGTTGGGAATGGACCTTAAAGGTCATCCAGTCCTAAACACTTCTGCTGGGGGCAGGGACACCTCCCACTCGACCAGGTTGCTCAACGCATTATCCAATCTTGAACACTGCCAGGGTTGGGGCATACATAGCCTCCCTGGGCAACCTCTTCCAGTGTTTCACCACCCTCCCAGTAATTTTTTTTTTTCCTAATATCTAGCCTAAATGCCCCTCTTTTCAATTTTTATGCATTACTTCTTGTCCTATCACTACGGTTCCTGACAAAGAGTCCGTTTCCAGCTTCCCTGTAGGCGTCCCTAAGATACTGGAAGGCTGCTGAGAAGTTTCCACACAATCTTTCTCCAGGCTGAACAGCCCCTGATAAGGACAGCAGAAGCGCATTTTACCCATTTGATAAGGAAAAACATTTTACTTCTTACCAAGGACAGTAGAACAGAACAGCACAGCCTTGGAGAAATAAATAAAGGATGTAACTAATGCAAACAGAAGTCATGCAAAATGCAAGCAGGATGCCAGCTCAGCTCTGCACAAGGCTGAAATGATACTGTACTTAATCACAAGCAAGGGTCAAAAAAAAGCCCCCTAAAAAGGACACTGGACTTTGAAGATGGTCCCCAAAGAACTATGGAAGGACTTTGATAAGGGTTGTGACTGTGCAAAATAGTGAAGTGGGGATACCTATTAATATGTAATCAGCGTTTATGATAAAAACTGTACACCTGACACTCGGGGCATCAATTAGAGGAAATATCCTCCAAATGCCCAGCATGCTGTAATAGACAATGCCTGCTATCTATCAGAACTGTGCTAGAAAGTTTCTATCCAACTAATTTTGGTATCTGTGATAGTTTAGGGGTTTGGTTTTGGTTTGGTTTTTTTGTTGTTGTTGTTTTTGTGTGTGTGTGTGTGGTTTTTGTTTGTTTTTGGTTTGGTTTGGTTTTTTTGTTGTTAGGGTCAGGATGAATAACATGGGAAACAAAGATGTTAAGTTTGGACTTGGAATATTTATTATATCTTTTCTGTTTACAGTATTTACAGGCTCACGAGCCGTGAGCTTAACTAGCAAGTTAGGGAAACAAGGTAGAATGGAGCACTTCTAGCTTTTTCTAAGGTTCTTTTAAGTGATCATTACCCAATACTAAGGTGACACCTATATTATTTATGGTTTTGACCCAGTAACAACCACCCAAGGCCCGCAATGCAAACCTTTTTCACCCAATTACAGAAAAATCACTCTGTGAGATCACACAATACTATTTAAACTACACACTTACAACCCTCGTGCTATGACTCAATCTCAGGGAGCCTGTCCTAAGGTCTCAAGTCAAATATGGTGCTTGCTTGAGGGTCCAGACCTTTGAACACAGAAAGCCTAATATTTTCAACCTCCAAAGTTCAGCATGTATCATCCCAGCTCTATCATGTCTTCACAGGAGAGGTGTCCCAGTCCTCTTACCAACTTTGTGACCACCCTTTGGACTTGCTCCAACAGTTCCATGTCCTTTTTATGTTGGAGGCACCAGAACTGTACACAGCACTCCGGTGGTGTCTGACAAGAGCAGAGTAGAGGGGGAGAATCACCTCAGCCTGCTGGCCATGCTTCTTTTGGTGCAGCCCAAGATTCAAAAATGGTAGACAGTGGTGGACTTGGATTAGGCTTTTGACATTACCCCCCATGAAGCGCAACGCTCCCAATCTGGAAAATACACTGTTGATCAGCCTTCTATGGCTGACCCCAAAACTATGGCAAACAGCCCAAAAGAGCTGTGGATGTTGAAAGAACTGCATGATGTCTGTGCCACGAACTGACAAGATCCCATTTCCATTAACATTCGTAAGAGCCCACTATGGGAAAACTGTCCAGTGTGCTGCAGGATGAGACAGCACCTCAACATGAATCTTGAAGAAATGTCAAGATTCAAACTGTCCAAAATAAAGTGGAATTCTAGAAAGGAGGAGAGTGATGTTAAGGAAAGAAAACAAAATAAGCAGTGAAGAACATCTGGCTGAGCAGCCAATTCAAATTGCATCAGGAGAGGCTTAGATTGGATATTAAGAAAAACTTCTTCACCAAAAGGGTTGTCAAGCATCGGAACAGGAAGCTCAGGGAAGTGTTGGAGTCACCATTACTGAAGGTATGTAAAAGATGTTTAGGGCCACTGAGGGCTTAGTGGTGGACTTGGCAGGGCTGGGTTAACGGTTGGACTTGATGATCCAACCTCTTGGTTATAGGTCTTTTGCAACCTAAACTACTCTGTTTAGAAAGAGGTCAGGAGATTTACAGTGGATCCCAAAAGCCATGTGAGACTGCTGCATGGGACTAATGGTACTAATGAAATAATACTACCCAAAAGAACTGTATCTTTCCAGTAGAGCACCTTAATTGAAACATACGTAGTACACAGAAAGTAATTATGGAGCTGTAATCAATAGTGGTGAAACTTTAGTACAGTGCTTATTTTGACATTTAACCACAAAGAAATCCATCTACTTGGTGGAATCATTAAAAAATTGCTGCTAGGAACCACATTTATTAAAGAAAAGTGTAAGGAATCGTTCTTTTCCAGGGTAAAGGTAGAGCAGTAGAACAATCCTTCAGCTTCTTAATAGAAGCAAAGGCATAAACACTAAAGGAAGAAAGAAATTGTTTAATGTCAATTACAGCTGGACCATGCTCATTAACAATTACCCACTGGAGAGGCTGGAGGACATTTTGGGAGTAAGCAGTCACAAAAACCCCTAAAACAATGTTTCACTGCTGTGTTCTTCATCACCTGCTCCATGTGAGATCAACAGCAATACCTGTCACGTTGCCATCTGCTTCTGCCTATCACTGCCGTGAACCAGAGCCCTGGTTCATCTCCTGTGTCCTCCATTAATAGATATCGTTGCATAAATAAGGAGAGCAATGGTCTGAGATAATGATTCCTAAAACAGTTGTGGAAAAAAAAAACAAACCCTCTTTTATGCCAAGCTGAAGTACCCAAGAACCAATTAAGAAGAAAAAAAAAAAAACAACCCAAGCAAACAATTATTCTGAATTTTCTCTTCTTTTTGCTAGAATTAAATTCTGTGTGCTCTTTAATTCAGCACCTGGTCATCCTGCCCTAGTTCATTTTAATCTGTGGAACCCATCCATACCAACTACCAGTATCTCAGATAATCCTTAGACACAAGAGGTGTCAGCACAAGCCTGTGGCTGTGCCCTGTTTACATACAAGCACCCTATTTTGGAGGGTAAAGGGATGTAATAGTGTGGGCATTAACCCATTTTCTGTCTTCAGCAAGCTTAGCAGACTAATAAAAAAGCAGTCAATACAGCTGTTGGTGGAACAGTGCTTAGGGACATGCCCTATGTTTAACTACCAAGCACAGATGTGGGCTGGATGTGTGAAATTGTGAGCCTTGTCTACAACAAGACCACAATAGATAAGGCAGTGAGGAGGGCAGAGCTGCTTCTTCTGACTAAGCAGTTCAATGTTTCCTGCACCATTTATCAAGCCAAATGGGAAGATGTAACAAAATGTGTAAGTGGAAAAATGCAGCAATTGTCTACCAGTTTAACAAAGAAACAGTTATCTAGTGGTTAATGATGCCTAACAGTACATGACTGAGGTCATCCAAGATATCCCAACAACATCAGAGTAATTTGTATCATCCCAGTCTCAGAAGCTAGACTTGTGTTACTAAAGGTGGGCGTGTTCCCTGTCTTTGAGGGCACACGGCACAGCTCAGCTTACATCCACACAGCAAAACCCTCTTCTTCTCCAGAACAACTCCATAGCAGGGTGCCACCTCCCAACTGCTCACTGGGAAGAGCAATCTGATTCTATCCCATGAACTGTGCACAGGTATTTCCTGGGAGAGGGCTGTTTTGCTTAGACCTTACCTGTGGCAGGAACTGTTTAACACCATGGGCAGTTGAGGACTGGTACACCATCCTGAGCCCTCACCGTTCTCTATTTGCAGATACAGGTGTAGCCAGGCAGGCTGGAGCTTTGCTGTAAACCTAGAACCAGACAAGACCGTTTTGGACATGCGGCTTTGGCATTTCCTCATGAGCAGTTCAGACACCACATCAGTTGTAGATTTTAGCCCTCAGAACGTGGCTTTCTCTCATTTACTAGCCAGAAGAATCAGACATCTTCCTCAGCATTGTACATTTTGTTCCCAGAGCTAAATTAACTTCCTGGCATTACAAGCCTATGTACCCCCTAGGTCTGGCGCCCTTGATGATCCGAAGTTTGATCCAAATACTGTGTTTGATCTCAACTCTGTACACAGCAACAGACCACTTCCTCCTTTTTAAATTTTGTTTCTATTTAGACAGTTAACAATGGGTCAGATTGGAAGGGACCACAGTGGGACATCTGGTCCAACCTCTTGGCTCAGGCAGGGTCATCCTAGCATACATGGCACAGGATTGCAACCAAATAGTGAATACATGTTCTCTAGTGAGAATATTTTTTCTGTTGCTTCTCTTTTTTCTTTTTTTTTTTCTCCAGCTTAGTCCTTACAGTAACAGAGAGGTTTTGTTATTTCTGCTTTCCTACCTGAGTTAGAGACAGTCAGACAGTCTCTTCTTTAGCAGGACCAAGCTGTGATGGTAGGGCTCCATGTGCATCCTCTGTACGGCAGGAGCTAGTGGCCTTGCATCATTTCCAGTCTCTCTTGATAACCTAGCAACCCGTGATAGCCACATTCTTAACTCTCGCTCTGCCACTGGTCTAGGTGATGGTTTCTGGGCACATGAGCAAGGTCTGGGCGGGGGGGGGGAACCAAACAGGCAGGCCACACCACAAGCGAGCACGCTGTTCCTGTGATCACCACCGCTAAGCACAGTGTAAATGATTACACTGAACCATGCTTGGGATCCAAGGGCGTGTTCACACCTTGAATGACCAGGAATCGCTGAGAGAGGAGCAGCCTCCCGGGCCCACCCCGGGCCCACCCCGGGCCCACCCCGGGCCCGCGGCAGAGCCGGAGCCGCCGGCCCCGGGCCCAGGCGCCGTCCTGCGGCGCCCCCGTGCGGGCGGCGGGGGCGTTGCCGCCGCCTTCCGCGCTGCCGCTCCCGTTCCCTTCCCGCGGCGGGATCGGCGGGAGCCGCCTCCAGCCCCCGCCCAGCCCCCGGGAACGGCGGCTGCTCCGCGGGCCTCAAGCCTCAGCTAACAGTGGGTGTTGCTGGGCCTTCACCCTGTCACCCGCCGGGCCAGACCCCAAGGTGTCCGCACGCCTGAGGTCGTCCCCAGGGTTTGTTGTGGGGGGCTCCTGTCACAGCAGTTACTGTCGGCTTTAAGGACAGACCCTCGCTTCCCTCGCTTGACCTCTGACCACCAAACCTTCCTCTCTCCAAGAAGGAACCAACTCACAAAGACATTTGGGCACCTAAATCCTCCAATTTCAGTAGGATGTTGGTACCTAAATATATGTGTAGGTCTTAATTTCTTTCACATTCTCCAGGCAACATGGAATTTCCCACTGGGCTAATGGAGAAACTCCCCAAGAAACCCCCTAAAAACTTTTCTTTATTGACATAAAAATAAAGTAAGGCAAAACCCCCAACCATGTAGCTGTGGAGCACCTGTGTTCCATAGAGATGGTGGTTGTGTTTCTCCACCAGAAATTATGTTGTACCCATGACACAAAAGGGAGAACATCTAAGGGGAAACCCATTCCCACCATCTGTGAGAGATGTGGGAGAGACTGTGCTCTAGTGAGGCTGGGTGGTTTGGCTGGCTTAAATAAAGTGGATGCATTTGCAAAGTGCTGGTGGGGCTCATGCAGTCTCTCAAGTCTTGGCCGGGTCAGACGCTGAGCAGGGTGACTGCTGAGCCCTCCTGACGCCTGCAGTGGGGACAACACAGTGGGGCACTGGCTCAAATCATATTATGCTGAGGCTGGCTCTTACTGCCATGAGAGCAGCCTTCCTGGATGTGGCCTGGGAGAAATGTTCCTGAGGGAACAGCGTCCTCCTCCTTATTTAAAGGTTCCAAAATATGGCACATTGCCTGCAAAAGAAGCCATTACTGCAGCTTCAGAATATGTATGAGGCTCTGGATCTAGAGGGTCAGTTAGATGATGTAGAAGAAATTGATCTGCCCTGTGAGCCTCCCAGTTATGCCTCATCAGTCAGGCATATTACCACTTCTAACATTAAAAAGAAGAGTAGTCATCATGGGTGACTCCCGTCTGAGGGGAACAGAGCAGATCCACCCCACAGGGAGGTCTGCTGCCTCCCTGGGGCTCAGATACGGGATATTACTGAGAGACTTCCTGGGCTGATTCAGCCCTCTGATTATTACCCACTGCTGATACTCCAGGCTGGCAGTGATGAGATTGAAAAGAGAGTGCTAGAGCAATAAAAAGGGACTTTAGGGCATTGGATCAAGTGGTTGATAGGGCAGGAGTACAGGTAGTGTTCTGTTCAATCCCTTTAGTGGCGGAGAAGTATGATGAAAGGAATTGGAGAACTCACACTATCAACAAGTGGCTCAAGGGTTGGTGTCAACAGCATAATTTTGCATTCTTTGATTATGGGGAAACTTTTTCGGTGCCTGGCCTGTTGGAACTGGATGGGCTTCATTTCTCTGAAAAGGGTGGTAGGTTCTTAGCTTATGAACTGGCAGAACTCATTGAGAGGGCTTTAAAGTAGGTTTGAAGGGGGAAGGGGATGCAGCTGGACTATCTGGGCCAATGGTGGTAAACCTAAGTTAGGGGTGAAGTCACTAACCCAACTGAGGTGCATGTATACCAATGCATGCAGCATGGGTAATAAACAGGAAGGCTTGAAGCCATGGAGCAACAGTGGAACTATGATGTAGTCACTATCACAGAAATGTGGTGGGATGACTCACATACCTGGAGCACTGTGCTGGATGGCTACAAGCTCTTCAGAAGAGACAGGAAAGGGAGAAGGGGAGGAGGGGTGGCCCTTTATATTAGGAAGGCTTGTGATGCCATAGATACTATAACTAGTGATGATGCAGTTGAATGCTTATGGGTAAGAATTAAGGGGAAGGCAAATAAGGCTGACATCCTCCTGGGCGTCTGTTATTGTCCATCCAACCAGGAAGAAGAGGTGGGCAACTTATTCTAGAAGCAGCTGGAGAATGTTTCAGGAGGACCAGCTCTTGTTCTTGTAGGTGACTTTAACCTATCAGACATCTGCTGGGAACTTAATATAGCAGAGAAGAGGCAGTCGAGGAAATTCTTGGAATGTGTGGAGGGCAACTTCTTGTTGCAGCTGGTGAGTGAGCCCACCAGGGGTAGGATTATGTTAGACCTGTTGTTTACAAATAGAGATGGGCTGGTAGGAGATGTGGTAGTTGGAGGCCACTTGGGGCATAGTGATCATGAAATTGTAGCGTTCTCAATATTTGGTGAAGTTAGGAGGAGCATCAACAAGATTTTTATATTGGACTTTCAGAGGGCAGACTTCGACCTGTTCAGGAGACTTGTCCAGAAAGTTCCTTGGGAAGTAGTTTTTAAAAACAAAGGAGTCCAGGAAAGGTGGGCATGTTTCAAAACAGAGATCTTGAGGGCACAGGAACACACCATCCCTGTGTGCTGAAAGACAAGTCAACAAGGCAAACATCCAGCCTGGCTGGGTAACAAGATTTTGAAAGAACTTAGGAATAAATAAAGGATGCATCATCTCTGGAAGGAGGGTCAGTTCTCTCAGGAAGCATTTAGGGGGGTTGCTAGGGTATGTAGGAAGAAAATTAGGGAGGCCAAAGCTCAATTCAAACTTAATTTGTCAACTTCTGTGAAGGATAATAAAAAATATTTTTACAAATATGTTAATGGTAAAAGGAAGGATGAGACCAACCTTTGTTATCTATTGGATGCAGGGGGGAACTTAGTAACTGCAGATGAGAAGGCAGAAGTGCTTAACACCTTTTTTTGCTTCAGTCTTTAGTGGGAAGATGGCTTGTCCTCAGCATATTTGTCATACTGGGTTGGTGGATGGTGTCAGGGAACACAATGGTCCTCCTGTTATCCAAGAGGAGGCAGTCAGAGAAATGTTGAGCTGTTTGAATGTCCATGAATCTATGGGCCCAGATGGGATCCATCCCAGGGTGATGAGGGAGCTGGCAGATGAGCTTGCAAAGCTACTCCATCATTTACCAACAAACTTGGCTCATTGGTGAGGTTCCAGATGACTGGAAGCTGGTCAATGTGATTCCCATTCATAAAAAGGGTAGAAAGGAGGATCCTGGTAATTATAGGCCAGTTAGCCTGACCTCAGTACCTCAGTGCCAGGTAAGATAATGGAGCAGTTTATATTGAGAGCTATTATGCAGCACTTACAAGACTGCCAGGTATCAGACCCAGCCAGCACGGGTTTAGGAGGGGTAGGTCATGTTTGACCAACCTGGTCTCCTTTTATGACCAGGTGACCTGCCTGGTGGATGCAGGGAAGGCTGTGGATGTTGTCTATTTGGACTTCAGCAAGGCCTTTGACACTGTCTCCCACAGCACACTCCTGGAAAAGCTGGCAGCCCATGGCTTGGACAGGAGCACTCTTTGCTGGGTTAGGAACTGGCTGGATGGATGAGCCCAGAGAGTGGTGGTGAACGGTGCTGCATCCAGCTGGCAGCCAGTCACCAGTGGTGTTCCTCAGGGGTCTGTGCTGGGGCCAGCTCTGTTCAATATTTTTATTGATGACATGGATTGACCCGACCCTCGTTTATCCTCGCCCAGATGGGCACCCAGCTCACCCACTCAGCAACTGCCCAAGGGTGTGCCAAATATGGGCAACCCCCAGAGCTCTAAAGAGTCTGGTAGGTCATACAGACCAGTCTCTCGGGGGGAATCCACACAGGGTTGAGGTCTGCAGCTGTCCACCCTAATTCCCAAGGAGAGCGTTTATTCTCTTCATCCAAGGAATGGAGGCAAACCAGCGTGAGAGGGAGTTGCCCCAAGAGTGAGTCTGGGACAAGACCCCCAATACAGCTATACAGTCCAATCACAGAGAGAGGTAGGAGGGGAATGAAACATAACTGACATAATACCAACCAATTGGGGAACTTAATGGGAGTAGCTAGCTCAAAACATCCAATGAACAACCGAACCGAGAAGAACTTTCTGAAGTAGGGGGATAGGATCAGGGTTGACGGACGTGGGCAAAGGTGGGGTTAAGAGAAACTTCTGGGGATAAAGGTGGGGTTTACATCAGGAAGGACGGGATCTGGGGGAGAAGGAGATTGGAACATACCAAGACAGAGGAGGGTTAGGGACAAACTACATTTGTGCACCACCACAATGGATGAGGGTATTGAATCTTTCATTAGTAAATTTGCAGATGACACTAAGCTGGGAGCATGTGTCGATCTGTTGGAAGGTAAGAGGGCTCTGCAGAGAGACCTGGAATGGTTGGATGGATGGGCAGAGTCCAATAGGATGAGGTTTAATAAGTCCAAGTGCCAAGTCCTGCATTTTGGCCACAATAACCCCCTGCAACATTATAGGCTGTGGGGACAGTGTGGCTGGACAGTGCCTGGGCAGAAAGGGACCTGGAGAGTCTGGTCAAAAACCAACTGAACGTGAGCCAGCAGTGTGCCCTGGTGGCCAAGAAGGCCAATGGCATCCTGGCCTGTATCAGGAATGGTGTGGCCAGCAGGAGCAGGGAGATCATCCTTCACCTGTACTCGGCACTGGTGAGGCCACACCTCGAGTGCTGTGTCCAGCTCTGGCCCCTCAGTTCAGGAAGGACATTGAGTGCTGTGTCCAGTTCTGGGCCCTCAGTTCAGGAAGGATGCTGAGACACTTGAGCATGTCCAGAGGAGGGCAACGAGGCTGGTGAGGGGCTTGGAACACAAACCCTATGAGGAACAACTGAGGGATCTAGGGTTGTTTAGCCTGGAAAAGACTCAGAGGTGATCTTATCACTCTTTACAACTCCCTGAAAGGTAGCTGTAGTCAGGTGGGAGTTGGTCTCTTTCATTAGGCAGCAACTGACAGAATGAGAGAACACAGTCTTAAGCTGTGCCAAGGGAAATATAGGCTGGATATTAGGAAAAAGTTTTTTACAGAAAGGGTAATAAAGTATTGGAATGGTCTGCCTTGGGGGTGGTGGATTCACCATCTCTGGATGTGTTTAAGAGAAGCCACTTTTCTGGATATGTTTAAGAAAAGCCATTCTTAGATGCGGCACTTGGTGCCATGGTTTAGTTGAGGTTAGGGTTGGGTTGGACTTGATGATCCTGGAGGTCTCTTTCAACCTAATGATTCTGATTCTTTTACTTGAATCTGCCTAATTATACCAGAAAATACCTGGACTTTGACCCTCCTGCTTTTGACATATGTCCATCTGTACTGGTTTGAAAGCAAAACCAGTGAGAGACTCCAAGTCAGAAATACAATTTAATAGGAGGGAAAAAAAAGGAAAAGAAAAAAAAAAAGGAAAAAAAAAAAAAAGAAAAAAGGAGAGGAGAGGAGAGGAGAGGAGAGGAGAGGAGAGGAGAGGAGAGGAGAGGAGAGGAGAGGAGAGGAGAGGAGAGGAGAGGAGAGGAGAGGAGAGGAGAGGAGAGGAGAGGAGAGGAGAGGAGAGGAGAGGAGAGGAGAGGAGAGGAGAGGAGAGGAGAGGAGAGGAGAGGAGAGGAGAGGAGAGGAAAGACCACTGACAGAGTCAGAATACAGCCTGACACCTTGTTAGTTAGGGTGGTGGTGGCAGTCCAGATGAAGTGGTCTTGTTGAAGCAGTGATCCTGTAGAAAGGTCTGGTAGCTCTTGTCCTCTGGGAATCCAGTGGGTAAAGGCTGCTGTGCTGTCCCAAATCCCAGATTATATCCAGGTGGGAATGATTGGCTCCTCCCCCTGGGTGGAGCATCTCACAATGGGCTGATATCATTCCACCAGTCATGCAGTGGGTCTTTGAATTCCCATTAAACAGAGATGTCTCCCTGAGGGAGTTACCTGTGACTCATGGGCAAGGCATTGATGGCCCATCAACAGAAGATAGCCTGGAGGGAGGGGGCAAGGGAAACATTGCCCCACCTGGTTTCAACAGCTCATGAAGATGGTGATAGAATACATAGCTTGGGGCACATCTTACACTGTAACCTAGGACACCATCGTCTCGCCCATAAAAACTGCACACCCTCTAAAAATATCCTTTTGGTCTCCCTGTTGTTTCATGAAGCGTGGGGTCATCGCCCTCCACAGCTCGTGTTCTTGCTGACATATAAGTGTCTTGTTTCCATCCAGGATGGAGTTAATTTCTGCAGTAGCTGTGAGGAGGGGAAGCCTGGAGTGGTGTGGACATGGCTAGGAAGTTATTCTATACCACCTCACATCAGTTGCTGGGGCCAGGGGTAAGGGACTTTCTGGCTTCCATGGAGAAGGGCATTTTTTTAAGTCAGGAGAGTGTAGTGTGGTGGGGAAGAGACAGTCAGTATTTGTTGGGGCTTTCTGTGTAAATCGTTTCTTTGTCTTATAAATTTTATTATTAATATTGTTGCTATTACTGTTTGTTTCTTATCTCAACCTATGTTCTTTGCTTTTTGTGCTTCCAACTGGAGGGGGAGGGACAACGTTTTATTTTTTTTTTAGTGGGACTAATAAATTGAAGAATGCCATTCCTAAACTACAAGAAGCCATATATTACTTAGGTTTGACAATTTTCTGTCTGTTCCTGGCTACCAAGTTTTTGTTCCTCTGAGCTAATGGCTCTTTTTCTTTTTTTTTTTTTTCTTTTTTTTTTTTTTTTCTTTTTTTTTTTTTTTTTTTTTTCTTTTTGCCAGTATGGCTCTATCTAGACTCTGCTGTCCATCAGAAAATTCTTTCAATTTCCTGAAAAAGCTGATCCTTCTAGGTCTGTGGTCTAGCCTAGCTCTCACAAAGAACTTCAGATCAGATCCTCTCCTTCAGGTAGCTTGTTTAGCCTTTTCCATCCCTTCAAACACAGCATTTCTTCTTCTGTTGTCATTAACCCTGCCACGATGAGACAGTTCGGGCCTGTATTGTCTCGGCTTTAGAGTCTCACAGCCCCTCTGGTCCAGGGTAGACTGGTGAAGCCTGGGTGCAGCCTGGAACCAGCATCTCCCAAGTTAGAATCTTTGAGATTGCTTCCTTCTGTTCTGTTCCTTCCCTCGAGCTGCACCATGTGAGGAAGCAGCCATGAACATCTTTCCCAGACAGGAATGTGTTTCCCCTATCTTTCTCACTAACCTTCCAGAAAAATCTGTGTCTTGTGCTTGCTTGTGGGTTTTCCCCAGCCCCTGTCCTTTGTCTCCCTCTCCTGCTCTGAGAAGGTTGCCTACAACCAGGAATTCATGAAGGAACATTTTATGCAGTCTTTAAGGAGAAAGGGCTCCCCTTGCAGGAAACTTGAAGATGACAATGAAAATGCAGCATGGAATTATGTGCATGTGATGATTCCTGTTTAAGCTTGCCTAATGTGGCCCATTCCTCTTTGGGCATTCTTAGTCATTTACTCCCCTCTCCTAGGTTTGTAATATGACTTTATTTTAATGCACATATCTTGTGTGCAATTCTCTAAGACCTCATGGGTTTTGGCTGCTGTTTATGCTTTTTATTCCAGAGAAGTAATTAAGTTCCACCCCAGTTGTGGTGCCATCAAGAAATTCCCCAGCCTTTCCCTCCCACTGGTAGCCTTTAATACTTGTCTTCAGAGCAACATATCATCCTCCAGTCTCTCAGTAAAAAAACATGTGTTTGAGGCAAAACATCTGAGTAGCAAAACCAGAGTCAGCTCTGATCTTTGCCCTGTCCTCTCAAACCCTTGCAGTCTCTGAAATGTAGCAGCTTGGTGTTTGCTGTCTCCAACTTCCCCCACTGTGTTTCATTTCTCAGGTTCTGGCAGAGTTAAATTCAGACAGAAAATACCTAATCACCTTATGCAATGTTTTCACCCCAAACAAGCCTGGTTCTCCCGGTACTTGGAAGCCAGGGAAGTGTTATGTGAAAACTTGTCTCCATCACTGGGAAAACCCAGGCCCGCCACTTGGCCCAGGGCCTTGACCTTGAGCAGGGTTCACTGAGCCTGACAAGACCATTACTGTCTCTGTGGCCCTGTGGCACTCCCTCACCGTGCAGCCACTGCATTCCTGCCCAGTGACACAATGACTGCCTTGCTCCTGCCTCTGCTGAGGCTCACCAGAGCTCAGAGCACCGCTCAGCAGTGACCCTGAGCAGCACAGACAGGAGGAGCACCGGGCTCCCGCCCTTCCCAGTCACTCAGTGAGGGGTGGCGGAGAATTGCTTGTAGAAATCAAGAGTGGGTCCCACTGCCTGGGGAGGGGATGGCTGTTCACTGTGACACCCTTTCCTCAGAGGTAATGAATTGATTCTTGGTAAATTTAGTGTTATCAGAAATGGTAGCAACTTTCCTCGAAAACAGAAGGAACGGTTTGATTCTTTGTCCCTGAGGAATGAGGTATATGACATACTGCCCTGGAAGAGGGAGTACAGTGGGAAAGCAAGTCTGGGAGAGCCAGCTGAGAGTGCTCTGGGTCTGGAGTGCCACATCATGAAAATCAGAACAAGTCTGCAACATTATAGGAGCATTAATAGTCACAGAGATCTGCCTTTTGCCCTTCAAGGGAGAGAGCCAGGCCAGGAGCACTGGAGCTATTAACTGAGTCACAGAGCAGTCATTTGTACATTTAAATGGTAGAAAGCTAAATATGTTCTGCAATCAGTCCTAGCAAAGGACATCGACTGGGACAGGCTCCTTTCTAAGCTGGACATCCAGCTATTCTGGGCTGCCTGACACAGCTCTGCAAGCCCAGTTCTTTCTGCCTGGCTCTTACCAAGCTCGCTTAAAGAGGGCAGTTCCTCATGCCTTTTTCTTCCTCCAGCCAAAGGTAATAGCAAGTAAGAATTGAAAGGATCATAACACATAGCTTCCAGCATAAATAAACAACCTCACTGATTTAAAATGTCCTATTGATTTTCGAGGTGTATGTGTTGGCACTTGCGCTGAAGTATCTACACCCTGGACAAATCTATCCTCTGGCTCTGCCCAGAGCTACCTCAGCCAACCAAGTGCTGACCTTACAGCATGATTTCAAACATTCCTTCAGTTTTGCCCCCCGAATGAGATTTGCTTCCCATTTTTTCAGTCTCTGTATTATGCAGCTTCCAGGTGTTGCTTGAGGAAGATGAGACACGTTTTTCTATAAACCTTTCCCTCTGGCAGGACAAGCATATTGCAGCTGTCTTCTATTATTGTCATTTTGCTTTAGCCAAAGTGCCCCAGCTGGTGTCAGACCAGCTTGGTGTGCTGGCACAATCCCTGCTACTGTTTTCCCAGGTCTTAGTATATGAGATGCAGAATTAAGGGGCTTTGTTTCCAGCTCTTAGCCCAAATGCAGCATCATCTGACGCTGTGCCAGAGTCTTTTAGCTAGCTCAGCCACCACGGCACTGCACCAAGAGTGGGACACGTCTCCCGAGTGGGCGACGAGAGACGCGGCTTAGAGCTTCTTGCTCCATGGCATGAAGGTCTTTAAATCAGCACAGGCTGGGGACAGGGAATGAGAGAGAGGTCCTCTCTCTGTAATCCAGAAGGGTTTATTCTTCTGAACAGTGACAGAAAGGACACAGAATACAATCTGTAGCAGCTTATAAATGGGGGAGCTCCCAGGGGCGGGTATCAAATTCTAACCAATAGGGAGAGGATGTGGGAGGAGAACAAGGAGGAGTTTCATACTTCAGGAAGCAATGGGAAAACAGCGGGAGGAGAACAGGTCACATGGGCCAATGGGGCGTCGTGGATTAGGGGAATTCCTGGGAGGGGCTTAGACAGGGGTTGGCCCAAGGGAAGGATTGACTTAGAACATTCAGGAAAAAGGGGTTGGGCTAGGCACTACTGACAGCTCAGGGGATGGAAACAACTTTCGGGACAAAACCATTAATTCAGGGAAACAGAACAGTTCATTCACAATGGAACTTAAACAAACCACAACAACCATTACCTGCGCTATGCTGGATAGCTATTTGCTTAAGATGCTCTTTGAAAGATCTGTGAGAGCAGTCTCCATCCCTCACCACAGTAAAAAAAGGATGGTTGGTTGGCCTGTTGAAACCTCTGAGCTGCTGAATGCAAATTAAGCAGTGGTTGGAGACAAGAATATCTCTCAAACAGAATGCAAAAAAAGTGTGCTGTCTTTTTACAACCTTACCAGAGACCTGCAGATGATGAAGTGTAGAAAAATATCTGGCATCAAGTATATCCTTAAGAAAACATTCCCTTTGCATGTAGTGAAATCACTCCCTTCCAACACATTTACAAGAATCCTTTGAAATCTCTCCATCAGGGAGTTCTGATCTCTCCCTTCTTTCAGTCTTCTCTTTCTTTGGTGCCCATCCCTTCTGTTGAAATTCAGCATGTAGGATTTCCCAAAGAACAGAGGCTCTGTTTCCTGCACATACACATTTGTGAATGTAACAAATTTGCACTCACTTTGGTACTTTTCTGAGTTTGCTTTTCACACCCTTCCTTTTAAAGATCAGTTTGTGTAGTCTCTAGGGTTTACTGCATGTCTTGTCTTATCTATGGTGTTGCTTCCACTGTTGATAAAACTGGTTTTAGCACCACACCAGTTTGGTCATCTGTATCCAATTGTAAATAAACAAATACCCAGTTTGGTTTGGGGCTGATCATCCATGTGTGCTCTGCACCTACTGGCAACCTCTGTCAATGCTGCGAAATGTTGGAGCCGCTGCAGGTTTTGCATCTCCTTCCAAATGACAAACATCATCTCTGTAGTGTTTGCCACAGAGCCTGCAGGTCCTTGTGCTGTGTCTTTTTCCTGCATGGCTTACCTTTTTCACTTGGAGTATTTTCAATTTTATTTCACATGTGGTATCATGTACTGTGCAGTAGCCACTCAAGACTAAGGCAGCTGACAGAGGCTGCTCCCTCCAGCATCACTGGCTTTTGAGCACTGTGTAGCAAGAACCTCACTTCAGCTCCACAGCATGTCCTAAGTAGCTCTGGCAAAAGCCTCTAAAGCACTGTTATTGCTGAGGAGTGCCCAATCACGAGTCTTCTCTTGTTATTATTCTCTGTGTGTTCCTGGGATTCTTTCCCGCTTTGCAGCAATACCATCTTTGCTCCCTCCAGCCAGAGGGTGCTGGAGTGTGGGTTTTGATTTATTGGCTAGTGGAGAAGGGGGTTTGCTGGGATTTTTCCCAAAAAGCACGGCACTTCCTCAGGCTAGTTTGCTAAAATCTGAGCAGAAGCACGCTGTGGAGACCAGAGCAGATGGGCAGTTTTTATTTAAACCAGAAAATGCTCTATGGTGACAGGAGGGGGAAAAAACTCGGGAAGAGAATGAGAGAGTTCTCTGAATGTTCTCTGCAGGAATCCAGCTCTAACAATGGCCCTGAGGTCTGGGTCCTCCCACTGCCAGATGCTGGTTCCAGAACAATTTATTTCAAGGCTGGGTATGATTAGACCAAATGGAAAATAAGATTCAAGCAGTCTAGCCAAGGATCAGGCTGACAAACTCTCAGAACAGCTCTGCTCTGTATTTGGTGGGCCAAGAGCTGCAAATATGTTTTCCTTCAAGCTGATGACTTTGAAAATGCAAAAGCCTAAAATTCTGAAGCTGGCAACTTGAATTAATATTTCATAAGAGACACTTTTTTTTTTTTTTTTTTTGTACAGGATTGATTCTATTGACAAAGCTTTCACAGCCCTGCACATCCCAGCACAGCACAGGGAATTCACCAGCAGGTTTCAGCATTAAATGTTACAGGAATTACTTTTATTTTTTGTGAGAGAGACTGCTGGGTGTCAGAGAGGCTGTAGCTTGACACTGATTTGATGCCAGGGAAAGCAATTACAGCAGATACACAAACCAAGAACTCCGAGAAGCAGCTGGTGACATTGCAGGGTCCAGTAGTCCCCTAAGAAGCATCAACCATCTTATTACTTGATGCCAACAGTTAAAGAAATATCAGCAATAACCTGAACTGCAGCAGCTTTTCCAAACAAGCTAAAAACAGTCTGTATTAAGTAAGGCAAAATGAAACAGTTTTGTATGCATCTGGTGCAGCAGTAGCTGCTTACTCCAATGGCTGAGGTAATAAAGGACACAAGGGCCATTAGACACACGTCTGACTCTTGGGAGAAGAGGGAGTAAGTCACTGGAATAGAGAGATTTCACGCTGAGAGAGTACAGTCTGTTTCAGGACTATGATAGGAACAGATACTCCTGAGAAGATGTACAAATCTCTTCTGGCTCAGCACACGCCCTGCCCTGTTGGTAGGCAATTATGTGTACCAAAGTGGATCACACAGCCAGAATCAGTATCCAGGACACCAGCATGGTTTGAGATGGTGTCCACACAGGAAGACATCTGTTGAGTTAAAACCTTTTAAATAGTGCTGCTGAGCTGTAATTTAAGTGAAGAACTAGCCATGACAGAGGCTTAATGAGACTCCCCACTCAAGCTGAGAAGTGAAAGGCAAGCCATGGCTGGCCAGCAGGCCTCATGCAGCTCCAGTTCCTGCAGAAGAGCTGCCTGACAGCACACAGCCCCACTCAGAGCTGCAATGTGATGGTTTTTTGTCACAAGTCTTAAATCACTGACACCAATGCAAACAGACATGACCAGCAGTTTCAGTGACACTCAGATTCTCCTCTTTGCTCCTGCCTCCACTTCTCACACAGAGGACTCAGTAAAAATTAGGAGAACTATTCTTTCTTTGTAGGTTATTTCCTGTGGAAGCCTGTCTGGTATTCCTTGAAATTAACTCTGCAAAATAAAGCTCAGGAAATGTGATGGGCCGTGGCATGGTCCCAGCTGGTGAATTGGTTGTGTGCCTCCTGGCTGGTGGGTGCATTCCTGCTGGTGGCAGAGTCCTCTGGGTATATCTGACAACTTAGAGATCAGGAAAAGCTGGAACACAACCATTAGCTAGGCTAGCAGCCGGGTATGCACTTGGCCAGGTAAACTTGGTGCCAAGAACATGCTAAAATGAATGGTATTTTGTGGGTATCACTCCCTCATGTCTGAGCTGCTCTCCAAACACCCACTAGCTGCATTTGAAGGTGCAAACTCAGATATTTGTTCTTTGAAATTTCTTTTGCATCTAGGACATTTGGAAAGACAATTAGCCACCCACTGTAATATTCATAAGCATAACCTTCACCACATTGTAGTGCATGGCTTTGTTGTCTGGATCCTTCATGACCATCTGACCAAAATGCTGTGACTGTTTCAAAAAGCCAGACTCATCTGAATGCAAGCAGATGTGGATTCACAAGAGAAAGCACAGTGTCCAGTACTCCCCTGGCAAGAGCCAGCTGAGGACAGCTACAGAGCATCACCATGGAACTGAACTCTTAGCTGAGTATGATCAGCTTTTGGGAAAAAAAAAAAAAAAAAAAAAAAAAAAAAAAAAAAAAAAAAAAAAAAAGAAAAAAAAAGAGAGAGATATCCCAAAATGGTTGGCACCTGGCAATCTTTGAACTGTGATACTTTGACTGAAGTGCAGAAAGGAAGTAATGATGGGCATAGGAAGAATTATGTTACAAGACAATCATTAGCTCTATTTAAAGCTCACCTCTTTTCTGCCAGCAAAATGTGCCAATGCCATGGCATTGAAAGAGAAGATCTTCCACTGAGAAATGAGGATATGGTGAGATTGGGCTGATGGGATATGCCTCAGGAATGCTGTCCCACAGAGAGAAAAAACATCACCACAGGCTTCTGTGTAGCTCTCACAGCTGATCACAAGCAGTTCTTCCTGTCAGGTTGTCCCAGCTTGCTCTCCCAGGCAGTGCAGTGAATCCAGATGTGAGGGATGAGGCAATTAGCTTGTGGTCCTGGCAGCCCAGGGGAAGACTCTTGCCACAGCAGGTGCCCTCTCAAGAACCCCATTGCCTGAAGGCAAAGGCTGACTGATTGCAGAACTGACTTGGCTTATTAGGAGCGTGGTACCAGCCACAGATCAAAAGTTGGCTGAAACCTGCTCAGCAAAGCGGGCTGATGAAACACGATCAAAGGAGCTCTGCCCTTCAGGACACTGAATGAGTCTCAGCTAGGAATGCAGACAAAAGGTCACCCATCCTTCTGGAGAGCTGACAAAGACATACTTTCTGCTCATCCGAGAACCGTGCAGGCTGAAACATTCCCATGTCCTTGTCAAAGAAGCGGAGCTGACTTGTTTCATCTCACCAGCAAATAATACTGTTTCATGTCTGACCAATATCACACAGTTCTGGGCCAGCCACACTTCATGGGGTTTATCCTAATACTGGTTTTCATCCCTCAGAGTCCATCTTTGGACTGACAGAAGAGAGCTGACTTTTCCCAAAGGCTGCAGCTTTAGCCACCTCACTTGGAGACCTTCCTGTTCACAGAGCGCATTGAAACAGTGATGAAGACTATGAGGATCTGTGTAGCAGGAGCTGGTCACACACACAAGGTATTATTGACTTACTGTGTCCTACTGTAACTGTGTCATTTTTTTTTACCAGCACATTTATTCCAGTTTATCACAAATTTATAAAAAATTATATAAAATATAAATTTAAATATATATTTATATATATAAAAATATATAATTTTTTTTTTTCATCAGAAATATGAGAGTAGGCAGAATAGGAAAACATTATGGATATTTTGGACAGGCCTCTTGAGAGAATTTATCCTTTGGTGATGGTATGTACATTCACGCATCAGTCAAAGAACATATCAGGATTCCATTTGTTTTATTTTGTATCTGAAAACTATATACTGTTCTCCTTAGCACAGCTTGCCTTGCCTTGCCTTGCTTCTTTCCAGCCATCCTCTTGGGATTATAAGAAACAGGACCAGAGCAAATCCTGGCCTATCTGCCCTCCTACCCCATGACCATAAGGAGGGAACACAGTCTTTTGCAGCAGCTCCCCTTTACTAATGTAGTCATCACAGACTGGCACATCTGCCTTTATCACCATTCAAAATAGGGAAAATCCTTGGGTAATCCCCTCTTCATAATTGCAGTAAGTGGGAAAACATCCAACACAGATGTATCCACCCCCACACCAGACTTCAGCATGAGAAGCAGATGCACTAGTAACTCCAGAGCCTTTCCTTGCAATGGTGGTCCTTGAAAAGCAGATATTCTCCTTCCTTGGGTATCCACTCATAGCAGTTTGCTTGGCAGGGACAGTACCCTATCCTGAATCTCTCTCCTGACAGACTTGGTGTGAACAGCTTTCATGTCCATGCCTTGCTTTCTCAATCACTGACCATCGAATTAGGAGCTCCTGTGCCCAGACAGTTGCTTTCCATGGTTTCCTGAAGAATCAAGGAGGCTTAGAACTCTTTGTCCTGCATGCAAACAAGGGTCAGGGCAAGGCTGACAAATGAAAAAGAAAACTGGAGTCTGTTGTATTTTTTCTTCATCTGGGCAATGACTCATTTGGCACTGCTGTCTCAGCTCAAAATTAAAACTTAGATATGATCCAATTTGCAGCCCATAGAAGGAGGCATTTTCCTCTCTCTGTTCCAGGACTCTCCCAGTAGGTCACAAAGGTTTCAGCAGATAGAATGTTTTCTGTGCTGTGTATAATGAAATTATATTCACCACAGTTTCTACTGGGAGTTTTTGAACTCCAGGTTTGTTTCTTAAACAGCCACCGAAGATTTTATTGCCAGAACAAATAATTAGAGAGAGAATGGAGAACTTTGTCTAATGGATATATGTATCTCAAATGAGATAAAATGACAGGTTTTAGGGATTGTATCACAGAGATGATATGATCAATTATAGAGCAAATTTATATGAAGCAAAGGTTTTTAAATGTTACGCCTGCTTACCCATAACAGAAATTCCTTAAACTGCTCAAAAATAGAATAATCATCCATTAAAATAATTATAACTTAGAAATGAAACATTAAAGAAAGGTAATAGAATGTGAGCTGTCAGCCTGTGTGATTGAACTCTCTAGATGGATCCATTTTCCAGTTACAATGAAGCTCTGCTAGGAGCTACCATTCTTAGACAGCCACTGATTTTAAAAGAACATCCAAATATAGCTCTATTATTCCATATCATTTTCTAAAAAGATTTCTCAACTAATTCACTGGTCTCCAGGGCAGTGATTCTACACAGGCTTCAGACTACTTGTACTTTGGAGAGTCCTGCCTGGTATTTTTGGAACATCAAAGCTTGAATTCTAAATTTGAGAGCAATTTGACAACATTAGGAAAGTAAATTAAGCACTTTGAGATGGGGAGTGGCTCCGTAGCAAGAACAAATGTAACTGTGGTCAGGAAGCCTTTCCCCTTAAGGGATTACAGTCACAACCAAAACACAAAATAAATCAGCTGATGATAAAGTAGAGCAATCAGCTCATGCCCCAACATACAGATAAATCCAGTCCCATGAGCTATAGCTATGTCACCCAGCTACATTCTCTGTGTTTTAACCACCTGTGTGTGAGGAAGGACAACCACTCACAGGAGCCAAGTACTGTCCTTGGACCTCTCACAAGGGACCACTGATTTCAGAAGGCAGTAAACTCTGGATGGTGCTAATCACACTGATAAAGCCATTACTTTTAGGGAACATTTTTCCATAGTAAAAGATCCCAGAGTCCCATTCTAGGAACTGATATATTAAATAAGGTTCATGTCTTCACTTCGTCAATGATTCATGTAAGGAGGCTTTTTAGGGCTCAGAACCAATCATTTAGCCTCTGTTTAATATTTTAAACTCAGAGAGAAGAGCTCATTTTTCTCTTCATTTTTTTTTTTTTTCTCCTTAATGCTTAGGTAAACATAATACATAGCAATATTCCTGTACCAAAACCAGCTTGGTTTGGTATCAGCTCTTCTCAAAGCATGTGTCTGTCAGAGACTTCGGCACAGGACCCCGTGTTCAACAACAGATTCTGCCTTTCAGTTGTATTAATCAAGACATGACAGAGATAAGTGTCTCAATGCATCTTCCCATCCTTCACTTCCTTTCTTATCAGCCACTCTTCACCGCAGGAACAGCTGCAAAATTGGTTGCAGTTGTCCAGGTTATTCTCCTTCCTCTAAGTTTGCTGGAAAATGCTTGTTGCTTTGTGCAGTTTCACAAAGGTAATTTAATGCATTTAATCTGCAGTAGTGCCAAGGATCTGTTTGGACAAAGCCTTTTGTGTTTGGAGCTGCCATTGACACTGGTCAGCTGCAGAAAATTTCAATACTCAGAACTTCATGAACTCCTTACAGAAATAGAAGTGAATCTCCAAGAAAGAAGAAAAAGCTCATTTTGGACAATTCCAAAAGAAACATTCCAGTATCTTGACTCAGTTGGAAAGTAATTAAGGTAATCTGAAAATCAGATTCAAAATCTGGCAGAAGAGAAGGGCTCCCACTGCTAAGAGAAACAGGATGATATTTCTGATGCTTGCAGGAGATGCTGATATATAACACATATTCTGGAGTAATGGACATCTAGATTGTTACTACGATACTAAATTCTGTTTTAATAAATAAACCCTATGTTTTCACTCATTTACAGCTCTGCCTGCTTTATTTTCTTCTTTCCTTGCTTGTCATTGTCCCCTCATACACATTCCAGGCAGGTCCGCTGTAAATCTTTTTCATCACGCTGTCACACTTATTGACATTTCAAGGACATTTCATTTGAAATGTTAAGAAAAACAGCACTTCTCAGCCTTCCAGGAAGAAGCATCAATGACTGTCAGCATTTGAACGAGAGTTGTCCCATCTCCAGCAGGACCCAAATCCTGAGAAGCAACATCTGGAAACAGAAATATCAGAAAAACTTCTAAAGGCCCACACACACAGTTTGGGTTTGCCTGTGACACCACTTCATGGCAGCAATTCACTCACAGCTTGGTGCTGTAATTTAGCACAAGCTACCTCATTATTTTTTGCCTGGCTTGTCTGTAGTCTTACCCTTTCACCTGCAATTATGCTCATTCTTGGCATCCCTTGTTGCTTCCTCAGCGTGCAGCTCTCCCCAGTTCCTCTTCTCCCATTATTGTTCACATCACGAGCTCACTTAGAAGATTACATTCAAAAATTATTGCTTTTGTAGATTATCAGCACCAGATCCTCTGATGTTGTTCATAGTAGTCCTTGACAATTAACAGCTCGGGGCCATTGAAGGTGTTGGAGGATACGGATCGCTGTTGTCAAGCCCACAATGTTCTTTGAGATAGGGACTGCACTGCCAATAGGTAAAAATATGTATCAATAGATAAAAAGATGGTGATAGCATCAATATGGAGTCTAAACAGCAAGGAGGAAAAAGAGAACCAGCCCTTGAACCATGAGACATATGGCAAAGAGAAGAATCAAAGGTGACCTCTGGTAAGGCAGTGTGTGATGTGGGGCTTTGAAAGGTTTGGAGAAGATGGTAGAAACCAGGTGGTAGAGCAGGCCCTAGGTCTTCGTGGTCACGTGGATGGAGAAGGCTGGTGCAGCTGGGCATGAGTGGAGGCCCATGGGGACAGCTGTGCTCCTCTGCACCTGCTCAGCACCGGGGCTTTGCTGCTGAGCCCCAGCTGTGGCAGCGGGTGGTCCTACGTGAACGAATGGGTTTGTCATGCACTGCTTTCTCTCTTCAAGGAATACCATTTGCCAAACAGAAACATGATATGGCACAGAGTAAAAGCCCTTATTCAGTTTTGATCTGCTGGAACAGCAGTATTTGGCAACTGCAAAGAAGAGAAAAACAAAAAAATGCCTCTGTAGACTAACTAGATACCTGTGTTTCTAGTTGTTATTTCTCTGATAAAAAAAAAAAAAAAAAAAAAAAAAACCCAACCAACAACAAAACAAAACAAAACAACACAAAAAAAAAAAAAAACACACACACCAAAAAAACCCACACCCACAAAAAAAACCAAACAAATAAAACCCACCAAACACCAAATCAGCCCAAGTACAGGATCCAGATTTTCTTGGCCTTCTCAAAAGTCATTTCCCTGATGATGGATTTTGCTTTCCCATCATATCCATTTCTGTGTGAATCCTGTCCTTGTAACAGACCAGCAGCAGCTGTCATGGATATCAGAAAGGAGCGAATCAAGGACTGTCATTGTTTCCTCGCTCTCTGTCACTCTTCCCTCTATTGCTTTGTTTCTTTTTTTTTGATTTGAAAAAGAAAAATCACACAATCGATGATATGCCAATGTGAGATTCACTTTGCTACCCACCCTCTGTAATTGCAATGAAATTGTGAAATCACAGTCTTCAACAATATGTCATTGATGGCCTTTGAAAGTGGGACAAAAAAGTCAATAAAGTCTCATTTCTTCAGAATGACTTCTCTTGTTGCTTTTTCATATTTGCCCTGTGGGATGTTTGGCAATTTGTCACACAAGCACACATAACCAAGTTGACTTATCACACACAGTTCTTTAAAATAACACTGGAGGAATTCAAGGATTTTACTTAACACAATATTATGAAGAAACACATCAGGGTTCTGTTTGCATTAGCTATAATTCCCTAATGTCCCAGTGGGTCTGTTCAGCTGGAGCTTGCAATTAAGCTAAAGTTGTTTATGCAATAATTAAGTTTTTAATCATGGATCTCTTTTAGAGCTCTATTTGTGGAAAACCACTATTTAAGAACGAACCTATGTCCAGATCAATGGTTGTTTTGGGTTAGACAAACGTCTCAAAAAGTGACTAAGATGATACTGAAGTAATTTCTATGATACCAACAATTGTCACTGGTGCCTTCTGTGGAGTCTCCATTTGAGAGAGTAATGAGCAATTGTGATGGTTTAATCACGTTCTATATTTTATTTGACTGGAAGAATATAAAGCAAACCAGGCCTATCTTTAAATTACAAAGATAGTTTATTAATACACACAAAAACAACAAGAAAAGGGAAAAAAGACAACAACAACAACAAATGAAACTTCTAAAACATCTTTCTTTCTCTTTCTAAGTTTTTTACCTTTCTTCACTCAACATAAAAAGACATGACTTGCAACTTCAGCCAGTTTTACTATTTTAAAAATAACCTTTTATCAGTTCTTTTAGGAAAGGAGTCTCTCTGGGTTCTATATAGACATACCATACCCATTAGCAGTTCTCTCAGCACTGCACATAGGCCATATTTGCTTACTGGGGTACTGTTTAAGGATGCCTCCTCTAGTATGACACAAAGATTCTCTTTTTCTATTTCCAAAATCATCTCAAGACCCAAAAACAAATCTCCTCTTCTTTAGGAGCAAAAAAGCTTCATATCACTTTTAACTAGAACCTTACATCCCCCCAAAAGCATTTATATGTTACAGGAAACAAAACCAATTTAGTCTTTATAGTTTACCAGAAATGTCCAGCCAAAATTAGGCCACTCCTTGTCCTTTTGCCTTAAAGTCCTTTCCACTCTTCCCTTACCGACTGTAGCTTCATGCTGTGTCTTTCTATTCGCTATATTTGTTCTTCTTCCGGAGAAAGATGATGTTTAAGAAAGGTCCATCTGCTAACAACAAAGGGTTACACTTCTCGGGCTGCCGGGCTGCCCACGTGGCTCTGCGGCGGGAAACTGAGTCGTTTAGAAGCCGTGCGCTGGTTTCTTCGGCTTGAAAAGAATAGCAAGGGCGAAGGGGCACTCCGTCCGAGCTCTCTCTCTCTCTCTCTCTCCATGCTGTCCGCCTCTCCGCAAGACAGCGGCTCCCAAAGCTCCGACCCGGCTTGCCCGGCTCTGGCAGCATTGGGGCCCGGCCCGGCCCGTCGCAGCCGCCCCGGGGTGGGGGGGCACCGAGGCCGGCCGGCCCGGCCCGGCCCGTCGCAGCCGCCCCGGGGTGGGGGGGGCACCGAGGCCAGCCGGCCCCGGCGGCCCCCTGTCCTTAGTCTGCCACCCTAACGACGAAGAGACCGCTCCTCCCCCCATCCAGCCTTTTTAAGCATTTTGCCAAAAGTCGCAGCTTGTCCTCCACTGGACAAACTGCTTGTCAATCAAAAAAACTGACCCCGATTGGAACAAAATCAGGCCCCTCCTAGCCCATGACAGCAATTCAAAGCCCTATTTTCCAGCATGCCCAGACCCTGCCTGCTTACATGGTCCTTAAAGAGAAGCCATCAAAACATCCTAGGGAGGTGCCAGTAGACTGTGGTTGTAACACAGGCTCTGCTCCCCACAGTCTATACAGAGCCAACACTGGGAGGTCTAAACCACTTTTTTGGGTATCAGTGTCATAGGAAACATCTGAGCAGGACACTTAAGGATTCAACCACCTGTTATGTTAATGCTTAGCCCTTGGTAGCACTGTTCACTGGACAAGTTTGTTCATAAACAACCATCCAGGTTGGTTTTATTGCAGATTCCTTCGTCTTTACTGCCTATGTAGAGCAGGATTCCAGTGCCACAACCCTCTCCAGAGAGTGAAAACCCTCTCTGTTGGCCTCCAAAGTAGCTCTGCATTGCCATGAGGTTGTGAGTCCTCAGCATCCTACACCTGGTGTAGCTCAGTCCACATGATTTGCACTTCCTACTGCAGTGGTGCTGGACACAATATTTCCACAGCCAGCAAAGCAGTGATTCATGTGCCCCAGCAATCTCTGAGCCCAAAAGCACCCCCCAGGCCTTTCATTTGAGAGGGAGCTATGTTCCTGGGGACAGCTCACCACGGCATTGACCCTAACTGTGCAGCAGCATCACTGGACCAAATCCTCAGCTCTTGCTCAGTCTCTCTTCCGGGCTTGCTCACCTTTACAAATAAATAAAGAGCAAGACAGAGACAACAAGGTAGAACAAAAACAGTCTCTGCCCTTTCTTTGAACAATGCATGCAATAATAGCGACCTCGCCCTCACTGAAGGCTTTCTGGTGTTACCTTAATAAAAATAATTATCCTAATTGCTTGCTATAAGTATTCCAGGTTGACAATAGTTGTGTCTTATAAATGAAAACATGAAATAAAAAAAAAATAGATGAAGCAACTAGTCTTTAAAAAATCTAAACATTAAATCCACATCACAGTAAGACAACATGAAGAATGTGGCTGTAGCATCAACATCAAACACCACAAGTTAGAAGTATTTCTTTAGTACTAAAAGTTTCATCAGTTTCACAAGCCTTTTGGTCCTGTTTGTGCCCTGATCTCCCCTGAGAAAGCCCATGTCTCAAAATGAGGGCTTTCAGGGTCCAGTCCAAGTGCCACCTTCATAGCACCTGAAGCTGGTTATAGTACCAGGAGCTATCCACATCCAGTGGAGAATATCCATCCCTCTGAGTGAAATGCTGACAACATGCAAAATTTAGTGATATGGCTCTTTCAAATGGTTATTTTCTGCCAAAATCCTGATCACAACCTGGGATCTTTCAGCCTGGAGAAACTGAGGCTCAGGGGGGACCTTATTGCTCTCTACAGCTCCTTAAAAGGAGATTGTATCCAGGGGGGGGTCTCTTTTCCCAGGTAACACGTAACGGGACAAGAGAAAATGGCCTCAGGTTGTTCCATGGGAGGTTGAGGTGGGATTTTAGAAAAATTCCTTCATGGGAAGGGTTGTCAAGCATTGGAATAGACTGCTCAGGGAAGTGGTAGAGTCACCATCCCTGGAAGCATTTAGAAGGTGAGTAGATGTTTGAAGGACATGGTTTAGTGGTAGACTTGACAGTGCTGGGTTAATGGCTGGACTTGATGATCCTGAAGGTCTTTTCTAACCTAAATGATTCTGTGATTCCATTTCACCTTGAGGACCACAGCAGGAGCAGCAGATGGCAGTGCAGCAGGGGGATGTGCCCTGGCAGGGCAGTAGCAGTGTCTGCAGCAGCCTGTGGTGATGGGAGGAAGCTGGCAGAGCAATGAGCTCCATGTGTCTGTTGTGGTGCTGGCCTGGGGTAGCCTGCATGCCCTACACTGGCATTGCCCCTCTCTGGGGCAAACTTTATGAGTTCCTAATTTTAAAGTGCATGTTTCGAGTTCTCCCTGTTCTTGCTTCTTTCTGCAGTTTGTCGCTGCCAGAATGATCCAGCCATGTAACAATAGAGGCCCCTATCTAAATTTCACCCATTGTGAAAACTTCAGGCCCCAACATACCTTCAAGAACATATCCCTTTGTATAACCAGTGATGCCCTGATATGAGTGAGTCTGTGAATCACGGGAGGTACACCTAAAAACCCAACTAGACCATGTTCTGTTCTCTACTGTTAAAGAATTATTTTCTTTCATATCAAATGACTCTATTATTTCAGTTTGTTACTTTTGCCCTTCCCTCTCCCAATTACTTCCTTTTTTTTCCTTGTAAGAGTCGTTTATTTGTCCCTGGCTGGAGACACATCCTGCCACAGGTCCACGTGCTGGTGCATTCTCCTTGTCACTCAACTAAGGGGTGCATGTGGGGCCAGTGGGAATGCTCACAAAGGCTGGGATACTCTTGGTTCTCATGAATGCTGAAGCAATGCCCAGAAATGTTTGCCAGGACTATGTAAAAATTGCTTACATGATACAAGTATCATGTAAGAACAGCAGTGTGGAATCCCAAGTGGGTCTCCTGTGCAACCTCTTTCTCATCCTAAAGGGAAGCTTTGTGCTGGAATATTTTGCTGCAAAGAGCCTAGAGCATGTCAAGGAGTAAAGTATGAGTGCACCATCTCACTGAGGTGCACAAGGACTGCCTGTGCTGGGGGTCTGTGAGCTATGAAGGGCATGTATCCCTGTGGCTGTGTGCCTGGGTCCAGACAGGGTGAGCCCATGCAAAGGCACGTCTGGGACAGCAAACTCCTGGCCAGGGCAAGCAGCTCTGTTGCTCGTGAGAGCAGAAATTTTATTTTCCTGGTGGTAAGTATAGTTTTTCCATGGAAGGCAACTCTGTGATGCTGAAGTGTGGGAACCAGATAGAGAAAAAAAAAAAAAGTAGAGATGAGAAAAACTTTCTCATTATTTTTTTATCCGGTGCTAAATCAATTTGCATTCAGCACTCTTCTGGCAAAGTTTTCAAGATGAACTGGCACAATCATGCTGGGGAGGGAGAAAAACAGTTTTCCCACAAGTGCTTCGACATCCATCTTTCCATCCCTCAACAATTAACCTAAGTGCAGAGTGGAGATCAGCTGCAGGAGGAGATATCCATTCATTTGGTACATACAGGTGTCCAGGTAGAGGAGAAGAGTTCACTCCTGCTTGGCCACCTGGCTGTCCTCCTGCCAGGGATAAGCCCAGATGGGACCAGGCTTATCTCATGCTGCAGCTGTAGCAGGACTTTGCTCTTCCATTTTTGCAAACAATTTGCCCAAACCTGAGTTCTTTTTGCCTGCAGGTTTGGAGGAGGGCTTTCCCTCCTCAGCCAGGTGTCCCCTCCAGTGGCACAAGCACACTCCCAGCATCATACAACATTCAGCCAAGCTGCCAGCCCCATTCTCCTTTCTTCTTGGACTGCTTTTGTGGGCAAAACACAAAGAAGCATGGATCCTCTTCCCATGCTGGATGAGCTCCCTGTCCCTCCTCACTCTGCTGAGCTGGTGCTTTTCCCAGGCTGTGGCTGCAGAGGGCAGGGGAGGGGGCAGACATAGCTGGGCAGCACTGGCTGCCTCTCCTGTTTGCATCACGGTGTCCTGGGAAGCAGAGGGAAAACAGGGAGTGTTCAAGCCAGAAACTATAGCTAGTGAGAGTAACTAGCCCTGTTCAGAAACTGGAATGTTCATTTTCCTGGGGAATTCCCCAGTTTTGCAACGGGCCATTATTCTTCGCTGGATCAAAATGAGAAAGTTTTGGAATTTCCTATGAAACTAAACTTGGGAAAGACAAGTAGATCCTTTGAAACCTGTCAAGTGTTTGTTGTCATTTCAACAACTGACAGGGCTTTTTTTGTATTAAATGAATTTCAGAACATGTTGCCTCACAAAAGATTAGGCCAAGTATTTCACCATGCAAAGGTTGAAGAAGTTTTATTACTTTAGCACAATGCTTCCTTCCTTGCTTCCAGGGTTTTATTCAGTTTTTTTTTCTGTAGAAGTTCCCTTAAAAATTTCCCTTAAAATGATACTTTCTCCTGGAAAAAGGAATGATACTTCTTTCTGTTTTACTGCTGCTAACAAAGATAAGCAATTGCAGCCCTAAGTGTGTCTCTGGCACTTCCTGAACCTTGAAAAACAGCCCTATGGAAATAAACCAGATGCTTTTTCCTTTCTCCTAGGTTTTCTTGAGTGCCTCCTGTCCTTGGAGGGGCTGGAGGTATGCCCTGGTGGCACCTGGGAAGGAGTCCAGCACCTGCCCAAGCTTTCCTCCCATCCCAGGGTCCTCATCAAAGAGAAAGGGACACACAGACAATCTATTGAAGGATGACAACAACTATTTAAGCTGGGACTGACTTAAAATTTGATGACTGTGGGAACAGAAACAGAATTCAGGCTCTAAGCAGCTGCCTTTGACAGGCTGACAGCTTAATCTTGAAGAAGCAAGCCCTGATGGATCTATCAGCCAGGCCAGCTCTGCATATGTATTTAGGCTACATGGTTTCAGTAAGAAAAATATGCAAACACTTTATCCATGTCCTTAGTTTTCCATAAATCATGATCCTCCTGCAGCAAGGAGGTTCTGCAAACCCAGGTGCTCACACCATGGAGTGCAACTCACTAGTGGTGGGAAGGAAGGAGGTTCATGGGTTTGGGGTGTCTCCCCCAATGCAGTTGGTAGAATGAGATGCACAGCCTGCATTGGCTTGTGAAGTGCTGCTTTCATTTAATGAATTTTGAATAACCATATTCTCACTTGATGCACTGCTTCCCCTCCCAGTTTTCCCTGGTAGCTGTGCCCAAAGGCATGGCCCCCTCTGGCTTTGGTGGGCACGAGAACCACTGCAGTGTCAGCCATCCTGCTGGAGAAGGAGCACCCCATCAACAATGTAAATCAAAGTTCTTGCTTTCTTTCTTGGCCATATTTGTTACTTCAGCTAAGTCATTCCCCTCTGAATTGCTGAAAGCCGAATATCCTGGCCTACATAAAGCACTTTTTTAATCTTTATGAGAAAAGTGATGGGATCATTTCTTTGTACAGCTGCCTTTGTGTTTGTACTAACTGCTTTTCTTCATTTTAATTATTCATCTAATATCCACTGCCCCTTTGCTGCTACCTGAAGAACACTTCAAAGTTCCAAAACATGAGTTAGGTGCATATAAATTTCAGCATATATCAAAGCAAAGATGAACCTCAGAAAGCCATAAAAGAGCTGCATGGAGAATCTTCCTAAACCATCCCCACTCACTCACAGCAGGCAGCTGTGATGCCCCATGGTTCCTCCCTAGTAGCAAGAAAACTTTGGAGGAATGGTGCTCTTCCAGTACCAGCCCAACTCCAAGGATTACGGTGAGATGTAGGTGCCTAGACAGCCTGAAGTTTGTTATTTCACAGGTTTGAATAAAGTATTCAAGCCTATCCATGAACAGTGTCACCAAACACACAAGGGACCATAAGTGCACCCCGGTGTCTTGGCTGTGAGTAGAGCTGGAGGTGAGTGCTGGATCCTAATCCTCTCACCAGGATGTGGCAGCTCCTTCCAGTGCCCTACCAGCCCTCCCAGGGACCAGCAGCACCTCCAACACCTGGATGAGAGGTGCTCTTTGGATGGGTTGAGTTTTAAACCCTTCTGTGAATTAGCTGCACCAAGAAAATGATGATGGCTTTCTATTTTGTTTTCCCAGTCCATCAGCTCAGTAGAGGTTTCCTTCTACCCTGTTGGTCTTGGAGAAGCCTCCCTTGCCTTCAAACCATTTAGCTCAGTTTTGCTCTTACTGCTTGCCCTGTGCTCAGCTCTCTTCTATTCCTAGCACTCCCATGTGCATTGCCATGTAAGGGATCTTTTAGGCAACATTCCTGACATGCATCCAAGTCATCTCAGCTGTCTTTTCCAACACTTCAATAACAGGGCAGTTTCTCCTATTAACTGTTTCCCTCATCACATCATCTTTTATTTTCTGCAGCTCTAGCCCAGCTGCCTTCTCTCTGTGCTCCCCATCCCTGGGTTGCTGCTGTTCTCATGCTCCACATCCTGACCCATTCAGTGAAGCTATCTTAAATGCACACATTCCTGACTTTGGCAAAATGTTGGGAGTGCACACCAGTCCTTGCAGTTTCTAGAATTGTTCCTCTCCTGGTGCCAGTTTCACAACTCCAATCACTTCCAGTAGTTCTCCACCAGCTTTTCAGCTTGTCCTCCCTTTCCACTTCCCAACTCAGTCTTTTCCTCTTCCTGTTGGTTTCCATCTGACATGATTTTCATTTGCATGCTGAGCCTCTGTCCAAGCTTTCTGATCTTTCAGTCCCACCTTGTCCATTATTCCCTGCAGGCCTTTTTTCATGAGTGGTACCAGGTCATCAGGAGAGCTGAGCTGGGGAAGTGGCAATGAATAATTTATCTGAAGGGTGTAGCTCTTTTGTGTGCCATGGCATAGCCCTGAGCAGCTTGTGTTTCCCTGGACTGCTTCCAAGTCCTAGCCCCATTTAAGAGTCTGTTAATCACTAAGAGTTTTTATTACTCTCTCACAGGCTCATCAGCCTGGGGGAAGCCAAGCCCTGGCTCTCACCAAGTCCCACCAGCACCTGGGTCTTGCACCCGGGTCCAGCACTGGTGGCCAAGCAATTTTCCCTCTATAGGTGCCTCACTGCTGCTGCCTTCCACTGGGAGAGGCATTTGAGGGATTGCCCTGGGGGTGGGGGATCTGCTCCCCACACCCCTGTGGAGGCAGCATGGCCATTCCTCCTCAATGAGCATGGAGAGCAGCGTGGCTGGTCTGGGTGAGCACGTGTGGCTCCCAGAGGGATTTTGGGAGAACATGGGGCCACGGGGCTGTTCCTGGCACACAGCTGGGAGCCTCACCCAGCTCCCATCATGGGACAAACTCCTGATAGAGACCTCTCCATAAGGAGCTGCAAGGGCTACCAGGTAATTTTAAAATCTAATTTCATCACCATTGAAGTCAGAAGAAAAGGTTGTCAGGAAGCTGAATAGCAGGGGAAAATGTCTGACTCTCAGAAATGTCAAGGATTATTCAGGGGAACCTGTGTGCTGGCCACTTCTTTCTGAGTAATCCTTGCAATGAAAAATGGGCACATGAGCTGAGCCCAGCCCTCCCTCCCCTTGTAACCTCGCTCACAACAGACTGGCAGACAGACAGAACTTCTGCAAGTGAGAGAGCATGGCATGCACAGCTAATGGGCTGCCTTCATTCCCTGCAGGCATGGGATTTTATTCCCTTTTAGCTTCAAGTGCTGCCTTTGCATATGGACTGCAGAGGTGATTAATAGGAGGAAGAAGCCCATTGACCCAAACAAAAGCCCATTACAGTAAATGGATGCTGCCCATTGATTTTTCTGCATCCTTCCTCCCGTGGTCCAGTGAGAGAGGACATCCCTAGAGCTGGTCTGCAGCTTGGGTTGGAAACTGCTTGGGTTGGGAAGGTGGGAAGTGAAGGGTGGTTCAGATCCCCCCACCTTTGCATCCCCACTGCTCCATGGTTTGGCCCCAGCGTATCGTGACACTGTTTGCTCTGGAACCACGGGCACATGCAGTCACTCCACATTACCCAAGTCATCCCAGTGATGAACACCCAGGGAAGAGGCTGTGCAGGCCCTGGAATGGGGGGTAAAGCTGGGGATATAAACCCCTGGATGTGGTAGGGTTTACCCCAGGGCTCTGCTTCACAGCTCACTGATTTGGAAAGGCTCAGGAAGGGAAAAAGGCTCCTGAAAGAGCAAGTCCTGGCAGAGGAAGGCTGCTCCTCTGAGGGTTCTGAGGGGAGCACAGTCACATCACGCAAACAGATGTATGCACAGCTGACTCCATCAGCTGGGGTCAAAAGGATTTTCAGGGTTTCAAACCTGTGTTTTCTGGCATACCCTAATCTGGTTCACAGGAGGTCACCAGTCAAAACCTGGTCATCTTTTTGCCCTTGAAAAGCTTCACTGTCCCATAGAAAAGCTTCATTGTCACATGGGAGCCTGGAGTTCCCATCCGTGTCAGCTGGCACAAAAGCTACCACTCCAGACAAATATAAGATGTCTGCAGTTTCTACATCATTGCAGGCAACAAACTGCTTGCCTGGGTATTCACAAATTGGAACAGGCATAATGTTAAAAAGGGAAGTAAAAAGACCAATGGGAACAAACACAACTGCTAAGCAACAGCAGAAAAAATACTTGAAATACGCTGGATACCATCCTGGGGCTGTTTTCTCTCCAGATGAAAATAGCTTTCAAGTCTCTAAATATTGGCTAGATGTTAGAATACAGCAAAATGGCATCTATAAGTCAGAGTAGGTTACTTTTCACCTGGGATCTGTTAAAAATGTTATTATAACAGTCTAGAGAAAGTTAAGATTATTAAGCCACTGGCTCTTGCAGCTCAGTCTGCAGCACAGTTTTATTCCCATAAAACCAGTGATGTGGCAAAGCAAGCCCTGGTAATATCTAAATGTGCTTCCCCCTGCAGTCTCACCGTGAGGATTATGATGCTTGGCAGCTGAATACGCAGTGTGTTTGAATTTATGAGATTTGGAGTTATTTCAGGGTAAAATCTCACAAAGGTTTTTTTTTTCTTTAAAGAAGACTATATGTTTAAAGGGTCTGAAAAACAGAAGAGAGGGTAAATGAGGCAGGATTTACTCTTAGTTATTCAAAATATTTAATTCAAAATGGAAAAACCCATCCTCCTGCAGCATGGTGCCCATGAACCCAGGGTGCCCTGAGTTCAGAGAGCACATCCAGAGGAGAAAAAATGGGTGTTTGTCTCCTTGTTCTGTGCCAAGTGGTGCCCTGGCCTCTGTCTGCCACGCTTTGCACTCCGTGGCAATATAAATCAGCATTTCCCAAGCTGTGGTCACAACCCACACAATAGGAGTTGAAATACTGAACATGTAGCTGCCTAAAGGCAGGCAGAGCCCCGAGGCAGGGCCAGGCAGGCAGGGAGGTGAAGGGCCTGGCTCCTCTGACCTCACACAAAATGCAAATGCATTGCCTGGATTTGACCACAGGGAAACAGGGGGAAATAATTGTGCCCCCCAGGCCAGCCCCGGGCAGCTTCTCCCCCACCTCTTCCTTTCCTGGCTGTCCAGCTCAAGCTCCACTTTGCAGGCAGTGGTTTTCCTGGGGATGGCAGAGGAAGAAAAGGCAGATTTCCTCAAGGCCTGGTACCAAAATCTTCTCACAGAACTCAAGTCCTATTTCCCAGCTCTGTCCCCAGCTGGCATCCATCTACCTGACAATTCCAGTGCGAGGCAGGCCATCTCCACATGCTGGTGTCATGCCCCCAGGTCCCTGTGTGGCCATCAGTGGATCACACTAGCAATGAATAAATAGCTCACACTCCTGCCTTTCCCCTCTGGGTCTCCAGACCTCTCACCCACACTGCCAGCCATCACTGCTAACATCACCTGAATGATCTTCTCACTGCTGGGACCCACACCTGCCTGGCACATTGGGGTGGAGTCCATCAGTGGCATCAGAAGCTGCTGAGAGCAAGCAGACCTAGCTTGGGTGCCTGGCTGGTGGGACAGATGCCTTGTGTGAGTTTATGGACCTCATTTTCTCAGAAATCTAAGCTAAAATGAAGTGCTTGTGCCATGACAGCAGTGGTTTCTATGAGCTCTAGGCTCACTGCATGTCCTGGGCAACTGAGAGCAGAAGGTCAAATAGTACATGTATCCAGCAATAAAGATCTGTTAGCACAGACTCTCTTATTTCTATGGCTGACAAAGAAATCCATCCCCGAGCACAGGAGCAGAGTCACAGAAAGTAAGGATGGAAAAGCCTTTAAACAGGAATTCAGCCTCGTGCTCCTCAGCTGGCACCCATGGCCCCAGCCCAGCCCCAGAGTGGGGGTGTCTGACTGCTGCCCACTGACTGTGCATCCACCTCCCTCCACACTTCTGGTGGCTTGGGGAGCCTTGCAGAGACATCCTCATGGCCAGCAGGCCCTTCACTCTTACATCCCTGGGTCCCAGCTCACCTGCTGCCCATGCTTGCTCAGCTGCCTTGAAAAGAGTCAGCTAAGCCTTATTTAGCTGAGCCTCCCTTGCAGAACAAGCTGTGCACCATCTGAGCCCAGGACAAAGCCTGCTCTGCCATTTTTATCCATCTTATCTGGGAGAGGAGGGCACCAGTGGCCTGGGGCAGGAAGGCTGGGGTGCAAGACTCGCCCATCCCTTTCTGAGGGACAGCACTGCTTCCTGCTGGGCTCATGGCAGGCATTGTCTCTGGAATGTCTCTGGCTTCAGAAGAAGAGCAGAGTGATTGTTGTCTTGTGTTTCCTTCTGCTCTGTCTGGCAGCAATCACAGCAAAGCAACACTAACAAAGTGCAGGTGGTGCCCAGGCCAGAGCCCCCCTGAGCTCTCTGCTGCTGTAGCTTTCTGCTTTTCTCCTCTCACCACCCCCCTTGCCAGGACAGAGAGGGACACCCAGGGTGCTCCCCAGAGAGCACACCTACAGCACCACACAGCAAAGACAAGCAGGGGAAACAGCCCATCACCTCTACCCAAGGGTAACTTATGCCAACCCTCCCTTTTCTCCTTGGAGGAGGGCACGAGAGGCTTTGCCCTACAAGATGATGACAGCCTTTTAGATCTATGGCATTAAAAGAGATCAAAAAGCAAATTAAAAAATACCATTAAGAGACGTGAAGAAAATCAGCATCTCCTGTGTCCAGCCACAGGGTCAACAGGCCAGTGCAGGAAGAGGGATGCTGAGGCCATGCCAGCAGTAGCAGGCAGGGAAGGGGCCAGAAGCCCCTCTGAAACTTGCTTCCAGTGACTTCAGTTCAGTGAAGCCTGTTCAGGAGCCCAAATGCCTTCTTTTCTTCAGAGCTCAGCTGTGGCTCTGCGCCACTGCACAGAGATCAGTATCAACGAAAATGTACTTTAAAAAGAGATGGGCAAAACCCAGGGGTGGTTCCTCAGGCAGGGAAGGGCCCTCTGTTCATCCCCCCTTTGCTTTCCTGCAGCCAGCATGCTCAGCTGGGTGCTGAGGGTGTGTGCAGCCTCCCCTTGCTGTCTCACTGCAGTCTGCCGCTGCCGAGGGGGCAGCAGCACTGTGCAGAGAAACAGGGAACAATGACCTGCAGCCACCAGAGCCAGCTGTGCCTTTCCCTTCCCTTCCCTTCCCTTCCCTTCCCTTCCCTTCCCTTCCCTTCCCTTCCCTTCCCTTCCCTTCCCTTCCCTTCCCTTCCCTTCCCTTCCCTTCCCTTCCCTTCCCTTCCCTTCCCTTCCCTTCCCTTCCCTTCCCTTCCCTTCCCTTCCCTTCCCTGCAGGCAGAGCCCCAGCAGCCAAGCTGCCTTTCTGACCTCTGGCAGTCATGAAACAGCCAATAAAATAAATATAAGCAAAATACACCCCAGGATGAATTTCCTCCCGTTTTCTCCCTCTTTTTCGTGGTTTATAGGAGACAAAGCACGTGCTACACCTGACACTCATGTGCTGCCTTCAGGGTGCTCTCCCATGGTGGGAACGTGCCCATCTATCAGGGCCAGGCAAGGGCACACTAGCAGGCTCTCTGTGTTCCTGAAATCACAAAAGAACAGCTTCCCTCTGCCAGGAGTACCCATTGGCTCCTGTTGAAAACCAGGGACTCCAGAAAGTGGAAGTGGCTCCGTTAAATGGCAGGGACAGGGGGAAATTCCCTGGTGTTCAAGCAGAAGCCTCAGCTGAGGGATTTTGCTTTTCAGCCAGAATTTCACCTGACTGCAGCCATCCTCCTGGCTCCCCCTTTGACATGAATCTCATTCAACATCTCACTCCTATAATTGGATAATTATGTCAATTATGAGGGTGAGGGAAAATTTTTAAGCTTGTAGGTGCCAGAACAGCCTCCTGGAGCCAACCTCTCACCACACAGCCAATGCCTGTGGCTCGGGAAGCCTTCTGCATGGAGGATGAAATTCATCCCTAGGAGAGACATGCCAGAACAAACCTGTGTGTGCACACATGGGCTGTGGTTGGGGAAGGGCCAGGGCTGAGCCATTGTCCTGGTTTAGGGACATAAAGTCACCCTAGGACAGCTATCCCCCCATCATCCCCTGCTGCCTGGTGTGGAGGTGGGGTCACCAACCCCACTGAGGCTCAGGGCCACAGCAGTGGGAAGCTGCTGCCTCTGTCCCTGAAACTCCACCATAAGAGGCTCTGCTGCATAAACTGCTGTGAAATAGATGGATTTATTTTTTTGCCCTTTCTTTACAAGCAGACAAGCAAACCATTTGATCCTGTGAAAGCTGGACTGCCACATGTCCCAGTCCCTGTCTCTGCTGGGGAGCCTGGGAGCAGCACTGCAGGTCCTGGCAAGGGCAGAGCCCCTGGCATGGGGCACACACCCAGGGGGAACTGAATGGAGCTCAGGAGGGTTTTCCCCAGGCACTCCATGAACATTATATCAAGGTACAATCTAAAGTCATCTGACTCCACAACCCCAAAGCTCAAAATCCAGCTAAGCAGTGGCCAAAACACGTTACAGGGAGTGAAAGTGTCTTCAGTCACCTCTGCTGCCCGCTGCAGGATGGTGCCGGAGTCACTGGGAGTGCAGCACAGCCAGGGACAGGAGAGGGATCCAGCACTGCCCCCGCCTGTACCTTCCAAAATAAACACTGGATTTGCACTGCATGGGCTCGTAGGGAAGGCGAGGAGCACTTTCAGTTGTAAAGAAGGTTTTTTCATTAATCGGGATTTACATTCTTGTTATGCCACCGATGGCAAACGGTGATAGGGCAGGGGTTGGAGTGGCAGCATGAATTGCAGCTTCCAGGCACTGGGCTTTGCTGTGGCAAGGGAGGAAAATGCCTTCGAACCAGCAAACTGAGCTGGGGCACGGGAATTCGAATGTTTCTTTCAGTGCACCCAGCTCAACTGGCAAGGCTCAGCAGCCTGCAGCAAGAGCAGTGAAGTCAGGGCAGATAAGTGATCTCAGAAGAACAGGAAGGAATGTATTGATTTAGGGACTTGGAGACCACTTTCATGCAGAGGATGCACAGGAAAACCAGGGCTATTTAGCAGAAACTGTAATTTATTTTTTTTTAAGTTATAAGGTATCTGCCAGAGGAAAAAATGGCCCAGACAGGAAACAAGCTGCCTCTAACTCCTGTCTCATTACCCATGTATTTTTTTGGCAGAATTACCTGAACTGTACACACTGTTAAATGTAAGAGAGAAAATAAATTACCCTTTTCAGACTGACCTTTCTTACATTTACCTTAATATGGATTGCCTGCCTCGCTCCAATCTGGAAGGCAAAAGCTTTTAAGTATGCAGGGGTCCTCATCACCTGCCATCATTCCAGGCAGGGCCAGGGAGAGGCTTTCTCCTCCTCTTGACCAGAGCTTGCACATCACTCTTTTCCTTTCCTGTCCCTGTGGATCCTCCTCAGAGGATGCTGCAGCTATTCCTGCTCCTCCCATCCACCCCAGGGCCACTTCAAAGACCAGGACTGCCTTTTCCATAGTGACAACCAGTTTTGTACTTCTCCCTGGTTTTAAGCAAGCAGGTTTCTGGAAAAAAAAAAAAAAATGAGTAAACAGTTTTTGGACCTAGCAGTCAGCCACATCATTTGATATGACTGCTCACACTGGAGCCATTTTTAACAGAAGTATCTCTGGGTTTTTTTGAATTGTCAGGAAACCATTTGGAAATAGATACACACCAAACAAGGCTGAGGCTGCTGTGTGTGTGGGAGGGTAAGTAATGCACCAGGCTATAGTTTGTAGCTCCAACAATGGTTCAGCATTTTATTCATCTTAGGACCCATGGATACTTCTGGCAGGGGCCTCAGGAGGTCTTTAGTCCAACCTGCTGCCCAGAGCAAGGTCAGCTTTGAGTCTTGACAAGTGCCCTCTGTTGCCTCCCCCAGGTAACTGGTTAACACTGTTAATTAAACAGGACAGGTGCCCACGATGGCCCCTGGTACCCCCCTCACTGGGCTCTGGGCAGAGCACAGCCCGTTATCCTCTGATCATCTAGACAGGTTTTTGCATTTACTGTTCAGCACAGGGGAGAGTAGGAAGAGGAGGGTAAATTTGAAAAGCTGGTCTCTGGTGGCACTACTAATTTCTCCTCTCTTCACAAGTTTTGTCCTCAGCAATTATTTAGAAGCTAACAACAGTCTTTGTGAGATCAGTAGCTTTCTTTCACAAAGAGCAGACGTGAGAAAGATTAGGAGGAATAGAACAGAACCTGTGAAGTGGCACTATAAAATCTGGGCAGATAAAAGTGCCCTCAGGTGCCATCCATGGCTCCATCTGCACCATGGGCAGAGCAAAACAACAAACCAAGAGAAAGACTGCCCTCTCTTTCTAGACCCTTGCAGCAAGTCCTCAAAGGAAAACTGTGGGAGGGGAAGATAGATCCAGCCTGCTGACTTACTCAGATATTCAGGGGGATCTTCCTCCCAGAGGGACTTGACTCTGGTCTTGAAAAGGACAGAGATATCCTGCATTCAGAAAAGGGACAAAGTCTTTCACTGGGAAACTTCCATCAGATCTCTCACCATGTTTGGTACACGGGCTAAATGCAAACAAAGTAATGATTGGAGTCAAGAGAAAACTTCCCATGAGCTACTGCTGGGAGCAAGACGAGGCCACATTGCTCAGTCCCCTTTTCTTTTTGCTACTCCTCTCTATTGGCAGCCCTTGGAGGCCAGCCAAGTCTGCTTCCTGTGCTCCTCATTTTTCAGCACACATCTGAAAATCAATAGCCTTGCACTGGCTGCTTCTGTTAGTGCATTATCATTTCCTGCAGCAAGGATAGCTTGATAAAATGAAGTCTCAGCTAATTAAAGACTGTAAAACAGTTGTGTTGACAACTGGGTCTCCAGCACTCTGTAAGCCATTTCAAACGATTTCTTCTGGAGGAGGCTCCAAAAGATCTTAGCTTCTTCATGAGTCCTTTTGCAGTTGCTACTCCTGTGTGGTGCTCAGGTAGGACTCTGTCCCCTGTCCATTAGGAATTGCTTTGATTTTAAGGATGCAAGTGTCATCCAGGTTCAATGGGCTGTGAGCCCTTTGCATCACTGTTGACACAAAGGCAGGGAAGGCTCCATCCACATGCAAATTTCCCATCTGTTCGTGCTGAAACCTCCCTCATGGCACATGCAGTCCTTCATGTAAATGAGCATCAGCCTTTCTGATTTCCAAAATGTTTTCAGCAGAACAGGTGCCTGCTGAGAGAACAACACTCAATTGCCAAACCAAACGGCTCCAACGGCTGACCAAGGAGCCTTTGGAGGGAAGGGAAGGAAACTGTGCAGCAATTTTCAGTTTGCTGATAATCCCAGGGTAGTCTGGACGGAGGAAGACTGAGCAAAATCTATCTGACAGATGTAGCTCTCCAACAGCCCACCAGGCCAGTTAGGCTTGACAGATTTAACAGACCAGTTGGCACAGCAGCACCATGTAACACACGAGCTTCAAGTGCTCATGTAAGGTGGATCCTCAGGTTTTCAGACAGATGCAAAAAAGCACTGAGGGACCAACACAGGAGTGAAGCTAAATAGGGCAAAGTCAGTACAAGCTCCTTTGCCGTCTGCCCTTTCCCTAACAGGGATATTATGTCAGCTTAGAGTTGTATTAACTTGCTCAGAGAAAAACCTCTCTTCCCTCCTTCTCAGCACATGGCAAATGCAATCCTGCAGCTTGGCATAAGGCAAATGCTAAAAGCCCAAAAGAGAGGATGTGCTGGAAGAGGAATCTGAGAATCTCAGGAATCTGAGAGCATGGCTGTGGGACAGCTGCTGGTGAGGGCAGGCAGCCCTCTGGTTTGGTCACCAGGATGTTAATTTACACCAGCCCAGTCAGCCACCACATGATGCACCTGCACACCAGCCCACCTTCCCATCTATAGACTAAAGCCTTTTCTATATGGTCTCAGAGTACAGCAGCCTTATTTCCTCCTTCCCTGTGTGATGTCTGTGATGCAGCTCTCAGCTGCTTTTGCTGAACCTTCCCTGAGATTGCTTAGGAATGACTGCACTAGCAGAGCAGCTAGTGCCCTGCACACAACTGCATCATAAAGATGCCTCCCTCACAGGAGGAAAGGAGGTTGATTCTTGCTGCTGCAGCTTGGCCAACCAAAGCCTGTAGTTGCCACATTAAAAAAAAAAAAAAATATATATATATATATATATATATATACACAGACCATGGGTACAGGATCCATGCAAAGACACAAAATGGGGAATTATTATAGAGTTTTCCTAAAGAAGTTCAGAGGCCTGCTCATTCATAGTTTCTTGATAGCACCTGAAAACCTGGCAGCCTCATCCAGGGTGTGATTGAGAGCCAGAGGTGGTGACCTCTGCCCCTGTCCATGCTCGGGCCAGCAGTCCCAAGAGGGAGCAGCAATGGAGCAGCCATAAGAAAGAAATACTTCTTCTCACTACAGCATGACTGATGGTCTAGCATTGCCAAGATGTCACATCAGCCAGAAAGGTGATTTTTCATGTTGATCAAGTGAATTCAGTGCTCAAAAGAGGTGTAAAGAAGGGACATCGCACAGGAAAAGAAGAAATTTTTGTTGCATCAGATGCCAACATCGTGGCTGGATTTTCAGTCTAGAAATGAATAATAGCATCTGTTACAAGCTTCTGCATCTTAAGTGTATCATACACAATGCTTTTTTTTCCAGTTTTCAGTAGAAAAATACTGTTTTCATTACAAAACTATGACTGAAAGTCAAGCTACTTTTACAGTACTGTAAAGGTGACAAAAAGGGCCTGCCCTGGTAATTATTCTTTGGTGAGACCTTATTTTCACCCTTAAGAAAATACCAGTAAGCAAAAATACCCTGATGCAGGAATGGCAGCAGGTACAGGAGGGAAAGTCCTGATCTGCAGGTGCAGTGAGTCCCTTGTCAGGACCTGACACAAATGTCAGATGAAAAGCCATGGCCTCAGCTCCCCTCACCAGTCACTTCAGTGCTTCCTTACAAAACCAGCTCATCTCCCTTGGAGCATTTCTTAACACAAAGCTCTTTTCAGCAGTAGAAACTACTTCTATGAAGAAACCAGCTCCATAACTGCAGCTGTGACAGGCTCTCAGATGTCGAAATTCAGCACCTGTATCCAGGGATCGATAGAGCCTCAACATGACAGTCTGCAAAGTCCCAAAGTGCTGGAAGCAGCATTATTTACCAGCAGCCTTTCATTGCTGATGCAGGGGCACTGTGGTAGCCTGCTTGCTTCCCCACTGAATGGCACTCAGCCTTTTTCCTCCTCTTCCATTACCGTGCTGCCTTTCACCTTGGGAACTGGCATCTCTGACAGCAGTGCTGCTTCAGGGGACTTGAAGGTATGATCTCTTTCTCGTTCCACAAATATACTCTGTTTCAGCTTTGGCTCACAACCCTTTTGACTTACTTGGCCTAGCAGTGCTATTAGGGATGCCCACATTCCTAATTTAAGCCTCCTCATGCAGGTGAGCAGGGCTGAGGCAGCTCCACCAGGCAGCTGCTGGGCCCCTTCTCTCTCCTCCCACACGGGTGCCAGTGGGGCTGGGGCTGCCCGAGACTCTCTGGCCCCACACAAGGCCAGGAGCTCTGGAGGGCTATCAGGTTCTGTTGTCTTCTCACTCAGCAGATAATAAGCTTCAGTCTGGGATTTTGCAAATCCCATTGGCTATCTTCAAAGAAACATCTGGCGAGTCAGGGAGGATTCATCCCAGGGGGTAGGAACTGAACCACTCACACTTAAATAGCTCTCAGTGTCTGAAAAGGTGAGCTGTTGAACGCCAATTATGTCATGCTCTTAGAAGCTTCATTATCTCCAGGCTCTTGTGTTTGCCCTAATCCACCAACACCAAAATATCTCTTGTCTCCATTTTTCATTGTTTCACCTGAGAAAGGAGAGGAGTCTCTCCAGGTTTTGGAATCAGCCTGCAGGGACCAGAGGAACCAGTCAGGTTTTTCCAGGCAGCAGCAATATTTCACTCTAAGGAGAATGCGAGGAATCTCCATGTTTGCAGTCTGTGGCCAACTCTTCCCTCTTGGAGCACAGGGGAATACCTACACCTGCCCTCCAGGCAGCTCTTTCCAGCAGAACTATTACCAGAGCTGATGAACCTCTGCACACTGGTTCCCCTTTCCAGGAAACAGGAGGAAAGTTCTTTACTGAATCAAAGGGAAGCTGAGTTCGAGATTTAGATACCACAACACCAACCCAACGCCTTTAGGACCAGGCAGCCTCAAGCAGCCCATGAGCTTGTGTGTGCAAGCCTTGCCACAGACGGATCCTCCCACCCATGCACAACCCTGCATCACTGATATCCCAGCCCTCCTCAAGGGCAGGGTGGGCGTTTGGCACGGACACAGGCAAAAACCACCACACCTTCAAGCTGCCTTGATTTCCAGAGGTGACGAGAGGCTTCTCAGTGCCTGGCTGCAGTCTCCAGGGCTTAACTATTAACTTTCAGGTGAAAAAGAACAGCCAGGCACACACAGGATCTAACACAAACGAAAAGCCTCCTCAGCCTTTTAACCACCAGGCAGAAGAAACTGTGTCTCTGAAGACGAAACCCCCACACCCCTGGAGCCCAGAGGAAGCTGCCAGGCCAATGAGGCAAAGAAAAGCAACAGGCTTAGGCCTGGTACCCTGCAAGACCTTCTGGAAGCTCAGGTCCCGCCACCCTGCTGGTGGCAGCACACCTCCAGGGAGCTCATGGCAGCATTTGATTGCCGAGGAGTTACCAGCTCAGGTGTGGGTGCTGGATCTGGGGATAAGAGGGGGCAGTGAGGCTGCTCCCTGGCAGTCAGGCTGAGCCTCACAGCACCGTGGTAATCAAGGTCACTTCTCAAAGGGGGCTGGGGCGCAGATGAGCACTTGTGCAGCCACGGGGAGCTGGCAGAAGTGATCTGCACTGACTGCACCTCCCCAGCGGCTCTGCAAGGACAGGGCTGCCTCAGGCTGTCCCAGCCCTGCGGTGACATCCCAGCCTCCCAACCCAGGCTCAGCATTATTCTAATCATTGCAAACCTCGAGATGGTAAAATGCACTGGCAGCTGAGCAGCCCCCAGGCAAGTTCCTCCCAGGGCAGCTCGGGGTGCTGAAGCCAGGGCCGGTGATCCCAGCTCTAGTCCACTGTGACAGGGAGTTCCAGCAGCAGAGAAGAGGAATGGGGCCAGGTCCCAAACCATCCTCCCCAAGCTCTCTTCCCCTGCCTGTTCCCCATGGTCCCCAGGGTAGCCAGCACAGCACTCACCTCTGCAGTAGGGGCAGAGCTTAGGGTGCTCTTGGCCCACATCTGCTCTCATGATCAGACCTGGAAAAGCACCCCAGGAGTTACAGCCTCCGCTGATCTCACTAATTTGGTTGCCAGTGAGGTTCTCTGCTGCAACACGGTCTTACCCAAAAGAAAGAGGCAAATGCAGTTGGAGCTGGGCTGACCAGGGTCATGAATGGTGGGTCTGTACTTTTCTTGGAAGCTCAAAGCATGTTCCTCTCCTCTAGGCAGTTCAGACTACCCATCAACAATCAGAGCCATGGAGGAGTCCTGTCTGCATGCAGAATGATGTGGTGTTCAAAGACCTTGGTGATGAAGCCAGAGACGGTCATTGCTCAGGGCACAAGAAAAATACAGCCTGAGGCAGCCTTCATATCTCTTTGTCGATAGCAGACCCCTCCCTGGGATGCTGTCAGTCATGGGGACAGGAACCAAAAGGTTTGGCTGGCATCACTTGATTAGTGCAAGAGTACAAGAGAAGACTCTTGCTTGTTTGCCTTCCGGAGTACCCATTGAATTCACTGAAAGACAGCTCAGCTGGTACAGTCCCATGGATTTGGTGGAGTTCCCCGACCTGCTGAGTCACCACGCTGACATTTTATCTCACTCATGACCTTTAAAAATCCCACATTTTATCCCTACCAGCTCACCTTCTTTACCACTTAAGACCTTTGTGCTTTTACTCTCACACATGGACACAGTTGCAGGGACGACTTTTCACTTGGTGAGGCTGCAGGGCACCCTGGAGCTCCATGCCAGCTCCACTGCCAGCTCCAGCAGAGCCATAACTTTGGGACCACTGGGGATTAACAAGCCTTATTTAGGCACATGTGAGCTGCACAAATTAAAGAACTGAAACCCAATCTTTCTTTAAATTAGCCAGCACAGGTAACAGACAGATCAAGGTAAGACACACACCAGTATGTATTTCCCTCATTCTGGAAGTCCAATATCATCCATCCAATATAGAGTTCCAGTATCATGGATTTTTTTAAAACATTGATTTTCCAATCTAACCTCTACAGGCAGTTCTACTCTGTTATTCTGCTACCTAATAACTGGTGCAAGATCCTATTCCCCTTTTTTGCCAGCTGAAAGTCCCAAAGTGACAACTTGTCACCCCATTTTGCCTCTCATTCTCCACATGAGCTACTTCACCCTGGCAATCGCTGATTGTGGGCAGTGATCACCTCTTTCCTACAGTTGCTCTTTCTTGCATGGATAGCTGCTGGTCAGTTTATTTTCACCAGACATTTAATGGACATTTAGGTACATAAAACTTCTCTCTCATTGTTTCTTCCTGATTTTTAGTTCAAGGAATAGATGAAAGTAAGAAAGGAAAATTGTTGTTTCATCCCACTACTTTGCCTCTATCCAAACAAAATAGTAGTTGAAGAGTATTTTCTGTTAGAAGTGTCAAAACATTTACTACCTCTAAATTCAGCATCCTTGAAATTGATGAAAGCAGGGTTCTTGCATCTGGCACCACTCAAGAGGGAGCAGCTTGTGCCCTAAGGAACTGTAGTTCACATTCTCTAGCAGCTAAAACACAGTAAATTACTCCCTCAAGCCTGCTCCAGGAAAGCACCAACATCATCTTGACTCTGACCAAAATTTCTTTTTGAAAGCAGGAGGTTTGTAGAGATAAACTCCTGCTGGAGTACATGATATGCTGGCCCTGGGGCTCACATTATGCACTTGCTTGTACGTAATGGTGGTGGTAACATGCCAGAAGTATTTTCCCCCTCAAAGCTGGGCTCTTCACTGAAAGGTAACATAATGTCTGAAGGACAAAAATACTACCATGTTGGGAAAGATTTTGGCATCAGTAATGGTGCTAATTCTGGAAATTCTATCAATTTTCATTGACACAATAAGCCATTTTACTTTTATATCTAATTCAACTATTCTCCTCAAATTACTTCTGGTGGCAGTGAGTGCCATTCATTTAAAGAAAAAATGTTTCTATCAAATCTGAATTTGTCACCTCTGCTTTACAAATGTAAAAACTGGGCCTATATAGCTACAAGACAAAAATAGAAGTCCTCCATCCATTTTGTCTGTGTTATTAGCTATTTTAACCTCTCATTCTCTTCAATCTCTCTGTACTATTTCTGCTGTCTCACTATTTTTGTTAGCATTTTCAAAATCCTAAGGAACTTGAAATACAAGGCATCTGCCTGTGATGCTCAGAACTCAGACTTGGACTAATCCAGATAATTTCAAAAATAAGACTTGTTAGAATGCTTTGCTTCCTCTACCTATGTATTCCTTCACATTCCAAACTGCAGCTTCATTTGTCACTGTGATCCACTCCATGAGCTCGATAAAGTATCATTACAGTCTTTTTTTTTGGTGAGCTTGACTTTCATAACCTTCATTATTTTCTATCTCACTGGTCATTCCTTTTTGAGATTAATTAAAAAACCCCAAACCAAACCCTTATCAACAACTAAAAAAAAAAACAAAGCCTAGCAGAAGTCAATAATAGAGTGCTGGAAAAACCCAGAGCACAACAAGGGTTTTGTGATTATACAGTCTAGTGTAATAAATTGGTAAGCAAATTAGCTCTAACATTTTAAATCTCTTCACAGGTATGTACACGTGGCACAGAAGGACAAATATGCCTTTATTATCCTACTTTTTGAGGGTTGTTAACAGCTTATTATCATGGACCATATATTACCATCAGCCTCTTGAGTAACAAACCTTTCATTGTGCTCTGAAAATAAGCTTGAAACTCAAAGCTACGGCCAAGACAGGGTATCTAGGAAGAACCTCAGTACTGCAGCAGAAATAAAGGGGGAAAAGAACTCTCTTTTAAGAGTCTTAAGGGATCTTGGCATTTCCTCTGATTTAGGCACAGAATTCCCCCTGGTTTCAATAGTGTAACTGCTCTTAATTGTCTAAATGCCAATTTACACAGGACATACAGCTCAAAATCTGCTTAAGCTTAACCACTTAATATAAAGCTAGCAAGAGAGTTTTAGATGGAGAAGTACATCCATCTCTCTATTTGCTTTTTGAAGCAAGATTTGTGTAAGAAATCTTATCAGAGCACACACAGAACTACAAAGTACACAACCTTTATTCCCCTAGAAAGCAGCAGCAGCCACTCCTGATTTCTGGCTAGCCCAGAAACATCTGCCTGCCTTCTTACCTGCAAGAGAGGAAGTTTTTACAAAGTGCTGTATGTTTCTCATCCAAATTAAATCGTTGTTCCTTCTGTTGCAAATGCAGTGTTATCCATATGGTATCCATAAACTGCAGAGATCAGCATTAAATGAATCTTGATGCAGCACCTTAGCAAAGCCTCTAATACAGTGGCCACGCTTGCTTCCTCCAGCAGCTGAGCTAATCCCCATGACTGTTTCCACAGCCATAATTTTGCTATCCTTTAAGAGAACATAAGTTGTAGAGCATTTTCACTGCTACCAGATATTACAGAATGATGGAATGGGTCAGGCTGGAAGGGACCACTGTGGGTCAACCATCTGGTCCAACCTCCCTGCTCAGCAGGGCCATCCCAGGGCAAACGGCACAGGACTGTGTCCAGACAGTTCTTGGATGTGTCCAGTGAGGGACACTCCACAACCTCTCTGGGCATTCTGTTCCAGTGTGCAGTCATTGCACACTAAAGAAGTTCCTCCTGATGTTCATCTGAACTTCCTGTGCATCAGTTTCTGCCCCTTGCCTTCTGCCCTGTTGCTCAGAACTGCTGAGCAAAGCCTGGATCTGTCCTCTGACACCTCCCTCCGGATACTTACAGACACTGATGATGTCCCCTCTCAGTCATCTCTTCTTGAGGCTGAACAGGTCCAGCTCCCTCAGCCTTTCCTTGTAAGAGATGCTCCAGTCCCCCAGGCATCCTCCACTGGACTTGCTCCAGGAGCTCCACGTCTCTCTTGTCCTGAGGAGCCCAGAATTGGACACAGCACTCCAGATGTGGCCTCTCCAGGGCAGAGCAGAGGGGCAGGATCATCTCCCCTGACCTGCTGGCATTGCTCTTCCATCCTAATCTACCCCAGGACACCTTGTGGCATTCTTGGCCACAAGGGCACTGCTGGCTCAGGGACAGCTTGTTGTCCACCAGGCCCCCCATGTCCTTCTCCACAGAGCTCCTTCCCTCAGCCTGTGCTGGTGCAAGGGGAAGAACCCTGCATTTGCCTTTGTTGAATTTCAGACAGTTCCTCTGTGCCCATTTCTTCACCCCATCAAGGTCCTTCTGAAGGGCTGCACAGACCCCTGAGCTATTGGCCACAATATTACTCCTCACATCTGTGACTGTTTATAACACACACACACAATGCTATAGGAGGCAGATGTGTCCCTTCATGGTATTTCAGAATAAGAAGGGCTCCAGATCATCCTCTCCTTCCCTTCCTTCATGACATCTATTAACTCATGCATAGGGAAAAAAGATTATTTACATCTAGCAATGCAAATCAAATGTCAAAATCTTCAGTGTATTATCAGACAATCCAACAGACTGACCCTGCAAAGACTTAGCTTTAATATTTTTGGACTGCTAGTATCCACTTTACTCCAATCAAAGTAGAAGAGAAGCATATGCATGAGCTTTAGCAAGGCTAGGAAATGTGGGATTAAGAGCTACTGCTTTTGTTTTGGCAAATACACAAACCACAATACAAAGCAGACAAGGAGAAAAGCACACATCTTTTAGCAATCCCCCCGCCCCAGTTTTCCACCCGCCTCACACCACAACAGAAATGCTCTTCCAAGGGCAGAAGTCTGACAATTGGTGGGAAAATTCAGGCAAACTGTTCTAGCCACTTTCTGCAGGAGTCATTTTGGCATGCTTTAAATACCAGGCAGTATTTAAGGATTTGCTTAGACATGTGCATATATGCATCTTCTTCATCTTAACAAAAGGGAACTCCACATACTTTGCTACAAAACCTCACCAAATACTTTAACTAGAAGCTTCTGGATTTTCATGTATTGGGTCTGTATTAAGTATTTGGCTATTTTTTCAAACCAGGATTACATCTCCTGCATTCTTTTTTTCAAAATCAGTGCATTTGAAAGACTTGCTTAACTAACTGAGCATGTCCTGTCTCAGATCATTTCTTTTTCTTGTGCTGTCATAGCCATTTCCCATCTAAGTCTGTGTCACTTGGGTGGTCAGCATTTTGGAAAAGAGAAGTCTAGCACACTTTTGTCTTTTTAAAGAAAAAGGTTTGTGTCACTACAGTTTCTTATTTAGCAACCACGCTGCAGAGTAGAAGGAAATGCCCCCTCCCAAGATTAATTTTGGTAATGAGCACAAAATGGTGTCAATCTCAGTTCCCAGCATCTCAAGGAGTGTGTACATGCTCTTTGCTAACAGTAAATGAAGGCTGCAAAAACTCACAGTACGAGCACATGGCTCCTGTGAGGCACACAAGGGTGTGACAGAGCTACACATTTGCAACTGCTCATGCTCACATTCCTCTTCAACAGAAAAAAGACTTCCAGGCCACTTATGAAGTCAAAGGAAAACAAATATTGAAGTGATAAATCCCATTACCATTTTTCATTTTGTGCCTCTCCTTTTTGTAAAATAAGCAAAATGGAGTCCTTACTTAATTTCCAGATTAAGAAGTACTATTAAAAGCAGTTCAGACCCAATTACAACCCTTGAAACACCACTGAAATGCACTACAATATTCTTTTATTTAGTTTACAGAAGTGTCTATCAGTACAGGTTGCAGAAAGAAAATGTTTAGTGCTATTTACAATTTGTTTTAAAACTCTGCTCTATACAAATTTAATTCTGATCAGTATGAACAATATTTTTGTAAATCTACTGCATATAAAGCATTTCATCAAAGCAGTAACAATGAATAAAATAACCTGTTTACATTTGAATGATGCCAATCATTCGGAAAAACGATTACACAGAACATCTGTAAGAGTTGTGGACACTTAAGTACAGAACACAATGTCAACCTGTGACTCAGTTTTTTAAAGGCTAAAGCTATTTATATGGAATATTGTTCTATTATACTACACGCCAATCTATATTTAACTTCTATAGTTATGTATTTTATAAGATTTTTATTAAATATATTCTACACATATTTGTAATTTCACCCAGGAAGAATTCCTCCCCAGTGAAAAAATATAAAATCTTTTATATTTTTTAATTTTTATTTATTTTTATTTTTTACAGGTTTAGATGAAACTAGCTCATGCTTTAGTGCTGTGCAAATTTCTTTAGCATATCAACATTTAAATTATTGATATGAAATAAAAGAATGGCATCCTTTTCAATTATGTATGCCTTCAAAAATCAGTTTCTGATTTTAATACCATTGCAAGCACTAATACCAAATGCAGATTATGTAAAGAAACAAAACTAGTATTATGGCAGAGGTTTTTCTTTTTGCTTTTTAAATTTTAATAATTCTTTTGAAATCTCTAATGAGTAAGCATGACACTGGAGTCTAAGGTACAGATGAGAAAAATGACTGAAAAACACCAATTGCCAATATTCAAATACATAAAATTGATTAGTAAATGATGTTTTCTAACGTTTATGCACAATAATAAAAGCCTATGAACTACAGGAAACTACCCCTCCCATATTAAGGCTAGGAAATGCACTCTCTGCACTTGTTTGTGCTGTCTGAATAAGCACTCAACTAACACACGATCGGAGTGCACACAGTAACAAAAAAATCAGTTTCATCAGCCCTCTACAGAGTGCTTTTAAATTACAGGCACATAGTATTTTTTCTTTGTTGCAGTGAAAATATATATAGTTAGACTTGGTTTAGTTAGTATTCTGTGCCAGTTTGGCCACCGAGGTTGACTTAGGTAGAATTGATTTAACAGTTTTTCCTTTGATTTGGCCATAAGTGAGATTTGTTTTAATTATCAATATACTATTTTCCAGTGTTGCATTATACATTGTGGATTACTAGATGTCTCAAATATTGTTAGAGATTGTTGATGAGAAATATACTGTCAACCATATTTAGTGCAAATTGCATCTAGAAAGCTTGACTGGTTAGATCCGGTTAATGGAGATTTTTGTGGTAGCAAAAAGATTCCTGCTATGGAAAAGAACACAAACCTTTCTGGAGATTGAATTCTTTCAAAAAGTGATGTACTGTGAGATTATTCAACAAACAAAAAGGAGGAATTGAAAAAAAATAAAACAATTAAAGTGTTCATAGATATTTCACTTTTTTTAAAAAAAAAAGACTGATGAGACAGTGTTCGTGTATTATTTCAGTTCCATGGATTTACAGACAGGCTCTTCCTACAGGTGTTTGAAGCAAGGTAGGGCCTCTTCTATTCCAGCAGCATGAAAGACAAAGACTATATTACATCACACTTAGCAGGTAAAGCTAACAGGGTTTACAGGATTACACAGCAATTGCTTTCTCCAGTTTTTTCACGGTTCCTTTGACCTGTAAAGAAGAGGGAAGTTTTATTTACATTCCATTTCTAAAGCAATGAGGCTGTGCTGTGTGAGAGTATGCTTAATACAAGTCTGTTCTTAATTATTTCCAGTAAAAAAATTTTTATTGTTATACACATGCATACATAACTGAAAAATAAATGAGGACTAGTTTTTCACAATAAAAATGAGCTTTTAAGGACCGAGTAAGTTTCTGCACTATATAGAAAGTTAATGTTTTCTATAAATATGTACAAAAGCATTCCACTACCTTCTTCACAAAAGAGCACAAGGACTTTTCTCTACTATGAAATACTCAAAAAGCCTGTAAGAGACCTGACCACTTTGCCATGTACTTGAGTAAGAAACTCCTCTAGTGCCCAGCCTACCTTGAGAGTTTGGTTCTGGCAGTGTCTCTCTAGCCACCAAATGCATCACTGTTGTTTTGCCAAAAGGAAGTTTTAATGCTGCAAGAGGAGAAAGGGAGAGTTATTAACACATTATATCAGCCCTTTTTTCTCCAAAATCCCCAGATGAAACAAACTATAATTGGATTAGCACCTGTTCAGAAGTTCATACTGTTAGGTTTGAACTGCTTACTGGTTGCAGTTTGGTAAATCAGGGACTCAGGGCATGACAAGAGTCACTTAGAACACTGCATTCTAAAGACATGATACTCCTTTAGGAAACTTAGCCTTCCTTTTTTGAGTAAAGAGTGAAGTGGGCTTTCATCCCAAGACTCAGGTGTTGAGCAGTTTTTAATGACAAGGATGCAAAAAAGTTGCTAATGCAGCCACCAAATTGTTACTCATGAGACATCAAAACATTGGGCCTCTACAGCAAAACAGATTTTCCTAAAACACTTTTTGATCCATGACACAGATTTTTTGAAATATAAAATGTCTGCATCTTGCCTTTTAATACTGATCTGTAACATCAGCTGCATGTGAAAAATATCAGATTTAAAGCAGTAGTTCTCACAATGCTGCCTTTGTGAGTTTAGCAACACAAAATTTAAAAAAATGGTGCCTTTCACAATTCATTCTGCTTGTTTCTGAAGCTAAAATGATAATTTTACATTCCAGTTTAAGTATACAAATACACTGTATACTTAAGAGTATCTTCCTTGATTGTTTTTTCTGAGAAATAGAAGGCAAAGATGGTCTAAGTTCTATCCTTCCCACCTTATAGTAGAAAAAAGAGTCAGTGATAAATTTAACAAGAATTTAATCCTTAATACACAAATAATTCTGATTTGAGTAGACTTTGTCCTATCAAACTCAAGTTACAGCTTTTATTTTCACATACAGTGAAATGGCATTTTAAGTGAATAAATGAATAAGGAATGGCCAATAAATCTGAAAGCAAATGAAGCAAAAGATGCCTCTCTGTTTTAATCACTACAGCATAGATTAAAGATTCACTGATAAAAAGCCTCACTACAGCACTGCTATTAAATCATGTTCGTTGCCTACATATTTATTTTAAAAAATGCAAATTATGATTAAAACACAGGTTCAAACAGAGGTGAAGTACACAAAGTGATACAGAACTCCACAAGATTCTTTGAAGCAGCTGTCCTTTGGGAAAAGCCATCTCTATGGAAAGGCAAATTTGAAAGTTGCTTCATTTACTTGAAGGACTGCCTGTGCCTGCAACTAGAAGCTATTGATAACTTGAAATCTGACAAAGATGATGTATTTTGGGTACTTGATACCATGATACAACTGAAAACTCTGTTCATATGCTCTTTACAAACTCCATGGAAAAGGATTGTCTTCATAACATAAAACTCTTGAATTACAAAATAATCGCATTAGAAAGATCTTTCATAATATCAACACAATTCATGAGACTTGATTAGTGAGTTGTGGAGATTAACTATTTACAGTAATCAAGTAGAACTATGCTAATATTTATATTAACTAATTTCAGCTGGTAGTTTGCATAGTTTACACAAGTTCTTGCTAGAAATTTCCAGCTTCTTGCTTGAAGCATGACAGCATCTGAGCAGAGCAGCCTAACCTACGCTCAGTAATCCTTTCTTGCTCTACTCTCTGTGCTCTCACACCTTTCTCTCACTTTAACCAAAATGGTATTTAATTCCTTTCCCAACTGTTCAATTCCACTGTTGCTCTGTATTTTCTATCATCAGAACTTACTATTCACCCCCTTCTGGAATGTGGATGGCACATGGTGTGTTGACTTCCCTTCCCCAGTAAATAAGGAAGCAAATGCTGCTGATTACCATTATCTACCAAGAAATGGAAAACTGTTGATTATGTATTGCTTCCCTAATTAATATTATTTGAAATGCAAACTGCAGAACAAATATTTAGCTAAAGGATTAAATTTCCTGTTGGAAGCTGAACAACAGACTTTGCCTTGCTAGCCAACTCCCCAGCCCTCTGCACAGGCAGGACACAACAAAACAGTGTGGCTCAAGCACTGCAGGCAAAAGCAGTGCAGCTTTACAGGGGTGTCTGTTCTACACTGCTTCCAGTGCCATTAGCTCTGCTGTTCTTGTAGTGACAGGCCATTCACAGGAGGTATCAAAAGGGATCATTTCTTGAAAATAAAGTTTTCACTCAAAAGCACTTTTACCTATCAATTTCTGATTTTTGAGGCATCTTAGTTTATAGGAGTCACAAATTCATAAGACATTCCACAGACATGTAAGGTAAAAGTGAACAAAAATGGACTCCAGTTAAAAAAAAAACAACACTAAACTGTTTCCTTGGAAACTTCTGTTTCACTGGATGATAAAGTGATTTTCAGGAGGTCCAAATTCCAGTCAATATTTCCTAATCACCTAAAGCAAATATTACACTAAGTGCTATAACTCAGTCAAAGAAAACTGCAGCTAGAAAAGCTTAATGAAACTGTATTATAAGAAACATAATATAAATATTGTATTTAGCAAGAAACCTCCCCCCTCCACCTCCCTTTTAAAGGTAACTAGTTCACTTAAGGTTACCTCTAATGACCAACACAAACTGAAGTAAGAGTCTTGTCAGGCTGTTTCATGAATTCCTGTTTTCCCCTTTCAGCTGTGTAATCTTACTCCTGATAACTTCATTAGTGCTGAAGTTAAGCCAATGTTTTAGGGATTTTTTTTTCTTAAAACAATACAGCAATGAAAATATTTTTGAAATACATTAATATACATGTAAGATCCTTGGGGTAAAACATGATGATTAAATCGCAACGCATGAATGATTAGGAATGAACTAAAATGCCCTGAACCCAAGTAAGTGTTCAAAATTCATAGACCTTAGTTAATGCAAGAGTCAGCAGCATGCAGCTATTATTTTTCAGCTTAACTCATTAAATAATATATTAAATATATTAAACAAATATTCAACATTTTTTCAGATTTAGACAAACACCACTAAAGGGAAAAATTGCTGGTGGTAAAGAGCAACACCCAGATGAATGGCAAAGTAAATCCCAGTTAGCTATCCTTGCCTGGAAATGTGGGTAAGACTAGCATCTTTAATTGAAGAGATGATCCAAAACTTAACATTTGTCTTTCAATTCTACTCCAACTGCTACTAGCTGCACTCACTGTCACCTGGTAAAAATACAAATTAAAGAGTGAACAAAAATTTGAGAGTTCTTCCAGCTGAGCTGACAATAATCTTGTTTGTATATATAGAAGCATTAAAAATTTATATATGTGGAGAGTAAGTCTATAAGTACATCACTAGTCAACACTGGGAATGGTAGAAAGTGAATAATAGCTATATCATCCCAGTCAATTCTTCATGGAACATCACCATAAGCAGTCCAGAAATATTATTTGCAGATTCCTCTTAACTTCAAAAACTATTCATTGGTGATTTTGTATTATATTATATTCTCCTTTCTGTACTACTGTATTCAGGTACCAAACCATAAATAAATTTGAACATACAAAGTAGGAGCATTCATTTGTTTTTAAACTGGCACAGAACAGAGGGTCTCATATTGTTTAGTCATTGATACAGCTGATATTCCCATTGGCAAATGCTACCTACAAAAGGAGAGATGACTTAACAAATGTGTGTCACACCTCTATCAAGGGTTCCCACCAAAATGCATAATTGTGGGGAAGCACTTGCCACGAGGGGGCACAGTTGAATTGCATTTCCTTAGCAAACGAAGTGAAGCCATTTACTGTTGTTTTCGCATAACTATGCAATTGTATCCCTGGGAGAGCACTGGACAGCAAGAATGCTTCCCCTCATTCTCATTCATAGGGTGTCTTCCTGCGTTGCACTAAGATTTAAAGTATTGTTTCACCAATTATCATAAAGTTTATCAAGCAGTTTTAAATGCTTCAGATGTTTATTTAGTAGCTTGTCCTGCAAATGCAGTGTAAGAGAGGTGGAACAAAATATTCCATTTAGAAAGACAACACATAAAAGCAGCACTACAGTCTCTTTGTGTGAGAGGAGACTTAGCGTGTGGTACCTCACAAAGTTAACAACTCGTGGTAACAAGATGGAAAAATATTCAATTAAGTACAATGTCACTCTATGCACAAGCAAAACAGTTTAAAGCAGGCCATCCTGAGATCTTGAACAGTAAAGTAGCATTCATAGAACTGTAAATAAATATCCCCTTTGCCTAACTGTTACATGTATAATGAAAATTATTTTCATACCTCCTAATGTCACATTGCCATGAAGAAACCTCCCTTGATAAATAAGCCGCAAGATATTTGGACTGCTGACTTGTTCTTCTTCCCAATCTGAAGAGAGAGAATTTCGACAGTTACATTGTAATAAAATTCTGTTATTTCTCTCACCTTTACCCAGGAAGAAAATCGGGAACGGACTCTTCTGCATAAAACACTAAAGAGGGAACAGAGGCTGAAAGTACAGGAAGATTCAAGGCCAGCACTCCTGAAGTCTATTCTTGAATTTATTATTGGAACACTGGGCATTGAAACACGCAATTTTATGTCTGCAAGTATAAATATTACTGATGTCACAGACTGCAGGATATATTTAGCACATACACAAATCCTAAAATATTTCATACATGCAAATTGCTTCCTGATTCTTGATATCCAGGCCATTCTAAAGTTTCCCAAGCCAAACTCCTCATCACCAGCTAATTGACTAACTGGAGCTGTTCTCCAGCAGCACACAGAACGAGCGCGCATGTGATGGGTCACTTGAAACAGGACTCTGAGATCACAGCACTGAGAAAAAGCTCCGGAGGCAGCTCAGCGCCGTTCGATGATGGCCAGATCCAACCAGTTCCATGTCTGGAGGGGGCAGTGACCTGAGCAGCCCCCGACTGCCACCACAGAGCTGGAACAGAGGCTCTCTCAGAGCAGACACCCACCAATACATTTTAAGGAGCTTCTCAAAGGCCCATCCGTGAGTGTTTTTATGTGGCAAACAGTGGTTCAAAAAAAGCCAAAAACAAGCATGTGTTTTCCTATAATGCTTAAGACAAATAAATTATAAGCTTAAATCGTCTTTTCCTACTCTTTTTCCATTCCCTGTCACAATGAGAAGAACAAATAAATATGCACTTTGCTTTCAGAACCATACAGCCTTGAAATGTTGAATTTAAATGGTCTCTCTGGGAATACAGGTGTCTTCTGTTTCTTAGATGACCAGATATCTGGCAACAGTTGTTCACAAATGTTCTCTCTTTCTGTTTTTGTTGTGTTTATATAGCAAAATAAATATTTAGCAAGGGATCAGGACAAGCCACAGAAACCAACCTGTTCACTGGGAACATACAATTAACATACAGGCAACAGCAACTGGCACTACAAAAGGAGAGGAACTGAAAAGAGTAGAAGGGGAAGCATTTCAAACAAAAGCCACAGCTGCAGAGTGTACAGAGAGGCATCTGGTGCAAAAAGCAAGAAGGCAGAGACTGGGCAGCAGAGGCATCTCAGCCCCAGACCACAGAGGGAGTAAGGCTGGTACCAACAGCAGAACCTGCAACACTCCCAGGTGCTCCCATGTGCCTGGGTTATAAGATTAGATCAAATTAGGCAACCAAAGCTATTTGAATTTCAAGTATTTCCACTTAGGGTCTGATTCAATTGTCTTGCAATTCAAGCACATGCCTGTTCTGCTGTACTGTGAAGTGGGCTACATCAAGGATCTGAATTATCACACTGCTACCATAACAGTTTTGGGTTTTTTTTTTTTTTTTTTTTTTTCTTTTACTCCATAGAGTCTGAACTTCACTATACTGTGGCTGTAAAGAGGAGAAATTCAGACAGTTGACAGTGCCATAATGATGTAAAACCACAACCAAAAGAAGACAGACCAGCTTTTGGCACAGGTATTTTCTCACTGTTTAAGCTGCCAAGTTACCCATCCTTTTAATTTCTGCTTCTTGGCTGGAAGTCTGAAACATTTCTTTCTGACATGAATTCAAATTTTAATTTCCACCGATGACTGAGCCAAGGACTCACTGAACCTAACTTTTTTTTTTTTTTTTTAAGATCAGATAATTGCTGTACAAGAAAGAAGTTAATATTATTTAGAAGAAAATGGAGAGGGGAAGAAGAGAACAGGTAACCTATCTAGATGATATACATTAAAATAAATTTGGCATTTTCTACTGCAAGTCGAGAGATCCTTGATTAACAACTGTATTGCCAAAAGAGATGGGGCGAGGTTTGCCTTAATCCTGCCAGCATGTGACAGAGGCTATTTCATTCCTTTTTTTCCCCACAAGATCATGACAAGTCAAAATGGTGGTAAAAACAACTGTAACGTCTCTGTTTCAAGGCACTTTAGTCCTCATCAAGATTTCTCAGTCCTGTGGCAAAGAGGAGCACTCTGAGTCTGAAAACAGCTAATGGGCTAATGTTTGCAAAAAATCTATATGCTATTCTGAAGTGAGATTGCTTTTTTTCTTTTAAATTGAGACTATTCTTCTTTGCAAAGGCAATTAAATATTCATCAAAATTTAGAGCACTCCCTCAGGACAGCAGGTATTTGAGCTGAGGTTTCCATGTCTGGTTCTGCTTTTTTTTTCAAGAAGAGACTTTAAAGTCTGGGTTTCTTCCCAACTCTAAACTCAGAATCTGCAACTTCCAAGCTCTTCACAAGACTGTGAACAAGACATCACATGTTCACAGGCATAAACTTGAGTAAGGAAAAAAAAATCCAGCTCTGCCTCTACCAATTGAGATAAATGTACACAAAGAACATTTGGTTATGACAACTATGTTATAGGCACACATTAAAATATGCACAGCATAGATGGTATGTTAACCTATTTTTAAAGCCTATTTTTTACATCTGTATCTAATACTTCAGAGGATTTAAAACCTCCTCCTTCATTACATATTTTACTAAATATGTAATATTGCATCCCAGCAAATGAAACAGCAAACTGAACTTTTTTGCTGACCTCAAGGACCAGTTTAAGGCCTAAAATACCGATTATCACCATTAACTTTTTGGCATAAACTATCATTTACCATATGTCTTTGACAAAGGCACCACAGAAACAGATAGTGCAATGTTTTAGTTTGTCTAAATAGTAGTCTTTTTAACATCAAAACAGTAACCCAAATGAAGTCCTGTACCAAAAGAAGCATTTTCTTTCATCGTATGTAATGCTATGTCTGTGTTTTGGCTATTTTCCCATGAAATCATAGTCAGGGAGAACAGAAGCACTTTGTTTTGGGGACCTATTCACATATGTGAATACACATCTCAAGTTCTTAAGTCTATTTTCCAAAGCCAGTATTCCTGTATGACACCAAGTATATTTACACAAACAACATTCAGTCTCCTAATGTCTCTTAAAATGGACTTTTATATTTTTTTTCCTTGAAAAATATCAGTATTACAGATACTTTCCAAGATAAGGCAGTAAGGAAAAAGTACTTCAGACTCAATTTCACTAATGCATTCCTGTGACTTCCCATGTTTTATTTTAGCTGTCCCCACATAAGAGGTTTTAAACCTCCAACATTTCCTCACACATACTAGATCCTCTAATGCGATCGATAAAGAAAAGTGTCTAAAGATAGGGGGAAAGATGTACTTCAGTTTGGGGAAGCAAATTTTACAAATACAGTAGGAAACAATCCTGACATCTAAAAATCTGCCCAACAGAAGGAACGGAGAAAAAGAAGGCAGGATACCTGTATTTCTACATAAATTTTCATCCAAATAGTGAATAAACTTACTTAATTTGAATGTTGAGCAAGAGATCAGTTTACTGACACTTTAGTCTGAATATACAGGGAAGGTCCTTGCTCACCAGTTAAAAAGCCAAAGTCACACTGCTACTCACCCATTGGCCAGTTGTCATACACATGTTTTGCAATATCTGCAGCAGAGTCATTCGGTGAAAACAGGAACTCTTTTGTTTTCCCGCTTACCAAGATGAGGCGCAAATTTATCTGGTAAAAAACCCAAAACATCAGGATTAGGAAAGTTTACAGAGACTACTTAAATTACTTATTTTTTACAAAAAGAACCCCTGTCATTGGTTTTGGAAAACTGATCCAAATTATTTGGGAAAACAGTTTAACATGTTAACATATGTCAAAAAGAAGGTCAAAGAGGTCAATAAAATGTTGTTCACATACCCATAATCTAGGAAGATTAAATTCTAACAGCTGGTATTTTTGATTATAAACACCAGAAGATTCTGTTAGTGATTGAATCAACTATGCCAGCAAAAAATAGCTTTTAATAACATAATAGCTTTTAGAAACATACTCTAGCAATGACATATAAGCATCATAGCTCCTAAATGAAGAGGAAGAATATAAACCTGAAAAATTAACTTAAACAGAGAAAATTAAAATATCAAAATCTGCACCTGAATAGCCTGTGAGACTTAATAAAAGCCCTAGAATGCTCCCTCCCAATCTCAGCCAGTGCCTCTCCTATAAAACGCCAGGGAGTCAGACAGCATCCGTCCTCACTCCCAGCTGCCACAAAGCTGCTTCCTGAGTCCCTCTGCCAGTCTTCTGAATCCAAAACTTTGTCCCACAACGGTCTGTCACCACAAGCAAACTGAGGTCCACATGCAACACAGTAATAACATCATACCATAATTTTTTCTTTCATTAATTTCCTCCATATAACCACCAGCACCTTAAGCCATAATTTTCTCTCTTCTATTTGCAAATTACTGAATAGAATTTCTTTTCCATACAGCATTAAAATAACAGATATAAAGAGCTCACTATGACATAATTTACAATGCGAAAGAGATTAAATTTTGGATCCTCAAGCGACTGTTAGCAAGGTCACAAAATACATTTGGGTAGCTAGCACTCAGCAATGCCCATGGCAAGCAGGAGTCTAGCTGCTGTTGTACTTTGACCTACAAGCCCACATTTCATCATCAAGTTTCTGAGAACTTGAGACTTTAGCAGACTAACTGCTTGGATACTTTCTTCCAAGTCACTCTCAAGCTGTGGCTCTCACTTTAGGTAAGTTTCAACAAAGCCTTCTTTGTTGGAATTCAGTAAACTGTTTTCTACATCAAATATCAAGTGAAAAAATTTACAGCAATGTCCAAATTTTCTAGACTTCTTGAAAAAATCTCAGAGCATTATAGCCACTGAACATAAGAGTCCTGCCTCAGCTGCCTACTCTCCACTTACTTCAGAAGCTCTTTAGACAGATCATCTATTCCCTCTTGAATGCTTTGGCTTGGATTCATCCTACCTATCTTTAAGCACCTAATGGAGGTATCCAAATTACAATCTCTATCATCCAGCATACTTCAAGGTCAATGAAGGAAATAACCTCTCCTAAAAGCAACTCAGTGTCTATTTCAAAGTGTATCAAGTATAAAAAGAGTGAGCATAAAAGGCTAGGTTCTCCTCCCTGTCCTCCTACTAACACCCTTTGGAAAATACAAGTTCTCCCATTAGCCCAGGAAAGCAGCCAAGTGGTAGTTGTCTCTGAGAAAGCACCACAGCCACTCCAGGAGCATCATTGCATACCATGAAATCACAAAAAAAAAAAAAAGTGGAAAGAGAGAAACTGAAGGAATGCTGTTTAGTCAAAGACATTTCTTCATAAAATTCAGAATACATTTGGCTATACACAATAAAGTCTTGTTTTCTTTTAAATTTTCACAATGATTAAGGAATTATTTTCAAATGTCACCAATATTTAGCAGAAAAAGCAGATCAAGTTCTACTGTTGCTATTTACTCCAAAAATCTGACTACTGTGATGAAACTACACCTTCAAAAAGTTGGACTATGTTCAGGTGTTGTTTTGCTTATCTTGTCTTTCAGTTTCAGTATTTTGCCCCCCTTTACTCTCCACCTGTGTAGACAACACTCACACATATGGTTTCTTTAGCTGGACTACCCTAGATAAACTCTTCAAGCTTTCTCTAGTGAGACACCAATTCCTCCTTTCATCCTAGGAGCCTGGCTCTGCACAATTTCTTCTATTTTCTCCTCAAACAAATGACATTTTCTGAGGCATGCTACATGATGTCTCACCAAATGCTTGTGTAACACCATCAGTAATTTCCTCTGTCTACTGGAAACATCTTCTGTGACTGTGTCCCAAGAGCACATATACCTTCTTCATAACTGCACCACGCTGTTTGCTCAGTTACTTGTACCCTTTTCTACTTTGATCCTTTCAATTATTCAACTTCCAAGCTTTTATCTTGGCTGTATCACCCTAAAGCACATGGCTCCAAATTTCATCCCACTCCTATTACTCCATCCCTCAGAGAGAAAGGAGGCTAGGTGTAAAGAAGTATTCTGCATCACAAAGTTGTTTCAGATTCCCCTCCATGTCTGGGCACTGGATCTAAGAAATCCCCCAAAGTTGTTCTTCCTCTCTACATTACAAGCACTTTTCAAACTTCACGTCACCCATGAATTCTAGCAGCAAGACATCTTTACTCTAAAGTGTCATCTTTACATCTTTACTTACCTTTGTCATTAAATGAATCAGGAAACATCAAAATTGATCTGACAGTGGTTTCATAATGAATTTATTAACAAGCTCTCTCTGAGCTGCCTCCCCCCTCTCAGCTAGGTCCTTTATATGAGGCTCATAGACACAGTTTCTCTAATATTTTTTAATTTCTCCTGTTTAACCAACAGTTTGCAAAACAGCACCACATTAGTCACTAAGTACATATTCAGAGGACACTATAAAAATGTGCATGTAGAAAGTAAGCTCTTTTCATCAGACTGCCACGCTCCAGCTTTTGGAAGTGTGGTGTACTGCGTTTGATTCCACTCTCTCTACACCTCATTATTTTTAATTATTTTTTAAGCATTAATGCACCTCCTTACAATACCAACATACTGCCAAAAAGTTAGGAAGTTCTGACCACATCACAAATTGTTACTTGTGCTTGGAATGGGCTGCCTGTTTAAAATAACTAACCAACCCCAAATTTTCAGCACCAGTGCCTACCTTAGCTTCTTCACCAGCAGCCCTTTTGCCTCTCCCTCCAATTCCCCATATCCATTTCCTATACTCTAACTGGCTCACAAGACACCCCCCTTAGCTTGCTCCCTCTGTCTAAGCCGTTCCCAAATTCAGAATTTATATAGTTTATCTAAAACTTTATTTTGCTTCATCTGTATGTAGTATAGCAGTGGTGGGGGTTACCTGTTTGAAGACCATAGCACTTTCCTAGGCAGTAGACATAACACCAAACCATCCACCCCCTAGAACTACCTGGTTTGGATCCTACAAGGCGTTGACTAAAAAAAACCCCAAAAGATCAGCCCTGCTCAGCACTTAAAAGTATGATTATGGCACTGCATTAACACAGAAGTGAAATTATTCTTCTTCTACCATAACATTTCTTTTTATTCTCACTACTGAGCTTTGAGATCACCAGACACACTAAGGTGAATACAGAAAGGAGATGAATATCACTAAAAATAATCAAAACTAACCTGGCTTCCTGGAAAATTTGACTAAGTCATACATCAGCAGTCAATATAGACCATAAAATCAATATAAGCAACATGGGGGGGGATGGGGGGGAAAGAGTGAAAAATGCTAGATCCTTCTTTCCCCCTACCTCCCTAAGATGGATAAGTTTGTTATGCTGAAGAGCATTTCTTATAGCCACACTATGAAATGGAGAAGGCACATTGAGATAAGACAATAATTTTACAGGTTATATTACAAAGTATGTGCAAAATGCAGGATAAATATTTTCATTAAAAAAAAATCACATATCAGCAGAAACCCAAAATGAATTTTCAAGTCAGTCAAGCAGATGTTACATCAAGTGCAAAGAAAGAGCTGTTCTGAAGAAAGGTTCAAGTATTTTCTTATTTATAGTACAGCATGCCACCTACACATTTAGTTTGCATGTTTGTCTCTCTCTCTCTCTATATATATATATTTATGTTTCTTAATCTTGGCTTGAAGGAATCTTAGTCTTGAGTTGTGTATCACACTACCCAAAGGCTTTGAAGCAAATAATCCCAAAACTTGCCTCTAAATTTAAAGTCTAATCTCATTTCCCTCAAGAATATTGGTAAATTTAACAACTTGCAACTGCTGTACTACTTAGTCTTGCAAACAAACAATAGGGAATCTGAAAAAAATATTTCTGGCAAAATTCCAGAAACCTCAGAACTAAAAGAAGAAATACAAAAGATAAGAGCATATGTGTATACACAAATACTCGAAGTGCAGAAAAAAGTCTTGGTTAGGTAGAGGAATTCTGACACAAAAGCATCAAATTTTAATTTTTCAAGTTAAGAAAGGATTCTTAGTAATCTTAGTTATCCTGTATCTTATTTCTTACATTAAAAGCTGCCAAGGAGGTTATATCTGTATTCCTTGCTTGCTTAAAGCCTCTCCACCTATTCCTGTCAAGTGTCTTGGTCACCAAAGACTTCTGCAATTCTCATGGTCTTGACAAGTTTGCTCTTCAACTGGGGACGTTACAACAACTGTCCTGATTATGGTTTTTCTCTTTCTCAAAGTACCAAAGGGAGTTCCAGCGTTTTGCTGCAACAAAGTGATAGGGATCATATCCTCACACTTCTGCGTTGAGATACCAACTGCAACATTACTACTGAAAGCAGTCAAGGGCAGCCAGAGTATCAGAAGAAGGATTAAATACAATTTGCAGACTACATCCCTTCTGCACAGTTATGTAATAGCACATTCTGTTTGTGATCTCGAGCATGCAAACCTCACCCTCTCCCTCCCATCCCAATCTCATAATCACAGCTCCAGTAACTACCCCATCAGTTGCACTGCATACACAATAAAAATTTTCAGTGTAGATTATATTCTGCAAACAACAACAAACCCCAACACCAAACAGAAAACCACCCAAAAGTAAAATTATATTTATGAAAAGATTATAGTAATCTTTTCTTTGTTCTAGGCATCTGCAAAGTTTGTTCATTCTTTAGGCATACCTACAATATGTCTTAGTGTCACAGTGCTTCTAATTTCACAGCTAACGTTAATAAAAGGGAAGTCACTTTAACATCAATAAACGTGTAGGTTAAGAAATCTCACTTCTTAATGTTTAAGTGACTTCTCATCTAGTCAGCTAAATAAGCTAGTTGGTTATCAATTTTATGCTCCTGTAGCAGCTTAAGATTGCTCCCCAATCTACAACTAAAATGCAGAGAAGGAAAAACATCATATCACTAGATTATATGCAGCCTCAAGTTTAAACTAATAGTTTTTCTTTAACTTTTAAGACTGAAATACATACAGAAAACAATTTTTCCTCAACATCCAATACACTTACTTTCTTGTTCAAATTCATTATTGTAAGAAGTAAGTTGGTTCTCTAAAGACATATTAAGGTTTCCTAATGGCTCTAAGGCAATGAGAAACCTCCCAGCCCCACTTTAGTGACTGAATTCCTCCAGATTTACATACGAAGTTGAACCAAGCAGAAATAACAGTCTAAGCATCACAGTAGCATGAAACAAGCCAAGTCAGCAGGGACCTGCAGATTCTGGACACCAGGTCACTCCTGGAATGCATCCACCTGAATATAATGAAGAACTTCAGTTTTACATGCCCTGGAAGGCTGTTGTAGGACCTGAGCTGTTCCACTGAGTGCTCTCTTCTCATTCCCAGCTTAAATTTATTCTTGACTACATTACACTCACTGATGCCACATGTACATTATGCTTTAGCCAAAAAAACCTTGGGGTTTTGATGGCTTTGTTCCACATCTGCAGACAAGGACACACTTAGCTAAAATTAACAAGCAAAGGTTTTCCTCATTAAAAGACTGGTCCTTGGTGGGAACACTGTCTTCAGAATTCTGAAGCACATCAGTAGAGATTAAGGTAACTGGGCTTGGTAGGCTTGGAGGGGACCTATCAGCAGCTTTCCCATGCCTAAATTACCAAAGGACCTCTTTACTGAGGTCTGAGACAGAAAACCAACAGACAATGGTCATAAATGGAAACTAGAGACTCTGAACTGCGATCAGGTAAAAAGTTTTCACCCTGAGGATCTCAAAACAGTGGTCACTCAGAGATGGTCTGGAAGCTCTTGCCTTGTCATTTTCAAGGTCCAACCAACAAAGCCCCATGCAATCTGGTCTGAATTCAGTGGTGACCCTGCTTCCATCAGGAGTTTGGGCTAGAAAATTGCTCAAGGTCCTTTTCAAAGTGAACAATTCCACAATCCACTTTAATCCATATCTGCTGCGGTTTTGTTTAAACTTTCTTAAGTATGCATAATTACTATGCAAAAGTATTTCATGAATTTATAAACTGATACTAGAACCTCCTGAAGTCAACTGCAAAAGCCTCTCCATTTTCAATTACAAACATCACAACTGTTCTACATTTGTAATGCAGTAATCTCACAATGCACTTCTCTAGCCCAGTTGTTTCTATGACATAAACTTTCAAGCTTGCATTTCAAAATACAGCTTTTAACCACCCGTAATGCACAGGATATTTTTATTTTAATTCAATTAATTCTGTTCCTATTAATTCAATCTTTGAGATAATCCCATCTCCACACAACACCACAATCATCTCCTATACTATATACCATCAACAAATTTCACCAGCATACTGATTTTCCTTGTCCTAGTGGCATAAACAAAAACATTACAAAGATGCCTGGTCCCAAAATTATCTTTAAGCAATTCCACTAAGCACAACTGACAGCCTGACACTTATATCCTGAACACTGTACCTTACATTTTCTCCACCTAAGCCACACACTCAATCCAACTCTGCCTTCCCCAGCTGATTCCTTCCTACGCAACATCAACTACTCACTGAAGTCCAGGCAGATTACACCTCTTCTGCATTTCCCTCATGTGGAAAACACTCTCCTTCCAGAGAAAATTGGCTGATGAATCTGTCATGATCTAATTTGGATAAATAGAAATAATGAATTTTATTCCATTATTTCTTCTCTGCTCCTTCTCGGCATCCTTCCTGAGATGATTACTCATCTGTCAAGTTCAAAGTCTCTCTTCACATCTTTTCACTCATCTAGCAAGCAGATATTTTACAACTTAATTTCTTCAACCTGAAGAAACATCAAGCATGCAAATTCCTCAGATACACTCCTTATTACTAACCCAGTACATTTAGTTTAATCAGCATCTGCCTCCTTGAAATCCAAAGCCTTTACATATACTCCTGCTTTGTTTATTCTTCCATTTCATTTTAACTGTATCAGCTCATGGTCATTGAAACAAAGTCATTTCCCCAAGCAGCCTTCTGAAGAATTCCAGAACTTTCTGGGAATTTGAGACACATCTAGAATAAAAATATTAGCTCCTTCTCAGCCAAAAAACTAGCTGATAGAGGGACTGAGGTGCCCAAGGTAAGAAAGTAAGAGAGCAAATTTGTAGCTCAACTGTGCAAGCATTCTCAATGAGAGAGATCTTTCATCCCAAACTCTTCTTCAAGAGTCACTTGATAAAATAAATAAAACTACAGTTCTCATGAATCACACTTCTAGACACCTGTTTTCACCAGATACTTCATAGGAAATACAGGTAACTTAACCACACTTCCTCAACTGAACACCTAAAATTTACACTTGGCAGCACTTAAACAACTTGGCAACACCTGTATTTAGCTTTGCTCCACCTCTACAGCACCTTACAATACCTGTATAAATTTCCTTTGTATCATGAAAAAGACATTGACATGGAAAATGAGAAGAAACATAAACTGTGCACCTGAATGAACAAAGCTCTGAAGTTTCATTGCCAGCTGCGTCACAGGTTCAAAGCCACAGCACTTGTGAAAGTAGGGCAATCCCAACATGACACCAGGTGAATGTGACAGCACCCTGCGTCACTCCATTCAAGGCTAAGGTGAACTTCATACCAGTTCCAACGACACACTCACCTTTAGATTACTACAAAGTGAAACTATTATGGTTTTATGTGCAACTGCTTTCTCAAACAAGGAATGTCTAAGGCAGCTTTGCACTGCTGGAAGTTTAGTTAGCAAATTTCAGAGACTTGAAGTGAAAAGAAGGAGAAAACCAAAAAAGAGCATAAATAAATTTTATTTAAAGGAGGGAAAAAAGTAAAATCCTATAGGCATTTAACTTGGTAGCTATGATAGACCTAGCTGTTTCTAAGGAAACCATGACACTCTTGAACTCAAAATCCTAGTGCTTGGTCACACTTCATCCATTTCCTCACTTCAGTTCAAATAACACAGAAACAATGGCAATATCCACCCATGAGTTCCAGGGTTATGTTTTCAGAAGAAATATCTAGGAAACACTGTTCTTCAAAATAAATTAATGCAGCCGCTGTGATAAATAACCAGCAAAATACAATGGATTTCAGTCAAGTTTACATAGTGTTTCCTTTACTATCCTATTTGCATTCCTGAAACAATTCTGGGTTGGTTTGGTTTTTTGGAGTTCTGTGGAGAGGGATGATGTAAACACAACACACTAACGTGTCTGCTGGAGCTAATTAAGAACTAAGAATTTCTACTGAAAAACAATTTTAACAAGACATTAAAACCAAAAGAATAACTTTTTCTTCCAACATACTGGTTCTATTAGCAAAAGATTGTTTTCATGATTTAAGGAGATAAGACTCTACCACAGAATAATTTGTCTCCCAGCAGTACAAGAAAACTGAGGCAGTACTTCACCTGAAGTAAGACAAGTGATCAAGTACCTGGTCTTCTCATCTCAAGCAGAATTTTGGCTACTGTATCCAAGTACATACTTCAGTCATAAACTGTCTCCTGCTACCCCCCAGGAGAATTCACTCTGACAAAGAAGACTCAAAGAAAGACCTACTTTGATTACTCATTAGCCATAGTCAGGGTAGTTTCACCCTGCACATGTTATAATTGTCTTACTCCATCATGATCCTACTGTGCAAATTACAAGACACAGAAGACCTTTAACTTGTCTTTAACACATGCCAGAAAACCAGGAGATTTAATATAAATAGGTAGTAAAAAATGCAGTAAGCCATGTGGCATTCAAGTTTGCTATATTCAAAGTTCATCCTTCCAACTCAGTGTTGGAATAAGTACACTTTCACTAAGGAATAAAGTAATTAAAACACGAAACAGAGAAATTAATATACTCAGATTTACATGAAATTTTGGTAGAGACCATTTTAGCAATCAGTATACCACACTGAGCCAGTCAATTCCAAACACAAGAGTGGAAACAGCAGTAAAATTGCTTCAAATGTCAATGCCCACAAGGGAAGTTCATGCTTGCAGGCTGAACCAGTTAGCTCCAGCCAGCACAGCCACAGCGAGGTGGTTTGGTCACTGTGGTGGTTTACAGCTCCTGTTTATGGGAGAGACCCATAAAACAGGAACTAGGACATCCTGCTGTGACATATCCTGGGGTCCCTGGCCTGTAGTTCATGGAATTAGTGTTGAAGCTCCAACACAGGCATTTGTATGCCCTCTTCAGAACTTACATATAATAATAGCAGAGAAGGGCATTTCAGGGTTTCTTTCTGAAGTGGGAAAGAGTGTGAGTAGGAGAGAGAGAGAAGAAGGTGTCTGTTTCTATATTTTCAATCTCTGTCTCCCTAAAAATATCTTTTAATGACACACATCCCAATGTTTGACTCCAGAATTTAAAAGTGAAATCAGCGTGTACCATCTGTGTAACCATTCCACCATCTCTTCTCAAGAGCTGCCCCTGGATAAGCCCAACACCTTGTTTTCATCCTCTCCTACTAAACTGATATTTGAAGCTTACAAGTCCACCCCACAAATATGATTGATGCTAGTTCTAGTCGCTTAAATTTGGATTTAATTCTGATGTAACTCAGTAATTGTTCTAATGTGTTCTGTAGAGAGAATATTTATGCATTATTTTAAAATATTATTTAGGACAGTTCAATGGAATCTTTTACAAGACTGATGCAAGACCACCAAGTCTGTGAACACTGATGTTGTGCAATGCCTAACAGCTCCAATTTGAAAGTGAACACTACTGGTGCTGCTAACAAAGGAGAACATACAATTCCACGGAATCAGTTCCATACATAGCTACTTTTTCCAAGTGCAAGAGGCAGATAGATACTCTCTACCCCTTCATAATCCTCAAACAATTATTTTTTTCTTACCTTTAACCAACTTTGTAGGGCTCAAATTGATCTAACCATGTAGATCAAAAGGTATTACAATTTCATAACCCACACAGGTCAGACCATAAACAAAAGTCAGTGTAGTCTCCCAATTATAGCCTGGATGAAAATAAACATCAGCTTCAATTTGACTAAAACTGAAGCTCTTTGGGGGAAAAAAAAAAAAAAAAAAAAAAAAAAAAAAAAAAAAAAAGTGAACACAAAACATTAAAAATACATGAAAAAAATGGACATTTCAAGGGAGCTGCTATTTACTGGAACAATCAAAAGAATTATAATTGCAAGCAGCACATATTTGTGGATACCATCTAATTCCATACCTAATTTTCAGGAGAAAAGTTTGGGAATTTTTTAATGTTTTTTGTTTGTTTTTAAATGAAGTTTTAAAACACGATTTTTCATATTCAGGTACCTAAATATAATAAAGATGCATTGGGCTCTCTGCATTCCTGAGCTAGACTTTATTGCAGGTCTCCAGCTGCTCCCCCCTTTGCTTCCACTTTCTACCACAAGAGGCAGGAACACCAACCAAGGATCACTTACTTCAGTGTGTATATTCAGGTACACGAATACATACATAAAAAGACACAAGTAACTAGCCAACTCAGAAAATCTCTTGGGAAATCTTTAAATAAGGAAAAAAAGCATTTCTTTAAAAAAAAAAAAAAAGAAACCAAGAAAAAAACCCCACCCAAACATAAAAGAAACATACAAACCTACAAAAAAATCACCCTGCTGTCCTGGAAATGAATGGTATACTCCTTACATATGAGAGCATAAAGATTCATGAGATCTTATTCATGAAGATCACAGCATGAGATTTTTCTTTTCCTCAAAAAGAAACTGATCTCCAATGCAAAGCCTATATTTAAAATGTGCTACTCTTCAGCCTCCCAAAAAGGGACAACAACCAAGTACAAAAATAACCTGATTTGGAGCAGAAAAAAATAATACAAAAGCTAGGAAATAACCCAACCTTCTGAATTCAATTTTATTCTCTCTTTTCTCTTGCAATTACTGTTGCATTATATGTTATTTAGTGCAGTTTACTGTGTAGTACAGAAAACACCACACTGTGACTAAGTAGGAAATTATAGCTAAAATAAATACTCTTTGCCTTTTAAACTAAACCCAGCTTGAAAAAAAATCTTAGGAAAAAAAAAGTCACTCCATAAAGACAAATAAAGAGTGACACAGTTCTATGGAAGTCCCCTCATATCAACTCTGAGCTATTAATAAGTATGTTGCTTGAATTTTTTAAAAAAACAAACAACCAAACAAAAACAAAAACAAACACCCCAAAAAACAAAAAAAAAAAAAAAAAAAAAAAAAAACAAAAAAAAAAAAAACCAAAAAAAATCAACAAACAAAACAACAAACAAAAATAAAACCAACAACAACAACATAAAAACCACACCCCCCCAAAAAACCACCCCAAAAAAACTTCCCTAGGATTTTTCAGGACCTACATCCCAATGGAAATGCCAGCAATAGGAGGTCAAATTTGCAGCTTTTCACTTCAGAGTCATATTGGGACTCTGATGACAGGTTCTTTAACTTGGTCAGCACCAAAGTATGAAATTTTTCAGGCCTGTGTGTCAAAAACAAGATTGAAAAAAAATCTCTAAAATCTTTAAAACATGAAAGAGGCAAAGATTTGCACCTTGACTTAGAGGTGTATTTCAGATCACTTGGGTGGGCATACCATAAAATTGAATCTTTATTAATAGCTACCAATTCCTAGGTTCTCTGAGCTTCCTGTGTATCATGGCAGCCAGCCAAAGTTTTGCCATTCCGAAGCACTATAAATCACTGAGCTGTGATAATTAAAGGCAAGACAAAGAGCATTATATATTTTTGTCTCTGATGCAAAATATAGTTCATATGTTAATCAAAATGGATGTTTCAATGACCAGAGAGCTCATTTACTCTAGAAAAACCAAGCAACTCAGATATGAATAAGAATACAACCTTTTCTAATTGTTTTCCTCCTAAAACAGCCCAGAGAAAACACTGAATTATGTGATAAAAATCAAGGATTTTGATGCTGATGCCAATTTATTCAGAATATAACTCGCAAGAGCAAACAGCTTGACTTTGACCTCTGCCTGAACAGACTTTCTTTCCTTTTTTTCCTTCCTCAATGAGTTACCCTTAATGTTCAACAAAAATTTAAGCCATGTTTATAGAAAGCTTACATGTTTTTCTTCTATTTAAACATTATGGCACTAATGCATCCCCAAGCTAAATTTGCTGAAGTCAACTGACTAAAGTTAATGGAATGACATCACAAATAAAGCCCGATCCAGTTATTTACTGTGCTCTGCATTCACTGTTGAACTCCAAAAGGCACAGCTTATCCACCTTCTTTTCTGAAGCCAGCCAAGTGCTTGTATTGTTCCAACCAGCTGTCAGTCTAAGAGTAATTCTTATCCTGTTTCCATCATGGAGAGCACTAGCACATCCAGACTGCCTATTAATGACTAAAAGAGTTAAAGCTGCCCTTTCATTTTGGTCTCCTCCTCTTCCAGAATTGGTAAGACTTCTATAGAGTCAGAAACATACAATTTACCAGCTGTTAACTTACCACTCAACTTCCTTGGATGATGTAGTTCCTGATGCAGTATCCCTTTATGACTACCCCACAGCTTTGTGAAGTAATTGCCACCACACTAGGCAAGTCCTTCCAAAGCAGACTGTGTCTGCCAGGCAAGGTACCTTAACCTTCAACATCCACACAAGAGTTTTCTTCAAAGAAAATCAGATTTTAGAGAAGACGGAAAAAAGATCATTTATAAGAAAAGCTTTTCTATCTTCGTTTGTCTTGTATGCCCAGCCTACACAAAAAGCATCAAATTACATAAAAATGCTTTGTTCCACCTCTTCAGAAAATCCATCTTCATACAAATAGCACAAATGTAAGACCCAGTTGATATTCAGACATCTTCTAAGCATAAATATCCTCTTGGTCTACAATCTCACTAAATCCTTACTACGAGGAGACAACAGTGATGCCTTCTTGAAGGCAATACAGTCTTTTAATCAGTAGTGATTATAAGCAACACCAGTCACGGCTCTCAGTTCTTGCTGCATCAACAACTACATTATAACAAGCCATCTGCTCTGTGTCAAAGCAGTGAGTAAGGTTGGCTTCTGTGAATCTGGGGCAACATGTGTTCTAGCTTGCATCTTAATTATGGTTTACAAAACACTATGTATGGACAACCACAGAGGTATATCATTGACAGCTACCCAAGTAGCTATGATTCCAACATTTAAAGCAAAAAAGGAATTAGTATTATTTCCCTGAACTAATTTGTTTGAATCTATATACATAGGCAACGGGAGAATACATAATTTAACATGCTTTTTTTTCCTCATACGTTGTGACTTTTGCTAGAATAAAATAATTTTAGACCTAAGTCATACTCCAAAACTCTAAATTTGCCTGTCCTCATGTTTTTGCACATGAGATTAATACAGCTAGCACACAGTACTCACCACCTTCACATGTCCAAGTCCTCCGAGACCTGGAGATGACCCAATCGGAGATAACCTGACTCTCTCCTCATTTTTGTTTCTTGTGTCCTCAGGCTGTTAAGGTTTTTAGGATAGCTATTTGTTATGCTTGACACATAATATTATTTTCAGGCTACAGGACAGATGCTGATTTAAAATTGTGTTTTATTAATAGTTCCACAAAGGCTGTGATAGGTTTCAAAGACCCTCCAACCCTCTATTTTCATTAAGGAAAAGGTCTGAGAGTTTAGAGTAATAGCATCAACTGACTACGTTATGAAAAATCTTACTGGCACCACTGATTGTAACCAGGTATCATTAGAGAAGAATGATTCCCCAGACAATTACTAAACTTTTGTATTTATCTCAATTGAAACCCTACTTCGATGCTACAAGAAACAGAATAAACTCCCACAAAACCTAACAAGCCAAAAAATTGTCTTTCTTATTGGGGTTCAACATGTTCAACTCAAGAGTTGTGGACAGATGCCCATGTCAGCAAGAATGACCAATCTTTAAAACAAATAATTATATATATATATATATATATATAAATATAAAGGCATCTTTTCATTAGAGGAGAGAAAGATGCTATAGTTTTGCACTTCCTGTCATGACATAATGAAGTTAATGGAACCATGCTTTTGGAGAGAAGAGGATAAGAATAGAATTTAGCAAGCTCTCTCAGTCAGGAGACACAACATCCATTACTATAAATATGTTTTTAGGGAAATATGTCTGTATATTGGCCGAATGTCAATTCTGTACATACAACCTGATGCTAACAGTGTTATGGTTCAGAAGTTTTCAGTTATCAGGCAAATTGTTTTCTAGCTAATTACCAAGTTAAAATTACAGCACAATACTAGAATTGTAGCTATAACTACTTCTTAAAAAGTGCCTAGCACATACACACAAGACAGCCTAGAAAAATACAGCTGCTCTATAGGAAGAGAATGAAGGTCCACATAGTCAGATCTATTCCATTCTTCCCTATCAGTCTGGGAGACAAATAATTATACAAAGCTGAAAGGAAGATCTGGCATTTAGAAAGAAAAGTGTATTTGTCATACAAAACAGCTGTCAAGAAAACTATTGTCTAAAGTTATGCAAGGCTTGGGTGACTATTCAGCAGAGAGTCAATCAGCATCAACCTGCGACAAGTAATACTGTCCCTTACTGGTGCCAGACACAGCTATGGCATCAGCTGCTTTTCACATTCCCAACCTCAGTCAGAAATTACTTTTCAGCAAATATAATGAATCCTCATGTGCATATAACTATTCCATTGATTACTTCAACAAGCAAGACTCGCAACAAACAGCCCATCAGATAATACCCAAATAAGTGTTATAGGAACACTATGCAGTATTTACCCAACAAATCAAGGCTCTGAGAAGCTGAATAAGCAAGCATACACTGCTGGATACTGTCTAGGATCTAAACATCACCACAGTACACAAACATTCACTCTTGTCATCTCAGGAACACGTTTGTTAGTGTGTCAGCTATCTGACAGGTGAATACCATGCGGGACAGTTTGGTTCTGTTTTAATCTGTACTGTAAGTGATGTTCAAAAACTTTTTTTTAATCCAAGGTTTTTTAATAAAGCTTGAAACCACTATAAAGCAACTAGACAAGGCAGTGCAAAGAGGAAGAACGAAGGAAATGTAGAAGTGGAACAAGATGACAGCTACAAAAACTTGTAGAACCTGGAAACTGTCTCCCTGGAAAAGAAAAACAAAACAAAACAAAACAAACAACCCCCCCCCTACACACACACACACACACAAAAAACCCCAAAACAAACAAACAAACAAAAAACCCCCCCACACACAAAAAAAACCCCAAAAAAATAAAACCAAAAACAAACAAACAAACAAACAAAAAAAAAAAACCAAAAAAAAACCAAACCAACCACCACCACCAATCCAAAGCAAAATAAAACCAGAAAATAACTACAAACAAAAACCTACAAAAACCCAAACCCAACTCAATTCCAGACTGCAAAGAACACAGGAATAACATCAGCAAGGGAAACAGAACAGCAGCAAAAGGACAAAAATCAAGGACACTGGTGATGAACAGCATGGGACAAAACTGATGGGCACCAGCTACAAACTTTACAAAGCTACTTGAAGCCTATGAGGCTCTAAGCCATAAAAAGTAACTGGCCACAAATATTCATGGCCAAGAAATGAAAAATAAATAAAATCAAGGTAATAATCAGTTGAGTCTCCTGAGTTGCAAACCTCTCCAAGAAAGAGCAGGTGAATACACCTAACATGATATTGCCCAAATTAAAGCTTGGCCAAAGTGCCTCTGAAGCAAATGTTTAGAAACTTCTAATAATGTATCAAAGTTTATATTCTATCCTGGCAAAAACATGTTAGTAACTGTAGCAGAGAGAATTGTACCAGATCATAAGCAAAACTCCTCTCTTCAAAACCTGTGGTATTTTGGACCTTTCCAATACATGCCTCAAAGGTAGGATTAAAAAGTTTAATTAGCTTTTTATGCAACTACTGAATCAGCTGATCATATTCACCTTCCTCCCCAAGTGCGTCATCAGGGTGCGATTTGCTCTCTGAAGAAGAGACCATTATCATGATTACCTGCTAACAGTCAAGTCTCAAAAGCCTTGGTGTCATCTCAAAACAACATAGGAAAAGTTGCATTATTGCTCTGTGTTATACAGCATAGACCTTACACTTTTGTACCCATCCACACTCTGGAACTGAAAACACACTTGTTCTCCATAATCCATCTCCCTCTCTTTAAATGTGAAGAGAATGGACTTACTCCACAATAAACTAAAACCCTTACATTAATAAATGTAATATTATTTATATTACACACATTTATATGCACTATACCAAGAAATATAATAGACTAACAAAACAGAACCAATCTTCAACACACAAGAAGACAGAAACAAGAATAAGTCTTCATAAAAAGTAAGTCTCCATCAGGATATAATCTGAAACTTCAAAACACTGGATAAACAGGATTGCACATAAAGGAATAGATTAAGTAATAAAAAAGTGACTAGTGTTGCTAAAACCCACTAGTTTTCTAATCATTACACATACACTGAGTCAATCTGGTTGCATTTTAAGAAAACTAACTCACATGCAATGTCACTGTGAAAAATTAAGATAAACTACCCATAGAATTTAGTTTCATTAATAGTGAGAATATTAATAATACATACAATATTAATAATTTGTACTTTCACAAAGAAAATTCAGGCAGTATTTCAATCCTACACCCTAGAATGCTTGTCAGGTCACAAGTTTAAACTTCTTTTAAACTTCTGAGATATTCTTTTGCAACTCAAATATTATGAGCATTTTTACAAAAGGCACCTCTTATCTTTTCTCATTCAAAACTCTGCCAAATAAACAACAGAAAAGTCCATATACTAGCAAGCAGTTCCACAATTATTAATTATAGTATTACTCGTCAGTATTAATTCTACCTATGGAGAATATTAACTTGCAGATGGAGCATTATTTTATCACAAACCTATTCTGGATATCTCAGAGAAAGGAGTAAAATTTTTATGAAGAGTCTCATTTTCACGGTGCCACAAATAAAGAATCTTTTCTGCCTTCAATGACTGGTTTTGGGTCTTGAAAATTAACAGCCCTGTTTGATTTAAATCAAGACAATCATTTTCACAATGATTCTTACTAAATTACATCTTTTGCCTCATTAAAACACACTAGTAAATTCCACTGAATACTTACCTTCTACATCCTCTGTGTTCTTGAAATCTGACCATTAATCTCTCTCACTGTCCAAAGACAACTTATATGGTTATTAACTCTTACAGCATTTTCCCATCCTTTTCTTCCCTCAAAAGGGGTATTAAACATGTTTTTCAGGTCCAAAAAGGAAGTAATTCAGCATGCAGCATAGCCACTTTTGGTCTATTTTGAAACATTGTATTTAATCAAAAAAAAGTAACCTTTCACTCCTATGCATATACATGAACTTCTCACTTCTCTTCAAATCCAAGGGTTAATAACAATTCACAGCTACTCAAACTCCATTATCTTCTCAGTTAATGTTTAATAGTTAACATAATTCATAATATGGTATTTCCACCTACAGATAAAGTTGAAGTCAAACACAAGTGCACTGAGGTGCACACTGGGAGGTTTGAAAAAGCATTAACTTTGATTTTCCTTTAAATGGTGATAATCATTACCAAAAAACTACATGCACATACATACAGAGAAAATACATTTCTGAAGACCTCTGCCAACTGCAGCATAAACCCAAATGCTTCTTGCCTACTAATTAATCTTTTGTGGTTTGGTAACAGAGGGAACTCGCACAGAGGGAAGAAGCTAAATTACTATAGGGACATAAATCAAAATAGTATTTCACCCTCCTCTGCTTCACAAGCCACATTCAGAGACGCTCATCAGTTAAAGACTTCCAAACTTTCCAAAGGAAAATACAATGGTAAATACTTCCTTGTTATTATACTGTTCGGTTCACCAAGGAAGGAAGTGTTAACTGATATTAAAACTACAAGAGACAAAGTCATTATGACTCTTTAATTATTATTTTTCCGCTCTCTTAACAAACTAAGCTCTGAGTGGATGCTGAGTGTCCAACTGACACTGATTCAACAGGAGAAGTTACAAGTGAGGTCTCTCACGTCATTTCCATGTGCTTGTAGGTGGAGGCGACCTGAAGTTTGACTTGCAGCTCCCCAGGCTGCTGCTTCTGCTGCCTCCTAACAATGGGCTGAAGCCAAATAGATTATCCTACAGAGCTGTTACAGCTCTGTAGAAAAGCATTAAGAAGAAAACCAAAGAGAAATATTAAAGATGACAAGCTGCTAAATGGACCCCCTTCCATTCCCTTCTGTCTCTCCAAAACCACACACAGGCTGTCATATGATTTGTCTCCTGCAAATAAACGAGTGCAGACAGAAACACTAGGAAATACATATGGGGAAAAATTATCCTATGGGCAAATCAGCAAGATTAACAGTTGGAAGCATAAGTTCATGACAACAGGCCAAAGGCATAAGCCTCGAATTGAGAAAGGTTTCTATTTCCATTTTGAAAACAGTGCCATACCTGTGCACACTTGAAATAGTTTTAGTTAGATGTAATGTCCTTGGAAAGGAGACTAAAAGTACCACCCTCAGCACAAGCTCTTAGTTTGAGCTTAAGAGAAAGAACAACATATATTTTTTACCAGTTCAAAAACTGCTTCCACAGGCAGCAGTGCAGAGAATGGAACTGAAACACCAGCTTACAAAATTAGCAGATTTTAAAGACCTTATGACTTCTATTCCAGAGTGCTTAATAAGGACAACAATTTCTAGTTTTTCCAACAGTACTTCAAGAACTTCAGTATATTTTTGTGGTAGCTTCTTTTTCTTTTTATGGCACTTAAAAATTGTGCTCTACCATAGGAACTCTATTACTAACCAAAACATTTTCCCCTTTGCACATGGTTCAAGTATGAAAGCAGTACAAAACACAGAACAAATATTTAATTTATTGGAATAACACTGATTGCTTCCCTTTCCAGAAAAGCATTAAGTGCTTGTGAATACGTATCTTTTAAGAGATTAGATAGTTCTGTGTAAAATAAAGTGTTAGAGTTGCTTGGGTTTTTAAATGGCCACAACTACTTTAACTGCTTCAGAAACAACACAATTACATTTTTGTTGTATAAAACTTCAGGTTGTACATTGACTCCAATCTTTCCAGAAAAACATTTTTCAAGAGAAATAGGCCCACATTCACTGCATTACTAGCACATACTAGCAGCAAAGAGAGAGTTAACACTGTCTGAGGTTTTCCATTGAAACCCTCTGCACTGATCACACTTAATATTCTGAGACCTCCATCTGTGACACTGAGATTTTCTACACTGGTTTTCACTTAAGACAGGGCTTGCTCTGTATGTCCAGAAGGAGGGCTGGAATTAAGTATCTGCTTCTGAAAAAAGTGAAGAAACAAGGGAAAAGGAGAAGCACGTCCGCTTACTTTTTAGAAAAGCAACTTTTAAAATTTAAATTAAAGTTTGAAACAACTGTATTAACACAAATGGAAAGGAACCTAAAGGTCCAGTGGTAATGATCGAGTGAAGTGCACCATGTGTTCTACTCTGCCCTTGTGAGATCCCACACGGAGTACTGCCTGCAGTTCTGGTATCCCCAACAAAAGGACATGGAGCTGTTGGAGCACGTCCAGAGAGCCACAAAGTTGATAAGAGGCCTGGAGCACCTCCCTTATGAAGACAAGCTGGGCAAGTTGGGGCTGTTCTGCCTGGAGAAGAGGAGGTTGTGTAGAGAGACCCCACAGCAACCTTCCAGTACCTGAAGGGGGCCTACAGGGAAGCTGGAGAGGGACATTTCATCAGGAACTGATAGGACAGGGAGTTATGGATGTAAACTGAAAGAGGGGACACTTAAATTAGAGATTAGGAAAAAAATCTTCCCCTGTGAGGGTAGTGAGACACTGGAACAGGTTGCCCAGAGAAGCTGTGAATGTCCCAACCTGGCAGTGTTCAAGGTCAGGTTGGATAAGTCCTTGAGAAACCTGGTCTGTTGGGAGGTGTCCCTGACCATGGCAGGAGGTTGGGACTGGATCATCTTTAAGGCCCATTCCAATCCTTTAATGTTTATTATCTAACATAGCTGCCTTCTAACTCAAGCAAAGAAAATTAACCCATTTACAGTTATCTTGGAAACTGTATCACAACACAACATCTAGTTTCTCCTGAAAGAGTTACATTTTAAAGGAAAGCTTTGCAACAAGTCATCCTTTGCAGATGTCACTTTAGCTGACAGCTTTCTGGTAATTAATTCATTGGCCCACATTGCTGTCTGTAGCTTAGGTTTATTTCCTAGCTCACAGATGCAACTAGATGAAGAAGTAGATGCTATTCAAGAGACCAAGCATCCACAACAATACAGCTAAGTATGTAACACTGAGGAAATCTTTCTGTAAGCATTCCATATCATATTCAGCTTCCCTCAGAAATCACCTGATACAATCAACTTTACTTTTTCTAGGTGGGTGAGTTCTCGCTCCTTGGGAAAAACAGTATAAATCACTAGAAAACATGGATTACATCACTTTTTCTGCTTGACTGGAACTTGTCAAGAAGCCAAAAACCAATTTACTCCTAGAAGGTGAACAAAACTAGCAAGAAACCACTGATGACTGTGTAATCCCTGGTCATCTGCTGTGATCCTGGATGCTCTTTGCTCTCTCCACCTCTTAAAATACTTCAGCTTCCTATCAATTTCCTTACTTATTTTCCTAACTTTCCTTCCTTTTGGCACTGTTTTCTCATTATCTGCACCCACTACAAGGCGACTCATTTGTGTTCATACATTTATTTGACACCATACATTGAAGCACTTTCACTCAATTTAGTCACTTACATATGTGACAATTCATTTCGTCTGCAGGTAGCTCAGTCACAGCACAACCCAAAGTAAGCTTGTGTTTTGCCTTCAAACTCTTTCCTACTTGTACCTATTCCTACTTGTACTTATACTGTTGTCCCATTTTTCTGACTGCTGTGAGTGGCTGCTGGCCAGGATTCACTCAGGAGCACCTTACAATTTTTATTTGCCCCTTACAAACACAGACAGATGCTGTCCACCTTTTCCTTATTTGTCTGTATCACAATATTGCCTAGAAATCCAAGTTTAGCACACTTAACTGTTACCAGAATAAACAAGCTGCCCCTTATAACTCCAGGCTGACAAAAAATACACAACCCCTACAGACAAACCACAAAGACAGCACTGCTGACTATTATTATCTCAGTGGTCTCAGAATAACATCTACGTGTTGTTAAGATCCTTGCGGAAATTTGAAAAAGATATTCAAGGGGTAGAAAAAATGTGAAATATTAGCTTTGCAATAGACATATTCAATGCTCCTTCTGAACAGAATGAGCAGTATGGGATAAAGGTCAAGATGTACTCGCTGGATCATTAAGTGCACGTGCAGCTGCCAGTGAGAGACAAACAACCCAGCAGCAAACAGAAGTGTATATACTGCTTATCAAAGATAAGCAATCTATTTTTTCATGAACTAGGGAAGAAAGAGACAGTGAGTGGACATATTAAGAATGCAAACATTACATGCATTATCTTTGCAGATCATTATGAAAGCTTATAAAAAGAGCCAGAGAAAAGAATATTGCAGCAACTGAAAAAAAAAAAAAAAAAAAAAAGGAGAACCTGGACAGTACAAGCTGTAGGGACAAGAAAATGTAAGTTATTTAGAGCTGCTATGAAAGAAGGATCTGAAAGCTTTAGATGAAGATCTTATTAAGGACTTTCAATCATGCCCATTCAAAAATGTCACCAGATTACGGGCCCAAGTGATGATCAGAAAGCTGATGCTGCTCACGTAACTAGAACAGAGGTAAAGCAAACAGCTTTAGGCCCAGTTCTGCTCAAGCTGATAAAAGATGTATCAGAGGGACAGAGATTTTAGCTAGACCAAAAGACGAGCCTGGAGTAGAGGCTTTCACACAAACCTGGCAGCAGATGGTTCTCTGTGAATAAGGAAGTGGTGCTTGGGAAAGTTGTAGCAAGGAGACACAGAGCAAAGATGGGTCCATAAACACAACTGAGCAAAGTACCAAGGACAGTGTGTTTTGAAACCTCTGCAAGAAAGCCTGGAGTGAAAGAGTTTGAGCCATCTAAAGCAAACTAAAGCATCTAAAGACACTGCAGGAAAAAAAAAAAAAAAAAAAAAAAAAAAAAGAGAGAAAATAATGTTACCGTATCCCTGAGAGACAGACTTCCTCATATCCACGACAACCTCAAGGATGTAATTTATTGCCAATAGTGAGTTATATGCATGCATCTCATTTAGAGGTTAGTAACAAGTGTATTATTTAATGAATATTGGACACAGATATAAGATGTAGTTGAAGATGACATTTCTTTCAAGGATTTACAAGCAGTAGAGTAGGCAAAGAAGTTGAAAGAAGTTTTAAGCCTTTTTGGGTTGTTCCTCTCAGGACAAAAACAATTGCAAATTACACCAGATAAAATTGCAATTTCACCTTCAGGAAAGTAATACAGTACTTGTATTAACACAACAGAAGACATTGTCTGAAGTATATATTAAGATGTTTCAAGGAAGTGATTAATATGTCCACAGCCTTCCAGGACCTAAAAGCCAGAGATGTAAAAAAAAAAAAAATTACAAAAAATTAAAGAGGCTTTTTAAAGAAGAAGCAACTACATATGGAACACAACACAAAAAGACAGCATCCCTGTCAAGGTGGGTTTTGAGAAATAAAATATGGCAAACCATCTGGATACAAGAGGGAGGTATTCCAGATTCAATCTTAATGTAAATCAGTTAACTGTAATCTTTTCTTCCATTTCTGTAATTGTGTTCTTTACGCCATTTATGTTTTCTATTTGAAATATTATAAATATAGTGGGGGGGGTTAAATTTTATTTAAACCTAGATTTAAGTAAAAAGATTTTCAAAGTAAACCTGAACACTAAGGATGTAAAGCAAGTTTATGAATGAGTCAAAAAAAATTCATATAGATGAACACAAAAGTAAAAAAAAGAAAAAATTATGTCACCAGTATTCCCCAATCCCATCCCCTAATTCAAAACCTTTCTTGCTCCCATTTATGACCACTGTCATTCTCTCATTCATTCTCTCACCCTTTTAATTTAGTAAAAAGCCTGGCTTCAGCTTTTAGACAACCTCCTTGTAGATACAAGGAGGCTGGTGTAAGGTCTTCCCAAAGCCAGCTTTTCTCCAGGCTGAAGAATCCCTGTTTCCCCAGCCTCTCCTCACAGAAGTGCTCCACCTCAGTGCTCTCTGCTGAACTTGCTGCAGCTGATGGAAAGCTGATGGTTTCTCTTTCAGTGCAGTACAGGAGACAATTTTCAAAGCTGGCCACTGTGTTCCTGATGCAGTCTACAGAGTGCCAAGTAAAGGTGAATGCTCACTTCCCCTAATTCCCTGGTTTATGCTCCTCCTGGTATCACCCAGGTGCTGTCAGCCTTCACTCCTTCCAAGATGCTCTGGCAGCCCGTGTCTGACTGCCAGACAGTCAGTCCCCAACATGCATCACTTCTAGAGGTTAGTCCACCCTGGGTGCAGGACATCTGTTCTTGCTGAATTTTCTGAAGTTCCTGCTGGTCCATCCCCTTGGCTGACTGGGTCCCTCTGCATGGCAGCCCTGCAACTCAAGCAGGCCAACTGCACAAGCAGTTTGGCATTCACAGGAGTTCACAAGACAGGAGTGTCTCCTCTTCCAGGTCACTGATAAAAGATATTAAATAATCTGGTCCAACAACAGAGCCCTGCAGGTCTGCTTGTACCCAACCTGCAGGATGGAAACCAACTGTTAGGTACAACCTCTAAAGTTTAATGATCCAACCATGAGTTCCCTGTTTAACCAACCAGCCTCTGGGCACTTTTCTTCATTTTCTCCATTCCTGGGATGGACTATCTCTGTGCTTAGAGGAACTGGAATCTGCAAAAAACCCTGATGAAGAAAGCTCAGACAAGGGAAGCTTCAGCAGTTTGGCAAGGGGCATGGCATGGTTTCCAGCTGGCACTCTAGGATGCTGCAGTCTACAGGATCTCCACCATTATCTAATTAAAAAAAAAAAAAATCCTTCTGTTTCTTCTCCTACCATATGTCTGTCTACAGAATACCTGAATTAACATAGTTTTCCCCACAACAGTACCAGGGATGTTAGGACTTTCAGGCCCGGCAAAAGCCCAGGGAAGAAAGGCATGTCTTATCAGAATATTTTCAATTGTTGGTATATACACCTACTTATAAATGATTCTCATTTTATTCATAATCCTCTCCTGGCACTGAGAATTAAATGTACATTTAATATACCAATCCTTGAATCTCTTTAGAAAGACAAACATATTGCAGGGAATAAATATCTGTTCAGAAAGTAATTTAGGATTTGAAGGTATTTTTTGTGCTTTTTTATGATTTCTTCCTCTAACTACTATGACTAAGAAAAGGTCATTTTTTAATTCATTAAAACAGTATGAACTTTTCTCTTCACGGCCCATATTTGAAGGAAGGAAAAAAAAATCCCATAGTATCATTTTCATTAAAATTAAGATATTCAGAAGCATCACTTTCTTAGAATATTACCCAAACCCTTTACACAAAGCTTTATGGGTGGTTCAGGCGTTTTCTTAGGTCATAATTTTATTTCCAGTATCGCAATTCTTACTTTGAGTGACAGGCGTGTATTTTTTTCCTGTATCTGAAAGGATCAAAACAGTTACCAGGTATAAGCAGTCACTTGCATTCCCTTGATATGCAAAAGCTATAAACATGCTTTTCTTCACTGAGTCACTGCCTGTTCACACCTGGTATTGGAATGAGAGAGCAACACACACACAGGAGCAGTGACAGAGATAAAAACACTACCCAGTGCATGGTCACACCACCTAAAATACCACACAACCTGCTGCAAGGATGGCACTGCTTGATAGCACTCAGATGAAGGCATTGTACATCTAATGTGACACTATCCTGAGGGGCACAGCTCCTAGTGGCCCTGCAGGGTTAAACTTCTGTCTTTTATCCCTTCAGAAAATGCAAGGGCTTTTCAGAAATAAAGCCAGGGGAATAGACACTCAAATGAAAAAGGTTGTTATGTACAAATAGCAAGGTACAGCGACAGCGTGGACAGTTAAGTGCATCACAGGACAGTGAAATACACATCACATGTTTGACCAGACAGGGACAAGATCACTAACTGAGGCCCCTTTCTTAGCTGATAACAAAAGCAAAGAGCAATATTCTGCTCCAGATCTCCCTTTTTTCCAGTAATTAGTACCAAATTCCACCAGGATGCATATTTCAGAGATGACAACTCTTGCAATATCTGTTTTCAAAAATTTATGAAACACAGGCAATAAAGCATTTCAGAGAACAACTTAAAACACAACTTCCACATCTTTCAGTATCACTGACACCATTTAGATTAAATAAGGTGTTTGCTGGTTCCTTTTCCCCCTTTTTGTTTGTTTCTTTCAGTAGCCTGAATGCTTAAAATAAAGTTTAAAACAAACCAAAAGCAAGCAACCAACCAAACAAAAAAAACCCTCCAACACATTAAATGAAGTATATAAGTGAACAAAATACAGGTTACTATACATGCAAGGAACAAAAGGTTAACTTCTGACCCAGAAGATTGGATGACAGAACATAACATTGTGCATACACTTTCAAAGCACTTTTCCCTGTTACAAACAGCAAAAAGAGAATAAACTTTTCCTTGTTTATTGTTTTTTGCCTTACAAAAATCTGATCAACTGCTCCTCTCCAAAGCTTCACACACACAATAGCTTGTTTAGCATTTGGGAAGAATTCTTTTCTTTGTTTCTATTTAACTATCTAGTTTCAATTGAAGTGTCTTGCTATTTTTAAGTCCCTCTTAACCAGAAAAAATACATTTACTTTCCCTTTCCTGCTTCCACCCAAGTAACTGAGATGGCCTTTTTGGTTGGTATTTCAGGTGAGCTTGATTTTCAACACACATCCATACAATCACAGCCATTCCATCTTTAGATGAGGGCAAACATTTAAATGAAGTGAGGAATGCAGAAGGATAGGCTATTTTGGTAAAACTTCAGAGATGTATCTTCAAGCTCCTATGTACAGGCAAACTCCTTATCTGCTACAGATGCCAAGTCAATCACATAGGGATTTTAAAATACAAGGAATTCTGATGTAGTTTGGTTTCCAAGAGCAAAGGTATCTAAGAGCACTTTTACCATCTCGATGGTGACAAGCTGCAGCAAGGGAAATTCCCACTGCCCATGCAGATACAACCTTCCCAGTGAAGGCATGTTAAGCTCTGGCCCTAAGAGGCAGCAGCATCAGCATATTTGGACACAGCCAGAACTCAAAAGCAGCATGATCTAAGTCTGAGGTTATCCTTACTCTCAACCACCATCACAGCTGGCTATGCTTTGGGCTACACACCTTCAGAGGTCTCTTCTGATCTTAAGACTCAATGATCTATAAATACAGATTTTCTTACTTTTATTCATCGTTTGTATTAAATACACTGCACATATCAAAGCACTGGTAAACTGAATAGAGCTTCAAGTCTATTGAAAGAAAGTTTGTGTTTGGCACCAACAGACATAAGCCCAGCTAGCAAGTTCTGGAAAAATGATTTATTACGAGTCTAGAACTATATCTCTGCATAACAAACTCTGACTTAAAAATTTTCTATGAGACTCCAAGAGTTAAAAAGAAAAAAAAAATCTTTTATTCTACCTTAACATTTTATACTATTCCTTCACTACTACAACTGATAGCTGAAAAGCTAAACAAACAAAAAAACATTTCAGAGGAATAGGTGAACACCCCCAATGCCTCTCACACACATGTACGTTACAGGTTTATTAAAACTCACATCCTCTCTCAGACCAACAGATTTTTATTGCTACAGATTCCTCATTGTTCCTCTGACTTACTTCCTCCCTGCTCTCCCAAAACAGAACCTTTTGGGAGATTAATGTCTGATAAATATGGCACCAGGAATATGAGAAGAGAGTGAGTAAATATTGCATCAAAAAGGTCTTAAAATAAAAGAAGTTTATCTCCTAAATTCTCTTCTTGGTTATTCAATTCCATCAGAACTCTACAATAGCAATAACTACCTAAAATGAAAACTATTTATATATTCCTGTGCCTTTCACTATTAATATATTCAGTTCATGAGATTAAAAAAAATGATAAGACTGCTTCCGTTTTGCCTGACAAGCACCTAATCCTTTAAGCTATGTTCACTGCTATGATCTGACTTGGAGACTGGCATTGTCTCACAACAGTGGTGGTTACATAAACGTAAGCAGGCTTGGATCTCTGGCTTGCTGGTCTTTTCACTACGAGTGAGCATTTTCTGTTACCTCTCGTGAGGTACCTTTCTGTTACCTATCTGTAAAAGGGATACCCCCACGCTCTCCCCTTTGTTGGGGTCAGATCTAATGACCTACTATCACCAGATGAGTGGGTTTAAGCTGGACCTATGGAAAAGCTTTGGGGGAATTTCTCATAGATTACTGTTCCCTCAAATTACTCTCTGGCTATTTCCTCTTGGAGCAGTCAGACCTCTAACTAAACCCTACTCTAAGGATGTGGTGGAAACATGGCCAGTGGAGGGCAAGTATTACTCAGCTAATCATGTACAGACATAATGGCTAGATGGGAAGGTAGAGGGAGAAACAGAGCTTACAGCACAGTTCTGTCTACTGGTTCACGTGGAGACATTCAAAACCCACCCAGATGTGTTCCTGTACAACCTGCACTAGGTGACCCTGCTTTGGCTGGGGGTTGGACTAGACAATCTCCAGAGGGGCTTGGTTTGGCTGTCCACTTGCCAAGAACACAGATAAATGGACCATCTTGCAATCATCTTATATACTCTGGTTTTAGCTACAAAGCTTCCACTGAGATTTTGAAGACAAGGGCTGGGGCAAAGAAGATTTTAAAAGCATAGATTTGAGGTCCTTGATCTTCCTAGAATAAGCCTCTGATGAGCTGGGCCAATAAAGTTAAGCCAAAGCAAACCATGTACAAACAGCAGAGACTGGATGCAATTAATTCTAAGTTCAGTTTATCCAACTCACAGATGCATAAAAAAACCCCAAGCATTTCAAGTATTTTGATACCATAGCTTGATTAGTAGTCCAGATGTACTCCATAAAATAGTAACAAATTCTTGTTTTCATTTCACTTGTGTCTCTACACTTTGGAGAAACAGCAAAATGCTACTCCATCAAGCTGTATACAAACAGTGCTGCTGTTCTGGGAAGATCAAAAATGAAGCTGGACAGGGCACGAATATACTGGGGTATTCATATACAACATTGAATTGAGAGGTTCCATGCTTTTAAGTGGTGCAAACATGTCTGGCTAACACAGTGAGGAAGGATAAACAAACGAGGACTTCCTTCTTTCCCAGCAGAGCAGTCTCACCCTGACTGAACAGAGTGAGACAATGAAAGGAGCTTTGCCACTCTGAGCGATCAGACACAGCACACAATGTATTTCAGGGAAATCCAAATCAGAAAATACAGTGCATTGCCTCAGGTAGCTTCGCATTATTCTGCAATTTAAAAAAGGTAAAATTCCTGTGAAGTCAGAAAATTAACTTCTAAAACTATATTTTAAAGCCAGCTCTAAATTGCAGTCAGAAAAAAGATTTTAATTCCATTTTCTACAATTCATTATTTTTTTCCTGAATACTGGTTGTTTTGCTGCAAATTGAATAGCAGAATACAATGATTACCTGACCTGCAATAACCTCCTTTCCAGGCTTTTGTAAATACTGACTTCTTTCCTTGTCTCATCATCCCTTATATAAATTATAATCAAGTACACAAAGAGCATAACACTAAAATCTGCCAGGTCACCCTGACACCGTAACAGAATAGATCTTTTTTATCATGAAGACAACACTCAAAACCAGAGAATGATTTCAGCAAATTCTAGTGGTCTAAATGACCATCCCAAGACACTCATGTAAAGGAAAAAAAAGTTAGAAAAAGCAGTATCCTCTGACAGGGTCTGATAATGCAAGGAGAGCGCTCCAGATTAAGTGAGCGCCACGTGGGCTGGATGTCAATAGGATTAGAGCGGACTTTGGCTGCCGCGAGCACAGACGGCCACACGCCTCGCACAGGGGTCGCTGCGAAGGCTCAGCCTCCTCCTGTGGGGCAGCTCCAGACCTCAGTGGGAGAAGATGAAAGCACACAAGCCGGAGCAGTGCAACAGGGGAAAGGCTTCAAATGCATTCCGCAGCCAGAGACTAAATATAAGGAAGTGTCAGACAAACTAGGGGAATTTCGGATGAAAATAAAAAAGCTTTTTGTCATCTCACAGAAAGCCTACTGTGTTATTCTTAAATGCACGCCTCCATCCAGGCAACATTATAAAATGGACAGCTGGCTAAACCCATCCAGAAAAAAAAATAAGCTTCTGGTGTATTTAACAGATGGTGACACAGGTTATGAAATTGGTCTTTGCTTCCATCTCCAAATATTATTTTTAACATAATTGAGATATAATATTTAAACACCCTTAGAATAATTCTCAGATGAAACAAAACTAAGCACTTACTGGAGTACACGTGTGTATATACATTATATCCCATTCCACATTTCTGTTATCTGAGAAAAAAATCAGTGTTCATGAAAGTGAGGAGTTTAGGGTGACTGCCGTGTACCTAAATATTATACTGCTTAAAAAAATTACAAACAATTAAAATTTTCCTCTCATTTATATAATTACCAAGTTGTTTACACACATGCATTGTGTTCTGGAATGTAATGCCATGCAACCATATGCAATTTTTACAGAGAAAAGAATAATGCTGTTGTCTTTGTTTTATATCACAGGATTTCAGGGGAAAAGAGATTTGTTTTTTATAAATAACAAAAATCATTCCTTTCTATTCCTTCATAAATCAAAGTCTTAACCTTTTCACATGGTACAGAAAAAAATGAAGATACCCTCTCAAAAAACATTGGTTTAAATTAGGGGTTTTTCTTAAACTTGCAAATAAACATCTGTCAATCCTGTGAACTCAATCAGCAAATTTATTGCTACAAAAAACAAGCTCAGTTTGGGCTCAAGCTAAAGTAGCACAGCCCCATATTTCATCAATTTGAAAGGAAAGCAAAACACAGAACATAACTACTTAACTGCAATGCTTTATTCTAATGCTTAAAACCTCTATTTTTACATGTCTAAGTAATAAATTTGCTCATTTACAGTGACTTGACCATTCTTGAAAAAGAAACATGAATACATACTAGGGGAGGTTTAGATTGTATTTCAGGAAAAAAATTCTTCACTGAAAGGGCTGTCAAGTGCTGGAACAGGCTGCCCAGAGAAGTGGTGGAGTCACCATCCCTGGAGGTTTTTAAAAGATGTGTAGATGTGGTGGTTGGGGACACAGTTTAGTGGAGGCCTTGGCAGTGCAGGGTTAACAGCTGGACTTGACCTTACAGGTCCTTCTCAACTTAATGTATTCCATGGTTCTATAATTATCAGACTTTCAAAATTCAAATACCTATCACTACAGGTTGGGCAGTCAATTCTTCCCCAGATGTGTAGCATGCTGATGCCACAAATGTGCAAGATACTTACTCCAGAGCCCACATCAATTATGTAGGCTGACCTCTCAAAAATGTTACATTGAGTGAAAAACATTCTCTTCACTTTAAAATTAAACTCTAAAATTTAACATTTAATAAAATACTTTGCACATTCTATTAACAGATGTGTAACTCCTAAACACAAAATAATTTATTCATTATCAATCTTCAAAGAGAAGGAAATAAAATTAAACATAGACATACATGTGCAGAGATTTGGCAGTTTAATGTTTTCCAAAGCACGGAAAACCAGAACTATATCACAGCTTTATCTTACAGATCATTTTCAGCTTAGTTTGAACAATAAAAAAGTCATTTAAACAAATCTGCCTGCATTCAACAGTTATGATACACTCATCCTCAAACAGGCTGTATGGGTAACAGCCCATGTATCCACAAAAGAAAAGGGATGGAGTTGAACAAATATATTTGTGGGCTGATAGTTCTTTGCTCCTTTGCAATTTAAAATGATTAGAAAAAAAAATCTGACTCTTCAGGTCAAGTATTATTGCCAGGGTTCCTGATCTATCAATTCTTTGTCAATTTTTCATTGACCTCTTAGTAATGGAATTTGGCCACACAAAAGAAGTCTGCTAGGAACAAAACTACAAAGTTTACTTTTGGCAAAGGAATGAAGACTGTATTTGGATATATATCTATTTACACAGTTACCACGTAAAGATTCCTCTACATGAAGGTCCTCAAAACACAAAGAAGTGTATAAGCAAAATAACTTTCATGACAATTTATGCTGGAAAGGTTTCATTTATGACAATTAGATTTCTACCTCAACTTAAAAAAGCAAACCATAACCAGTAACAAAAAACCACCACACATACAAAACTAATGTTTCAAAACTTAAATTCAGACAGAAGTGCTAATATGAAACACACCAGAAGGCTTCACTCAATCTTTAATTTAATCTTCAGCAGTACTCATGTATCAAAAGCTGCCCCCCAAAATATAAATGGAAACTATATTCATCAAAATGCAAGTTGAAATTTACTCCAGTATCCAACTGGAGAAATTGCATTGAATTGCTAGGGCAATGATAACAAGCTTCTCTGCATTTATACCTTACATAATGCCAAAGAATCCTCATTATTTAATTATGTAAGCATAATTTTTCATCCCACTCATATTCATTTCTGCTCCGAGGATATGAAATATCTTGCAAACATTTCAGGCCAAATGTCAAGAGAGACCTGTCAAGCTTCAAGCAGTAAGCCTCCTTCTTTTAATCTAATACAAAAACCCCCAAACCAATCCATATCTTTCTTTGTAAGATTCCATTATAAAAAGTTCAGTTATTAAAACAACATAGCACTGGTATAGGCAGTGTTCTTTCTCTCCTGCTCCACAAGTGTGATTAAACATCTAAGCAAAAACACACCATGTTTCTGCTGTGATTTTTAGAACAGACCATTCAAGTCCAATTTTATACAACAGATTATGATGAGCATGGATAATACTCTTTAAAATTTTTCAGAATTACCCCAAATTAAATTAATCCAAATTTCATTTGTTTGATAACTTAGACTACTTTTAAATGTACCATGACAATGAGTATAAAATTCATTTTTCTTCTTTTTTTACAGGCTGTGTGCAACAGATTAGATGGGATCACACTTAGCAAAGACCTGAAACCACGCTGTACCTACTTGACCACCACAAGCAGCTGTACAGTATTTTCATATTGGTGTAGTTAGATCTGCTACACACAAATGGCAGCTATGTATGAATCCCAGAAAATTTTCTTTCTTTTGCAGTGTTCACATCTGTAGATGTGAGAGTTTTCTGTAAGAAATCACAAAGCTGGTCGAACTGTGATTACCTGCAAATTGAACCATTTAATGATTTTGGTACACTACTTAATGAATTTAAGCTAGGAAAAGCCAACCATTTATCAAAAATCAGGATGAAAGGATTGGAAATGAGGTTTTACAAAGCTCCAACAGCTCAAAAGAATTACCCAAATATATACATCTAGTGCTATTTCCAGGTGTTGTGAAATATTCCCTTCGTACAGAGCAGCTGCATCTCCTGCAGGGCATGGCTCTCCTGCAGCTCGTGTGTCATTGCTGCCTGCCCTTTCTGGCCATCCTGAGCACTGGCATGTGCACATTGGCACTGGATGCCATGTTTAGGCAACTGAATCATGTGCTTGAAGCTTTATTGCTGTAAAGCCTGTATTTGGTAAGGTAGGATTTACTTTTGCCAAAAGGTGAGATAATGTTTACATGGACAGTTCTCAACAGTTTTTCCACCCAGCAAAGCAACACACACTTGCTTTTCTGTCTCCACTCAGCAGCAATACTGAAAATACAAATATTAAATGATGGATTTGGATATGTTTGTGTCTGGAAGGCAGAGGAACAGCAAGGGTGTTCTTCATCAGAAATCTGTTATCATCTGACACACTAAAAGCTTAATTAAATGGAATTTGATCACTCCAAGTACAACCTATGCATGGCAAGAGAAATTCATTATAATTCCTTGACTGTTTCTTCAAGCCCATTGTGCTTGTACAGCAAATTACTGTCCATAAATAAGCCTGATGGCTTTGACACTGATATGTTCTGTACCTTTATCACTACATGACTGTGTAATCATGATTTGTCTTTCCTTTTTACTCCTTTCAGCTGCTACCATCACCCATCCTACAAACTGCTACAGTGCTCCAAAATGCCTACATTGACAATTGACTGCCATCTTATCCAGCCACCCAGCAAGAACTACTTTAAAGCAATTCAGAAGACTTCCCTATCCCAACAGCTCCACTGACACTCTGGGGGAGTTAGCCAATACAGCTTCCAACAGAGCACCATAAAACAACTGCTGGCTTTATCCAAAAGTTAAACACAGGACTACTATATTTTTGGATTTTGAGTAAGCAACTTTTGCATAGAAAATTTTAAATTGCTACAACAAAGAGCTATGGGTCTTCCTGAAAACTGGATCCCATTTTTTGGAACATGTCACAATCTGATTTTACAAGAAAAATTATGATGTGATACAAAACACAGCAGAAAACGCTGTGTTCATTCAAGTATAATTCTCTATCTTTCATTTCCTGCAAAACAACACCTAGTCAAAGAAAAGAAAAAACAACTTCAAAACTGTACTGACAGAGGCACTAACCATACCAATTTTCTTTCCCTCTGGTCTTCATTTCTATATGCTAAGAATTACAAGATAAAACATGAAGCTTTTTTTTTTTTCTTTCATGAAGAGAACAATAAAGGGGAACAAAATCACCTCCAAACCACAAGTTCATTATAAATAAAATTCATAACCTAGGACACTTATTTAAGCATCAAAGTCAGGAGAGACATGCAGGAGCAGAATCAAGTATGAAAGGCAGCAAACTATTTACCTACATTCTGCCTTATCTGGCACTAGTCAGCACACTGAATTATTCACTTTGGTGCTTGTCGGTTGGTTGTGGGCTTTTTTAGAGCTGACTTTGAAATTTACCAAGCAGCACATTTGGAGATAAAGGCACTGACTGATAATCATTCTGCACTCTATGCTTAGGGCAAGCTGTCTTTCCTATATTTCATTTCCTGAAAAAAAATTAATACAGAATTTAAAGGAGATAATTTAAGAATAAAACTAAATCACCATGTCCTTGAACACTGGGAACTACTCTGGATTTCTTTTCTTCTCCTGAGATTGTTCCAGATTTAAATGGAGGAATGTTATTTAAAAAGTAGGAACATGAAAATTGACAGATATATTAAGTCAATATTTGACAATCAAGAGCTTGAAATTACTGCTTTATTGAAAGATCAACAAAAACACATCAACAAAACTACATGATTCTCAAATAGTAAGAGTGGAAAGAAATATTAACATAACCCTAAAAACCAGCTTCCCCATGTGCACTAGCCTCAAAACTTGCTTTTTACAACTCATTAATACAGTTACAACCTTTCTCCAAATGTTCTTGGGAGCATTTCTCAATGTATAAATATTTTATTGTCTTTTGCCTGATTTTAATTAACTCGCTGTCCACAAGTCTTTTGAAATAAACCCTTCACATCAGCACAGAGCACGCTGGCTTAACTGAAATGCTGGTAAAGTTATGCTCTGAACAACAGAGACTGACAGGCACAGAAGGTGCACCAGAGCAGAGATGGCTTGAGAAATTTCAACAGAATTTGACTAGAATATGAAATGTCATTAAAAAAAAAACCAAAAAAAACAAAAAAAAAAAAAAAAAAAAAAAAAAAAAAAAAAAAAACCCCAAACCACAAAAACCCACAAGAAAGCCTTGATATTGTTTGAATTTTGTTTGACTCACTCCAAACTGTAAGATTTTATTTCCGGTGGCTCTACCGCAGAGTTATCTAGCATAAGAGTATATTTGAGTGAAATTACATTTCCACAATATCCACCATTTTTTATATATAATAACCTTCTTCCCAAAAATAGATGGATTTTTATTAAGTACTTGTTAAGAAGACCAGTATCACAGGAAAGCTGAAGATTAAGATATACCTTCCACAAAAAGTTTGAACAATGCAGGAACAACGTCTGAACAATGAGGAGGTGCTGAATTAGGGGAGGGGCAAAAGCACACAGTTCTGGAAGAAGAGACAATTATGCATTTACACCACAGGATGGATAAATATTGTTGAACAGTCAGATATTTAGGACCGGTTGTACTTCATTTAACAAGTCAAGGGAGTTCCCCCAACACGGGGTTTCCACATATGACAAGGCACTATGGTGCATACACCACACTCACAGCAGCAGAACACACAAGGTAAAATTGAAAGCCACAAAATCTGTACTGAAAGACAATCTCAGCTTAAAAATGCCAGGCTCTTTGCAGAGAGATATTTCAGTCTTCATAGTTAATTCAGGGATAGTTACAGCTGTGCTTCTGGAGTCCACCCCCACCAGAAGTGCACCCTTAAAAACTTTCCAGTCCTTACTCCTGCAGTTAAGTGCAAGGAGCACATATGCTGGGATCATCAAGTGCCTGCATGAGAATGCTGGAACAAGAAGCATTGTGCAACTGCACTGCAGCTCTCCATAGGGATTTCCCTGGCTATCCCTTGAACCATCTTCTCCCTTCCTAGTGAGAAGAAACAATTCAAAAGCAACCCTCTCCAAATTAAAACAATTTTGCAAATACCTGCTGCCACTTTCACCAGAGCCCTCATCACAACCTCGCTCACAGTTTACCAAGCATTCCACCCACTACAATGGCTATTTTGAATCTCCAAATAATTTCAAGCATATGCAATTTGAAAAAAATATATCCATTCGCAGACTTGCATGAATTCCTGATTTATCCAGAAATATACAGGCCAGATGCAGTAAGCAGAAGTCAAAACCAGTTGCAGTTTCTCTTTTATTAAGAGCTCCTAGCTATCTTGCCATTAGTTATGAAAATGAGATCCTCAAAACAAGGTCAAGTATCTCTGTAACAAACTCTTGTTTTGGTGCCAGACTTCACCTATTGCACTCAAAAACCTCAGCCTTATGTCTAGAACACTAGAAATACCCACTAGCATAATCTCTTTTTGTTTTTTTGAGATAAAAGCTTCCCTTCCTACTTTCTTGAGATTGAAATGAACTTGCATAGAGCTGACCTTACATAAAATAATTAACATATCTTTGAATTATACAGGTTGTCTCTAAAACACCTTTTCTTGGAAATCCACAGCACAAAGAATATACACATTATGGTGGATTTTGGTACAAAATCTTTGAATATTCATGTCAAACACTACTGCACTTATGTGCTGTAATATGGGTAGTGGAAGTTCCCAACTTTGTGTTGGACTTCATGATAACATCATTACCACTGAACCATATGGACTTAGCAAATGCGGATTTATTCCCCACATGTAAAATATTTTAATAAAGCTTTTTGCAAGTTTGGGGGTTTTTGCCAAAAAAATACCTATGCAAGTCTGCAAAATATAAATCACTAAAACTTGCAAGTCCAATAGAGTTTGTTTGCATCACAGATCAATAACCTGGATTCAGAAGTGAGAGTTAAGCTTTGACTGTCACACCACACGCACAACTGTTATGATGCCCAGATTAAAAATAAATTCACAGGCAAAATGACAGAAATATTCAAATGTAATATGCCCTAAGTAATGTGTTGTGCATCAAATACAACCACCAAGCACTATTCCAAGAATTAACTTTATTTTGACATTATTGCCCACAAAAATAAGAATTCTATAAATAAAAGAAAATACTGCAACCATGTATTCCAGACTTTAAAAGCACACAAAGACTTCTAGTTCCTCTTTTATAGCATATAAAAGGTAACCATGCCTAAAAAATATTGTGTAATATTTAATCTTCAAAAAATACTAAAAAGAAATGCTACTTTAGAAGAACTATTTTATAGTAATGTAATTTATAGTAAGTTTTCTGAGACTTACTAGTATATGCCACATATATTCACATATAGATTGGCATTAATCTACTTTTAAGAAGAGAATTTTGAATTTACAACCTCAGCTATGAGAGATTTTTGACTAGCACTGCACTTCACTATTTTATCACTATTCCATTATTTCTCTATATTATAAACATATGTCAGATTCTGGGGACAGATTGGGTAGTATCATTACCATCTAGAGCATACATTAAGTATCAGAATCAGATTATGGTGATGTGGATCTCTGTCAAACCACAGAGCATTATAACATCACAACTTTGCTGAGGAGATACCAACCAATGCTACATTATGGCTGTGAAATACTGCTCTTTTTGAGATGAAATACACTGTTCTTTTCAGTCTCAAGGAAGAACGGATATAGCTTTCTTCTGTTTATTTTGAAATTAGTATCCCACTTTTATCAAGTGCTGGAGATAATTTCTTATGCAACATGAAGCAGTTAATATTGCAAAATGAAGACCACAGAAGAGCTTACAGATGAACTCAGGACTATCTTAAAAAAAAAAAAAAAAAGAAAAAGAAAAAAAGAAAAAAAGGAGCTTAGCTTTCATGTCCATCCAAACCGTCCATAGAGTCACGGACTAAAATCCAGACCCACAGCTGCAGGTAAAAAGCACCCCAGGATAAGATCACCTTTGTTCCTCAGCAGTGGTCCAAGCCCTTGACATAAATCAGACCAGCCCTGAGAAAGACCAAAACCATCACAGCAGGTAGACACCAACACAAACACTTCCAGTTTGTGCCCCTTGTGTGAACATCAAGTATCATTTTGGCACTTCCATCCCACTAAGGCACGGATTCCTTGTTAGGTAGCAGTAAAACAAACCTACCAAACTCCTAGACAGAATCTCTGGTTTTACTTGGCTAATTTCTATGGGATACATAAAACTCAAAGAGTTTCTTGCTTGCTTCTGTCTCCATAACGACAGAGTCATGGGAGAAAGTCTCAGCTAAACTCTGCCACAAGCCTCCCATTTAACTCTAAATTGAATCTCCCAAATAATTTTAAGTAAGCAGCCAAACCAAAACAAACCCACCAATGTAATCCTGTCACTGGCAAGCTATTTTCAAATTTCTTTACAAAAAGTAAGAGAACTCCAAGATGCTGACAACAGTGTCAGAGTTGTGCAATCTGCCAAATCTTCATTTTACACAAAGTTTCTATCTGTGGAAAATGTACACTATTTTTTAAATCACATTTTACCATACGTGCAGAGTCTCACTACAAATTGAGAGCAGGCCTTCACTGTGGATGGTTTACAAGCAGTAATAAATTTATCCTCTGTCACAGAGCTAAACACAATCCCAGTTAGTGACCACAAAATACACCATATTTCCACAAATATATAAGAGCTGTCAGCTGCAACATTTAAGTATTTCTGCAGAACTACTTTTCAGGCTTAGCAAACCTACAAATAAGGTCTTAACTTTTTCTTTAAGTATTGCTCTCAAAACCAAACAACCAAGATCTCCTAAATAATTTATCTACATTGCTAGAAAGCTCTTATAGCAACTTGTCTCCCACTTCAAATTTCTTTTCAGATATTGAAGTACACAATGCTATATGCAAAACCTCAACTGATATCTCAGCAACCTTTCGTTTATCAACTCTTGCAAGGTCTTGATTATTCATGGGGTTTTTTCCTCAGTCCTTCCTTACATTCAGTGCTTTCAACACTTAGTAGTACATCTGTGACTTTATATTTGTCTGGAAGTATACCAAATGAAAAATGTTTCAGTCATTGTTTTAAGATGCTCTGCAACATATGTCTAACTAAAGCTGTCAAAAATGAAAGACTGGCCTTCTAGAAGAAATTACAGAATAATTTTAATAGCAACTGAATTCCAGAAGACAGATCTCTAAATTATGTGAAAACTGGTGAAGAGCTAGGGTCTCGAAGGTAGATTTTAGAGAAGCATAATAAAATTAAAATTTTTCATTTATATGCTGCTCATTTTCCAGTGCTTCTAAAATGAAAACAACACACTCAGTCATGTTCCTTTAATAATTACAATGAGCTAAAGTTTACCCATGCAAAATTGTGTCAGGAAAGGCTTGCTACTTTAGTAGGCTCGATTAATTGCTGTAAAAACAGACTTAAGGTGAAAAAGAATACTGATCAGCAGTGATGTCTTTCACCATATTCAGAATAAGAGATAACCAACCTAGTGGATCCAATAATGTACTCAGAAGAGACTGAAAATAAGCTGAATTATCTCTTTCACATAAAACCACAAGAATGATTAGTCACAATCCAGATCCACATTTCTGGATTCCTGCAAACTAGTGTAGCACTCACAGGCTGAGTCAGAACCGAGGTCTCCATTCTGTCCACTATTGCATAAGCAGATACAGAGACATCTCCAGAAGTTTACATTCTGAGTTTTACTGAGTAACAAAGCTGACTGACCAGAAGTATAAAATAAGTAAATCCCACTGATGACAAATACTGACCATGGCTTTCAACAGTCACAAAAGTTATACCTAGGAGGAACTCTCAACTAAAAAAAGTAGTAAAGCATGCCTTTAGTCATTTTGTTTTTAGTATCATGAAAGTATTTCTTACAAAGACTGCTGCAAGGACCACATTCAGACAGCCTAAGTTCATACTGCAGCCTTAGGCCAAACCAAGGAAGTGAGATATGGGCTTCAAATGATTGAAAGTTTAGGTTTGGATATGCACAAAGCAATCACAAGCTCCATGGTGAAACATTGACTACAGATACCTGACATTGTCCCTAATTCCACATCTGAGAGGTGCAACCTGTCCCCATTCAGGCCATGATTGACCTGTCCAGTTACCAAATGTCTGCTAATTCCTTAACATGCAGAATTGAGCATTCCTGCTGGAGATATGATCATTTTCCTACACTCGCATATACTCAGCATTTGTTTTTTGCCTCTCAGTCCTGCTGGAACCTGCCAGCAGCTACTTCCCAGCATTCCCAACATGGGAGGAGTTAAATCTCCTTCAGTATACATCCCCTCCAGTATTTTATGAAGTTAGACAACAAAAGCAGAAAGAAAACAGTTCAGGTAATGACAACAACAAGGGCGTGTGGCAGGGAGGAAGGAACAGTTCATATAATCAGCGTACACTTCCATCTGAAGTACAGAGCTGCACCACAGCCCAGAGCAAGGATCAATCCAACCACAGGTTACAGCTGCTCATCCCCAAAGAAAATGAGATGAAGGTCAAACAAACATTGTTTCAGAATATGTCAGATGTATTAGTATGTTACAAAGTTTCTGCTACAGTGTCATACCTAAAAATGTTAGTTGTTGCTAAGATGTTTCTTTTTGGTTGTTAGATACATTTTTAACCTGTGAAAGGGAAAAGAAAAAAAAAAAAAAAGGTGGGTGAGGGAAATGATAAATACAAATAGTTTTGGAGTATACCAAAATATATACACACTGAAGATGAGCTTTAGTAAGTTTATCCCTGGTCACTGCTTCAGATAACAGAGAAAGAGGTTCTTCATTTCATTACAAGAAGCACTGCAATATGCTACAAAAGCTCAACTGGTTTATACATTGGCTCAATACATAAGGAGTCAGAAAGATGCTTCTCCAAGCTCTTCTTTCTAACAAAGATCCCACCTCCAATTCCTTCTCCAAGAGGAGAAAAACAAACCCAAATCAAACATCGAGAATGGTAAAAGATAGGCTACTCATTAATGTTACAATCAGCTAACAATTGTGAAAAAAAAAAATCAAAAAAGAGAAGGAAAATCTATCCATACAGAAAAACCCAATTAGCCATTTTTATCACAGAACATAATAAATTAGAACTTTCAGCATGTGGGGGATACAAAAATACAGAGAAATAATCCTACTTCTATTGCTACAAAAACATTAGGGACTAACTTAAGACTATTATGCACAGAGGCTACTAGGAATACAATAATTTTCAAAACCACAAAAACTATCTACTGAAGGCAAATGGAAAAGCAGTTAAAACAGGAGAACAGAGATGCAGGACTTCTCACGTTTTGTTCTGACACATTAAAATGCTATAGTGAACAAATTATTTTTTATGTTCCAAGTGTATCATATTGCTACTGCACCTACTATTCTTAAATAATTTTTTAGACTGAATGATGGACAACAAAACTCAGCTGCCATACAACCAGCTACTCCTTTAAGTCTCTCATATCTGAACCTTATTCTTGGATGCCAAAATTCCCTTACTGATGTAGCATCAGTTTCTGTCCATCCTTTTCCACTGTTAGCCTCCATTAATACATATTAAAAAGGAAGTCCCTATATATGTTCAATTATTCTTCAACATTCTATATTAAATTTCTTAAAAAAGAAGATGCACATACACATTTCCACTAAAGATGCTGACTTTAACAAGGAGTGAACTGAGGAGGATTTCTATCTGTTCTTCTTCTTCCTCCTACTGTCCCCTTTTAACATTGACCACACATAACCATTTTAGACCATATACTCCGTGCTCTTCTATGTCTGCAAATGTCTTGCACCAAACATTCCATTTTCTTAAAAATAATCTCTCCCATACCACCTTCATCTCCTAAGTACAGCATATGGATTGAAGAGCTGTGCACATTAAAATTAAAACCTTTAATTGTTTGGTAGATTCCAACGTTTTGCTGTTTACCAAATGCAGAAAAACCCAACAAACCAATAGGAAAACAAACCAACAAGAAAAACCCCACCATGAGCCAAAAGCATCACCCTCTGCTACTACTCAGACAGAAAAAGAATTGGATCTCCTAGAGGCCATGCAAAGAACTGCCCAGAAAGAAAGTGCTGGCAGAGCCTTTTCACACCGACATAAAACGCACTGACTACATGAAACGGTGGGCACTGTCAATACTTTTTAAGTCATGTAGGTGGCTTCCTGTGGACCCCTGAAATCCCTCAAGAATTCTAGCTATAAGAAGTATCACAGACACACAGAATACAGAGAAGAATTCCCAGATTCTGATGATAACTCCACTAAAATAAAGGGGATTATTCAATTGAGAAAGAACTTCTTGACTGAGCATAAGCTTTTAATAGCTTGCTTTAAAATTGTCAGCTAGAATGTTTAAACAAATATCAAACCATTTTCATTTGGTCCATTCAAAAAGACAGTGTGATTAATTTTACAAGTCCATAAACCACTGCATGCCTATTTATCATTACAAAAGAAATACAACTTGCAAACAGCCTTGCTGTTATTCACAGTCAAACTAACTGCTACCAAATGGTAAAACTGATAAATTACCTGATTAAATTACTGAACATAATCAGAGGTGCCCTGCTGTCACTACAGTCATCAGCTCTTATGTGAAAAATTGAGCAAGATTAGGCTCTAGATATGCATTTTGTCCTCAAGAACTGCCCCAGACACATGCAGTGCTAATAAAGTTAATGAAACTACCCAGGTAGAGAGGTCAATATTAGCAGGATTCATTCCAGGAGTGGAGTTTTAAGCCGTAAGTAGCACACATTGCTAAGGAACAATGCACCACAAACTTACAACACCCAGAATGTGGTGTGTCACTATCCAATTTATTAGTGGAATGCAAATGATAAAGTACTGTGTTAATTATTTAAGAAGTGATGTTGAAATGGTTAGCTGGTAAAAACTGCTGTAGTTCTGGAAACAACTCAATGTCAGAGAGCAGGAGACTGGATCAAATTATGTCTACTTAGAAATACGAAGCTTACTGGAAATCAGATCATTTGCTATGAATTTATGTATAGCAGATCATTCTGAAAGGTGGGACAGGAAGACAAATTAACACATTTTTAAGAAGCAGCAATTATAATATTATTATTATTATGAGCAGGTTAGTTCGTGAATGTGACATAAACGGTTTCAAACATTATTATTATAATAGTTATGTAATTCACAGCAGATTTACTAAGTATAATGGAGTCTTCATAAAATGACACTCCATCACACTGCTGCCAGCTCCTACAGAAACGGGAAATCAATTTTTTGCAAATGCAAATTACACAGTGGGTGGGTAAGAGAAATGCAAACTGCAAAATCCTACGCTAAATAAAAACATATATAAACATGGTGACAGCCTGGTAAGGGCTCCTCTTCAAACAGCTAAGGAATGGCAATCCCATTTTCCTTCCTGAACAAACTCCTTTCCAATATGGAGGATGGCAACAAAAGGAGACCAAAAATGAGTTTTCAAGCAATCTTTTCATAAATATTTATTAGTTGTAATTAATAACCAAAATTTCTACAGCACACTTCAAACTTTCAGAGGGAAACTACATCTAATGATGTAGAAACTAATAGAAAAATAACCCCATGACAGGCTAGAAAATATCTATTTATTTCGTTAAATTCTACTGACATTGGTAACATTTTCATTCAAGTGTTTTTGTAATGACTCAGTATTTAAACACCACTATGTATAACAAGCTTCTTCCTGATTTGAATAAACAGAGCAGCACTAGGCCCAGCTATCCCCAGCAGTGGTATTCTCATTACACTGCAGCAGAAGGAAATAGTTTTCATAGAAAAAAAAATTGTATTTTGCCTGTCTTAAATCTGTGCACTTGGTAGAAAATGTCAAGCACTGCAAGCCTAGTGGCAGCAGCGGGACTCCCAGGCAGGCAGGCCCTACCTAGGAGGAGCACGGAGGTGGCAGCTCAGCCCAGGGTGACAGGGAGGAGGGCTGTGTTTCATGTCACAGTCAAGGGACTCCTCCAGGCAACTTAAAAAGCAGCACTGAGAGATTTGCACCTAATCCTCCACGGCCCAGGCAAGGATTTCTGTGATATAACGCTAGAGAGCCACGTGCAGGAGAGAAGGGGGTTCAAAAGGCTCTAACAGCCAGAGAGAGAAAGAGACACTAAAAAGAAATACATGAAAACTGATAGCTGAGGAGCTTATTGCCTCTGTGTTTAAATCCTTTCATCGCTCTTTTCATCCAGGGGAGGCAAAATTTATTTATAGTATTTGAGAAGGCAGGGGGAAGAAAAGAAAAAACCTCTAAGCTTATAACTTGCTGTTTGATCATCCTCTGTATCTTACTGTTCCTGCTTTTTTTTGGTCAAAATTCACTCATTGTGACTGCTGTGAAGCAGTGAAAAGCAGCAGAAAAGCTGTGAAGGAAATCCAGAAAGCAAGCAACTAAACAGATACCATTATTTCAGTAGTCCAGTTGCTATACATATCCCAATTAACTGTACATCAATGACTTAAACAAGGGTTACTCGGTTTTATTGTTCTCACTACCGGGGCAGGTTTTACCCACAAAACAGAACTCCATCCCGAAATTTAAAAATAAATAAATAATAATAAAAAAAAATAAAAAGCATAGACAAGTCCTCTGCTTTTGGGGAGGAAAAAAAGTACCTTTCAATATGAACAGCCGTGTGGAGGTACGGCTGAAAATGCTCTGCTGTAAGAATAAAGAACATATCAAACTGCAGCTACAAGTTCGTGGGTGTTTTTTTCCAATTAAGCGACTTATGAAAACATATCCTGATTTATGGAAATAAATACAAATGGAGAAAGTCGTGCTGAACGGAAGATTACCTAGCAGACCTGATTCACCCTACCTCCTCATGATCTGCTATACCTTCCTGTTTTAAATGCAGCGAGCCGAGTATCCAATACAAGCTGAAGTACAGTCCGCCATAAGAAGTACTAGGAGTGCCCTTGAAAAATGTCCAGATTGCAGCTAGTGCACAAAGGACCTCGCCATGAAAATAAAGCGCATGAAAATTTCTCTCTCGCTCTTGAGCCGGCAGCAAGTGAAGAGATTAACTTCCCACCAGCACGGGAAGGCAGCGTTGGCAAGACACAAGCCAAGTTTAAAAGGTTTAGAAAGAAAGAAAGGGAAAGAAAAGGAAAAAAAAAAGAAAGAAAGAAATGGGTCGAAGCAATTCATCCCGAATGCTCTGCTTAATATTTATCTCCCCCCGAAAATGCCCGACGGAGCTGAAGAGCAGTGCTACAGGACCCGAGCGTGAGCACTCAGGTACTGACTGCCATAGGTGAGGGAGTCTGACATCCCCCTTCCCTCGCGACACGGGAGGCGACGCTGCAGATCTCCCACTCCACCACCAAAAAGCGAAGCAGAACCAGCATCTGGAGCGGGAGGGGGAAGGTAATTAACTGGGAACTTTATGTTCCTTAAATATGCAACCAAGACCTTTTTTTTCTTCCCACGCCCCTCTTATTTCCATGTTCTCTGTCAAAACCAGGCTGCAAAAAACGTTATTCTATAATAAAACTATTAAATAAACAGTACAACACTCACCATATCAGCTGGAACGCTGCTGGACATTTTGATGTTACCCTAAATGGCTTAAAATCAACTTAAAAAAAAAAAAAAAGGCAAAAAAAAAAAAAAAAAATGCAGCAGCACCAAGAGCAGCCCGTCGGAGATCTTCAAGATGCAAACCCGGTGTCAGTATCGGAGGCAGCAGCTTCCAGGTCCCCTACGCGAACGAGGTGCCCGATAAGCAGTGGGGAAGGCGGCCGGCTGAGGAGCAGGAATATCCAGGGGCAGCGGTGCCGGGCTGGACCGGAGGAGCCAGCGGGAGACCAGAGATGGCAGCAGATCCCTGTCAGCGGCGGCGGCAGCAGCACCAGCGGTGCCAGGTAGACCAGGCAGCAGGACTACACCGCCACATGAGCTGCGTGCGGGCTTTTTCCCCCCTTCTCGCCCTCTGCCTTCTCTCCCAGCCTCGACAAATGACGACGGGATGATTCACAGGGGATAATAGCGCGTCCAAGTCACCTCCTCAGTCGGCGCAGGCGACCCGGGCGCGCAGGCAGGACCTGGCTCCTGCCCTGGGCGGCGGGGCAGGGAGGCGGGAGGGCCGGGGTGGGCCCGGGGCCGCTGGGGAGGACGCCGGGCTGCGGCCCCCCCTAGGCGGTGTGCGGCATCCAACAGCGCCCGGCGGGGACGCGGGCCGGGGAGGGAAGGGAGGGAGGGCGCTCGGAGGGGAGAGCCCTCCCCCGCGGCGCTCGGAGGGGGCCGGGGGGCGTTCGACGGCGGCCGCCTCCCGCAGCCTCAGCTCTCCGCTCGCATCGCCGCCGCCGCCTCCTCCTCAGCCCGCCCTCCCTCCCTCCCCCGCCTAGTCCGCCGGCGGCTCCGGCCGCCCCCCGAGAGCCGCGCTGCCAGCCGGAGGTGCCGCTCCTTCAGCGCGATCCTCGCCCGCAGCCGCCCCCTGTCATCTTCGGCTCAAGCCAACATGGCGCCCGCCGAGCCGAGCGAGGGGACGCGGCAGGGGAGACGCGGACCCTCCGCCGCCGCCTCCGCCACCCCCGCTCCCGCCGCGTCACACGCCGCCGCCCCGCGCGGCACCATGGGGCTTGTAGGCGGCCGGGGCCGACCGGCGCCGGGGCGGGGTCAGCCGCCCTCAGCGGGCCCCCGGCCCGGCTCGGCCCGGCCCGCCGCGGGAGCCCCTCGGCCCCGCCGCGCTCCCACAGGGCTCCGGCAGCGTCGGCCAGGGCGGCACCGAGGGGGCTCCGCGGCACCGGAGACGCCCCGAGCGCCACGAGAATCTGCGCTTTTCCCCCCCGGGCGCTGCAGCTCCCTCAGGGGCGTGCTGGCGCTCCCCTCGCTGCCCCTGCCTCCCGTAGCGGGTGCCGTTCGCTGCGTGTGGGCCCGCGCTGCCCTCTTGGACGGCTTCCAAACCAAAAAAAAAAAAAAAAAAAAAAAAAAAAAAAAAAAAAAAAAAAAAAAAAAAATTACCATAGAATGTTAAGGATTTGGAATGGAGCTTAAAGATCATCTAGTCCTAACCCACCCTGCCACTACACCAGGTTGCTCAAGGCCTTATCCGACCTGGCTTTGAACATTGCCAGGACTGGGGCATCCACAGCCTGCCTGAGCAACCTTTTCCAGGGCTTCACAGGCCTCTGAGTAAAGAATTTCTTCATAATATATATATTTTTCTTCTTTATGTTTGTACCCTTTATTCCTTGTCCTGTTACCCATTGTCCTATCATTACAGTTCCTGACAAGAGTCCCTCTGCAGATTCCTCGTAGATACGCTACATTTTCATGTTATTGTTTTAATTGTTTTGCACCCCAGACCTTCAAGTCTGGGCCTGTACATCATCACATGTTTGTATTTCCCATTCTCACATTATTCTCTGGGGTTTTCTTGATTTTTTTAAAATTATTTTAATTATTTAAAATTTTTGTCTGTTTCCCAAACTCTGTAGTTTTATTAATGAAAAAAAAAGCTCCTGTAAGATTCACAGTGCAAAAAATGACTGCCACCCTGGAAGCACCCAGAGAAAGGGAGCTCCTCATCATGTCCAATGCCCCTTCAAAAGCGACCCTGCTTCCTGAAGATCTCTGCATTTAGTTATGGACCCAAGTTATCAGAAGCTGTGTGTGCAATTGGTGTTTTATCCCTTATTCCAGGCAGCTCCTGGAGACCAGCATTCAACAAAGAAGGGCAGTGCCTGATGAAAAGTGCACTGCAGCTCAAATACACAAAAAAATCCACGCAAGGCACATGTCTGCTGAAGAAATGAGTTGGCCTTTTGAGAGGGGTGTGGATAGGCACATTCACATACCAATACTGTGAAACTGTCCAAGAAAAAAAAAATAAATCAAGAAAATCAAGCAGATGGTGACAGATGGTTCCTTTGTGGACAAATCTCATGTAAAACCACAGGAAACTAGGACAGAGTTGTTCCCTTTAATTCTAAAAGTTCGAGCCTGCCTTTCCTCTTTAGGACTTTGTACTGCAAAGGCAACCCCTGGCAAGACACTGTCCCTTGCAGGGGTTATAATTCTTTACTTTGTACTCTGCCCCAAAATAGTACAAAACTCCTGCCTTCAGAAGATAGATCTGACAGCAAGCAGCCCCGTTTGATGCCTGGGAAAAGGGTTGGGGGCCAACAGAACCCTACCATGAGATCCCTACATGTGTGATCTCTGTGAGGATTCTGTACTGCCACGTTGTGTGACTTTAGGCGTGTCACTCCCTCTCTTGTCAGCTGAATTTGCTTAAATTGTACATTTTTGGGAGTCAGTGACAGCCCCAATCTCAGTCAGGCCTTCTAGACACCAACAGGATAAAAGGTCTTGTGTTTGTGGGAATAATAGCAAGTTGGTGAAGCACTGCTTACTCTCTCTCTGACTGGATATCCTTGAGGGATAGAGAAATATAAGAGGAGAGTCAAAGAGATGAGACTTGAAAGATCATTCCCTATTTCAAACATTATGCATTCTTGGTTATCTATGACTTGTTGGTTGAATCAACAAGTCATATATCAACAAGTTCTGGTTTGGGGGCCTAATCCTGTACTCAGATGCACAAATCATACTTCCATTAAGTCTCCTTTGCAGAACTCTCATTTGAATTTGGACATCCAGACTAAGGAATTATAAAAGATCTTGCTTAGTAGAATTTATGCTTAGAACCTTACTAATGTGGGCTTTTCCCTGAAAAATAATCAAACAAACAAACAAAAAACAAACCCAAGAAACTTACATACAACAGCTTAAATTTAATCAGGATCTAAGATCTGCTCCAAGGCCATCCTGGAGACCAGCCCTTCACTTCTCTCAGACTGCAGCCCTGTACAGGTGCCTCGAGGTGATCCAGGTAATTTAGGAAGTGCCCTGCCTATACCCTTCCCCTAGCACTCTTATAGTTGGGGCAAGAGAACAGGCACCACAACTGCTTTGCAGGCACTGCACATCTCAGCTCTCTGCTGATGTAAACTGAAATTGGTGGCAACTCAATTATGTCCTTGGCCACCCTGTGACTGCTGAGGTGCTCCCCTGCTACAGTCAGGCAATGCAGACAGCAGGGCTTGGTAATCCTTTGCAGCTCACAGGATGGATTGCCAAAGATTTTGTGGAAATACCCTTCCACTGAACATCAAGAAGTCCATGTGCCCAAGCAAGTCAGGCAAGTAAGGACAGCAGCAAGCACAGGCAAACTGGACGAGGGGTCAGCAAGGCAAGCAGACAGCAGCAGGACACATCCACTGCACTGGAGATGGCTCTTCTTAGTGTTTAGATGGAGGAGCTCTTCTGTGCTGCACAATGATAAACACATCCAAAGGACATAAGCACAGGAAAGAAACCAGCATGACTCTATGGGTTTTGCTTTTTTGCCTCTATTTTAGTAGTCCATTAAGAGGAAGGATCATGTGTTGGTGAAGCAGTGGGGTACAGGAGGAGTCACGAGTCCTGACTACTTTGAGTCTTTTCTGCTCTGTGTATGCAGTCGACTTAGTCAACTTTCTGCCAAGTGTTGTATAAATCAGCTCCTTTCTTTGGTACACAGCTGTACTGACCCAGAGATGTCAGTTACCTTTTTAATGATTCTTATGATTACCATCTATTTGAATTTCCAGTTATGACTGCTGGCCAGAACACCCTAGTATTAGGCACAGGACAGTAAAAGTACATATCGTGTCCTGTCCAGAAAGGTTCATAGTGCTGAGTTTGCCCAACAGCTGATATTCATGTCACATTCAAATTTTTATTTTTCCCCCTGGCTCTTATCTGTGATGATCAAACACAAATGAATGGAGGATCTGGTACAACTGGTACACGCTGGAGACCATTTCAGGGTGATTGTGTGATGGGCAAGTAGAAGAGGTGCTGAACGATGATCGTGGTAGAAGTTGCAGTACATATGATGACAGGGGTAAAACCTACCAGTTTTGTAGAGGTGAGGTCATATACTTGAAATGCAGGGTGGTCAAATATAAAACAGAAAAACGATCTTTTCTCTTTGGCATGTGCTAAGAAATGCTGTTATGATAGTATTCATTTCACATCTGCAGAGAGAGGAAATGAGAGTTGTGGTCAGCAGTAGTTGTCTGGATCAAGGGACCCTGCAAAAGCATAACCACAGGCTGAGTCTGGGATCAGCTTGCAGAAAAATCACAAGCGAGTGCTACAGGCATACACATCTGAAAACAAATCTTTTCCACATCCAAAGATCAAGGAAAAAAAGGGAAACTGCTGTTCGAGACGAATGCTAGCAACTGTAGAAAGCTTAAAACGCTATTCTGGTTTGGGGGCCTAATCCTGTACTCAGATGCACAAATCATACTTCCATTAAGTCTCCTTTGCAGAACTCTCATTTGAATTTGGACATCCAGGCACAAAATCATTCATCATCACTACTTTGGCAATTTATGGGAGGAATTGACAAAGTATATAACTGATATTTCATCCCTTATTTGAAAAATATGACATGAAACAAGTAGAATTTGGCCATTCTGTATTCCCTTAGAGAAGAACTGTGCCAGGTATCTACAATTAGACTGGGCTGTGGATTAAGTGTTTCATGGCCATCAGTACTAGTTGAAAGCTGACTCTGTACTGAGACGTGCTTAATAGGAATAAAAGGTCTGTTATACTAAATCAGATTAGTAGTCCAGCCAATGTGATATCCTGTCTCCAGCAGTGGCTAGCATCAAATGCTTCAGAGAAGGACACACAGACCCCCACAGTGGACAATCAAGTTATAATCATCTTATTTGCTAAGTTTGCACTGCTGCCAAGGCTGCCAGAGAGGCTGGTTTATGCCCTGGAGCACAAAACTTCATGTCCTTTATAGCCTTAATGGCAGCATAACCCACTGCTAACATGTGAGACTGATTGCCATTTTTCAGAAGAGCAGCCCTCTCTCCCGAGTGTTGTTATTGCTGGGGTTGGAGACCACATCGAGCCTGGATCCCACGACTGACATTAAAAGGTTTCAACCCAGTACTGTGCTCCAGTGTTTTCCCTTTGAGGCGGGCTGTGAACAGGAGCGTCTTCAGGAGAGGTAACATACCATCAGGAAATTTCTTTTAAGGTGATTTCTGATTTGCCTCCAGATTTTCAGAGCACCCTGAGAAGGTGAAAGGCTCCCAACACAAAGGGTTTAATTCTTTGGGGTTTGGCTGTGGGACAGATCAGGATTCTTTCCCTCTCTGGCAGCCACAGCCGCAAGATATCCAAGGCAGCAAGGAACACACCGGGTTACTCAACAGGATACTTTTAATACCTTTGTAGAAGCATGTGGCCTTCTTTTTTTTAACTCTTACAGAGCCAAGTTTGCATTCAACTCAGTATGACTCAGTCACGCTGAATTCAGGCACCTTACAAAGAAGTGTTCAGGCAAAAAGCTGCACTGGAAATGAGGGCTGGATCCCACAGAGTGCTTGCCACCCGCTGTCTGCCCCTATGCACTGCTGGTTTCTCATTCTGGCTGCCGCAGAAAACTCCTATTTTCTGTCTTCTGATTTATTTTTTTTTTTTACTAAACTGACTCCTTTCCCCTTGGAAGAACATTGATTTTTGCCTGTTTGCTACTCCTGTGTCAAGCCAAACCAGCATGTGGGTCCTATCAGCCTCTCCGTCAATGCCAGCAGGCTTCTGGGAACAGCATTCCTCAGATCCTCACCTTTCTCTGAGCCAGCAGGAAGGCAACAGAAGGACCTCTGAGATTTTGTAGCATTTAGAATACACACTGCCAGGCAGAATCATGGTTTATTTATCTATTTTTGAAGTTACTCATCAGATTGATCTTGCCAGGAAATAAAAACACACAGCCAGCTTAAACCAACTCACATTGTACCTCTGAATGCCCCAATTTGCTTTAAGGGTTTATTTTCCCCCTTCACATCTGCAAGATGGTAGGAAACTACTGAGTGACACTGAGTGCCTGAGGTTATTCCTGACCTTCCTGATGCAGCTGAACCAGGCAGGAACCGTGCTCTGCCAATCTAGTGGGTGTTGCTGAGATATGGTATAGTGGTGTCTTACTTGTGATTTATTGATGTCACAAATTATGTCAGGTATCTCCTAAGAGCTGGGGGCAGGACTGATAGAAGAGGGTACAAAGGTGTAATAAGAACAAGAAGTCCCCAAGCCTGTTTTAGAGAGCATTCAAATTCAAATTTTAGAGAGCTCTGGAGGTGGTTTAATCATCTGTATATCCAGGAATAAACAGATACATCTGTCCAGTTCATACAGAAAAATAACCCTGAAAACAGTTGGAAGAGGTCCCTTATTTTATAATACATAAGAAACAGGAAGGAGAAATTTTAGCAGAAAAGCTTCCATCCTGGATCAGCGTCCTGACAACGAGGAGGAACTAGGGGGAGCATTGAGGTAATGCCACAGCTCTGAACTTGAAATTTGAATTTAACAGAACATAGCAGTAAAATGCTCTTTAATATCAGGAAATAAATGTGTGGAAATGAAGAAGTCCTACACATCTAATTTTAAGGGTTACGGTTGCAAAAATTATTAAAATTTTCCAGAGAAGAGGGAGGTCAAAGATCATGAAAAGTGCCATATCAAATTAAGTGACAGCTCTGCAGAAAAAGGAACAAGAGTCTGTGGCTTTAGGGAATGACTGTTGCAAAACTCAATGCTGCAAAAGAAATTGTCTAGGAAAAAAATGGAGAAAAACATGTGGTTAGAGTTCAAAAGAAAACAGTAGAAGAGCACCAGGTATCAAGGATGTAAAAGGAGAATGGCTTTGTAAAGCTGTTAAACATGAAGGCTAAAGCTCAGACTGCTTGTTGGTGCTACCAGGATCCCAGCTATTGTTTGTGCCTTACATGAGCCATGGCAGCCCAAGGCTGAGTGTAGCTTATTAGTTGTACAGAGCCAGAATCGACAGGGACCCTGGGGTACCAACTGTGTTTTATCATCCCTCTGTCCTGCTGACTGCAGCAGGTTATTTTTTACACTAATAGGCAGCTAAATTCTTTTTTTTTTTTTACTGTGAGGGTCTCTAGTGGGCAGCTAAACATTAGTGAGCTCCCATTATAGCTCACATTTACTATTTATAAAATTAGTACTAAAAATACTAAATCGAAGTAAGAAATCATTTTTGCTTCTTTGAATTTCATGTCTGTTACCTGTACTACAATAGAACTATTTGTTTGTTTGCTTGTTTTTTAATTTCAGGACCTTCATATGCCTGTAATTTCAGGCTGTTACTTATATGCATGTGTATATATACTTAAATATATGTTTGTAAAGCTCTCAATCTGTATGCACACATACATATTAATACTCTGAACACTTTTTAAATTAGCTGAAGCACTCAGATAGATTACATGCAAATCTAATTGTATACTACTTGAACTGAAACAAAAACCCAACTCAGAATCTGCAGTGAGGAGTTAATTGTTGTTTACATAAGTTATATCAATGTAATATAATATTTCATCTGCTTTATTTTCAATCATTCATTAGTCTTTAGATCAGAAACAATATCTGAATGAAGCAGTGTCTAGAAATGCTATTTTTAATTGGCTGAAGAGATTGTTTGACCTCTGGTAACTGGTTACTGTTGTTGGGGAGACTCTCCATGAGTGGTGGTGCATTGTTTAAACATAATGGGACAATAGTCTCATGTCATCCATAGGATATGGAGACACCACAGTTTTGTGTTTCTTTTACTTTATTACTATACATGTGAGGCACAATCGACAAAGACTTCCTGAGGATGAATGTTGTCAGTATATGAAACACTGAATAACTGCTTTTTGTTTTGATGAATGGTCCCCTTTCTTTCAGATTTAAAGGGGAAAATACAGAAAAAAAGTAGTAGCTCTGGGGAATGGAATCTTGAAGATAGGAATTTATTTTAAGAGGCATTGGGCTGCATTAAGTTCTTACAATAATTTTCTATGACTTTGACTCCATTGATACAATCTCAATGATTTGAGGCTTACAATACAATATTAGGGACTGGGCAAATTAATAGGAAGCTGAATTCCATGTTACTTCCAAGCTCACAGTCTCTTGGGTCCTGAATGTTGCCAGTGTTGGGATTGATTTTTTGTTTCTCTATTTTCACTTTTGCTCATCATGAGCGTGAAACCCAAGAGAGCCTGATTTCATTCTGGCTTCCCTTTCTCATTCCAGTCCGAAGGCCTCTGTGGACAGCAATAGGTATTTGTGTTGCAGAGACAACTGCTCCCAAAATAGCCAGCACTAGAGGTCTTCTAATTGGTTTACTGTCAGCAAAAGAGCAACAGAATCTGAAAGACTGAGTGGACAGGTTTTACCATGTTTGAGTTTGTTCTGTGTATGTGTAATTGCTTTGAAAGAGCTTGGTTATTTTTTATTCATCTTAGTTTTATTAATTTATTAAAATTATTTTAATGAAATGTTCAACAAAAGGAGGCTTTGTCAGACATCAGTGTCACTGCTTGCTTATGTTGTGTCTGTCACTGGCAGTGGGCTGGTGCCTTGGGTGCCAGCTGCAGGCACAACAGATAGATGAGGAGCAGTAGTGTCAATCCTTGTCCATGCACAAAAACTTAAGCCACATTTTCAGATTCACTTTAGCATAACTGTAAAGGGTGGGACTCAACACATCTAAATCTAGTCCTCTAAAAATACTGGATATCATATCTAAGCTACATTTGCAGCCTCCATCTGTCATCTGTGGAGCAAGTTATGACCATCACTGTGACCTCTTAAAAAAGATTCTTGACTTCCTTCTCTTGACCATTTTAAAAGCCTTTAAAAGTCTAGATGCTTAATTTTTATACAGCTGAAGACAACCTTTGTGAATTCCCTCCAATCTCTCTCATTTCTCCCCACCAGCATGGTGTTTTCTGCTCCCCGCTCTGCTCAGCTGGAAAGTTAACCATGATTTGATGCTCAGGGCTGTTCCACACCAACCCACCCAGATGCTGGCATTTTTCATGCTCCATAGTGCTGAGGTCCAATACCAGGGAGGCTGCAAACATTTATGCAGGACCTTCAGCATGAAATTAGTACCACCATGGCTGGAATCAGTGGGCACAGTCTGAAGGAATTACCTAAGAGAAGTAGAACTGGTTACATACTTAAGGAGGTGCACAAACTTTGGCAGGTTCAAGGCTTGAATAACAATCACCTCAAGGCAAAAAAATGTTCTTCTTTTGTTCCCTTTGCAGCACAACACTTTCTATTGTCACTTAATTAACTCGGTTTTCAAACTGATGAATGATGGAGTAACTTTGGAAGTGTTACAATCATGGCATCACTTGAAACGCCTGAGTGCTCTCCCAGAGAGAGGTGAGAAGGTTATGGCTGCCTGTTCTGCTAAATGAAGCTACTCAGTGATCACAGCATGTGCTCTGGAGTCTGCGACACCAAATCCTTGGGGTGCAGCCTGGCTGCTATTAAACTCTATGGGCAGAGTTCCATTACCTAGGTGAGAGTTGCATCAGGTCTGAAAACCTTTCGTTTCTCCGGGAAGATCCTTATGTAGGACACCAAGGACACGGTGAGGGAGTTGATTGTTGAAGGTTTGTTGAAAAAGAACAAGAAGAGGACATGAGAGCTTGGAGAAAATATGCCTAGATCTCTTTTCTTTGTAGTTTTAATATGGCATGTGATGTGTGTATGCTTCCTAGTTCACTGCTGCAGACTTCTCTGTAGATGCAGCAAGAGGCAGTTCTTAAGCAGAGGCTGGTTACACAGAATATTAGAGTATTTCATGGGTATTAAAAAATGCCACCAAACAAAGATCTTGTTCACTCACCCTGCCCTTTCTGTGACAAATGACTGCAGTAAAAGTGAACTCCTGCTTTTCCTTATTTATGAAACACCTCTTCCCTTTTGTATGAAAAACTAATATTCCTGTGCTTTAGAAAGTTGAGAGAGTGGGTGAAAGCTGTACATTAGAGTGGTGGAACAAGGCAAGCACTGAAAAACAAAAAGCTTTTCAGATTTCCTTTTTTCCCTAAAAGAAAAGGAATGAAAACTCTCATCAGACTGAATTGTTCTACTCCTGATTACTGTGTGTAGCATGATGAAACAAAATGCATTTCCATTTTGGCTTTTCCAGGCAATATATGCCTGCAAACCTTTTGATAAAGAGCTGATTTTCAAAGCAGCACATTCCTGTAGGCTGTCAGTGATCCAGCAGAGCTCTCACGCTGCTTTGAATTTTCCTCCTCCCAAGAGTATCAGACCTTTACAATTCTTTCTAGGATCCTAGCAAATTTAATAATATAGGCAAACTTCTCCACAGATTGATTTTGGATTTACAAGGCTCCTGGCTGTTTGCTTGCAGAGATGCAAGCAAGAGGCAGAACCCACACATCAGTCTTGAAAAAAACAACCTCATTTACACAAAATAGACTTTACTCTTCAACCTCTTCACAACTGAAACTGGCAATGTATCACACTTAGCCATAAACATTTCTTCAGGAAGGAACTGGTCTCAGATAAGTCAGTTTAAATAAGATCAGCAAAGCCATCTCCAGTAATACCATCTGGTGGCTCTTAATCACAGAATATTGAAAATATGAGTCAGGTTAAAAAAGACATGAGAAAACCAGTGTGAGCAGGGAAGTGCAAGAGTATTAATAAGAGTAGCTTGCAGGCTGTAGGATGGAGAAGAGCAATAAAGAGGAACATGTATCAAAGCAATTCATAAACTCAGGGACTAAGGCAATACTTTCTCATTAAGATGCAGCCTTTTACTAACACTACCCTGCCCATTCTAACATCTGGTTTTGGCTTAGTCCTCATGTGCTGCCCAGGTACTGAGACAGCTGTGGAGATGAAAGATCAGTGCAGAGCTGAGCATTATGTGTTTGCTGTGGTCTCACCAGCACTCAACTGTCCCTCCCCTGCCTGGTGAGCCACGGCAGCAGCGTGTGCCTGCTGAAAGTACACGAGAACCCATAAGCCACCATTGTGTCAACTGTATTTTCTAAGCCACTGGCAATATTTTGTAGAATTTGAATTTTTGTGTGTGATGTGGTGAGTTTTTTTTTTTTTTCTTTTCCACTTTTTTTTTTCTTTTCTGCAGTTGAACCCTTAAATAAACAATGGTCTCTAGCAACTTGTAGCAAGAGTAAAAAGAAGGTGGCTGACACCTGTACTGGTTTGAAGAAACAATTTAAACAGTTTGGTTATGAATTCTTCTGAAAGCAATTTTGTTTTGTTTTGTTTTGTTTTTCTGCTAGCATGCATTGTTAGATTCAGTTTCATTTCACTGTCTGCAATGCCATTCCTTCTCCACAATAAGCATCCAAGTGATGCATCACAGGCTTGCTGTATCAGGGAATGTTGACAAATAAATGAATGTGCTGATTTCTTTGGCATTAAACCTCTTATTCAACCCTCTAAGCTAAATAGAGGTGATATCTTAAAATGGATTTACATACTAGCAAATATAAATAAGCACTTAAAGTGACAATAGAGACGAGATCTCTGCAGACTTGAAAGTTATTAGAAAAAGAAATTTAAAAGGTGAGAGTTGTTTTCTTATTTTAAAAATACTTTCCAATTAGTTTAACAGGATTCGATACAATGTTTTACAGTTTGATGAACAAGCAGCTGAATAGTTTGGGCAGCATGTGTCTAATCTTGCTCTGAATACCTTGTTTTCTTTAAGCAGGTAGCAGAGTGTGCACCTGCCTCTTCACCACTGACCTCCATTCTCACACTCCTTCTTTTCCATCTTCAGGCAAAATATTTTTGCACATGCTTAATCCCAAGAACATAATTAATCCCAGGATCTTTATGTGTGGAAACTAAGCACAGCTTTCACTACTTTGTTGGCCTGTGCTGAGACACACAGGGACACATACCACAGAATCCATCTACCCCTGGGAAAGCCTGTGCTGTGTGCTCTGTGTGTGGGACTGACTTCTGCTGGCCCAGGGTGGGGAGATGACATCCCCTCCCTGTGGCCATAAGGCAGCCATTGGGTCATGCACAGCGTGACCTTGAAAATCAGGCTTAAGCACCTGCTCTGGTGACTAAATTCAGGAAATTAGTGAACTCTTCAGGTGGTCTGTTCTAAATGTCAAGCTCAAGTGGTCAGTCTGCTTGTAAGATCTGTAGTGTGGCAGGTCTGGGTGTAGGTCTGCTTTTTTTCTCACCTTTTCAGACTGAGTTCTGGCTTTGCAGCTGTGGAGAACAGGGACTCTGAAACACCCCTTGCCCTTTTCTCACACAGTAGGTGACCAGATCTGTCAGAAGTCCCATGGGGATAGTCTCTTCCCATTTGTGACCTTAGCTCACTCTTGGGATTTGTGTAAGGTAAAACAATGTGTGATGGATGCTCTTGTCATGTATTGAATCACTTAAATCCTCTTGAGAGAGTCTGGGCATCCACTTCCTCCTACTGGGAACAGCAGATCTTCAGCTGTTCTGCAGCCAAGGAAAAGTACTGATCAGAGAGGCAAACATAAAAAAAAAAATGTATCAAAATATACATTTATAGAAGTATATATGTGTGTGCATGAGTAAAGCCAATTGTTTCTGTCCCCATACATATTGCCTGGGAGTGCTGTTACCTGGTGCTTGGCCCTCAGGACATTTTGAATGGTTGTGGAATTAATCAGCGTGTTTGGTGGGGTCTTTTAGTGATGGACATTTGGGGTATTTTGTTTAAGAGTTAGTTCATTTTATGGGTACTCTCACTCATACAGAACCAAATATACATGTGCAAATAAAGCATACTGTTACCTTTATGATTAATTTGATTGACAAAGTATGGGAATAGAGAGTTTCTTTGTCCTTGCACAGGACGTGTTTGTTGTTCTTCAAGCACTTTTGTGAGCAAATGAATATGTTCAATTGGGTCCTGTAGAGACTTGTTGGCAAGTGGCATAAGGAAGCTTTTTTCCAGCTCTGGAGGGATAGCTTCTTTTGTTAATCTACCAAATTAAGTATTGGGTAGAGTTTTTTAATGAACAAATGGCAGAGGACATGCCAAGACTCTATTCTTTTACCCTCCTGCTCTCAGGTCTGTGACCACCCTCTCTTTCCTGAGGGGGAACCAGAATTCTGTGTTCTGAGGAATCAGTGCAAACCTTTTCTGACATATGAGCCTGTCTCAGATCAAACACCTCCCTTGGAAAATACTGACACACGTTAGAAAAAAACAAATCAAGCCAGAAAAAAACCCCCATCTGTTAGTTTCTTCACAGGTTTCACATTTGTTTCAAGCATGCTGGTCAAAAAAACACACCCCAACAACATAATCACATAGAGAAAATATCAGTTCCTCACCTCAGAGAGAAGTCTTCTACAGCAACTTAGAACACTTTGGAGTGGATTCCTCTCAATGCCATCTGAAGGGTTGGTGTCTACCTTAAGATTCAAATGAACTTCAAAAAAAAAAAAGGCAGAGGGCAAGCCATCCCATCTACTCTGGCAGCTGTCTTCAGAGGGGTGAACCATATTTTGGAAACCCATGTCCTCTCTGACCAGACAGGCTGCCAACATGGCTGGCTTACATTAGATGCCTGAACTCCTGAAAAGCTAATTTTAAGTGGTTAGAATTCCAGCCTTAACTTTTTAATCTTAAGACAAAATGAGTGGCTGTGGGCTGTGAGTCCTCCAACAGAGTTTATTGTTCCTTTTTCAAAAATCCAAGCGCTTCGTGTCATGCCAGATCAATTTTAAAGACGGTTGCCCTTCAGCTGAGATGTGGTACTGTGGTATTCCTGCTGCCAGATCATCCTAGCTTTGCAGATAATGTAGAAAAAAAAAAGAAAAAAAAAAGAAAAAAAAAAAGAAAAATATCCCCTCCAGCTGCACATTGAACGGTGAGGAACCTTGGGCTGAGAACAACAGAGTGCTCAAGTGATTTTGACCAGTGCATCTGAATAAAACAACCTTCATAATATTTGAACAACAAAACACTTTACTGCTCTTGGAACAACAAACCACTTTGCACACAGTAGCAAAGCGAGTTATTAGCGTTGCTAGAGCACAGTGATATCTCATCAAGGGATCCATGTCTTCCCTTTCCAGCATTAATCACTGGAAATTCTCACTGTACCAATAAGCTTTTACTTGTACACAGTGAAAATAATGGTCTCCCCTAGACACCATGAAGTCAGAGAGAAGGCAATGGTGCAGAGCCACAGGTAGCTTTTGTATCCTGTATAGTGAAATCTGGCAATGTGTCCTTATACAGAAGCTAAAATACTCTGCTTGAAAATAAAGACAGTAACACTCAAAAGCCACTTCTGGTACCACTGTATTTACTACTTCTCACTTTGAAACCAGAAAGTGCTTGTGCCTTTTAAAAATCCAAACACACAGAAAGCAGAAAACGTAATGACTTAATTTTGTAATAAGACCCAGGCACAGGAACCCATGAGGATTTTCCTCCTGATGTTAAACTTCACATCTCACACCCAGAGAGGCCACATGGTGGCTTTGGCTCCCAGCACTGTCCCCAAATGCCTTCCGGCTTGGAGAGGAAAAAGCCTTCTCTGGTTACCTTCAGACTTGTCCTTGGACTGCAGGAAGAGAGGGAAAGGACAAATCTGTGCTGGCATCAGGAAAAGACTGTTGTCTGAGCCCCTTGCTAGAAAGTGAGTGCACAGCACTACAGGTGATGCTGGGGTTTCCTTCAGCCAAAATGTAAGTGTCTGCAAAACCATTCCTCTCTCTGGAGACAGCAGCAGAAGATCCATTGCTGCTCCTACGCTCCTTCAGGGATACTCTATAAAACAGAAAGAAACATCTTGCAGAGTAAATATTACCAGTCCCACTCATTGCTGCATGCACCATGAAAAATTATCTGTTTCTGCTCATGGATGAAACAAAATCTCATGGATTTGATGAAGAGCAAAGAAAGAAAATGTGTGAGTACCCAGAAAGTGTACCTGTAGACACAGTGCTTCTGGAGACATGATCACAAAGCTGCTCTCCTCACTGGTTATTTCGACAGCACACAAAGTTCTACTGCAGCCAGCTCAAAGCATGCTTATCTGTATCTGGATGGACTTACCAGTGTACCAGTCTTCAAACTTACAGTCATGAGCCCAGATACCCTCATCTTTCCCCTAATTCCTCCCAATACACCTGTGAAAGGGTATACTTCTTCCAGAAGAATAATTGGGCTAAGCCCAAAGGTGAATGCTGGCTTAATGTGAGCACTATTTCACACAGAGTCAGGAAGAAAATGATCCTAAAGGTCTACAAAACTCCTTAATCTCAACTGCTGGAACCACCTGTATGTTTTGGAGTGACTCTTTGCCTTGTCAGAGCTGGACTTCATTCAGGAAAACAAATTACTTTTTTTATTCCAGCAGCATTCCACCCCAATACCAAAATCTTTGCAGAGAAATGCTCCTCTCTTGACTTTTGTCTTTGTGTGTGGCACAGCTTGTGCAGAGAGGCGAAGGACACGGCCATGAGGCAGAAAAACATCAATGTACTGAGGTGCTGCATGAGAGCACCCAAATGTGGATTTGCTGTGTTACCCACACAAAGGAGGTTCCAGGCTGTCCTGGCTGCCAGAGCCAGGCAGGATAGCTGGGGCAAGGGCATGGAGGGGGTTCAGACCAATGCAAGGATAAATGTAAGCTTCAGATGTGCAAACAGAGGCAGGAAGTTCTTTGCTGAAAGTCATTTCCCCTCTTTCAGCATCTCCAGCTCCTGACATGTCACCATATGCCTTGTTTGCAACACTGGGGAAGGGAAGCTGATGGAGGTGATTTTCTTACATTTCTGGATCCTTTCAAGCCTGAACAAAAGACTTACTACTTCTGACATTGGATTCCTGTGTCTGATGAAGCCCTGACTTCCCTTACTTGAATAAGTAGTTTAATTCATAGCAAAGCTGAATTTCAGTTGGTGGTGATGAAGTGTTGTCATCACAGCATCATTCAACACAGGATAGGAAGGTGACCAGGAAAAACTGAAATTAATAGTGCCTTCATATGGCCTTCCTAGAGGAGTGTGAACAAAAAGAAGCCATAACTGTAGAGGAAAAATTGCAATGTCTGTATGGAAAGGATTCATTCTGCCATTTGCTCTCTGGATCATTATATTTGCTTTCCACCACCACCATCACTCTTTTACCATAAGATAGTAACTTCTCAGAAATCTATTCTCCATTGACATTTCACCTCTATTTCATTGGCTCAGACAACTTGAAGTGACTTGGATAACATTTAGTGAAAGAAAACAGCCTGAATCAGATCAAACATTCTTTTCTTTGATGGAACACTTAAAAGCAAACCAACAAAAAATATGTGAAATATATGGTTGGTATCATCACATGTTTTTAATTTTGTTGGGTTACTAAATTACAGGGACTGCAAAAGGAGACATTATATAAATCCTATGTGAACATATGGCATTTTTTTCCCCTTCTGAGACTGCAGGCTGAATCCATGCAATCCTGTTAACAAAACGAGCCTTGTCGTTTGAGGAGCAGTGCTTAATGACAGTTGTCACTCATCACTGGGTACCACACTCAAGGGACATCTTAATACGCCTGTGACAGACAGATTAGATATTGTCTGGAGAGGGTTGTGCAGCAGCTGTAAGAAAGCCTAGTGGGGAGGAAATGAGGATTTAAAAAAAAAAGAGTGAGGAAATCAGATACAGCTTTTCCAGCCCCTGATCTCTGGAGCAGATGATTCTTCTGCTCAGGTATGAGCTGTGTGTGTCTGAAGCTAATGGATGGATGGGAGACGGCTGCTGCCGTGGTTTGACTTCCATCACCCAGAATCACAGCCTTGCTGTGATCAGACCTGGACAGATGAAAACCCCCTTTTCCCTCCGAATAGTTTGCCATATAATGGGCTTTCCTTCCCATTCTTCGTAGTCTTTTGCACTGAGGGCAAATGTAATCAGCACAGCTGTGTCTGAGGCAGAAAGAGTCTGAAATCATTTGGCAGGTGTGACTTCCACTGCCAGTAGCAGCAGGTAGTGGAGGGAGGCTACCACCCATCCCTGTGCCCTGGAAGGGACCTGTTCAGTGCCAGCAGAGGTTCAGGAGCAGGCACAGGACCCTGCTCCCACTGCCAGAGACCCTGAAGGCAGCCCCACTGCTCCCAGCTCAGGTATACCTGTAGGGATTGCCTCCCAAGCAGCTCTTTGCCTCACTTGTCCTTGTTAATTTGCCAAGTGGAAAGATGCAAAAGACCAAAGAGATTCAGGGGTCAGCTCAGGAGTCTATGCACACACACTGCTCTCACCAAGACGTGCTCTGTATCCATGAATGACCAGAGACTGAGCCTGTCAACCAGAGAAAAGGCTTTTCATGCATTTCTAGTAATAGCCACAAGGTCATTCAGCATGGGTACGGGCAGCAGGGGATGGGATTTGGAGCCTCTGCTGCAAAAGTCCTTTATCTTTTTTTCAGCCAAGGGTCAAGTGAGATTGCAGAGCAAGGAAAACAAATGGGACACCAGCCCCAGGAGACCTGATGCAGGAGGCCAGTGGAGGCTGCCGAGACAGCAGGTTGCAGCACACGTAATGCTGCTCACATAAAGCTGAGCAGTGAAACTGCAGCACTCTGGGGCCTGTAAAACCGCTCCCTGCTGCCTTGCTGGGACAGTGGTGATGATGGATTACACTGGCTGCACTCTGCAGGATGCCCAGCCACAGGAACACTGCCTGCTCCCTGCTCCTGGGTACTGCTGATGCCTCGGAGGCTGCAGCCAGCATCTCCCACAGTGGGCTGCTCCCCAGGGACCCTCTGCTTGCATCAGCTTTCTTCTCTTGTGAAGTCAGGAAACATCTTGAGGATTCATGAAGTGCAACACGGCCCACTTAACACCTTCAGTCTTGGTCTTCACGTCCAGAAAAGCAGATACGAACAGACACACTACAGAACAATAAAAATTGTATAAAAAGAAAGTAAATAAGTGACCTTGAATTGTGGAGGAAGCAAGAGAAAATTCAAGGTTTAAAGTTAATTAGCCCTTGAACTGTCAGGCCCAATTACTTCCAGCAGGCTCTGACATTTCGAAGATTAATTAGGGAGTTTGTTGTCATGTCTCACAGAGGACCACCATTATGCCAGAGAAAACCTACCTGCTTTCTGCACACAATGTGCAGAAATTTTGCAAAATCTAATTGGGGACCTTTGATAAAAGCTTTCTGATCGTTATATCCATTTTGAGGAATACATTCTATTTATATGCTGAAATAAATCTGGCAGCTTTGAAGGGAAGGTTTAACTCCCTAGATGATGATTTTAAAAGTTTGTAGCTCCTGGGCAAAAAGTCCTTATATTCCTGGGCTTCTTTCACGACACTCTTGATGCATCCAGCATAGAGTATGCTGTGGTGCTGTACCCAGTATGCATCAATTATTTAGCACATTTACTCCCAAGCAGATCCATGCATGTTACTGTGTACCTGTCACTGAAATCAGCTTCCTGAATGATTTCTGAGCAGCAGAAATGCAGCTCCACAATCTGAGTCAGCAGTAGTCTCCTGCAGCAGCAAAAGCAAGCCATCTCCTGGGCTGGACTGGCAAGGGCATAGCTGGCAGAGCAGGGGGTGGGATTCTTACACTCTCCTGTGGAGTCCATGGACCTGGTGCAATTTTGGTGCCCCCAGTTCCAAAGACACATTGGAAAATAGGAGAGGATGCAGTGGATGGCTATGATGGTGCTTAACAAGTTGGAAAATCCTATCTAAGACCCTGTTTTCAAGGGAAAGTCACAGCAGGTGATTCCCAGAAGCTCCTGCCCTTTTCTGGTACGATATGTTTGTTACCTTTGTTCTTCCCCAGGACAGGCCAGCTCCCTGCAGAGTTGGAGGGAGAGGCCCTGTGCTGAGCTTTCTGCTCACCAGTGCAGTGAGCTCTGCAGCAGTGATCCAGGATTCTACCTGCAAGGCTGTCTATCTCACACAATGTTGTTGTGAGCTTCTTAACAGATAAAAAGTCCTCCCTGGCTCACAACAAACAAAGTTTGAAGCTTTGACACAGTGAATCGTGGATAGGGTCCTTCAGAAAAATTGGAATGAAAAAAAAAAAAACAAAAGAAAGGAAAAGGAAATGAAATCCCATTTTAGACACAAGATGGTTTCTGGCTTGCAGCCATGCAGATATTTTTAACATGCCCATCAATACAGTCTCTGTGCACAGCAGCCGACTGATCTGTGACTCTCTAGTCATGCTTCCATCTCTCCCCCAATGACCAGAGGGTGTCTTTAAAGAATAATTTGGTCATCACTATTTTTATTTTCCTTTATCATCAGGGGATACTCATGTGAAAGCTGAGCTCTAGAGAGGTGGGACCTCTTGCCGAGAGAGGTGGGACCTCTTGCCAGAGAGGTGGGACCTCTTACCAGAGAGGTGGTAGATGTCCCATCCCTGGAAACATTCAAGGTCGGGTTGGATGGAGCTCTGAGCAACCTGATCTAGTTGAAGATGTCCCTGTTCATTGTGGGGTGGGTGGTTGGACTACATGGCCTTTAAAGGTCACTTCCAGCCCAAACTATTCTATGATTCTCTTGGAAGGTGGTTGTTTCTGTGGTCCTTTAGATGTTCATGGGAAGGGGGTTCCATGGCCGTGGGAGAGCTGTGTGCAGCAGCCAGTCTCCTGCAGGGGCCACAGCAAGCTCAGGGGCTGCTGGGGAGCGTGCTGCCCAATCCATGTCACCAAGATGAGAGTCACCAACGAGCTCTCTGACCTCAGCCAGCTGAGGTACACGCCTACAAGCCAGTGCAGCTGCAAGGCAAGATCCTGAGGAGGTTAAGGCTAGGACTCATCCTGATCTCCTTCAGCTATCTCAAAATTAAGCAGCTAGGCCAAGTTGAGAACCTATTTTTTTTAATGTTCTTTTTAGTAGATTCTCCCAAAAAGCATTTCATCTTATCCCAAGATACGTGGGATGATTCGCCCTCCATCACTTGTAGGGAGAACCTGCGGTATTCATAGGGCTTGGCCCCAGAGCTCAGGGGATGATCCTGACTTAGGTTTTCTCTCTCTGGGAGTTAGATCTTTAAAACCCTAAAACAGAAGTGCTTTGCTCTCCTAGTGACCCATTCAAGGTCACAGAGTTGGCAACCAGACCAGGAAATTATGTGCCTCAGCCACAAGCCTGTTTTTTCTCACATGCATTTCTAACCATTTTCAACCCCATCAGGAACAGACCAGAAAAAAATAAAAAAAAAAAAAAACAAAAAAAAAAAAAAAAGCTGAGATTCCAAATACCTTCTAATCTTCAATACTATCAATGCCATGATCATAAATACCCACTGGAACTAACCCAAGGATGACTTTCCATTTCATCTTTCAAGGCCTATTTTTTTTAAAAGCCAAGAGAAAAACTACCCCCTCTACAGAAAACAGTTAATCATTAATGGTACATGCAAAACATAACATGCTTGACCCTTAGACGTGGTAGGAGCAAGCATGTAAGTGGAGATGACAGGATATATTGACTTATGCTCCTCCCAGACACGTCTGCCTCGCTGTGGGAAGGGAGGAATTGAAATCTTTATCACCTGAGCTTAGTAAGGATGTTGCTTTTGAAAGGGAACAATTGGTTATTTTAAGGCTGCTAGCTTGTAGCCACTTCAGTAATTCTGCCTAATAAATGCAAAGTCATTCATGCTTTGTGGTTGATGTCCAGCATTAGGTGGGGAAGTGCTTAGTCAGCCTTATTTTGCTGACTCACTGACTCAGCTTTTGGAGGCACAGCCCGTCTTCCCCGGGCAGTGCTTTGCAGGGAGAAATGTAGGAGCTGGCAGGCAAGCAGGCTGGGATCAGCATCCAGCATCCTTCTCTGTCACCTCACCGGCACTCAGAGATGCTGTGTAAGAGATGTGTGCCTGGATCCCCTTGGAGTCTGACCCAAGGCACCGAGTACCCTCAGCTCCTCAGGTCAGGATGCTTGGCATATTGAACATCCAGCCATTTATTTCCCGGGAATAAACTGGGCAGAATTCCTTCATTAGGCTTGCAAGAACAGATCGTTAGAGAAAATCAGTATTTATAAATGTATTTCGTAAATTCACTCACCAAGTGCTTTGCAGCCCTGAGCTCACCAGCACCTTAAAAAGAAAAAAAAAAAAATGAACAAACACAGAAAAAAAAAAAAAAAAAAAAAGAAAAGCAGACGTTTTTCTTGGTTTCCCTGTATAGGGCGTTGAGAGTGGCGATGCCATCTGCTGGCGACAGAAAGCCGGGTCCCCTCGCATCCCTGCAGCTTGTACTGCATAGCATTCGGTTTCCCTGTGATGATTTTTAAAAATGGGGTGCTCAGCCGTGGCACGGAGGGGGTGTCCCGGTGCGAGGCTGCAGAGTGGGATGCTCAGCCATTTGTGTCACAGGTGATCCCCACGGGAATGACTAACCCCTCGGGAAGAACAGGTCTGTGCATGTGCTGTCACAAGGTGTAAGAGGGTAATGCTGTGCGTCTGGGTTTGGTGGGAAAGGGGGGATACTGGGCAGGAGGATACTCTTTCTGCTCAGGCAGTTCCACAGGCACTGGTGACTGTGATGTATCCCAAATTTCTCCCTTTGTGAGCCCCTAACATGTGGCTTTGCATCAGTAGCAGCTGAGGTCCCCTGTAGTAATGTAGGAGCTCACAAGGAGTGATACAAAGAGAAACTCAGAGACAAGCCCAGAAGCAGGGACTGGAAACTGTGAACCTCCTGCCCCACCAGGTCTGCTGCCCCCTCAGCAGCGCAGTCACGCTCCTCCCTGTCCTGTGTCTGGCTGCCTTAGCAGAGGGAAACAATTTCAACAGCCTCATGGGCCCTTCCCTGACCTTATAAAACATGTCCAACCAGGCAAGGAATGTTTCTGAGATGTTCACAGGAGCTGTAAAGCTTATTCCTGTACATCTGCACCAGCTGTGCTGGAAGGGAAGGTGGGCAGCTTGTCTGTGCCAGAGGCCTTCTTGTCCCATGGGCACAGCTTCTCCTCCAGTCCCCCAAAGACCACAGGAACCGTACAATGGACTCTTTGGCCACCAGATCATTTTGGCCAGAGGCAGCCAGTGCTGCTTAGGAGTTCATGAGCCTGTGCATTATTTGCTCAAACACACACACAGGGTCAGAGCTGGGACTGAACAGGCTTCATCTCTCTTCTTGACCTGGGAGGACTTGATTGTGCCTCTCACCCAAATGTTTTGACCAGAGTGTGTTGCTAAAAACTATAGGTAAGTGTTAGAGGTAGGCTTGGAGAGGCAAATACAATAATTGCAGAGCTAAGGAAGATTTGACCCGGCTCAGTTTGGCACCTAGAGTCTTCCCAAAGCCTGTGCAGTGTGCTGTGAGCCATAGCTGTGAGGCCAGGCACACTCTGGGACAGCAAACGTGTTGCAGCCTTTTCTTCAGAGTAAATAGCTCTGAAAGAAAGATTCGATGGTAAAGTGCATTCAAAAAATCTTCTGTTGCCTAGCTGCCAGCCCCTAGGCAAGACTAGGAACTCTTGAGAGGGCTATCCAGGGGCTGTCATCTGTGGTGGAAGCTGAAAACAATTCTGGGTCATTCTTCCAGACTTCTTGGAAGAGACCTTCCCCTTGAAGGAGTGTTTTACACTGAACACCGCAGAGCAGAATGAGAGGGAAGGAAAGAGTGGGGTGGCAGAGCCAGGGGAGCAGGCAGCCCTGTGCAGCCAGTGGCCACAGTGCCACCAGGCTCTTCTGCTGGATCATAAATGGAGCAGCAGGGGATCTGGAGCATGAGACTCCAGCACAGGACAGAGGGCAGGCACCCACCAAGTGACTCCCACGTGCTGTGCCGGGTGCCTGAACCCTCACAGCAGGACAGTGCCTGTCCCTGGCCACCAGCCTGCTGCTTTGCACAATGGCATTGAGGCAGCTCGAGTGTTCTGAGCTCCTGGAGCCCTGGGAGCTGAACGCCTGGTTCTGCCCTTGCCTGCACCCTCCCAGGATCACCGTGGCACAGAGGAAAGGGAAGAGCAATGTTTCATGCCTGGGCAGAGACCAGCTGATCTCAAGAGGAAGCATAAAAAATAGTTTCTGATTTTAAATACCCTCCAACAATTCCTTGCTGCCTTTTCTCATTGGTATGGCTGGGATTAACCACAACAGGCTCCCACCTGGCAGCTGGGATAGCTGCTCAGAAAAGTGAGGAGCGTATCAGGTGGTGACAGCTTCTTCCAGGGCAGGCAGGCTGTGGCTTGGGCACTCAGTGAAGACAACCACTTAAACTTTCTGTGAAACATCTCAGCATCTCAGCTGTGGCTTCAGCAAAGAGCTGTGTTGAGGGCTGGAGTGTGGTGACAGCCAGGCTGCCCCAGTGCCATACAGGCAGCACTGGAGCTGGGATGGCAGAGCAGCCACTCCAGACCACTGTCAGGGTGGGGTTTGGCCAGCAGTTGACCTGCTACACTGGCTGTTAGTGCTGATTGAAAGATACCCTGCATAAAGCTGTAAGATAGAAAATGGGGACAGGAGAGGGGGCATAAAACAATAAATTTCTTGCCTAACTCAGCTGAGGAAGTTGTAAAGAAGAAGTTGCCCTTCTTGGCTGTTTGCCCCAAGGCAGTGTGCAGCTGGAGAAAGAAGAAGTGAAAGGAAGAACCTCGCACTTGGGTACCAGAGGGAGGCATGGTGCTGATAGAATGCAAAGCTTCAGTCTGCAGCAACCAGGCCAAAAAGGCACGCAGTAGGTAAGAGCCCTAAGGCAGTGCTGCCTAACTGTACATGCAATGAGAACATACAGTGCCAAGGGGATCTGAGCTAATTGCCCTTCTAGCCTGCACTCTGACCCTGGGCAAGTCTCTTCACCTCTGTGCTCTGTGTTGGTCTGCTCAGATTTCAAAACTTCCAGGCTCTCCCCACACACTTGACACAGTGCCTTGGACTGCTGCAATCCCACTGATAATAAACTGGTGGTGAGGTCTTTCACAACGTCCATCAGCCCTGACTAAGCAAGCCAAGCCCCTTACAACCTCACTCTCCTTGAAATGTTTTGTTTTGTACAGCTCTTTCTGTAAAGTAACTCCTCATTATGGCATCAGAGACCCGAAAAATCTGCCTCCAGATTCAGTAGCTCCAGAAAATGAATCCCTCAAAACCTGATGATCTACTTCATCATGTCTTGGAAGCCAGGCCACCTTTCTTTGCTAGAGGTAAGTTGATTGTTGAAAAAAAGTCAGATCTCAGTTGTTATTATTTAGTACCAATTAATTTAATTCCTCAGTGTTTTATCAGTTATTTTCTGCTTTGTCATCCTCTTCTTGGTTTGTATAAATGAATGTCTAGAAGGACCCTTGCTCCCTTTTGATTGATGTTCTTATTAGCTGCCCTCATCTCACCCACTTTCTGAATGGTCCTGAGTTCATTTAAAAGAAAACACAGTATTTTATTTGATTGTGGTGGGTTGACCCTGGCTGGATGCCAGGTGTCCACCAAAGCCATTCTGTCATTTCCCTCCTCAGCTGGGCAGGGAATCGAAAATGTAATGAAAGGCTTGTGGGTTGAGGTAAGGGCAGGGAGAGATCACTCACTAATTACTGTCACAAGCAAACAGGCTTGACTTGGGGAAATCAGTCAAATTTATTACCAATAAAATCAAAATAGGATAATGAGAAATAAATCCAAATCTTCAAAACACCTTCCCCTCACATGTTGCTGCTTCCCAGGCTCAACTTCACTCCCAAATTCTCTACCTCCTTCCCCCAGCAACACAGAGGGACAGGGAATAGGGGCTGTGCTCAGTTCATCATTCCTGGTTTCTGCCACTCCTTCCTCCTCATGGGGAAGAGTGCTCACACTCCTCCCCTGCTCCAGTGTGGGGTCTCTCCCAAAAGAGACAGTCCTCCATAAACTTCTTCAGTGTCCGTCCCACAAGCTGCAATTCTTCACAAACTGCTCCAGCATAGGTGCAATCCTCCAGGAGCAGACTGCAGGGTCACAGCTCCTGCCAACAAACCTGCTCTCTCCATGGGGCCACAGGTCCTGCTGGGGACCTGCTCCAGCATGGGCTTTCCACAGGGTCACAGCCTCCCGTGGGCTTCCACCTGCTGTGGTGTGGGGTCCTCTGTGGGTCGCAGATGGATCTCTGCTCCCCCAGGGACTGCCACAGGCTGCAGGGGAATCTCCTCTCCAGCTCCCAGAGCACCTCCTCCCCCTCCTTCTTCATTGACCTTGGTGCCTGCAGGGTTGCTCCTCTCACATGTCCTCACTCCTGTCTGGCTGCTGTGCAGCATTTCCCCACCCCTTCTTTGACCTGTTCTCCCTGAGGCACTGCCACTCTGGCAGGCTTGGCTCTGGCCAGCAGCAGGTCTATCCTAGAGCTGGCCATCACTGGCTCTGTTAGACATGGGGCATCTTCTCAGAGAAGCCCTGTAGCCCTTCTCTGTAGCCATGAAAACCCAACACATCCGTTTATAAATAACTGTATCTAGTGGTATGTAATCACTGTGGATGTAAATAATGTGCCTTATACCACTTCAGGAACAGATGAATCATATTCTGCTGGCACACTGTTAAAGGTGTTACCCAGCCCAGCTCAGGCCCTGGTGTGCAGCACATTGTGCTTGGAGGAGGCACTGGCTGTCCTGAGACCTGGAGGCTCCTTCCACCTGGGCAGAGCCTGGTGAGCTGCAGCAGGCGAGCTCCTGCAGCCCTGGCAGGCTCTTTCCCAGCAGACCTGCCAAACTCCCTGCAGGTGCTGCCGTGCTCTGAGGCTAGAGCAGCTCTCAAAGGTCAGAGCAAACCCCAGCACTGGCATGCAGTCAAAAACCAAGCAACTCCTGTCATGCAAACCAGGTGGAGGGTGTGGAAAACCCCGGCACGGCCAACCTCTTTGGGACTTTTTCTTTCTAACCCAGCAGTAACACTCTGGAATTCAGTGAGGATATCCCAGCCCCAAGAAACCCCTCATTAGTGGGAAGGACAAATGAATATTTACATTCCTCCAGCGACAAAAATTATCAGCAGAGATGGATACAGCTGAATTGACATGGACATGCCATTCTTGCTGCTGATAACCAGGGAATAAATGGGGTCACTGCAGTCTCCTCCAACAGCTGTATTTGGGGCACCAGAAATCCTAGGGCCAAGGGTGAGCAGGCTACCAGGCCTTTATACCAGTTGTCAATATAAAACCAGATTTAAATGGAGGAAAGTTGGAGGACAAATCTTATGGGTGGGCAGGAAACTCCTCTTCCTGGGAATCTGCTGGCCTGGAGATAGCTACCAGCCCCAGCCAGGGCTTCAGGCTGGTCTTTGAGGTTTCTGGGTCCTGGCTGCAACCCTGCTGCCATTTCTCTACTCACACCCTCGACAACTTCAGGGGCTGCATGGCTCACTAGGGTTTCCCAGCTGAAATGTGTCTCGTAGCTGCTTCATCTGGGCTTTGTCCCCACTTGCTCCTCCTTGTTAATGAGTCCAGCACGGCTTCCAGTGCTGCCAACTGCCCAGCCCTGGCTGCACTACATTGTTTTCACCCATGAGACTCATTTCTTCTTAGGGTAGAGAGTGAGATTCCCAGTACTAATTCTTCTGGGTTTCTTCCCCTCTGTGAAAGGAGATCGATTGAAGTTATTGTCTGATGGACGTTGCAGGCATCATCAGTGCCTGGGATGAGGTTTCAGCCAGCAGCTTATCCTGGGGATCCCTGCAGACTGCCAGCCCAGTGACTGGTTGTTCAGTGCAGTAAGCAGATGTTGCTCTGCTCCACAATTCCCTTGTTGGAGGGAGCACTGCTGGGATAACCCTCCAGCCCCTGCCCATTGGTGACTGATGCATACAAACAGTTCTGGGCTGCAGCTCACCAAAGGGTTTCCAGCCTCCACCCTGGGGAGCTCAGGGACTTCACAAGACATCACTTCAGTGGTGAGAGATATTCTCTTCTAACTTGAGCTGTTGTGGAGACAGGTTATATTTTTTTTTTTTCTTTTCTGGTGCCAGAATTTACCTTAAATAGCCATCCCTACCCTCTCAGCGATTTGCAGCAGGCAGTGACAGCTCCTCTTGGCTTTCCTTTGGGTACACCACAAACATCAAGGTTCTTCTTAAAGCAGCCTCCATTTCCTTGGCCAACTGGTTCTCCAGGTGCTGGCTCTTTGTGGGGCACTTTGCTCCTGTAAGCAGCAACAGTGTTTGTGCAGTGCCAGAGCACTGCCCGAGCTGCACGGACACAGAGGGGTGCCGAACAATATTGACTTCCTTGCTTGGTTTTCTCATGGGTTGGGCCTCGTAATCCTGTAACTTGATCATTATTATTGGCAAATAGGCCCCTGGGCACTCTTTCAGGTGAGGTGCTGACAACCAGAACCACAAACCCTAAAATATTTATCTTTCCAGGACAAGCAAATGGAGCTTGCCTTATTTCCAAAGCATTTCCCTACACATCTCCCAAAATTTTGTAAAAATGGGGGGGGGTTTGGCCAGCTTTATGTCCTCTTGGAAATTTACTCAGCAAACTGTTCAACATCTGCTCCAGGACAAGCTCTGTTAAGTTACTCCAACTATTTATTTTGGTGTAAATACTGGCATGCTAACCTCCAGGTCTGTGCCCTTTTCTCCCCTGATTTTAGTTCAATATGTCTTGTGTGTTTTGCGATCATTTGGGAGATGTTTTGAGCCACAACTTAGGTTTCTGGCAAGTCTCTTAAACTTCTGTGTCCCTGTGTCCCACAAGGCACCAGATCAGCCTTGGGCTGGTTCAGCAGGAGGTCTCTGACAAGTGCAACCCAGCCTGCTGGGAGGAAGCTTAAGGACCAACAAAAGCAGTTGTTAACCTCAGTGCTTGGTGTAGTGCATCCAATGGAAACCCACTTCAACAACCCTATTGACTGAGAAGGATGTAAAATAACCTCCCTTTTGTACTGCAGGGATTTGCTTGATTGCTAGAAAAAAAACCCAAAACACCATGATTGCAGGTGAGAAGTGTTTTGATCTGAGGGAAAGATTATCAGATGGAGGAGGGAAAACCTTATTGTTTCAGAAAATTATCCCAGTTCATGGGAAGAGAGGAAAAAGATGTTATATAGCATCAGTGGCTGTGTTTTCTTTACTTATTTTTTCTTTTCAAATCCTTTACAGATAAGATCTGTGTCTCATCCCCAGTGCTAAACTCAGAGGGTATTGGGTGAGACCCTCTCCACGCCTGTCACAATGGGAGCTCTTGGAAGGGTTTTGCTTGGTGCAAAGTGAGTCCAGGGCCATCAGTGATCACTGGGCTCATGGCACAGGGTCTTCTGGAGATGAAGGTGGAGTAGACAGAACCCCTTCCCAGGACATGCTTGGCAGGTCACACAAAGCAGCTCCACTTCGTCTCTGCAGTCCAAAATACTTGGGGGACACTGGATCTGCTGTTTGGGGCCCCAGATTCAGTAAGGTGACACCTTCTTGCATTCAGCCAAGGTATCTGTTTCACAATATCATAGAGGAATATAATTTTGGGTTTGGTTTTGGAGTAATAGTCAAGGACCGGTTTAGGCAAAATTCTTCTGGAACAACAGCATCTGTAAATGTTCACATTTGGGCAAGGCTTGTACTGCTGTAAATCTGTATTACCCCATTGAGCAGAAGAGAATAGAACTAGATTTTACACTACAGATGTAACCAGGAGGAGGGCCTGGCTGGATGATTAGTGTCTTGGCTCAATTCACACTTTAATGGAACCAGATTTGTTGCTGAGCTCTGTCACAGAGGCCAAATACCTTGACCCCTCTCCACCTGAGCATCTGAAAATAGAGCAAACTCAGCTGAAATTCACCTCGTGCAGCATCATGACTCTTCTGTAAGCCATCCTGTGTCTACCCACGGTTAGCACAGAAAAACAGGCATGAGGAGAGCATTGGCTCAATGACTGGGAACTGATCCTGGTGGCACAAGACACACAAATGTTCAGCTGAGGCTGAAGGAAACTTCCATACGGTGCAAGTTAAAGAAACGCAACCCCAAGACCAGAGGTCATGCTTGAAAATTGTGACTGTGGGTTTTGTCTCAGGTCCCATTGCTGTGGCCACTGGGAACTCTGTGGGAAGCATATAGACCATCAGACAGAGGACATGAAACCGAAGGCAAAGGAAACACTGATCAAAACTGAATACAACTGCTCTTTCCTCAGTTAAAGAGTCACACTGATTACTCCAGTGCTCTTGGCCTGCTGGTATTTTAATCAGAGGGTCCCATGAGCACATTGCACTTAATGTGTATTAAACACCCCAGCCAGGAATGCAGGCAGCAGAGACAGGAACACTCAAGGATGAAGTGCCTCTTAATGTGTTTTCCTGTTTAAACAAAACCGTGTACTGGCTAAACACGGCTACGGAAGGAGGCAGCGGCCCTTGGCAAGCCAGCCTACCTGCGGCACGCTCTCAGCACATGTTTGCTCAGTGGGTTTGAGGAGTGCACTGAATGTGTTTGTAAAGCCATGTTCGTGTGTGTGTGTGCCCTGCCAGGCAGCAGGGAGGGCTGCCCATCCAACCGCTGACCCCAGAGTTGCTCTAACCCAGGACGTCGTTATTTCTTTGCAAATTGCTTGGAAGAGCTGGATTAGTTCCCAGGCAAATTTAGAAAGAAGTTAAGTTCTGACACCAACCGAAGGTCCAATCACAAAGCAAACACGGGCAAAAGTACTCGGGGGGAAGACAAAGACCTTGTGTGGTGGCTCACAAGCCCTGCCTGGTTGCAGAGAGACATCACTAGCCAGAGAGGTTCTGTGGCTGATAGGCAGCACCCAAAACGGTATCTGGGTGTCAGGGGAGTCACAAAGAGCTGCCTGTGGACAGATGCCACGCTCCCTCTCTTCCTGCTTGGAGGCCAAACCTTATTACCAGGTTTAAGAGTCTCACCCAACACATTCAGTATCATCTTGCTTTTGGGACAAATCTAAGTAAAGGTAGGATATCCAACTGTCAGTATCTGTCCATTTCCTTCCTATTATGAAGCTGACATCAAATCCTGCTATTTGGAAAAAAAAAAAAATCACGTATGTGGTAATTTCTTTATTTTTATTTTTGGTTATGGTGCATGCTTCATGCTTACCAGTCCCAGATGCTCACCTAGTTACCCCCAAAATCTTCATCCTGCTTGTAAAGACTGAGGCTTTAAAACCACAGAAACCAGACATCTTTCACAAGCTCTTTGAAGCCTGATCTTCAGAACTTGGAGTTTCAAGCTTTCCTCTTTCACATAGAAGAGAGAAAGAAGAAAATGTAATGGAAAGTTGCAATGCTGCTAAAGCTGCACAACTGCAGCATCTTGGTCCTTAACAAAAGCTCCAGATACTGGAATTCAAGATGAAATAAATCAGATTGACAACATTGTATTAAAAGCACTAAATACATTTTCACTCTTATTCTATTTCTCTCTGTGTGACTGTACTTGTGATGACAAGTCCTGCCATTTAGATAAGGAACCAGGCTTTGAAGCCAGGACTTGAATTAGGTTTTGGTGTCTTTTCCTTCGTAGGGAACTCTGCCTGTTTGGTTTGTCTCTTTCCACATTGAAAAGAAATATTCTCAAACCAGGCAAGCTTCACTTTTCCCCCAGATCTCTTTCAATTCCAGCTTGTTCTGGCTCAGTGCCTCTTTATGCCATCCAAAGCATTGCCTGCAATACAAAGAACAGAAAAAGAGAAATCCATTCAATTAAAAAATGACATAAAATAAAAAGTGCTTTGGAGGGCAGGTGTCAGAGCTGGGAACTGTTCTCACTGTCTGACTCTGGTGAGTTTGTTAACTTTAAGGATTATTAACAGAAAATTCATTTCCTCTTCTTACACCAGTTTCATCTGCAATTTGTGGTGGCTTGGGGTGTATTTTTTCTACTTTGAAAATGTTTTCTCTTGTCTGTGTACACTGATAAATTCCCATTACATCTCCTGAGAAAAAGGAATGTCTCTGTTAAAAGAAAAGCTGTGGTGCTCTGTGAAGTCCTCACTAAGGTGGAGGGATCCTTTCTCTGGATTCTGCTCTTTATTCATCGTGAGGATTCCCCAGCTGCTCTGGAGCTCCTAATTTTTGCTAAACCTGGTAAAGTGTCTGTTGGAGGAATCAGTATGCATATGGGCATTTCTCCAAAGCTGCCTTCTTCAGCACAGAGCAAATTAAATTCAGTGTCAGTCCCAGGGCTGCTTCCCTCAGGGCCCTTTGAAAACCCCAGCTTTTAAGTCCTGCTTCAGCCTTGCAGTGGTTTTCTGTAAAGCTTAACAAGCTTAATTTGTTTGGTTTTCTTTCTTTTTCTCCCCCGACTTAATTTGTCTCGCAACACTGTCTTCGCCATACACCAAAAGTCTGTTTTGAGCAAAAAAATGTGGCAACATAATATGAACACACAGAGACTCCGAAAGCTGTCCTTCCTTAAGGTCTCCTAAAATCTGTACATGTTTAGCAAAGGGGGGTAGGGGGTTTCATGAGCTGGCCTTGTAAGGATCTGAGCAGGGGTTGGTGGATAATAAAATTCAGGTGTGGGGTTGTGGCTTAGGTGGTGTTAGGGTAAGAGATGGGGAAAGAGGAACCTGCACATCTCCAGCTGAGGAGGGGGTGAGAAGTGAGCAAAGTGAGCAAAGAGGGTGTGAAAGGGCATAAACTCTGGGCAACGATGTGGCCACCACAGCAGAGGTGGGACCAGCCAGGGGCTTTGGGATAATCCTCACCCCACACTGGGCTTGTGTGTAGCAGCGCACAAGGAGTTTATGAATATAATTCCAGGGCGGATCTGTCTGAAGTGTAAGCACAGGCAATTTCCCTAATGAGGGGAAGTTCATTTAAACGTGGAGATGAGCCAGAGCTAATCTCTGCGTCCGGTTCCCCCCGTGCCTGGGAAGTGCCGGCGCCTCCAGGCTCGCACATCGCTGCGGACCGAGCCGCCCATCTGCCGCGGGGCCACAGCCCGGCACAGAGCCGGGGGCCAGGGGTCAGAGCAGGGCAGGCCCTGCCCCTCTCCCGGCTTGGAGCACGCAGGTACCGGCACGGAAACACCCACCCACTCCCCCAGAAAAATAGAAATAAATGTAAGGGGAGCTGTGCTGCTCCACCGCTGAAAAGAGGGAAGGGCAGGTCTGCATCCTCTCTCCAGCTCCTTGTGCTGAAGGAGGACGTGGGAACTGAACCAGCCTCCCATGCGCTGGGCGAGGAGAAGGAGGAGGGCTGGGGTCAAAAAGAAGAGGTGACAGCCTCCCCACCAGTGGCTTTTTTCAGCTGAAACGCCTCACCTCTGATGGAAAAGCTGAATTGATTCAGGGTGCTAAGAAAATTGCTGGTTAGTAGTGAAAGCAAGAAGCTCAGGTAAGGGGCTGATGAAGAAGAACCTTTAATTTCAGATGGCTAAAAGGCCTTCCAGGGAAAGCCCAAGGTACAGTACAGAGGAAGCCAGAAACAATTACAGAGAAAAGAGCTGCAGACAAAGGCATGAGGATACCACCAGCTCTCAGATATTGCATCTGCAGAGCTCTCCTTTCACAGATCAATAAAAAAGATGCAGAGAAAAAGAAAAGAGAAGAAAAATCCCATATTTTGTAGTGAATGCTTCCTGAATCATCAGCTCTTGGCTCTATTACCTGATGCCAGCCCTCTCTGAAATTGCTGCCCTCCATTCACTGCCAATCAGTAGCCACTGACCCAAGTTCAATTTTCTATTATTTCATGTTATTTTTATTTTGTTAGTGGGAGGTGGCAGGATTGCTGCTGTGCTGTGCAGTGAGAGGCAGCCTGTGAGCAGAGGACATTAGGGCCCATGGTGGGAAAGGGGCTGACTGCCCCATTTCACAGACACTGACCACAATTCATGTGCACTAACAAAGTCTGGAAATGGACTAAAAGATGACTCCAGGCTTCCCCACAACAGCTCTTTTGCATTTTTGTTCCCCCAGCCAGAGCAAAATGTTATTTTCTCTGTTCTTCCACACCAGCATCTCACCTAGTAGGACCCTTCAAATCCTTTAATGCTTTTGAAAGCCTTTGCATTTAACTTTGGATTTGAAACCTACGTAAGTATGTATATATATGTAAGGGTGGGTGTAGGCACACACCTTGAGGAACTCCTAAACTAAAAGGCCTGTCAAGGTTAGGTGCTAAGTAAGCATTTCCCTCCATCACCCCCAGCTTGCTCCTCTCTCCTGGGGGCTGCTCCTGTGCCTGGCATGGTGATGGATGGACAGTGTGCAGGCTGCTGGCCCCCTGGGCTCATGGTGTATTCCCACTGCAGGTTTGCAGCTCAGGGCAGGGTCTCTGCCTGGACTTCTCTAAGGCCTTTGATGCAGCCCTTCACATCATTCTTGACACTAAGTAGGGAAGATACAGTATGGGCTGTTAGATGGGTAAGGAATTGCCTGGATGGCTCAGTCCAACAAGTTATAGTTACGTCCAGATGGAAACCAGTAAAGAGAGGCGTCCCTCAAGGGTCAATACTGGGACCAACACTGTTTAGCATCTTCATCAGTGACACAGACAGTGGGATTGAGTGCACCCTCTGGGAGTTTTGCAGACCACCAAGCTGAACTGTGTGGTTAACATGTTGGAGGGAAGGGATGCAATCCAGAGGTACCTGGACAGGCTTGAAGAGTGCACCTAATGAGGCTCAACAAGACCAAGGACAAGGTGCTGCACCTGGGTCGGGACAACCTCTGGTATCAACACAGGCTGGGGGATGAATGCATCAAGAGCAGCCCTGCAGAGAACTTGAGGATACTGGTGGGTGAAAACTGGACCTGACCCAGCAATGTGTGATTACAGCCCAGAAAGCCAGAAACATCCTGGGCTGCATCCAAAGCAGCGTGGGCACCAGGGGGAGAGAGAGGATTCTTCCCTTCTGCTCCTCTCTGGTGAGACCCCACCTGGAGTGCTGCATCCAGTTCTGGGACCCCCAGTACAAGAAACACATGGACCTATCTGAGTGGGCCCAGGGTAGGGCCACAAAAATGATCAGAACTATGAAATAGTCAAAGAAAGGCTGAGGGAATTGAGATTGTGCAGCCTGGACAAAGGAAGGCTCTGGAGAGACCTAACTGTGGCCTTTCAGTACTAGAAGTGTATTTATAAGAATAATAGAGAGAATTTTTTTACCATGGACAGGATTAGGGGTAACAGGTTTAAGCTGAGAGAGGTTAAGTTTAGACTGGACACGAGGAAGAGATTCTTTACTGTGGGAGTGGTGAGACATGGGTACAGGTTGTCCAGGGGAGCTGTGGATGCCCACACCTGGTAAGAGCAAGGGCTGTGGCACAAGGACCTGTAGAGGCTCTGTTTTGCCCCAGAGAGCAATCCCTGCAGCACTGCAGAGCCTGAGCTGTCCTGCACACTCAGGGCTGCTCTGGCCCCTACAGGTTCAGAAAGTGGCTCCTGTCTCTAGCTTTATTAGGAAGATTTTGCTAATTTTATGGACTGCCCAGACTGACATTTCTCTGACCATTTGTCAGAAGCACCACAGCAAAAATAGTACCATTAAAAATGGATCTTACCTGTGACTTGAAACTGAAAGCCATTATGTGGGCTAGCTCTAAAATTTATGCCTTAATATTGTGAGATGGGTTTATAAAGGAGCTCCATTCCAGGTTCCCATTTTCATCTCTTCATGCAGCCAGCACTGAAGGATTACAAGCACTTTTCTGACAGGCTCTCTCTTTACACCACCTCTTACTCATCCCTAAAAATCACCAAGTGAGTTTTCCAATATCCCATTAGTCACCTAAGGACACTATTCATGCTGAAGTTCATTACTTTCAGTTTAAGGAAGATCTGTGGCACACAGTAGCTAAAGTTTGATTTAAAATCCTTTATTTCCAAAGGAAAAAAAAAAATCCATCCCCTTAATAATATTTACTAACAATTTTTTAAAATTTTCATTTTGCCAGCTGGGTGCACTCAGCAGACTCAGGTTCAGGTCACTGGTGCACAGAATGAGTGGCAGCTGGCTGTAATCTGTGCACTCACCACTTTCCAAGGGTTCTGCACACACAGCCAGCAGAACCAGAGGTTTCATTCCCAAAGACACAGGCGTCCGGAGGCGTCATGCTTCCATGCCCTCCGAGAGGGAGGGAGGATGGGCTGTCACCTCCCTTGGTGAGCCGGCAGGGGCAGCCGGGCAGCAGAGCCCTTTGCCCCGCACTGCTGCCTGTCTCCTGCCTTGGGAGGCACTCGCTGACTCCTCCAGTGCCTGCATTAGGCTCTTCTTACATTAGATTGTTTCTAAATTATTAACATGCCTGCTACTCTGTGCTGTGGCTTTGTCTGAAGCCTTTTCCTTTGATCTCCATCGCCTTTGAAACTCTGCCTGTGCGTGTGGGCAAGCCAGGCTGCTTTCTGCAAACCACCACCCTGCAGGGTGATATTTCTCTCGCTGAAACCAGTGCCAAAGGTCCTGCAGCCCCTCCGGGGCTCAGGATGCAAACTGATGCATTGTTTTAATGTTAAGGCAGCTCTTTAGGAGCCTGGGCATTTCCCTACGTCTCACAAGGTGTGGGGCATCTCCTGCAGTCACCAGCAGCAGGTGAGAGCACCAACACACCCTCAGAGGCCCACAGCATCTCCAGTATTAGATCCATCTGTTGCTGCTGCTGGTTTATACCCTTCAAGTGTAAATTCAGGTTGGTTTGCACCCTTCAACTGCCATGCAAGAAAGCTCAAGCATCATCATTGCACACATTTGTATTGCAAAAATGCACGTCTTGTGCCAGACCAGCAGCTGGGTTGCCCAAAAATCTGTCTGTGAAGGCATGTCTCCTTCTGGAGGAGTGTCAGAAAAGGGATGTGCCAGAGCAATCTTACACATGGTGTGTAGCTGAACCTTCCAACACAAAGCCACTTAAAGATATGATGAGATGGAGTTTGAAGGCAGGCTTTGGCATGCAGGATGGATGGATCATTGTTTCCCACCTCGACTTTAAATTCTGGAACGTGTCAAAGAAAAAAACACAGGCATAGGAAAGCACCAACTATGACTCTTAGCAAATCCGGTGGACCAGCTGATTACCTGTTGATGAGCAATTTAATTTGAGTTGAATTATATCCTCTGGAAGTCTGGCTCTCGGGGAGGTAATTAACCCGAATGTCTGCCCTCTGATGGGGCTCAGCACGCTGGGGTGTGTGTGGTGTCCATCCACGAGCATCCTACCAGCTGACAGGCAGCAGGCTGCTGCAGGAAATGTCCTGACTGCTGTGCAGGGAGGGAGAGAGTCCTGAGCACGAGGAATACCCATGCTGCTCATCTTCTCATGTCACAGCACTTTTGAAACACCAGTTAATAGGGACTGTTTCAAGAAGGCTTTGAAATCAGAAAAAACCCCTCTGTTTCAGCCATGTGCTGAATTTGTTTGATTTGAGGGGAAGCTGGGCTAGCCAACTCCCCCTGCCATTAACATGAACTGGCTGGGGCCCCAGGCTATCCCAAGCTATTTTATTTGCTGCAGACTTTATCTTTTGTGTGTGGTTTATATTTAGGCCTGGCTGTGCAAGGCTGTGCCATGCTGCTGGGCAGGCACTCGTTCCCTCTGACACTAATGGCAGCGCTCACGTGAGAGAGGGCTTGCTAAGGGGAGCAAAGTGGGGCTTCTGGGCTTCTGTGAGAAAAGGCAAAGTTTCCAAAAAGGCAAAGGCCTTCCTTGTCTTGGATGTTCTGGCTGGGCCCACATTGCAGCAATCACAAGGTTTGGTGGAGGCTCCATCTTAGAAAGACCTTGTGCAGCCAAAGGAGGAGGTAATTCCAGCTCCAGTGGGAAGCCCCATTTCTTTAAGTTCCTAACACTTCAACACTTCCTTAAATGCTTCTGTTATGGTCTTTGATAAAATGTCTGGCTCTTTGCTGTGTGATTATTTGTGCCTTGATCTTACTCTTCCAAAGCAAAAGGAGACAGCACGTTACAAACACAACTGCAACAAGAGTTAAACGAGCAAGATTGCTTAAATATCAGTAGCACTGGGGCACGTGCCAGGAGCCAAGCAGTTGGTAATTTTGGTAATTCTGGAGTGAATGAGGCCTTACATTGTTTTTATCCAGGAACTACAGGAGCAAATCGAGTGTATATAGACAAAGATCACATCCTAGCACGCTGTAAAGTGCAAACAGTGTTTGCTGGCAGAAATAGCTGCCAGAGCTTTGTGGACACAAAGATGGATTATTCATTAGGAAAGGATATTTCTGCTGTTATGAGATCATGTATTTTGGGGTGGAGAAATGGTGCATCACAAAACCAGGGCCTGAGCTCACTTCTACCTTGTGCAGCAGTGTAAGGTCTCTGCAGAGCTGAAGCCTTCTCCACCCTGTGTCCATCACCCATTCTGGAGCAGGTCTGCTCCCTGAGCATTACCCTTGTCTGCCAGTAAACACATGGCTGCTTGCAGCTTCAGTGTCTGAAACCACCACTTGACTGCCAAGATTTCTCAATGCAGCTCCTCAGAGGCATGTCTAGTTATGCATTTTCCTTTACTTAATGCAAAAAGAAAGAAAGGGTGGGGGGAAAAAGATGATTATCAGTAAGAGCTACGTGTCCCACATCTCTATGGCAACCATGTGCGGTTTGGCAATGACACAGGTACATCCAGGAACAGCATCCACCTCAAACCAGCAGCCTGCACACAGGGCTGGAAATCTGTGTGGCACTCTGAGAGTAAGGCACAGGAATTGGAGGGCCAGCACAGAATTACCCTCCCAGGGAATTTTGATGTCTTTACTAGAGGGCAGTCAGGCATGAGTCACAATGTGCCTCTCACAGCACATGACATCAAAGCAGCCACGTTCCCCCTCTGGGTGAAGGGGCACCTGTGGGCAGAAGGCACTCCAGTGACTTAGTGAGCATGTACCAGCTTTGGGGTGACATGAGGGATCCAATGAGCAGAGGGAGGTGGGGGATATGAGGGGCAGGATTTGCCACACTCATATTTTTATGTAACCAAGCAGGTCTCAAAATGTGGCCAAATGATTCCCACTCCACAGTTTTGGTCCAAGCTGTGATGGGAGAGCAGAATGCATGGGGCATCAGCCACCAGCAAGAAGCCACATCCGTGGGCATGAGTTTGCTGTATCTTGAGGAAAAAGCAAAGGGCAAAAAGGGGTGAAGTTTTTGAACTAACTGGTTGGGATATCCAGCTGCTGCAGAGGCTGTACCTGCCCCCCAGCCAGCACAAGCCCCAGCCCAGCCAGGTCTCCAGCAGTGTCGGAGCTGTGAAGGTGGTGGCAAGCAGTGGAGTGGTTTCAATGAGAGAGTGCTTCCAAGGTGCTTTGCACAACAGGGCTTTTAGCTCCCAAAATGGGGGGTTAAGCCTGGGGGAAGCTCTCCAAGAGACTTCTGTCCCAGCAGCACCATGTCTCTCTCCACCTCCTGCCCTCCACCTCCTTCCAGAGCTATCTCTCTCAGGATGCTGGTGAGCATCACCACTCCCCAGGCTGGCTCCTCTGTTGGTCCGTGGGGCAGGAACCTGAACTTTGGGGCAGAAGCATCAAGGTCTAACACTTCCCATCCTAGTGGACTGGCTAGTTTTTTTTTTTCCATTTGAGCCTTAGGAGATCCTTGACTTGAATGGGACCTGAACTTGTTTAACATCTCCAATGAATATTTGTCCATACTTTTCTCTGAGGCTGAATATCTTTGCAAGATTATGCCCCCTTCCTTCTTCCTCATTTCTCAAGTCATGCCCTTGGTTTTATTCTAAGCAAATACAGGTTTTAGGCTTCTTGAGAAGTCAAATATTTAATGAACTCTCTCAGTGATGGTATTTTCCCTCCAAACCCTGTGACTAACACATCGTTTCTTGTTTAGAGCTCTGCTAAGTGGGGGGTGAGGGCTGGCCACCCATGGGGCCACACCAGCAGGAGAGTACACAGGACATCAAGGAAAATGAGAATTCTTCTCTACTCAGTACCCAAGGGGCTGCATCTAGGGGACTGTGGTAGGGCAGAGTCCTAATGCTGTCTGTGGGGGAACCTAGAGCTGTTGTCCATTGCCTAAAGGGAATTACAGGGAAGAGAGAAGCAGGCTCTTCCCAGAGATGCACACAGAAAGGACCAAGGCAATGGTCACACACTGTGACAAGGGAAAATCTGCTTCATTAAAAGGAAAGTATCTTGCCACAAGGTTGGTCAAACACTGGCACAGACTGCCCAGTGAGGAGCTGGCATCTCCATCCCTGGAAAAACTCATAACCCGAGTCCTTGAGGACCTGGTCTAGTTTTGGAGCTGGCCTTGGCTTGGGTTCCTTCTCCCTGAAATTATCCCGTGACTCTGCAATTCTATTATACACATAAAAAAAAAGGACGAGAAAATTAAAAAGAAAGGTAAAGAGAAAGCATTGTTTCTGTTCAGCTTCTGATAGCAATAAAGAATAAAGCAGCAGGCTTAAGCACAGCTCTGAAATGATTCAGTCTGATGAGTCTGCTGATAGCTATGTCTGAGAAAAACACAAACTGCAAAACACAGCTAGACATTGTTTATTCTAAACCTAACATAGGATTTCTCCTTTATTTTTTTCTCCTTATGAAATTTTCAAATCCACACAGGACTCTTCTGCCCCCTTAATGCACACAAATCAAATTTGTTTAACAGATTTTTTACAGATTTTGCTTTGCTGTGTGAAAGTGGAGAGCTGGAGCTGCCTGATTTAAAGCAAGCTGCTAAAGCTCCCTCAGGATGGCAGGGTGGCCATTTTATTTCCTTCAGCTTGAAATAAAGCCCTCTTTCTAAAGCCCTCATTTGATTTCCACACTTGATCTCAGGTATTCTCAAGAACCAGAGCCTTATCACTACAAAGGTAGTGCAGATAAAAGGCCTGACACCCACCCTCCATGAGGCCTTTTGCCAGGAGAGCCAGGGGCAGAGCTCCCTGCAAAGCAGCTGTTTTATTCCCACTGCTTTGCTGCAAACTCCCTGGTGCTTTTTTGTGCCCCAGGTCCTTGGGTTGCCTGCACTGGGTGGAAATTCCACTCACAGCAGCCTTTCCCACTCCTTTTCTTTCTTGAAATCTCTCAGGTATCTATTCAGATTAAATTCTCTCTCTCCCACCCAAAGGCTATTGGTGGCTGAATTCTTTAGGAAGGGGTGCTTCTGGCTGCTACAATCTCTTTGGAAACCCAAGGGTTTCTCAAGCAGAGCACATAATATTTTTCAGGCATAAGGTGCTCTCTCCCCCAGGTGGGCAATTCCACCCTGCAGCTCCACCATCATTAAACTGAGAAAAAATCACCCATTTGGGCCTGTCTGACCCAGGTTAGACAGAGGCATGGACAGGGCTTCATTTCTGCTCAGCTGGCCCAGGAGGTGGCACAGGGTTGCACCAACCACAGGGGATCAGCCAGTCCCTGATGGGACACAGAGTGAACCTGTCAGCTCTCAGGGAGCAGGTTCCCCCCAGCACAGTGTGTTTGTTCCGGATACACTTCTTGTATCAGGGGACTGTGGCAGTTCTGGTTTGTTGGGAAAAGCCCCAGAGCTCCACTGAGCCTCCTGCCAAGCAAAAACCCTGGGAGCCCTGTCTGTCCCACCCACAGAGATTCTCCCAACACCACGGGCTCCAGCAGCCACGCTGAGGTGTTGGCACTGGCATGGCACAAATGTGGAAGGGTCAGGCCTGGGAGTAAGCTGGGACTTAAAGTGGGAAGGAGGCTGAGGTGACTGAACCCCAGAACCACCTCCCAACAGATCCCACATCGTGGATCTCCATGAAAATTGCAGATGGCAAGATGATGGCACGGTGAGCACAGCTGTCCCATGCCAGGGGTGCTTCACTCACAGCTTTTGGGATGATCACAGCCAAACAGACCAGAGACCACCTGAGGCAGCAACTGGAGCCATGGGCACTTAGGCACATCCTCTTGGAGCCTCCAGCTTCAGTGAAAGCTTGACCTGCTCTTGTGGCAGCTCCCACTGGCTGGTCTCTGCTGCTTCTCCAAAGCAGTGCTCAGCTCCTGCAAACTCCTACAGGATTTTAGGCACCAAACCTGCTGAAGAGTATCAGAGGAAACAAAAAGGGAACCTGGAAGTCTCTTTCATGTGGTGCTGGAAAGAAAAAACAGCAAGTTTAAGGAACAAAGTGTAAAACAAAGTAACTTGTGGCTGCCAAGATGAATCTCCTGTGGCTTGCCTGAAACTAATCCTTTAGGCATGACACTCTTCTGTCACAGGAAAGGAGTCACTCTGTTGCACATGACCGACAACAGTGATGAGAGATCAGGAAGGAAGAGAGCTATCACGGTGACAAGCTGTGTTCATATGACACTGCAGCACAGATCCAGATGAGGCAAAAATAGCATCCTGATTGTCTGGACAGGTCAGAGGATGATCAAGAACTCGGAGGGGAAGTTTTCAGGGCAAATCAAGAGGTGTCTCTGCAACACCCATGCCTTGTTTCTGTGCCATGCAGGTGATGCTGTCACTCATGACAGAGCATTCCCACAGAGCTCAGATGCAAGGGCTGGCACGTGGCACTGGGAGGAACATCACAGTGGTCCACAAGCCACTGTCCCATGCCAGGCAGGATGCTCTTCAAGGGTCACTGGAGCACCAGGGACCCGCCAAGGGGACAGCAGCCCAAGGAATGTGTCAGATAGCCACGCATGTTGGAATGGTTACGGCAGCTCAGGCAGAGCAGGTGCCCTGTGAGTCAGGGCTGGGTGGGGAGCAGAGCGTGTCTGCTCCTCACCCGACAGCCCTGCCTGGCACAGGGGGGTGGGAGGCACACAGGGCACTGCCATCTCCAGATCCAAGGCCCTGGCAGCTGCTCCATGACAGTGTCCTGTTGCAAAGGGGCCAGCTTAGAGGTGACCCCTGGTCCTGAGCTCTTCAGGCTGGTGGGATCTGCCTCCAGCCTCTGTGCTGAGGGAGATGTGCTGTGAAAAGCAGACCATTCCTACACACTCCCATTCTTTCTCTTTCAGTTTTTCCCTCTGTCAAATTGAGAACAAATCTAGGATCAAGGTAAGGAGACCAACATCTCCCAAAAGGGATGAACCAGGGAGAAACCTGAGCAGTACCCACACTTTGCATGGGATATATAAATGCATGGAGAGACACCCAACCCCAGGAGGTTTCTCTGCAGGAATTGACAGCACCCAGGACAAGATGCCTGTGTCTTGTGTCCTGTTCCCACCAGCTGCAGCCTGGACTGCTGGCACAGCCCCTGGCTGACCTGCTGGGACAGGGCCAAGAGAGCTGGTTTGGCAAGGCATGGGCTGTGCCCTCACTCCAGGCACAGCCTTTGTCAGAGCTTCTCCCAAATCCTCTGGGATGCCACATCCTGTATAATCCAGAGGCTGGAGCAAGCCCCTGGTCCAGTGTCCCACCTGTGTATCACAGGAGGGGTATTGAGCCCAGGGGACCGGCTGTTCTCTAAAATTCTGTTGCACAGAAAAGCCACTCAGCGTATCTGTTTGGCTTGTTTGAGCATTGCCTTGGTGTCTGAGGAGACTTTACTGATCACTGGGCAGGTAATGAGGAGTCAATCTGCCCACCCTTCTCCTCATGCCTCCCTTAAAAGCTATGCTCAGGGAGCCTGCCTTGCATTTCCATTTTGTGCCTCTTTGTCAGGGACATACACACAGAGCAACCATGGCACACAGCAAAACAGTGCTAGGAAGTATATTCAGCAAACCTGTCCTCACCTCACCTTGAGTTCTGCGTGCAGTTTGATCACTGCAATATGAAAAAGATATTAAACTACTGTTGGGCATCCAAAGCAGGGCAATGAAGATGGTGAAGGGCCTTGAGGGGAAGCTGGATAAGGATGGCTGAGATCACTTGGCCTGTTCAGCCTGGAGGAGGCTGCAGGGAGAGCTCATTGCAGTTGCAACTTTCTTGGGAGGGGAAGAGAAGGGGCAGGGGCTGATCTCTTCTCTGTGGTGCCAGGGACAGGACCCGAGGGAATGGCCTGAACCTGCTCAGGGGTGGTTTAGGTTGGATATTAGGAAAAGGTTCTAAACCCAGAGGGTGGTTGGGCACTGGAACAGGCTGCCCAGGGACGTGATCACAGCACCAAGCCTGTCAGAGTCCACAAAGTGTTTAGACAGTGCTCTCAGACACATGGTGTGACTCCTGGGGATGGTGCTGTGCAGGGCCAGGAGTTTACCTCAATGATCCTTGTGGTTCCCTTCCAACTCAGCATATTCTGTGATTCCTCTTTTATCTGCAGGGTTGTATTTTAAGCTGGGTATTACAAGGCTTATTTACCACCTTATTTTTGATGGTAAAGAGAGTGGAAGGGCCCAAATGACTCATCTCATTGGCCAGCAGAAAGCCAAACCACTGCTCCTCCCTCCTCAGCTCCAGTGGGCAGCCCTGGGTCCCTCAGACACAATGCTGCTCAGGCTCCCTCTGCCAGGGACATCTGAGCTCAGCAAAACACCAGTGTGTGAGGAAAAAATACCCTCAGTGCCACCAGAGAAGGAGTGCACACATGAGGGTGTGTTGGTGGGTACACAGACACATATCCCTACGATCAGGAACTTTTCTGTGGCACAACAGGCAGTGACTTGGGTGCCCAGCTGCAGTCCAATGCAGCCCAAGTGGCTTTCACAGAATCAGTCTGTCCCCACTCAGCAAAAGACAGATGCTGGGAAGAAGGCAAACCCCTACTGAAGGGGACCCACCTGCCCTTGTCCCCTTAACCCAGAGTGGTGCCGGGGTGAGGGGCTTGCCCAAACTCACCCTGTAGGGAGGAACAATTCAGGTTTTACAAAGCCCAGCCTTGTGCTTTGTGTGAGGAGGGGTTTAAGCTGTAATCTTCCTTTGCCAGCTCTTGTGTACAGATCAAAGGGCAGGATACCATACAGGCTTCTTTGGATGAAAGATACTTTAAAAAGTAGAGAAGCATTTATTCCTGACCCCTTTCCACCCTGATTTGAGATGAAGGATCACACCAGGCTCACTGGCAGCCAGGCTGGCACAGCAGCTTCCCCCAGAGGGAGATTTTACCACATGACATGTGTCTGGGCATGGGAGGAACAGCGATAGCATCAGCTGAGATAAGAGGAGAGAAGCTGTTATCCTGGCAGCCTGGAGGTCAGGAGAAGAGGCAGCTGAACAAACTCCAGCTCCAAGGGCCCAAAACCCCACAACTGTCATAGCCTGGATTATTTTGGAATAAATATGTACCTGCCACTCCCAGCACACAATTGCTTTCATCATCAAACTGAAAGAGTAGGTTTGGATTAAATATTACGAAAAAATTCTTTACTGTGAGGGTGGTGAGGCACTATCACAGGTTGCCCAGAGAAGCTGTGGGTGCCCATCCCTGTAAGTGTTTAAGGCCACGTTGGACGGAGATCTGAGCAACTTGGTCAAGTGGAAGGGATCCCTGTCTATGGCAGGGGGGTTAGATGTGAATTAGGTGGTCCCTTTCAACACAAACCATTCTATGCTTCTGTAATTCTGTGATCCTTAACAGTGGGGCTGTGCTGAGGCTGTTCCATGTGCATCTGCAGGTCAAACACACACCACAAATCCCTCCTGGAGATAAGCACTGTGGCATGCAGAATGGCCTCCTCTGATAAATAAACCAGTGCAGCCTCCCACAGGAAGAGTCTCTTTCTCTCTGCCTCATCCCAAAGTAGCAGGAATAAGTGTGACCCAAGGCAGGCAGGTGTCAGCAGCCTGGAAAGACTCTGTGCTCACATGAGCAGGCTGGGAGCAGCAGTAGAAGCTGCTGGTGTGCAGCTGAGAGGGTTGCAGAAAGGGGTGTGAATTTAGGCCCATGCCAAGTACTTTGATGTGAAAGATTTATTGTTCTGCCTGGCAGCCATGCTCACAGAGAGAAATAAGACACCATCACTGGAGAGAGGACTGCCTGCTATAAGCATAAACTGTGCCCAACTCATCCGCTCTGGGTTCTTCCAGATTTACCTGGGGAACCTCTCAGAGGAAAAAAACAAAAAGATTTTTCTGTCAAATGCACTCGTTGAGGCAGTTTTTTCCCACCTGATTTGGCTGCACAGTTCTGGATGCAAATCCAGGTGGGGTGAGGTCTCTGCTCATGCTCTCAGTGGCTGCTGCTATGGGGACCCCCTGGTCTGATGCTGCATCCCAGGATGTGGCACCACACTCTGAGCTTCCAGACTTCTGCCCTCTGGACATGCACATGCATGGGGAGCTTGCTGCCTCACTGCTCCTCTCTGGAGTAATTTTTTACCTTACTGGCCTACCTCGGCCAAATGCAGCAGCAGGACAAAGGCAGGCCCAGGCAACCAGGTTTGTACAAACCCAGTAAAAACAGCCCCCAAGATAAGGCAGGATGCCCTCTGTGCTGAGGAAAGCATAAAAAAAGCTGGCACCAGTACAACACCAGGGAACCCAGGTGATCACAATTGCTTATGCAAGCACAATATGATGGGGGAGGTTGTGGGCTGACCCTAACTTTCATGGAAAAGGTTTTGCCTGATAAACGTGCTGAGAACTGCAAATCCCCATGCATGCTGTGTTCCCAGCCTGTTTCAAGGCCAGGAATTAAGCCAGCTTTGCAGGCAAAGCCATGAGGACACTGGGGAGCTGTCAGCCCAGCAGATGATTTAATAGACCAGCAACACCACAAGAAGGGCCAGGGCCAGGCTGGGGCTCACCAGCCACTCTTGTGGCAGCACAGCATTGCCCTGGCTCCCTGCTAAGCACAGACCACTGCAGCCCACGAGCAGCCATATGCCTGAGCCACAGCAGCAGACAGAGCATCTGCCACTGCCCTGGCCAGCTTCTCAAGGACTGGGAGGCATGGCTCCAATAGGAACGGTTTTATTTCCCAGCCTGGAGAGGTTTTTCTCCATTTGGAAGAGGACTATCAGCCTTTTCTGACCTTCTTCCAAGGGACAGATGTTTTTGCTCTATCACTCATTCACTGCTAAGGCTCCAGGCTATAGCTACTGCTATTTCTTTTAGGTTTTGGATTCAGTTCCACAGCAGTGGTCCCTGGCTAAGTTAGGCTGTTTAATTAGTTATTAAAATGGAAACACTTTTTTTTGGATCACATCTCCTACCTACATTTTGGAACATGTCCACTAATAGTAGATGCTACTCAGACAAGCATTTATTACTCTGCCTTGAATAGAGTAAATAATTTTGGCAAGTCAACCTTTCTTCTTTGGATTTGCCAGGCATCTGACTGCCTCTCACATTTGCTTTCAGGAGGGTACATCTGCCAAAGACAAGGCAGCTGGACCAGGCAGAGTACTCTGTCACCCCAACAGCAGCATTCCCACGTGGCATTACAAGAGGATATAGGGTTGCTCCATCCCTTTGGAGTGATGGTTTGCTCTGAAAGCCTGATTAAGTGCTTGTGGAGCTATCTTGTGGCAGGATTTCCTGTTTATGTTGCCCTACACCTTGTTATTAGCATCACACCTCTGCTGAATGTGTGTCCTCACCCTGCAGCTCTGCTCCAGTGGGGCAGGGAGGAGGTGGTTTGGGAAGGTGAGTCATGAAAAGGCTGGGGGCAATGGCTCTAAGCTGATGACAGAGAAGAGGAACCATGTGGGAGCAGCTGTGAGGGGACAGACCACGGCCTGCCTCCTCTGCCCCTGGTAAACCACCAATTTACTTTCCAGCTACACCCCAGGTGGAGGTAAGAGTCCACCATGCATTCATCTGGGCCTTGTTTTGGCACAGGGTGTCCAGGAGCCAGGAGATGCCAGGAGCACAGACAGATCCTTAAGCGTCTCAGGCTGCTTTTCTCAGCTGCTTTTTGTCCTCTCATGCATTTTACCTTCCAGAACACTCCTTTCCTCAGCAGGAAGGTGCCGCAGGCTCTGTGCCATGCACGCAGCCTCAGCAGGGTTGTGTCGCCCTGGCCCCACTGTGCATTGTGCCATCATGTCCCACACCAAATTAAGCAGTGCCCTACAAGTCAGCCTGACACCAAGGAACCAGCTCTGGGTGCCTGACAGAAACAGATCGGTATTTCAGTGGAGGATGCAAGTGTCACAGATGCTCCAAGGCAGCCTGAGGGCAGCCAGAACAGACCACAGAGTGAACATTTCGGTTTCTTGGGTTTGTGGCAGGCTGGTGATTAGCTTGGCCTTTGCATCAAACTAATGAGATGTCTCTGCACAAAGTGACACCCACGCCCCCCTCTGATGCTTGTGTGGGGCAGCGCTTCCCATCACCCAGGCACAACTTGAGCCTTCCCCCTCTAGAGGAAGATTGATGATTTCTGAGTGCTCAGAATCTATCTAGCACTGTTCCCTTCCTTGGCAAGAGGTATTTCCAGGGTCTGGGGTATTTTCCTGGCAGCCAAAAAGTGGCAGTACAATTCCAGTATGTGCCAACCCCAACCACCCAGTGTTCCCACCACTGACATGCATGGTGGGTGGTAGGTGAAACCTCAGATGTTAGGATTAGCTTTTCCAAAGCCCTTCAGAAAAGTTTCAGAAGGTTTGCTGTAAAAAAAAAAGGAGAAAACCATCAAAAGAAAGGTTCTCTTGTCAGATGTGAATGTTCGCTGCTGCAAAGCAAATAAGGAATGCCTCAGGGCTACACTGAGCACCCAAGATTACCCAGTTGTTATTATTTGCATGTTTGGCTGAGGCAAGGGACAAGCACACTGTCTCTGTATCTGCAACCTGCCACACCACCCTGGGAGCAAAATTAGCCACTTATCAGATCTGAAGACTGTGTCCCTGCTAAATGGCTTAATTTGTGCCTTCGTTCAGAAGAGCAGACACAGGGCACATCATCCCACCACTGCCACAGCCATAATCCATTGGAGGTGACATTTCACCAGGTGACAGAGCTGTGGACTGCCTTAGAGGGGTGGTGGGGCTCAGTACCTGCAGAAATGGAAACTCTGGGTCTGTCATGCATACCCTCAAAGCTGCAAAGGCAGCTTGTGAAAAGGGGCCATCTGGCCCCTTGCTCCTTAAAATGCTCATGGCTAAAGTGCTCGTGGGTGTGCACCTCTGGGAGTGCTGGGATGACCCCACTTCCCTGGCATGGAGCCATGATGTGGCTGGGACAAACCACGGGTTCTGGGAGATGGGAAGTTTTACTGGGCCCAGCACCACTGCCATGTCCCAAGGCTGAGCACTGGCTCTTCCCTGGCTGGGGTTGCAGCTATCTAACCCTGACAGGCTTTGGTGGTGCCTGGGTACTGCCTTTGGCCCCTTGGTCCCCTCCTCAGGCTGTGCCAGCTGAAGCCAGCCCAGGCTCTGGTTCTGGAGCTGCTGCCAGGGAGGAAGTGCAGGGAACACCCTGGTGAGTGCTGGTCTGGGTGAGGCAGGAGGGGAATCTCCATCCCCAGCCCCAAGCAAGGCACTGTTACATCCCAGACTCACTGTGGGATGTAGCACGTGCTATCTCAGCTGTCCCAGCAGCTGGCAGGGATGGGATCCAAGGCCTGTGCTGGATTGCACACCCTGGCACAAGGCATGTCCCCAGGAGGGACATGATTCCTCATCCACTGGGACACTGCCCCCATTTCCTGTGAGCTGGGCTGGAGCTCTGCAGGTCCAGCTAAGCTGTGGCACTGCTCCCAAAGGCCTCCTGTGCCAGAGGTGGCTGGAGGCAGCTCCACAGACAGACAAACAGCCACTTCACTGCAGAGCCAACCCCAAAATGTGCCTGCCAGGCCGCCCTGCAGGCCTGAAAACACCCAGTGGTTTGCTGTGCACAGTGCACAGGGCAAGGCAGCCACGCCCCACAAAAACATAAAAATAAAATAAGAGAATAAAAGATGCCCGTGTGTCAGCAGTTCCCCTTGGATGTGCTGTCAGAAAAAGGGCATTTAGGGTAACAATGGAGTCTCTGGGCAGCTTGGAACTGCACAGGGAGCTGCAGACTAAGCTCCCCCCCTTCCAATTTCCAGGCCAGATGGAGCTCAGGCAGGATGTGATACACCAAGCACCCACTGCAAGATTTTTCCTGGCTCGCTTGGGAAGGGATTACACGGTTGTGGCAGCAGGAAGAGAGCCAACAGAGACCTGTGGCCAGACCATATGGGGCACCAGGCTCTGGTGCCGTGCTCTCTGCAAGCCCAGAGCTGCCCACAGCTCCCTGCTACAGAGGGCTCTGCTGAAGCTGCACCCAGCTGTGGACACCCCGTTCCTGGCAGTGCAGGGGTGGCCTCAGCTCATCCACAGTGCTGATCCTGCCCAGGGAGCTGAGGAAAGCTGCTTAGTGCAGGCCATGCTGGGCTGTCTCTGGAGCTGGGCCCTGGCAGCAGCCCCGGCTGCCTTCACGTGGCAGGATGGCAGCAGCAGAGCAAGCAGCAGTGACAGCTGCTCTCTTTGCTGTGGGGATGCTGTGTCGCTCTGCCTCTGGGCTTGCCACCTCACTGCTTTTAATGGATTAAGTCCATTTCCTCAAACTGGAGCCCTGGCAGGACAAAGTAGGCTCCCGTTGGCCCTCTTCAGAGTTCAGCAAGAAGAGTCTCAACCACCATGAGTGGCTAGACCAGCAAGTCACCACACTCCAGGCATGGAAGCGCTCCTGTGGGGCCACCAAAGCTTTCCACCACAGCAGCAAAAGCATTTTTTTACTTTCAATGTCAAGAAATGAAGCGTGTGTGGAGCACACCCGGTCTCCCTGTTGCACCCTCACCATGGCTTTTGCTGGGTGGCAAAGGGCTGCCATTGCAGGGAACACTGCCTCACTCTTCCTCATAGCTCTGTCCTCACCTGCCTCATCAGGGAAGGGCTTCTTGCAGCCAGCGGGCTGGTCAGGCTGACCCCAATATCCCTGGCATCCTAATGTGGGAAATTACTGTTCTGGCTGGGCTCTGTCCAGCCCCAGGAATGTCTCAACAACTGCAAACAGAGAGCAGCTGCTAGCTCACTCATTCACCCAAAAGCTGAATTTATGGAGAGGCTCCACAGCCCATTGCTGTCAGTGTCAGGTCAGCAGGGGTCACTTGGAGGGGCACACTGGGCAGGGGAGGATGCCAGTCCATACTGGATCACAGCATTGTTGCACTGAGGCTTTCAAACTCGACACATTAAGAGGAAAGGCCATCGTGCAGGAAGTGTTGATCCCTTAGTTAAGCACTGAAGGTGTTGCTAAGGGTACTGCTTGCTGTCAGGCCAGGGGATGACTGTGCCCACCCTCTCTCCTTGACAGAGGGAATGTTGCCAAAAAAGTGTTGCAGGAATATCAAAAACTGCTCCCTGCATAAGCTAAGAATCAATAACACTTGGGGAAGTGAAGAAGGGAAGATTTTCTCCCAAGAAAAAGAGGTAGGGCTGTTTCTAGGGGCAGAGTGAAGGTCCAAGCAGTCTTTCCACCACGACTGCAGAGCCAGGCCTGCAGAAGAGGATGGCTGCACCACCAGAAACAGCTGGAGCACCCTGAGTGACAGGGGCTCCTTGGATCTGATCCAAGGGTAGGCAAATATTGGCATAGCTTTCTTTAAATTCTACACACCTGTCCCCACTACAAAGTAATTTCATATTTATCCAACATTTATTTACACCCAGACAGTGCCTGTCGCTGCCCAGGCTCACACCAGGGTCTCCAGGCACCCCTGACAGGACTCACTAAGGCTCTGGCAGCCCAGCTGTGCTGCCTTTCAGCAGGAGCATGCACATCAGCTCTCAAAGATCTGCATCCCAATGACCTGTCTGTGGCTTTTGCATCACTACAAGGAAGCACAGAAGGCTGGAAGGTGTCATTACACAGCAGGGAATTCTCCTGCTAAATTGATGGTTTGCTGAGGTGTACTGTGAACACAGGAAGAGCTGGGGATGGGGAAGATGCCTCAGTGTTTCTCCTTGCTTTGGTAGGACTGATCAGCATCACTGCAGGATGGTGAGGGTCACCTGTGGTCTTTCCCCCATAGAAACCATGCTTTTAAAGAACATTTTGAAGGGTTGGATCTCCCTATAAGTGGGGCTTGTTTGTGGTTTTTGCTGTTTAAGACCTGAGGGAAAGCTGAATTTAGATGGTGCTGTGCAAACAGAAAATAAGAACTAATCAAAGTACTCAGAAAAACTGATAGGTCAGCATTTTAAACCACTAGTTTCATCTTTCAGAACATGTTTCTACCAGCATGGTACATGATATAACTAATAGGTCTAGGGTATACAAATACAATATATTATCACTCTTTCTAGGGTGCTACTTGAGTAGTGTCCTAGAAAAGCTGCTTGTGCAGCTTTCACTTAGCCTGTGGATTAGGACAATAAATTACATGGTCACATACTGGAGATTGGCTGGAATACATGCTCCCACCTGTGAAAGGAGAGACAATGCTCTGGGAACGTGTCTGGGCCGTGCACAGGAAAGGCTCCTGCCTGAAAGATCACTGCCTGTGTGATGTAGTGGAGAAGGAAAGAAGGGAAAGAGGAACAGTGACTTGCCAAAGTGACAGGCTGAAGGAGCTGATGGCCCTGCCAGAGAATAGGGATCTACCCTTGCTGAACTTGTGATATTTCTGTGTCTGATACCAGCTCAACCCACAGGACATGTGATTTCCCTGTCTCCCAGACACCCAGGGAGAGCCATGTGTGATTTTGAGGCAGGCTAGGCATGCAGAACTGCACCCAAATGTTCTCTGCACACTACCAGTATCCTGCCCTGAGCACCCCAGATGGGATGGGCAGACTGACCCCAGCCCCCCCATTGCACAGCTGAGGGGGGAGCCTTGCCTGTGCCTGCAAGGGAGCAGAGGAGACAGCGGCAGTGGCAGCTGCAAATTGCTGCCACACAAACACCATTGCAGAAGCACCTGTGAGGAAATTAAACATTATAAAGCCTGTGCAGGGAATACCTGTGTGCTCACAACCAAGCCACAAACTGGAGGTGGAGAGTAAAGGCAGAAAGGGGGTAAGTGAGGGGAATGAAGGCTCCAGACCCTCAGCTGATGCAGGAGAGGAAGCCAGGTTAGAGCAGGGACCTGGAGTGACTGGCACTGCTGGCCATGCTCAGCTTGCTTCTCCTCTCCTGCCACCTCCCTCCTCCTGAAAACCCTCATCCCAGCCCTGTGAGCACACTGGTGTGTCATGGTGCAATTACAGGCTGTCAACCTGTGTCACCCAGAGGTGGGTGGGAATTAAGGCTCCACTGACATCTAGCATTTTTCTCATTTTTGACAGTCTGACTAGTTTCAGAGTAATTTGGTGTCTTCTTGCATTCTGTTGTTTGGGTTTTATCATTATTACTATAATAACATTACATTTATGCACATTTCTGCTTGATTAAGCTTCAAATAGTAAATACCCACATGTAGAAGTCACAACAAGAAGAAATCCAGGGATCTTCAGTCTCTAGCTGGCCCTGGAGCAAAAAGCACGTGACCCAGGACCTTCACCTTAGAGGAACGCATGAATCCTGGATATGATGATCAGAGAATCGCCTCTGGCAAAAACAAAAAAAAAGTTTGTTCCCTGGCTCCACTGTCCTTTAGGTTCCTACAGCGATCAAGCATCTTCCTTCCTCTCTTTACTCACCTCCTGTTTCTAGCTTAACAGTTGTGTTCATATGTGAAGCATGAATATTGTCTAGAATATGTATTTATGCAACCTCTTAGGCATTTGAGGATGTTTCAGAGGCAGTAAGAAACGTGAGGGCCACCATAAGCAATGCTCACCAAGGCATTACTTCACAATGATCAAGATTTCTCTTTTGGGGCAAGTTACAATTCTGCATCCTGGGTAACAGTGGCACCTTGGTTTAGGAAGTTATTTGCACCTGCCAGCTGTGCTGGAGCAACTCTCTGTGGTTATGTTCAGCAGAGAGTTTCAAAGGAAGTGCTTTCTGGTGCAGGAAGGTAAGCCAAGGGCACACAGGTGGATCACCAGGTATCAGCTGGTGGCGATGGCACGGCTTTGGTGGCGAGTGCCCACTTCTGGCTGCAGGGAGACAAGGAGCAGGGGCACTAGGGTGAGAATGCCAGTGTCCCCTCTGTGCTGCAAACAGGTCATGAGGGAGCCCCTGGTCCCAGGGAATGCTCCCACCCACAGGAGCAGGAACTGCGAGTTGTTCCACGTGGAGCAGGGGCAGCCAGGGAGGGCACAACGGAAGGAAGCACTTAAGGACACAGGAGGTGTCTCACCCTGATTGCTGCTGGGCTGGAAGTCATCCTGGGACACAGTGCACGCCCTTGGGCTGTCCCAGCCTCGGCACCCTGGGTCCTGAGCACTGCTGCATTTTTTGGTTGGTTTACATTTCTCCCAAACCACTGCAGTGACAGAGCCAGACTGGAAAACCTCAGCTCACCACAAGTGAGATGTCCAATGCAAGGCTACCCTGACCAGGGCAAGGGATGGATGTCACCATCAGGAGGCACCACAAGGGCAGGAGGGTTTGAGTGACCTGGCTACTTGTGAAAGAGCAGGTCTGAGTCCTGGTCTGTGAGAGCAAACTGGCTTTGCCAGGCAGGGACAGCTCTGGCTTGGCACAATTTCAGCTCTTCCAGAACCACTCCCCAGAGGAGAAAATATATTACTTTTCTTTGTGACTGGAGATGTGACTTCCTCGCCCCCTCCAGAGCAGAGGCTTTGCAAGGGGAAGGCCTTTAGACCTGAGATCCACAGGAGCTATTCTGATCCATTAAATGGGGACTAGAGCACGCTCTCATCCTCAGGTGGCTTCCTACCCTGCTTGTTGCCCCAGCATATCCCATGGCTGTTTTGCAGGCATTTCCTTGGGGCTCAGCCCAGGAAGCACAAAACATGTTACATCTGAAGCCCATCAATGGGCTTAGTCAAACCCTGAGGTGCCTGGGTCAGGGCCTGTTTGTGTCGGATACAGGCAGGCTTCTTCCGCAGCTGTCACGGGAAGGGCATCATTTCACATCACTGATTATTTGTAACATAACAGGAAGAGCCAAAGAGGGGCATCTCGTGCCAGCTGCTCTGAGGAGGAATTTGAAGCAAATGTGCCCATTCTGTGTCAGCATGGTGGCTCAGGGGGGTGTGAAGGTGCTTTGCTCTGCGTTGCAGGGTGCAGCTGCTGCTTGCAGGGCTCAGGGAGGGCCGCTGGTCACCATCTGTGCACACGTGCAGGCAGCAAGTATGGGAGCTCACCTACCAGAAAATATGCAGAGGCATTAAACCCAGGAGCTTTTCATCACCCTGGTCAGACCAGTCCCAGCCTGACTAAGAGGAGGCCAAGCCTATATTTACTGCAATTTATATAAATCAAGAGAGATCCCATGAAAGACAACCAACCAACCTAATTGCTCTAGGGACAAATTCCTTCTGACACATACATCTGATAACATCAATTACTTCCCAAACAGACTGATTCAAATGCTGTGGGTGTTTTCAGAGGTGATAAACATTGTGGGAGGAGGCTGGGCTGAGGCTGAAACACACCGGCAAAGGAATGGATCTGTAAGGAACAACATCTATCAGAGACCATACACTCATGGGCAACAGAGACCCCAGAATGAGCTGTTCACATCTCCCTGCACACCACAAGTCAAAAACAGCTTCCAGCATCTTATAATAAAATTCAGACTCACTGTTAAAATATATTTGAAGCTGGACTGTGCTAAGGCACACTGCTGCATCAAACCTCCTGCAATAGCAGGGAATCTGTTGAATGAAAAATGCTTAAAACTGTGGAGACTGCTCCCTGACAGCCCTCCTCAGCAAATCCATGCCACTCTCCAGCCAGGTGCTTGGTGCTCAGGTGAGGGCAGGCTGGGCAGGTCAGCAGGAGGCCAGGCAGTGCCGGGGGAGGAGTGGATGACACTGCACCCATTACTATTCATTGCCACACACAGAGCAAACCTCCCTGCTGCTACAGATTCCTCTGCACCTCCACCTGCCCCTCAGGAGCCACCTGGGGGGAGCTCTGCAGGAGAAGCTGGCCCAGGTGAGCTCAGACAGCTGGAACAGCACAGCTGAGCATCCTGTGGTCTCAGGTGACTTTGTGCCCAAGCTGCTCAAGCCCTCACTGCTGGTGGTGCTTAGCAGGACTGAGCTCTGTGGCTGTGCAACACAGGCACCTCTCCATCTGATGGCAGCCACCTCAGTCTCCTTCCTGAGCCAGGGACAGCATCCCCATCTCCGTGGGCAGGCACTGGCTTGTGCCCAAGGTGGCTCAGCCCCTCAGAGCTGGCCCAGCCTTGGAGTCCTGCACTGTGTCCCCACAGTCATTAAGTGTAATTGTTGTTTTTCCACGGTTTCCCAGTTCCGAGGGTCTGGAATAACACGTCACAGCCTGCCAGTGTGGTGCCCTCTCACAGCAATGGGTGCCAAGGGTGTGTTTTGTGTGCCCTGGGGTGCAGCAGAAGGGCTTTGGAGGGCATCCAAGGGTAAGAATGCCTGCAGGACTACAGCACTAGAGGGCCATTAGGATAATTGGGAGCAGTTTGCAGCAGGCTCAGGAGGTAAATTTCCTATCAGCTGGGCGAATCGGGGGTGGGGGGAGGGCGTGGGGTGGGTGGGAGATGGTACAGGGAAGTTAGCCATCATTTACAATTGCATTTTAGGGCTAAGAGCTGCTTGTCTGTGGACCTTTGCAGCTGTTGCTCATCCCAGTGAGTGTCTCACTCCCGGGAGGAAAAAGAGGTGTGAAAGGGGAGGAGAAGAAAGACTGGGCAGGAGTTCAGAGAACTTGATTGTAAGGGAGAAAGAATGAAGCAGGACAAAAGTGAAAAGTAAATAAAGCCAATAGAAAGCAGTAACTGCAGAACACTTAAATGAATTTGTAAATATTGGAAATAGAAAGGAAAGAATTGCTGTTAGAGCAGAAAGGAAACTCCAGACCTACAAAAACTCTCTCATGTCTGTTAGAAGTTGAGGTCAAAGTGAATACAACACTGACCCCACTCCTACTCTTGGAAATGCTGCAGGAAACCCCCTCACTGCGAGGAGGAGCAGCTGTAACTGAGAACAGACAAACTTCAGGTGGGAAGCACCTGTGTTCTCCAGTTTTGACTGGGAGCTGAGGAACCTACAGTCAGCCACGGGAACAGAGGAAGAGGCATCTAAAGGTAATTGGTTGTGATTTGAAAGAACTAAATATAAATCCTGGGGGAAGACCTCAGCAAGCAGCACGTCTCTCCAGGGGACGCTGACTCAAGCAGAAGTGGCATGACGCAGATGAACAGAGAGGCAAGGCTGTCCTGAGCAGAAATCTCATTACAGCTACTTAGCTATTCCTGCTAAACTGCCTCCTATTTACTGCCCCTAGGGCTTAAGCAAAGAACATTAAGAATGAGATTAAGAAAGCAGAAATGTAGGCTGAATGTCTGAAAAAATTTCCCTGACACAGCAGGATGAGCCAAGCATGTCCGCAGAGATCCTTGCCTGGCTGAGAGTGGAAGCACGCACGGTCCTGCAGCAGCGATTCCTCCAGCCCCAACAAAACTGCCCGGGGATGCTTCCCACCTGCAGGGCACCTCGGGGCTCCTGCTGGACGGGGGAATTGAGGATGCAAGCTCCCCCAAGGCATCCTGTGGGCAGGGATACTCCCACTAGCTGGGTTATTTCCCCCAGGCTGGGTCAGTTGCCCACTTGCCACTCGCCCTTGCGAGGGGTGGGGAGCAGCCTACACATTTTGGGGCTCAGGGTGGGGATTCCACATGAAGGAAGAACAGCTCTGACCTGCATCCCACTGCCTGGCAGAGGATGTGCAACCTCTCAAAGTCTCTGAGCAGAGAGGTGTGCCTGAAGCACTTTTATATTTTTATCGTGGTAGCCTTTCAGCTGCTCCCACAGCCCCAAGAGCAGTGAGGCTCACACAGGGCTGTGCTGTAGCAGTGAAACTTCAGCTCATCCAACTCCAGCTTATCCAACCAGCAGTTTCCCATCTCTCACCAACTCTGCTTTTTGGTCCTCTTCAAAACAGACAAACTAATTAGAAAATGAAAAAGCACTGGGGCCCAAGCCTGGCTAACGGAGAGCAAAGCCTTCCTCCCTGCCCTGTCCCCACTGCTGCCTCTCCAGCAGCAGAACCTGCACCGACTGCAGGAAACCTTTGCTGCTGGCAGTGCAGCTAGAGGCTGACACGTGCTGTCTGTCCTCTAATTTGCTACACTGGCACAGGCATCTGTGTTGGTAATTATGTATGTAGTGGGATGCACAGGGTCACCCTCAGCCACCAGCCCCAGCAAAGGGCCAGATGGGAGAGAGCTGAGTGAGGAGTCTGGCACCCACAGGAGATGTCACACAGTGTGTATCAGTGCCTCCCTATGGTGGGAAGTGGCTACAAATACTTGCTTTTATAGACAAGGGTTGAGTAACAAGTGCATAAATAGCAGCATCTTTGTTCATCTTCCCACCACTCCTGCTGTTGCAGTGTTGCCATCTAGGCAGAAGGTTAGTTATCTCTGGGATGGGAAGTGCAGCTCCCAGGACAAGGACTTCTTTCTGAAATCCAAGGGAACAGGGAAGTAGTTGCTGCCAGGTTTAGGTGGATAATTGTCCCATGCAGTCTGAGTAACTCTAGGCTGGAGAAGGCTGAATGTCTGTGAGGTCTGAAGAGGGGAGCAAATCTCCATCTCTCATTGAGACATCCCTGCACTGAAGCTTTTAAACAGATGCTCAGCTTCACTCACCAGCTCAGGTTCCAGACCAGCAAAAAACACCTGTGATTCACAGTCATGGCAAGATCCCATGCCAGCTGCCACCAAACCCCAGCCCCAGAGGCTGTCAGGAGTTGATGGAGCTTCACCAGGCAGGAGATAACAGTATTTCTTGCTTCTCAAATGAATCTTGTCCTGAAGACGTGTTTTCAGCAGTTGATATATGTCCCTTCTGACAGGACTTGGGCCTTGGCACCCAGGTCTTCACTGCCAGGGATGTTCTAACACACAACAAGGGAGAACTGCTTTGGCCGTGGAAATCCTGGTTCTGCAGCATCTCTTGAAATTGCCAGGCTGGAACACCCTGGCCTCAAGACCCAGGAGCTGCAGTGGGGACATCACTCTCTTTCAGGCTCCATGCTCATTTCTGTCTTGTCTTGGGCAAAACAACAATCCCATGTCTTTTTGCCACTGCAGACCCAGAATAACAAATTCTTCAGAAAAAAAAGATCGTCCTTTAACAGTGTCCTGCTTAACAAAAGGATGAGAGCCTGATTTTTAGCTCCTGTTTGAGTTGCTAAAATAATTACTTACTTCTAGGCACTTTTAATTAAAACTCTGCTGTATTGCTAGTTATGTTTAAAACAGTTAATATTGAATCACTCAATCTACAATTTCCTGAAAGCAGCAACCACTGCTGCATTTAGTATTCCAATCCCAAACCATCCTGGAAGAGTTATTTTTATTTGTACACTTCAGTGACCACTGGTAATTCTGCAGCTCAAATCAACATAATGCTTTTTCCATTCCCCAAAATGACACCAAAGTATTTGTGAGAATTGTAGTTGTCCAAAGAAATTATCATCAATCACATTAAATTAGAAAGCATGAGAAGGATTGTTCCGCTTTAAATCATCTTTTTTTGTTCCAAGTAGAGCAAGAGAAATACAGTTCCTATTCTTCCCTGCTAACATTTCCAGAGTGCACTTCCCACTCCCTCTATTCCTGCTGCTGATGCTCTGCAGGCACCACCAGGTTTGGGGACTTTCCTTTAAGGATGACAAGAATTTGGAGATGTCATGGCATTGCCCAGCCAGCACCCAGTGGAGCAGGCTGGGACACCCAGGACTGCAATGGAGGGAAAAGAGAAGGAAAACAAAGTTCAGTAGAAGAAAGCTGCCCACACAGAGGTGCTACCACATGCTATAGTGCACCTGAGATCTCCAGGGGATGTTGTGGTTGAGTATCTCACCCAGGCATCCCTGTGCATCCTGGCTCAGCAGTGCTTCTGCCCCTCTGCTCCTCCACAGCCCACAGGCCTTTTTCTGTGCCTGGCCTTCCTGGTTTGACTCATCATTTATGGTAAGTAAAAACTGCTTTTCCAGAACTCTGCCTGTATAGCCATTGCCTGGAATTGTGCACAGCTGGAGATCATACCCATCTGGGCACTAAAAAGCCTGTTATTTTTCACATGGTATCTCATTCCAGCCTCTCTCTGACATTTGCATGGAAAGAGCTTTACAGAATACCTGGGCTAACACTGCGTCCTTGTGCCAGGTGAAGCTAAGTAGCAATGCAACTTCAAAACTCAGTTTGTAGTCACAGCTATCCCCTGCACACACCTTGGGATGGATGGATACAGCATCACTCACAGCATCCTTGGGAAATCCCTTGGGAAGACCTAGCAGGAACAAAAACCAGACAGAGCTGGGACTTTGTCCTTCTGCCTCTTGGCCATAGGGATAAACAAACCCAGATTCTGGAGCACCCAAGTAACTTGTGAGCTGTCAGGACCAGCTCTGCCAACTCAGCCAGCTGCCTTCAGTGCCGACCACAGGAGACAACAGCATTGTCACCTGTGTGGTCCCACCCTGGCTGGATGCTCTGCTACCTGCCTGCAGCTGATGTCGCTCTGCAGCACCGAGCCTCCAGACCCCAAAATGCCAACAGTGATGTGGGGTAAGTGCAGAGGAATTCATCACCTCTGCTTTCTGTGGTGCTCACCAGCAAAGAAATGCTCACCAGCTGACTGCTGAACGCACCAGCCTGACAACCCCAGCTCTCCTCTGGGACAAAGGATGAGATTTGCTTTCAAAATTAGGATTTAAATATGCTTTTTAAATTCTATTCCAGGGACCGTCGACTTAGATCCGACTAAGCCAGATCTCCTCTGCTGGGAGCAGAAATGGCTGGGGATGACACAGGCATATCAGAAAACCCAGAAGCAGAAGGAGCATCCAGGGACACCGAAGCATCTGAAAGCCTGGTGAAAGCCATGCAGAAACCCCGGCCCCGCACGCTCCCAGGGGCAGATGCAGCACGGAGGGAGCCCGGCCGGCTCCCCAGGAGCGCCGCTTTTCCCGGGAGCGGGCGCTGTGCGGCGGGAGGCCGGCAGAGGGCAGCTGCGCCCTGCCCAACGCCGGGAATGCCGCGCCGGGAGCCGGGAATGCCGCGCCGGGAGCCGGGAATGCCGCGCCGGGCACCGGGGCTGCCGAGGGCACAGGGAGCACGGCGGCCCCGGCTGCTGCCCCCGCTCCCACCCTCAGCGCCTCCGCGCAGCGCCCAGCCCGCCCGCCCGCCCTCTCTGCCGGGAACCCCGCGGTCTGGGTGGCAGGGATGCTGCAGCCTGCCGTGTCTTTCGTCTCAGCCTGGTCCGGCTGCCCGGTGATTTGGTCCTTGAGACGCCCTCGGTGAGGCTGCTGCCCTTCTGCAGGGAAGGATGGGTTGGGCAGAGGTCAGCGCCTGTGCCTGTGGGGGTCCCAGGGTGGGTGACAGGGCGGTAGGGATGCCGTCCTCACCCTGCCCTGATGGGGATGGTTTGAGCGTTTGCTGGGAAAGACCATGCAGCCCGTGCTAGAGATGGGGTGAATGCCTTTCACCTTCCGCAGTGTGGGGGGCTCACCCCCCGGGCAGGGGAGGCTGCCCTGCTGCTCCCCTTTCCAAGCACTCACTGCCACATCTGAGTGAGGGGGTGAGCTGGCACAGGAGCACGCCGTGCATCACAGAGCTGTAAGGAAGGGCACAGCCTGGTTAGAGATGCATTTTCTGCAAATCATTCCTCGGTAAATAGATCAGAGGAGCCCCAGCTCTAACATAAACATCATCAAAGAGGGTGAGAGGAAGAAATTTTATCCCAGAAATAATTTATAGCCATTCTTTCCCAATAGCTATGGCCCAGGCAATTAGGTGATCCACATCCGTGTGCAGAAAATAAATTTGGGCTGGAAATGCTCGCTGGCTTCAGCAGTAATTTTGTTATCTTCCCAAAGGCTAAGGTGTACTGCCAGGCCCATCTTCTGTCACAAGCATTTTCTTTCTCTTCTTTCCTAAATTCCACTCTGGGATTTACATCCTGGCCCTTGCCACACTTTATCTGCATGGGGGATAAAAACAATCACACAGCAAACAGCAACCACAACCATGATGTTCCCATCTGCAACATACTGTGCTGCTGAAGGCTGGTGGGGACAGCCCATGTTGCCAAACTGAAAAGTCAGCAGGGAAGAGGACCCTGGGAAAAATAATTAACTGTGATAATTAATTAGGAATTCACCATGGCAATTTTACACCTCCAGGATAGAAAACACACCTGCAGCTCATTTCACTGGCACTTCACCATGTTCTATGAAAATATGTGGGAAGGACACACGGCTCTTCCCAGAGGTGCTGTGCACACCAGTGGGACCAGAGATACGTCACACACGTGTTCCTGACCCAAGCTGTGCCAGAGCAGCAGGGCCACAAGCAATTCCAGCTGCATCACAGCATGAGCAGCCTGGTGCACTCCCCTCTTCAGCCAGAGACCTCCTAATTTGTGCAAGGACACCAGCACTGAGCTAAGCAATCAAAAATGACACCAGCTCTTGGCACCAGCCTGTTGGCATGGTGGCTCTGCCAGAGCAGGCAGTAGCCTGATGATGGCCCATGGCACCATGGGATGAGTGTCTCCTGTGTTCCAGGGAGATGTGGGTCCCACAGCCTGGGCTGGCAGGTGAGCCAGGGTGGCTGCTTCCTGTGGTTGGTGATATTATCTGGCATTTTTTTTGAAGCCAGGAGCCCAGACAGGGATGGTCCCAGGCCATGGCACATTCCTGTGCTCGGCCACACAGACAGAAATTCACTGCCTTCTGCATGGACATGGACAGCAGGTTAAGGTATCATCTGACAGAGCCCTGGGCAGGGTGGTTGCCCCAGTTGTTTGTTCTCCTGCCTTTTACAGCCACAGGCACAGACAGGGATAGACCAGACAGACAGACCAGACCATGACACACCCCCATCCCCTCCCTCCACAGCCACTCAGCCAGAGATTTCTGCAGCTTTCCACAAAGCCTAAGGGCAAAAAGGTACACAGAACCCCAGTTTGCAGTGCACCATGCTCCCACAGGCAGCTGGAGCTCCCCACAGCCACAGACTGGGGGAACCAGCCTTTGCAGTGTTCAAAAAGCGTGTGTTGTGGCACTTGGGGAAATGGCCTTGTGGTGAAGGTGGCAGTGCTGGGTTAATGGCTGGAGTCCATGATCTTAGAGGTCTTTTCCAACCTTAACAATTCTGTGATACCATGATTCTACAACACAACATTCTCAGTCTTCATTTACCTGACACTACCCACTAACTGGTCCACAAATTCATATTCAGCTCAGGTTGTCTGAATGATTTTCAAGGAATAAACTATTTATGAAGAAAATGTAACCTACTGTATATACAATGAATTTTCCTGGCATATACACCTGGTTTGCAGTTCTCTCTTAAGCATGTATTTCCTCAAATGAAAACTTGTTTTTAAAAGAATGTTTAAAAGAATCCAAAATTTTACAGTGCAAATCACTACTGTAGCTGTAATTATTTTTCACCATCATAGCAATGTTGTTAAAACATGAAGATTTCAGAACAAAGTGATGCCCAGCTTAGACTACATTATAGGTAGATAGTCTGGGGCATTTTTAGCAGAGAAAGTATGACAAGACACATTCTGATTCATTTTTCCACTTCAGCTTGTTCTCATTTTCTGTTATAGTATTTAGAACTGGTTAATTTTTTGTGGTTTAAAATGAAATGGGGATATTGTAATGTAATATTTTGTTACCTAGTATATTCTGGACTAACTTGAGAAATCAAGGCTCTTCTCCTGTGCAAAGGATTGAAAGTAAATCAACTATTTACAAACTAATTCTTACCAGAAACACAGGTTCTACAACTCTCAGGACAACCACTGCCAGTGCTTTGTCACTCCCATAGTGCAAAAGTGTTTCCTGATGTTCAGACAGAGCCTCCTGTTCCTGTTTGTGCCCATTGCCTCAAGTTCTGGGGCAAGGATTTCTGGGCATGGTGGCATGGGTGGGCTTCTGCTGAGCAGTGCTGCCAGGATGTCTCACACGTGGCATCACACACATGGTAGTTACTCAGAAAGTAAACCAGAAGTGTTGGAAAAGATGAAGCAGGAAACTCTTGCAGAGATGGTTTATTAACAAAAGACTCTAAAAGTATGAAACCTACGAAAGAAATAGAATTGAAAGCAAGATTCGAACCATAGAATGTTAAACAGGAAAACTGTGATGCAATCAGCTAAAGTTCCAGTAGTTAAGGAACTCCACCCCCCAAACAAAAGACCGGTGAGTGGTCTCAGGTATCAGGGAGAAGGTGGTTCTTCAGGTTTTTAGTATGTAGATTAGCATGGTAATGAAATAGTCCCCATAGGCTGTATGTAAATGTTGTTGGTTTTTGTATCCTGAGGTGATTGGTTAATGCTCATTAGAATATTCATGATGGAAAGGGTTAAAATGGATTGTAACAGGTAATTGCTCTCTCTGCCTGCCTGGATTCCTGTCCCTCTCGACCTTTCCTGCTGCTGTTCCCCTTCCCTGGTTAGGCTGTCCCCCACGACTAATAAACCACGTGTCTTGAGAGCACCCTGGTCTCAGGACATCTCTCTTTGGACTCAAACAACAGCGATTCTCTACAAGAAGGGAAGCAGGAGTCCTCCCTGGCAGAACAAGCCCTGGAGGGTGAAATATTACAATCCCATCCCCAAAGCGAGGGGAGCTCTACATCCTCTTGAAGACTTGTTACACATCCTCAAAGCAAAAACAAAAAAGTGATGCTCCCTTGGCCATGGCACACCCACCGAGCGCCTTGCCTGAGCACCTGCCACTGTTGCCATCCAACACATTTTCTGTTTCACTGTCCTTCAGCTTTTCTGTTCATGCACTTGCCACAGGGCCCCGAATCAAAGACCTTTGTGGCTTTAGAGGGATCCTACTGCACAGGAACGAAGCTGCTTCTGCATGGACATCACAGCCCACAGACTGAGCAGAGAGTGACTCTCCATGAGTCATGGAGCTCTTCTCCCACGGAGGAGCAGCTCGCTCTTGGTTGTGTGCCCGAGGTGCCTGCGTCTCCAGCAGGAGGTGGGAAAAGGAAGTTTTTAGCTCTCAAGTGTAAAACAAATGTTCAATAAATAGAATCACTTTTCAGCCGTGAAAAAGCAGTGTTCAAGTCACTGGTGCCCTGGAGCTATTTACTTGGCTACAGAACCGGTGGGAGTAGAACAAGGCAGCTCCTGAGTTTTGTTATGCACACTGCAGGATTTGGCTTGAGCACTTTGGGTGTCTGTCTGGATGGCTTTTAAATAAGTGTGAGGTGCAGGCAATGCTGTGGGGACACCATGAATGGGGCAGCTGGAACTCAGCCCTTCCCAGGCACCCAGAGAAAAAGATCTGCTGGTGAGGTAGGGCAGACAAATGGGTAAAGTTTGTTGGCACTGTCACTTGTCCAGTGCTATCTCCCTAATTAATTTGCCACAAATTAATTAGCACACTTGAAACCTCAGCCCCTTCCAGTGCCCATCTCCTGGGCCAGTGTGCTGCTGAGAAGGCAGCAGTCAGTAGTGCTTTCTGAGATAAAAGTTGCATGTTGAATCAGAAGATCACTAATGCTTATTGTGTTTTTCACAGGAACAAGTCAAAATGCACCTACACTGGACAGAAATCTGGAATATTCCCTCACATACCCTGTCAACTGGACACTCTCCAGCCACATCCCTGTTAGCACAGTGAGCATGGTAGGCAGTATTCCATGGAACTAGACATCAGTGTCCCACTAGTGCCTCATCCACACCGAGCATGATTAATCCAAATCCTTCCAGGGGACACCCTAGTACTTCCCTTGGATGGGTTGGTGCCAGATCCTTGCTCAGAGATGCAGAGATTGTGTTTGCCCACAGGTCACCTCCCACCCCCTCCCAGGGAATTCCCCACTTGCATTTGAGTCCCAGCAGGGTCTCTGCCCTAAGGCAGCAGAGCATCCACAACCTTTCCCACATCATCATCCCAGCACAGGAGTTTTGGGGAAAATGCCACGGCTGGGCCTTGGCAGGGACAACTTGGACTCATCCTGGATACAATTCTGCTGCATTTGAGCAGCTGTTTGGTGTGCATCTCTCTCCACAGGTGAGCACAGCCATGAGGGTACACCTTCTTCCTCCCCTCCTCTCCACGCCGTGAGGGCCTGTCTAGTCTGAAACCTCATTAGCCTAATTTAAGAGGTTATTTTGTGAGAAAGGCTGACCCATGCCAAAACTAACACAGGGAAGAACCATCACCTGTTTCCTCTTTAGGAAGTGCTATTGCTGTGCCAAAACCATGCCCCAAACCCCTAATGCTTGATCCAAGACACTCTCCAACAACAACAAAACCACTCACGGTTGCACTCCTAGCCCAGTCCAGCCAGGAGGTAGGGAGCGCCTTGTGCTTGGGAGACACTACTTTGGGCCGCCCCATGTTTGTGAATAATTTGTTGTGCAAAACCCAAATGTTCCAGAGGAGACCGTTTTGTGGTGCCAGCATCATTGTTCAGTAAATTGCACACTCATCCAGGATCTTCATGGAAAACCAGGCTGAAATAACCACCTCTGAACAAACCAGTACAGAGCAGTTGGCTGATTAAGTAAGGCAAAAATGGTTTTAGTCCTAAACTTATTTATTCAGAATTAAATCCTTTTTTTTCAGAATAGAGTTCATGTGGGAGTTGCTTGGGTATACATATGCCCAGCCCTCAGTGGGAGGGTGCCAACAATTTCAACATGAAATTAAAACACAAAATAAACATTAAAAAAAAGCACAAAATTTAAAAATTTGAAAAATAAAAAAGAAAACCACTGGAAAAAAATCCCAAACAACAAATCCTGGAGCAGGTCCAGGAGCTGTGATATTGAACTGGGGTATCACAGCTGAGTCCCCAGCACCTAGTGCAGGATGCTGCCCAATTTAGTGTGAGAACCCAGGGAAGGGATGGGGCACAGATAATGGCTACAGGGCCTAGGTGCTTGTGGGGTTTCCTGCTTCTGCCCATGCACTTGCAAGCAGGCAGGGTGGTACCTGCAAGGGAGAAAGATGACACTACAAAAAATAAAAAATAAAACAAAAATAAATTGTGACTCTGCCAAAGGCAGCCTGTGTCTGTGAATAATTCTGACCTGCCTGGGCTGTGCCACCCAAAACAGCCCCACTCTGGTTTGTGGTCGCTGGCAGAGAAGGGACTCGCACACAGTGCTTCCTCTGTGTCGGCAGCAGGCACCCAGCTGAGCAGGTGGGGCAGCTTCCTCGGCCAAGCAAATGACATTGCTCCATCAGGGAACAGCCTCTGGATCCAGGCCACGCCTGCCTGGCTGGGATCACTCAGGGCACGGCAGGGCCAGCCCAGCAGGGGCAAAGAGGAAAGCTGCCCGGGCCAAAGGAGGCTGCCCGAGCCCCGCACAGCCGCAGCCCCCGGGCTGCCCTGCGGGTGCCAGCAGCGCCTGAGCTGCAGCGGCGCTCAGGGATGCTGCACACAGAGAGGTTATCCACCCCAGCCAACACAGACCACATCTGGCTGAGCCCTGAGCAGTGCCTGCCTGCGAACAGCCACACTGGAGTGGGAAGGGACAGGAGGGAAGTGGGCTCTGGTGTCAGCAGGGCACGGTGAGATGGTTTATTCCTGAAGGCTTTGCTGCAGGCACGAGAGTATTCCCTGGTTATGAGAAAGGTGTGCTGGGAGCAAAGAGATCAACTCTGAGCAGCCTGTGCCACGGGGTTGCAAAAAATATCACTGGAAAGGTGTCAAGGCTCACGGCTAATATCTGGATTTTGGAACTTCACAGAGTTCCTCTAATTTACTACCACATTAAACATATAAACCAACAGCTTATTGTTTCATAATCTCTCCTGGGGGAGGTTTGGCTGTTGCAGGGTCCTGCAGGAGATGCAGTCAATGTTGGAGGTTAGTCCAGAAATCTCACTGTGAGAGCTCTTTCTGAGATGGGACTCATCAATAACAGCTGCTCCCCAGGAAATGCAGCTTCACGCTGCCATGGCTATCTGAAGAAGAAATGGGGTGCTGGATGGAAAATGCTGTCCAGGAGCAACACATTCATGAAGCCTGCAGCTCTGTTGGTCCTGCAATTTGCTGGGTCCCAGGAAAGCTTGGAGCCACTCTTCTGGGTTTCTTCCATATCCATAGTGAACTCTTCTTGGCCAACAATCTCTTCTTGGCCTCTCTGTTCCCTTGATTCTCATTCCAGAGAAATGTTTCCATTTCCCAAAAACTCTCCCTTTGCCCAGCAGCTTTCAAAGGACCTTTGGGACATTTTTCTTCTCATTTGTTTTTCTGTTCAATCCCATTTCTTCAGCAATTGTGTGATACTTAATGCAAATATCTTCATAGGTCAAGTCACTTCAGGTGTTGAGTTGTTGGAGATGAGAGAAGTAATAAGTTGCTCAGTCTGTTCAGTTTCTATGGCAGCAAGAAGAGAGGTTTTTTATTAGGCTTTGCTTTCAAGACACTGCTTCCAGAGCAGTTCCCAGGCTCTGGCAATCAGCAGTCCCTGTGTGACCTGTGGCTTCAGGACCTGCCACACCCAGGGACATGCTGCTGATGGAGCTGGCAGCTTTCATCTCAGGAGATCAGCATGGAGCAGAAGCCCCAGGGCTGCAGTGCTGCTGAGCAGCAGTTCAGGGGGAGAATAAGAAAACTGGTCAGGACAGTCTAGTGGCTGAACTAAACAAAGTAACATCTGTCCTCCCTCAGTCTCATGGGCAGAGGACACTGCTCCATCCCCAGGATCTAAAGCAGAAAGACTGACTTTTTACACAGACCTGAGGTACTGAACAAGAGGTGAAGCACTGTAATTCTTTGTGACATTACACAGGGCTGAAAGGCATAATCATGTGTTTAAAACCCAGGAGGAGCTTTGCAATGCTGGAACCATTTCTGTAAGTAACATTTTGTTTCACATACCTGTGAAACAAGCTCAGATCCACTTTTCCATCAGCTCTGTTTACAATGAATGAGAGTGTGTTGGGTGTCAGGGTCAGCAGCAATGCTGCTTTGCTAGGAGCCCTGAGGGACACAGAGCCTTGCCTGGGAACTGCCTGCTCCTGCACAGTGGTTTGTCTGGGCACTTTAGGTATCCTCCAAAAGGGTTTTGGGATTTCCACAGACTCAAAACATATCTCACATTTGTGCTGACAGAGCACAACATTTTTAGATGTAATTCAGCATTCTTGGCTTTATTCTCCATCCTACTGCACTGATAGGCCAGATTAGGTTTTTTCTTGACCAAAACACAGGCTGCCTTTAAGAATCAATTAGCAATGTGCTCTCTCTCTTTGAACAGCAGGGAAAGCTTTTCTGAAGTCTCACAAGGCAGACTCTGCAGTATGTAACGTGGTAGCTGGGCCTGGAGGGGGAGGAGGCACTGCTAGCACAGGAGGAAGAGTTAGCAAACAAAATGATGGACACCATTTAGGAGAAATGTGAGGGGCTTTGGGGAGGTGTCTGGAATCAGAGAATGGAAGAAAGAATGAGGACAGAATGACTAACATTGGTGCCTCTGGTAGCCTGTCCAGGGCAAATCAAGCTGAGGTGTTGCTTTTCCACCAAAGGTGAACACTTGTTTTTTTCCACAGGAAGCATAACTCTTCAGCTTCCCAGTATGAAAAAATTGACTCTGAAAGAGCAGAAGTTCAGGATAGTGGCACATGGCATCAGGAACTGGACTTCCCTCTCTAGCTTTAGCCATATAAAACTCTGATTCCTGATCCCATGAAGGCAGTATATATTGCCTCATTGCTGAGCTTGGTGCTCACAGGGACTTGGTCCCTTCCCAGATATGTTGAGTCATATGGAGCCTTAAGGTGCACCTGTAACCAAACCCCAAAATGGGCTGTTTCCACTGGCCAAGTCTAAGGTGATTTTTCCTATAATCTCCAGATTAGACTCCCACTCTGTAGCCAATAAAGACAGTAAACTCCAAATACCATCATCAACACTATCAACTCACCAGTCTAAGGCACACACCTCAGGATGAACTGAATCCTCCAAGGGGAGCACACCACCTTCCACAGATGAAGGGGAGAGCCCAGTGAGCCAGCTGGGCTCCAGCCCTGCCCCAAGACCTGAAGTGAGATGACAAGACTCCCACCTCACACAACCTCTCACATCACCCCCATCTGGCCAAATGATGCTCATTAGTCTTCTCTTTACCACTGCCAACAATCTGAGCAATAATTAGGATCACAGGCCAAGAGGTCACAACTATGGAATTCCCAGGTCTGTCCAGGTCTGTCTCCAGGGCCTTGGTGCAGCTGCTGCCTCTATCAGAGGGGCACCTGGAGCATCCCTGGTCAAAGAGCCATTACCAGCACAGCCCTCCTTCAGCCCTTTGTGCACTGCCCCTGTCCAAGGTGAAATTCTGCTCCATGGGCTAGGATTGCACTGCTTTCTTTAACAAAAGTGGTGCTGCATGGAGATTAAATTTTATGCTATTCCTATGCCAAGAAGCCACCTGCATAGCCCTCATTTCAAGGGATCATGGCTGTTGTCTCCTTGCTGCCATTGCCCTGCAGGTCATTTCAAGTGTGTCAGAGAATGACAGAGTAACTCAGGTCAGAAGGGACCTCTGGAAGTCATCAGGTGCCAGCCCAGCTCTAAGCAGGTCCAGTTACAGCAAGCTGATCAGGACTATGATGAATTCCAACACCTCCAAGGACAGAGACACGACCACCTCTCTGGGCAGCCTGTGCCAGTGTTTGACCACTCCCACAGTACCATCCTGATGCACAGAATTTCCTGTGCTGTCTCCTGTCCTTTCACCATGTATGTCCTGTAAAGGTCTGGATTCATATTTTGTATTCCCTCTCATAGGGTAGTTGCAGGCAAAAACTGATCCTTCCTTTGCCTTCTCCTCATATGGCTGAACAAGCTCAGCTCTCTCACCATCTTCTGGTGCCTCAGTGTGCACTTGTCATCTTGGTGACCTCCACCAGGCTCTCTCCAGCCCATCACTCCCCCAACAACTGTCTCCACACACCAGTGCTCCTCTCCCTGGCTTTGCTTCATCCCCTGGGGAAAGGACACCCTCCCACATGTGTCCAACAAGAAGCACACGCAGCAATCACAGAACTGACAATGCTCTCAGTGTCCAGGTTACTGGAGCACCCAAACACCAGGGGTCAAAACTCCAAATCAGCAGGTCAGCAAGGGAGAAGGATACATTTTGTCACTCTCATTCTGAGGACAGGAGCACTGCAACAGGGTTTGCAGCAGCACAAACAAACAAAAACTTAGGATGGGATTTGAGCATCTTATCAACCCCCAAGACTGTTAAATCTGTTTTACAGATACAGAAATGAGGAAGGAGACTAAGGAATTATCTCACAGAAAGCCTTCAAAGACCAGGAGACCTGACCACTGCCACAGGGCATGTTACCCTTGAGATGCTTCAGGGAATCCCTCAAAGATTTTAGAATTGAGGTCAGGTCACTGTCTCTAATACAGGAAGATGAGGCTTATGCTGAGGATGTGTACTGAAAATGTATTTGCAAATGACACAGTGACTCTGCATTCAGCAAGTGTCACCAGGCATGGGAACTAAGGAAAAACCCTTCTGCCTGTGAAAGACTTTGAACGCAGAAGACAGAGAGAACAAAGGGTTGTGGGTGCCTTCCTGTGCGGGGAGCTGTGATGGTATCTCACAGTTTGCAGGGCAGATCTACCCACAGCCAGCTGTGGGCTGAGCCTGGAAAAGATCAGAGCTTGCCTCTCATCTCAGAGAGCCTGGGGGCACAGTTTAGCAAGGATCTCCAGGTGCAGCCGTTCCCGGAGTCACTCACCCTCCCCGGGGCTGCCCTGGCTCTTTGTGTCGCCGGGAGCACAGCCTGCCCGCCGCACCGGAGCCTTCACAGCAGCACAGCCTTGCAATCGGCTCTCAAGTGGAAGAAATTGTTTTCTCAGCGTTTTATTTCAACTAATGTGTCCAGGCTAGTATCACAGTGTGCTATTAATCCTGCCCTGGTTTGTAATTCTGCTTTCATGTTGGCTCCATTTATCTCTTTTTAATACCGCTATCTGGCCTTCTGGTTCTCAAATGTGGGGTCTATTTTTTTTTTTTTTTGTCTGCTGCAGCAGAATGAGCTAATTTGGTCCTCCAGTGCATAAGCAACAGGACTGTGAAGTGGAAGAGAAGGCGATTTTATCTCTGTGTATGTCCTTGGTCAGGCTGACACGAGAATACTGCATCCTGCTGAGGTGCCATATTTAAAAGAGCACATCAAAAAATTGGAGCGGGTAAAGAAAGGAGACATAAAAAATGGTTTGAGAGCTGAAGAAAATCACTTCCAGGGAGAGACTTCTAGAGGTCAGCCTCCATAACTTGTCAGAAAGAAAACTGAGAAGTGATCTGATGATGTGCATAAGTACATGTGTGGAGAGAAAATATGGGATGCTAAGAGGGCACTAAAAATTTAGTCTGAGAAAAGCCCACAGATAGACAGTGATGGGCACAGGAGAACGTGTCGAGCTGAATTAGAAATCAGGCACACGTTTTAACCATAAGGACATTAACCTTCTGGAGAAAATTGCACAGTGAGTGATGGATACTGCATTTCTTGAGGTGTTTGAGACAAGACTGGATGCTAATTCCACATGTCAGGATAGAGGCAGGGTTACGTAGTGGGTGGGAATTGAGGTGAGTTTGCCTGAATACAATCTGGGAGGGAACAGAATCTACCTTCACAAAAACTAGAATTCCACGTTTTGTTTTAAATGTCTTTTCTTCCTGTTGCCCATCATGTTCTTGGACAAAATCCTCATGACAGGGGGGCAGCTCAGTCCCTAAAGCATTAATAAACTATGAACAGGCCAAGTGGTCACTTTTAAGGCTGGGGGGACATAGAGGAAGAGCTGGGGTGTGAGGATGTGTGCTGTGAGGCTGCTGCCATGTGAACACCTTTAGGGCTGTGGAGCATAGGGGTGAATGCCAGCACCCCAGCCAGCCCCAGTGTTCCCACACTGGCCAGTGTGGAAATGGCCATCCAGCTCGGTGTGAAAAAGTGTCACCAGATTCCTGAAACTGAACTTCTCCCTCTGCCTCTGCTGCTGGGTGACAGTGCCAACTCCATGAAGCAGTGCTTATAAACTCTTGTCTTTGGTGTACAGGAGAAGGGGAAAAGGCTGTAAAGCCCAAATTGTGGCAGAACTCGTCAGAACTAGGTCCAGATGATCGCTTAGTCCACTTCCCTGCTCACAGGCAGGATGGCTCCTCCAGTGCTCTTTGTGGGGAACAATTTTTAGTCCAGACATACCTTGCTGGAATGGTGTCTCCACAACACTCCCAATTTTTTGCTTTAGGGATGTTTGCATTTTTTCCCTTGATGTTTAACACAAATATCCCAAAGTTAATATATGTTAACTTGAGCCTGTTTCCTCTGCCTTCCCCACACTGGACACCAAGGATGGTATATCCTCTCCTTCTTCAAAATTTTTCAGATCTTTAAAGAATTTTTGAAACAAGATTTAAAAATAGACTTTTTAGAAAAATGTCAAATTAACCTCCCTGAAGTTTTCTTTTTAAAATGCAGTGATCCTCATTCTGAACACCTTCCTCCACAGACTATGTTTCTTTTTCACCTCTTCTATTCCTTACTGCCTTTCTGTGGACGCACTCAGATCCCCCATGTTCTCATAACCGCAGTGCCAGCACTGGGAACAGATGCCCAGGGGATAAGGAGACAGGAAACCCTTTTTTCCACCTAGAGAACAGATGCTGGTCCCTCATACCTGGCTGGTGATGCCCTGAGACACCCAGACCCTTCCCTGCACTGCTGTGGCTGCTCAGGTCATTTCCCTATCCTGCACATACACAGTTCATAAATACAGCCCCAATTATGCAACTCCTCTTTAGTAAACATGGACCTTTTAAAAGACTCCTACACGTCTGCATCAGAAAAATAACACGTCAGAAAGCCGCAAAGAGAAACTTCCAATTAAGCACACTTTGTAAATCATCTGCGGTTTCTAAACAAGCCTGGTGCATCACATTCCTCTTGGTTTTCCTCGTGATGGATGCTTGCAGTCAGCACTTTGTACACAAACCTTTGCAGTGGCTTTAAAGCTGAAGCTGCTCTGAGCAAGAGGCGCGTGCCTGAGCCCAGCCCCAAGGCCGGGAGCTGCATCCAGCCCCCAGCCACGGCTGCTAGATGCACAAACAGAAAGCTGCTGGGCATGGAAAACAACTGCTTGAGCTGTTCCAGCTCTTACAACTTCCCCAAGGGGCTTATGAATCTTGAAAGCAGTTTGAGCCCTTTCTTTCCCCAACAATTTCTTACTCTCTTAAAGGACACATTTCTGCAGATGGCTGCATTTGGGAGGTTTCTGTTGGATCAAGGAGTCAAGTGGTCTTCAAGGATTTAGAGTTCAGCAGGACTCTGAATCCCTTCCAGCTGAGCTCTTATGCTCTGCAGCCTCTGTGCTTCTTAAGAAATTTCAGTATTTATCAATCCAGTGTGGGCACCACATCCCAAGAACCCTAAATCAAAGGGGTTATAAACTCCATGTACACAGTGTATAAAGCACTGTTTGAGGGATTTGTGCTGGCTGAGCAAGTGAGTTCTGCACATTCAATACCTGCACATTCCTCTCTATACAGGAAAACTACATGGAAAACTCCAAGGCTTAAATGAAAACCAAGGCTTAAGTGTAAATTTGCAATGAGTCCAGAGAGATAGGAGGAGACACTGGAACATTTGTTTCTTGACATGCTAAATCATTCTTAAGGAAAAAAAAAGAGTTTGTCTCAAGGTTAAAACTGAAGCTGAAGAGCAAAGCTTACTGGAGGCACAAATGGTCCAGCTCTGTGCAGTGTAACAACAGCAGCTGGAAAATCCTGGTGGGACCAGAAAACCTTCAGGAAGCTGAGCCAGGAGATGTTGCACCATGTCTCCTTGGGAGCAGATGGAAATGGTCCCAAACCCACAAAGAGCAGGCTGCCCATGCTCCCAGATGCCCATGCCCCACAGCTGAGTCTGGGAGCTGCCCAGCCAAACTGCAAACCATCCCATGGCTGTGGTCTGGACAGCTTCCTTCAGCAAAGGCTGTGTTTGACCTCAGCCCTTGGAAGACACCATCTTTAGGGCTGCTAACAAGCATCAGGGACAGCAACAAGCTCAGTGCGTCCTGGCTGCACCCATGATGGGATGGATCTCCTACCACTGCTCTTGCCTCTTCCTTTGCCCCTCTTGGCTGTCTCACTGCTGTCCTCAGTTTCTTGTTCAGGCCTGGGGCTGTCATTCCTGTGTGCCTGTCTCCAGCACCTTGCACAACACAGGTCCCTGAAGAGATGCAGTGCCCACAGGAAGATCGATGGCCTTAGCAATTCTCCTTTCATGGACCCTCTGTCCCCCTCCCTTAAGAAGAGTGTTAGCAAAACTCACAGCTATGAGAAATCACAATTTAACCACCAAGCCATATAAACTATGAGTCTGTTCCAAACTCATACCCCTAAAGCATCCATGGATCCTCACTCGGGCAGCTGCATCATTGTCCCAGGACTAGCTTCAGCAGCAGGAATTCCTACCACCTATGTCCTCCTCATCCTGTCCCACGCTCCTTCCCTGACCATGTTAAACACCATCTCAAGTAAGTGTGACTCTATTTGGGGAGCTGTGTGGTGGGCTCTGTCAGGTGAGTTCAGACACAACCTTCTTCCTGTGCTCCTGTCCTTTACCAAACCTGGCCAGGCAACTTTTCTTAAGTGTGACAATTCTTCTGTCTTCTTAAAACTCCCCTGCACCATTAGAGGAAAAGACTGGCCGGGCAGCCTGCAGGTGACTTCTGTCAAAAGGACTGAGAGTTGAAACAAGTATAAAATACCTCTGGCTGGAGGAAGCCTTTAGGAAGTAGAGCTGCTGGGTCTCTAAGGGGAGACAAAGCCTTTGCATTCCCAGGGTCACCAAGGAGCAAAGCTCTGGCTGTCTGCACACAGCCACTGCGGGCTGCTGGCACACCCAGAGTCCCAGCAGAGCAACCCAACAGAAAAACCACAAAGCAGCCCTGTCACTGAGGAGCAGAAGAGCAACACTGTCATTCCCACCTTGGCTGTAAGAGCCACTGCCAGATACAAAGGGAACCTCTTGAACAGACTCAGTCCACATGGGTTCAGTTTTTTGCATAACAGGGTTTCTGATGCCAAATGCTTAACAGCATTTTGGAAGCCTCCTTTGGGAGGCTGCAGTTTGGTTTTGCATTTGGACAGCTCAAGAACAAGGAGCATACACTGGAGAATCCTGTACCAGCAGGGTCTGGCACGGAGTGACCGGGTACTCGTGGCACTGGGACCTGAGTGTGAGTGCCTGGGCTCCAAGAGTAAGGCAGAGGCAGGGAGACTGGCAGAAGGCAGCTGCTATCCATCCTGCCCCTCCACACTCACATTCATCCCTGGTTACTGGTGGCCATGGACCCCTGGAGGATGTTAGCTGGTCCCAAATATTTTCTTCTCCTCTGTCTGGGCAGCATCCAAATATCCACAAAAATGCTGTGGTCTCCAGCCATGTGGGTGCCTGTAGCTGCATCCTCTGCAAACAGAATATCCACATCTTTTCTGTCACTGCTGTCTGGAGAGCTCCTGCATCTTCCACCACTTCTCTGCGTGCTCCACTGCCTGTGAACACCTCAGTTATCTAATGAGGCCTGTTTGCTGTGCCATAATAATATACCCAAGTCTTCTGCCCTCCTGCAGGCCATAAAACCAAATTCTTGGTTTATTTGCTTGATTACAGGAATGTACCATGACAGCAAATTCTTTTTTTCTTTGCCTTACTGAGTATCTTGCTGTGTGTGCCTTTTGGACCCACCATGTACACTCCTGATGATCTGTGTTAAATAAAGAACAGGCTCAGTCTGAAAGGAAGGGTGGTGAGGAGGATCCAGTTTACACAAGAGCCTGAAGGAGTTTATACAGTACAACAAAGCACAAGGTGCTGCTTTATATGGTGAGTCTATAAAAGCATTCAAGGATGTACATAAATATCAGGGAGTGAGAAATATTTGTTAGGCAGGGCTATCAGCACAAGATCAGATGGATACAAATCAAGTGAGAACTTAGACTGGTAACAAGTTCCAAATCATCTGTGAGAAAACAAAACATCTGGATATGCCAAAGAGATGTAAAAGGCCTCCTGGGTTACACTCCATCTTAAAACTGATTAGTTTGTCATTTGTTCCTTTGCTCTAAAATAAGTTTCCTACTCTTCTCCCATCCACATCTATATTGCATGCCTGAGGGAATGCTGCTCCCCCTCCTCACCACTGATTTCCCTTGCCAGCAGTGGGGGGCACACAGGGGCTGCAGCCCAGCATCCCATCCTGCCCCAACGCTGCCTGAGCTCCTCTCCAGCCCCTCATGCACAGTTTGTTCCCACAAGCTTCACTCGGGGTTGTGCTTTGCAAAAGCACAGCTGCCTTGGCAGGTGAAGGAGGGGAGCCTGGACGGGGTGCCAAGCGTTTGCTTAAGCTGGGCAGTTCCCAGTTTAAATAAATCTGAATTCCCAGGGTCTAGGGAGGGAGGCTGACCTGGCGGTGCCACCGACAGGGGCTGGCAGCCCCCCAGGAAGGAGCCAATTGCCTGCCTCATTCCCCGGAGCTGAGGCACACAAATCCCTCAGGCAGGGGAGGAGCAGGCTCTTGGCTCCTCTGAAAGAGGGAAGGAGTCTGGTCCCCCAGCACCATGGTAGAAATGTCTAATTAGATACAACAGAGGGACAGATATGCATACTCAGGGACCTTTCTACACAAGCATAATTTAAGAAAAGCCAAATATTTATTTTAAATGGCTGTGCCATATGCTGATGAAATGCTAATCTGCACAGAGAAAATACACTGTAAATAAACTCCCCAGAAGCACCTCACATTCACTGAGCTTCATCTTTCTGAGCAAACTAACAAGTAGAAAATAAAACCAACACCATCCATTATAGACTTCCTTCTATAAGAAATTCAGGCAAGCTTAGGATGACATGGGCCAGTGCTTTCCAGACCATCATCTGTAGCCCACAGGAGGACCTATTAAGGGTCTGCAAAAGGTATTTAAGAAAAACAAACTTGCTCTATTTAATTCACAATACAGAGATCTTCAGCCTCAGTACAAAAAAATGCTAGGGGGCTGCAAATCAAAAGCAACTGAAAAATACTACTGTCTGCCTTAGGGCTGGGAACTGGGAGTAGGAGGGACAGTTTTGTCTCCTCCATTGATCCCAGGACCTTCCACCTCCCTCCCCATCTTTCTACCATCTCAACTCCCCATAAGCATTTGGAGCATCTCTTCTTGCACACCCAAATTGTACCCAGCAAAACAAAGCCCCAGGACCCTTCAGAAATACACCACTATTAACATTGCCTTATTCTTCTAGCCCTCCAAACACAGCTGCAGTCCCACCACATGCCAAAGTTAGAAGACTTTCAAAACAGGGAGCAAGCTTTTAGAAAGTCCAATTTGATTATCTAAAAGGCAGCTTTCCTAGCAGCAGTAACAAGTTGGCCCCTGGACATTGGCATGTTTTAAAGCAGCAAGGCTGGGTGATGAAATCTGTTGGCAGTGCCTGCAATTGGTTTCCTCTGAGCCACTTCCACCCTCTTACGTAGGTTCTCCTCACTGGTGAAGATGCCAAGACCCACACTTTTATCAATATGCATACTGTGGTGTTGTCAGCATCTCCTTCAGGGTATTCCCCTTTTCTTCTTGCTTGTATTTATAAACCCTGTGCAGAGTTGCTATGGTTTCTGTTCCTGCCAGTCCAATTGGTATTCTGCACAGTTCTTGTCACCTTCACCATTTGGGTGACCTTTCCTTCCCAAGGAAGATCTCACACCCTCAGCCTGTTCAGTCAGACATCACACAACGTGCTGTGCCAGAATACCAACCACCAAGCAAAAGAGGGCTCTGTGGAACCAAACCATCTGCAAAGGCTGTCTGAGAGACGGATAAACAATGGCAATTATTTCAAAACAAATTGGAAACAGAAAGCACAGCCCGGCAATGCAACTGCTGGACAAAAAGGAAAGCCACAAAAAGAAGAAATTGCAGCTCTCTATGTCTTGAGTACTCTTGTATCTTCCTCTAGGCAAATATTTTCCTACCTTTCTTGCTCTCCAAAGTCAAGCTGAAAAAGTTCTTAATTCCAAGACATTTTCTTTTACCTCAGTTAAACAAATGAGAGCAATAGAGTTGCAAACTGGCAGTAAGAATTTCTCTCTTTGTCAAACGAATATTCTAAACATTGTATTTAAGTGAGTTTGCACAAAGCTACACTGCTTACTGTACAGTCAGGCAGGATGCATGATGAGTTTCTCCAAAAGTAAGCATCCTGGGAATGGGTTCAGTTGCTTCATGTACCAACCAGATCATGGGATCTCTAAAATCCTAACCCAGACACTGAACAAATACCCCATGGCTTCCCCCTGCTCTGAGAAAAATGCTCCTACTGCAACAAAGAAATCACAAATACACAGAAGCCAGGAAAGAGAGCTTGGACAGGATACTACCCTAACTCTGCCTGTGCAGTAGGAGTGGGAACATCCCCACATTTTGCCACTTCATAACAAAGCCAAAACTTTCCTTGTGGCACCTCCTTGGCTGCTGAGGTGAGTTTTCTTGCATTGGGCAACCAGGCTAGCCAAGACATTTCATCCCATCTGCTTTTAATGCTAGCTGGGGCCTTCTAAAGAAGAGGAAAATTGCCTGAATGTTTCCAAGACACCTACATGCAGACACATGTAGAAGCATGGCACTTTAGGTGATCAAAAGACAGCTATGTAGTGTAGAAGGGAGACTCCTCTATTAGAGGTACTGAACCACCATGTATGCGGTAAGTGGGTCATCAGAACGGGTCACAACCAGAACACAAAACCAGGCAGGCTAAGAAGGTGGAGAGGGTCCAATGTTCCCTGTGCTGTGGGATGCAGGAGCACCACTTGCTGCTGTGGTTAGCTGTGGTGTGTGTGGCAGCTGGGCTCTGAACACAGGTGACTGAGGCACCCACAGCGACGGCCAAGCTTTTGCACGGTGCTCTAGTGAAACCCTTAACACGTGCAGGGAGATGGCCGTGGGAGACATTCTCTGAACTGCACCATCACCCTGCCTTTGCTATCACCAGCAGTCTGCTTTGTTCCATCAGAGCATTACTGAGCCTACTCTTGTCCATCTTGGCTCCACTCTGCACCACAGTGCTGCCTGGTGGACAGCTCACACAGAGGGAGCTCAGCTGCTGCCGTGGTGCTGACACCCACCTTGCACCACTGTGCAGCTCTGGACTCCCAGGCTCCCTGCCTGCTCCCAGCAGCACAGCATCACCTGTGTGTTCATCACGTACTTATCCGTCACTACAGCTCTGAAAAAACATCTCAATTCACAATCTGATTGAGGGTGGCTTATTCCAATAACATTAAAAAAATTACTATTTCTTCGTCTGCTTTCACCTCTTCATGTCTGATTGTGCCATGAAGTCTTTGCTCATTTGATGGAGGAATTCTTTAAAACACACAAGCTCTTTCATCTTTCCCATGATCAGAACAAGTCAGTGCACCTTTGCTATTTCAGTTGCTTTTAAACTAGGGTGAGCTGAACTTTCTATGCAAAGATTTGACCTCTCCTGAAATCCCCTGATCAGCATTTCCCTTGCTTGCTCTTTCATGTTGGAAGCATTATGAAACACTGGAAACTCCATTCTTTCATAAGGAAGTTAGTGAGAAAATTCAAATAATCAAATCAGTCCCAGGAGACATGGGGTCTCTTTCCAAGTTTGAAAGCTCCTTCCTAACAGAAGTTTTGCTCTTGAAAGTCTCCTGGTTAGCAGGCAGCTGATGATACAGCTTCTCTGGAGCCTGATTATACTTCCAGCCCACGGGCAAGTAATAAAAAAGGCTGCCTAGTCTGTGAGGTCTGAATCAGGTGCTAACACTGAACATCTGCTGGGGCCTCTGCCCTCCCCTACCCTCCCTTCCATGTGCTGGGTATTGGAGTATTCTCCGTTTTATAGCTTGTGGCAACAAAAGGCCAATTTAGAGAGAAAGCATTGCTGACAGCTTTATCCAAAAATCCCAGACTCTGCTTTAACCACTCTCCATCCAGGACTTTGGTGAAAGAGCACCCTGACATACTGAAGAGATCCACATTGTCTGGCAGCCTTTGGAAGCAGCTAGCAGCAAAGCACTCACAGCCCCACTCGAGCGAGACGGACAGACTCTAGCGCACATTTATTACTTCGTACAACCAGACCGCGTATTGTACAAAAATTAACAGTGCCACCCAGGAGGCCCTTCACAGATGTTCAGAAAACACATAAACACAGCTCTAAACCATGGTTTTTTATGTAATCTAGGTACAACTATTGAAGCACACCACCTATTGTGTGAGTGTAGCCTCAGGTGTGTGGATGATCTCCATACACAAACAGGTGCAGATGGAACAGTGCTGCTGTGACAGGCTGTGACATGCTCGGACATTGCTCTCCAAGGAATCCAGTATCCTTACACAAGGCTTTCCACCAGTGGCACGTGAACTGGTCTTACCTTGAGCTGTAAGCTCATCCTTTGGGCCTTGAGCTGCTGCCAGTGTTGGCTGCCCTTCCTTCCTGGGTTGCTCCTTGCTGCATCCAACGCTGGCTCCCCTGGAGTTAACACCCCAGTCTCCAAGCCCGCCCAGGTGGGTGTGCCAGCATGACTCAGTACAGATAAAAGGGTCAGCACGCAAGGACAGCCCCCCTTCCTGAAAGGCCACAGCAGGGAAGGGATGGCCTTGGTCTTCTGGGGTGCCTGACCCAGCAGGGCCCAAGTCACAGCAGTAATGCTGGGCACAACATCACAAACATCTACTGCCTGAAAACTTTCACTTTTCTGTTCTGCAGCTGTAAAGGATGAATGGACCTGTACAGTTAAAACATTTCTGGGATAGAAACCATGACCTTTAGAGAAGAAGAGTGCAGCACCTGAATAATTCCTACTAAAGGGAATGCCCAGTACAGTGAATTTTGCTTAACAGCCAAGAGGGAAGAATAATGCCTTAAGGTAGAAGGTTCATCAAAGAGCTAAGGACTGACATTTTCACCAAGTGCTGTGCTTTCATCAGTAGGAAGATCACTGCTGCTTGCAATGTGAAACTGAGCAAACTGGTACTTAGACCCTAAGCAGCAACTGCTGAATGCCAGCACTGCTTTTGGGCAGCTGAGTAGGGCTGTTACTGGCACTCATGTCAACTCCCTTCTACATCCTGGTTGTATAGATTAAGCTCCTTGGGCAGCAATGGCCTCTTTAGTGAAAGACCCTGTAGTGCTAATCTGGCATTGGCCCCAAAAGATTTGTGTAGCTTTACTAATTTCTACTGAAGACAAACAAACAAAGAAACAAAAAAAGAACAACTGTGGCAGCCTACAGCTTCATAAGGAAGAAGTGACAGTCCATAGCAATATTATCAGAGCTTTCTCTCTAGAAAGGTCCAGTTATTCCCCAAGAGGAATTACAGAATCATTAAGGTTGGAAAAGACCTCTCAGATCACCAGATCTGACCATTAACCCAGCACTGACATGTTCAATACTAAACCATGTCCCCAAGTGCCACATCTACACATTTTTAAACACTTCCAGGGATGGTGATTTTACCACTTCACTGAGCAAACTAAGTATGTGATTTAAGGTTTTTGCCTTAGTGGTTAACGTGTCATGGCCCAAGAGACCAGTGTGCTGAATTACTGACATTATTGGGAACTTCCAAGGACTAACAAAAAGGAGCAAATAAGGATATATTCCCATTCAATAAGAGGTGCTGTGTGTTTCTTACTCCAGTTCATCACATCTGTCTTTGCCACTTTGTCCTTCAGCAGAGAACTGAAGGCTTGAATACCTACCAAGCTGCAGGGCAATTCACATCCACCAAGATACTTAAAGCCTAACTCACAATATCACCAAAAACTTGAGAGCTTGCATATTTCTCTGTAAATCTGGTTGTTTGACCACTCCTTCACATTCCTACCACAGGAAAGCTTCATGTGCCAGACTCACAGTCTGAGTCTGTGAAAAGCTCACATAGTCAGTGTGACAGGTATACTCTAGAGAGGATTTCTCATGTTAGATTTTAGAACTCTTCTCATCACTGCACTTGTATGAAGGAAGGGAAGAAACACTTAAGAACATAAATGATGTCATACAGATTAATTTTAAATATTACTAAACCAATAATATTTATACATTTTTAAGAAATCTTCACCAAAAAAATTAAGCATGAACAGTTCTACAACATAAACAGGCACAAGTCCCATTGCCCAGTAATGCAGGAAGAAGTTCATATCTAATCAGAAGTGGAAGTTCACAGTTGCTTGTTTTAAGGACAGTCTTTTGTTTTAAATACAGCCTTGATATTAAGTGTCTTTACTGTATTAAACTCTTAGTACTAAAATAATAATAATAATAATAGTAATAATGATTACATTTAGATAGCACAGACAAAGATGATATATAAGCATAAAAGTGCAAGTTATAACCTAAGTCAAAGTGCCTACTGGTCAAACAGGTTCAGACTATGTTCAAAGAACAAGCATAAACCACACTGAGAACAACCCATGCCTTTTTCTTTCCCTCTCATTTCCTTCAGAAGTCATTGCAGGTAACACTGGTAACAGTCTGAAGTGACATCAATTCCAAATGGGTGTACATGAGAGGAGAGTCAAGCCCATGTCTCATTTCCTCTGTGTAATGACAATTAATCCACAGGCTTTGCTCTGAATATCCGAGCACAAAGAGGAAGAATAATAACTTGGATGCCACATTCAAGGGAGGCAGAAGCAGCACTTAAGAGCAGGGGGTACAGCAACCCCTTGTCTGTTCCTCTGGAGTCACATCCCCCAGCTGATTTATTGACTCCAGCCATAAAAAATGACTAGGAGGAAGTCAAGTGACACTGCTCTTCGTTTGAAAAATAAAAAGACTACCCTCAGAAGTATGATTTTTCCCTTCCTGTTTGTCTTATTTTTCTACTTCAGAGACAAAATATCTTTTACAATATCAGCTCATTAGTGTGTTCATTCCCTTTAAAGGCAAATAGCTTAAAAGATCCTGTCACCAGGAAGGGGTGGGATGAGGGCAGAGACAGACCTTTTATTAAACCTTTAAAAAGATTTCTAACTCATTTTGAAAGTGAGAACAACAAAAACCATAAAACTCCAGCAAAGGAAAGCTGTCACTGAGATTAAGCAGATCCAAACTCCGCCATCCATTTTTCATACTTCTCCAGGTCTGCAGCAGAAACAGATTTGGAGATTTTCTTGAGAGCCAGCTCAAAGTCCCCCTTGGTAACCGGCATCTGAAGCTCTTCTTTAGAAAGTGCACGAATCTCTTCTGGAGTTAAGCCATTAATACGTCTTCGCATTGCCATTAAAGATGCATCCCTGGAAATACAGGACAGTGCATGGGAGCTAATTGCTAGCAGAATGTGCTGAATTTTGATTGTGTACTCCTGCTAGAAACCACTGGCAGGAACACTTAAGAGAGCATTTATTTACCATAGAAGATGCAGTTCACATCTTTCGTAGCTTCCATGTTCCCAGATCACTACATTAATTCAACATAAAGAATGCATTGGCACCAAAACCCATTTAAGCATATGGTAAATGTGCAGAGATAATTAAAACTATAAAACTGAGAACCTTTTACAATGATTCATGGAGATGAAACTTTACAGCTTCAGAGCAGAAAAGGGCAGGGTGGGAGACGAACTCAAAGACTTTTCTTTTTTTTTTGGTAATCTGGATTTTTACACCGCATTCCTTTTAGACTTCAACTTTCTCCCTGCAGTGTAGCCCCAAAAGACAGTCAGCAAGGGCTGAGTGCAGCCCAGCCTGGCTGCCTGTGTGTCCACAGCACCTGGATGTGTGAAAGGCAGAGCAGGAGGCATCAGACACAGCATCATGTGGCCCTGCAGTGCTGAGGGCACCGGTGCCTGTGCCTCCTCATGCTCTGCCTCCTCTGTGACTCCTCCCCAGCTCAGATCCTGCCAGCCTGGCCCATCAGCTTGAAGAACACTGCTCATTTTCTCACACTGTGGCCCACAGACAGTCTGAAATTACATTTTCTCTTTCCCCAGGTTTTTCCCAGCAAGGGATAACACAAGCCTTAGGGAGAACAGGTAATTTCAATAGTACGTGACACACAGTGAGTTTTCAAATCCATGGGGTGATTTCACATTTTCAGAAAGGCAGCAGGGGGAGAAGAAAAAGGATTCCCAAGCCATGCTCTTACAGGATCAGTTTCTCTTGACAGGATTCTTAAGGGACATAGACTTCCTTCAGATAAGTTTCTTCAAATACCTATCCTTCACCAAAAAAGACTGATTTGTCAAAAATGAAACAAACTGTGGGAACAGGATGGAAATAAATTAAATACTAATATTATAATCTATAACCCCCTTGCACCTAGAAGATTCAGATAGACACCAAGACTTTGCTGCACTTGGGGCTGTCCAAACATCCAGCATATGGAAGTCCCAAAGAAGTATTTGGTGAAAGGAATTTTTTGGATTATGGAATTTGAGATTTTAAAATAAGGGATTAAAAAAAAAAAGTCTTTGCACTACATTAACAAATGCAGAAAACTACAGTAAAAGCAGCCAATTGTAACATGAGATTTGCTCAGATACTTTTTTCCACTTCAGATCCAAGAAAACCACATCTCACAGAAAGACTCCATGGTCTTTGGACCACTCCACATGACAGTAATACATGAATACAGTAAATAGATCTGGGCCTCAAACACAGACACTGTGAGCATGCCTTCAGCTGCAGTGGGTATTGCCTTTTATCATATAATGCAAATGATGACTTCCCATGCAGTTCTATTTGCAAATTAAGGGCAATGAGATACCTGCAAACATTAGTGATGTCAGCACCAGAATAGCCTTCAATCTTCTCAGCAATTTCTTCAAGGCTGATATCAGGATCTAGTTCTACTTCCCGAAGATTAATCTTAAGCAGTTCTGCTCTGCCTTTTGCTAGAACATAAAAATATTTGTTTGAAGACTGGCAAGAGTTACACTAAAAAAAGATATAAACACAACTTAGATTTTTCGGTGGAAAGTATGAACTTCACTATAAGAAAAAGAGAACAAGTCATAGTGAAGTGTGCAATCAAATATAGCAAAGCATTTGGTTAAATGCAGTATATTAAAACAACATGGTTGAGAGATACTTGTCAAAGTGATCTGTCATTAAAAATGTCTGTTATGTCTCAGGTGATAAAGCATTTGGTCACATATTACCCAAGGGCACAAAAGCACAATCCTACAAATTTCTGTTTCTTCTCACATCCCTTTGGATCCACTCCCTATTCAAGGGTTTGACTGCATATTATTCACAGAGTTTCATTAGAACTACAATAAGGATTCTATTAAAAGAGCTTCAGACAGCACAAACCCCTTAACAACAGGCTGAACTTTAAGCATATGTTTGAGCAGTTTGTTCAGTTGGGACCCAAGAAATCAGCTGAAGCCTTGATAGAAAACAGACACATTAATACAATAAACATGTATTAATATATTTTCGATACAAATGTCCTGGTATCCCACTTTCCTACCCAGATGCAGCGTGCACACAGTGATAACCAGCTGTGTAAATGAGCACTTACACAGTCAATTAACCATTTCTCTTGCAGAGGGCATGTGCATATGTGCATTTGGGTACATATGTTAAGCAGCCTAAGCCTGTAAGAGGGAATTCACATTTGACAGCTTAGGCCTCCGTGTTACTCTGCACAAGGGTGGGAAAGAAGAGGATGAGTGGTTTCCCAGCTTTCACTGTACAGGGAAAATACGCCAGCTCAGCATCTTTATTCCCCGAGTGATCAATTTTTATGACCTATAAAAAAGGACAACCACAACAGAAGAAGCAGCAGTAGAAAAGGCTAAAAGTCTTAAAGAAATGTCCAGTGAAACATATTATGTTTTATTCATTGATGTCCCTAGTTCTTACTTTTATTTTAAGTTTTGGGCAAGGAGAAATACAAAAAAAATAGAAAGCTTGTCTAGAGCTGCTGGTTTTGTGTGCTTTACAGAACTGTCAAGAGCACAGAGTTATCCATCACACACAACTGGCACTAGCTATAGAATGGGGATTTATTATTTAAAGAGCACAATGTACACACAGCATACCTGCAGAGAGTATTCTGCATCAGAGAACATTCTTCTAATTGTTTCTGTGGGGCTAAGCAAGTCTGTGCAGCATTTTGAAAATTAAACACTACAGAATATATGCTTGCATCAAATTCCACAATACACAGCTGTATATATGCTACCATACCACTTTTTCAGTTAAAATGACTGACTACATCAAATCACACAACACAGTTACAAATGCATCACAACATTCCTAGTTGCAGAATAGATACAACAGAAACTAAGACTGGAAATAAAACCAGATCAACATTTCCTATGCTGTCCAGGGTGTAATACACTGTGTTAAAAACCAATCTGGTTTAATTAGAAACAAGAGGAAGAGCTGATAGGATTTTAAACTAATTGGTCATAAAGACAGGCATCCTGTTAGGAGCTGTTACTGCTTGTAAGCTGCAAAGATAAGCTGTAGAACTATTAAGTGTCCTTAGACCTGCTAAACTCAATCACAACCACTGTCACCACAGACATGCATCTTGTTATCCTGAGTGCTCATGCAGGGAGATGAGGCATGCACTGTACCAAGAAGAAACGGAGCTATGCAAACTTCAAGTGATAGGAACCTCAAAATTAATAGGACAGGTGAATGACAGCTAGGAAAGACAATACTAGCTGAGATGTCTTAGGGCAGGAAAGCAATCAGCCTGCTGCATTCTGAGTGACTGGAAGCACAGTAATAAAGGCAAGCAAGCAGTGATTTGCAATGAACTAAGCCTGTAAGTGAAAATTCATGGATTCACTTCTTTCCATTTGTCTGCAAGGGCATGGAGTGCATTTGCAATATTTGTGAACATGTCCAAAGGCTGCCTTTGATGATCACTCAAGGACTGACTGTTAAACATTTAAAATAATTCCAGGCTCATTAAAGCTAACTCTCTTTCAAAATATAAGAACCCATCAATGGCTTGCAATGAAATGCCACAGCTCTTTGTTTTTCAGCCCCCAAGCAAGCAGTATTTCTCTTTTTCTCACTCTCTTTAAAAATAAAGTGATCCAGACACATGATTAACCCTTGAATTACACTGCTCATCACAAAACCATCAGGATTCCTCACAAAAGCAACAGTCCTAAACTCATCTTGTAATCCTAAATTATGAATTATCCTAAACTCATCTTGTAAAGAGAGGGAAGGAAAATGGTCTTATCAAACATACCTGTGGGCAAAGGGATATAAATCCTCTTCTCCAGTCTCCGTCGGAGAGCTTCGTCAATATCCCAGGGAAAATTTGTAGCAGATAATACCATGACCATCTTGGAAGGGTCATCGTTTTCCAGAGCACCACCTACCCCTGCAAGCACAACAGTTCAGAGCAATTTTACTCCAGAGCTCTTATTGATTGAGATGCTTGCTGAGAAACACTGCACAGACAAACATAGTCTGGACAAAGCTAAACAACAGCTCTCTATAGTCCTCTGTCCCTTTTCAAACTTCCCATAGCTAGGTGTCACAAGACCATCATTATCACAGAAAGAGGGACAGTTCATTATTTTGCTGAGTCAGGGGAGGGCTTTCTTTGACAGTGCTAAAAACAGAGCCACATGTGAACGTAGCCCTCCTACTTCCACTGACAGTGCTATCTCTGTCGAGTCTGGTCACAGAAGAAATAGGAGTCACTCAGCTTACCAAGTGAGGACTGCAAAGAGATCAAAAGCTTTCCTATCCTGAGCTTACCACAATAAACCTGCAAATTTGAGAACATTTTACATAGTAGTTTATATACAGTAGTTTATACAGCAGTTTATGATAGCTGCAATATAAAGGTGATTATCAAACCTCTACACCATACAATATTCCTCAGATGGTCATGCTTGTTGTGTACACCTGCACAAAACAGGTACTACATCTGACTTAAAAGGGTAATATTAGCTGCTATCACCGAATACAGCAAAAGCAGATCTCACAATGGGGTTCCACAGCTGGGGGCTCTAGCAAAGGGCACAATTTTGTTTAAACTGATAACAAATTAAATGCCTGCATTAAACTGCACAAATCTCCATTATCTGCTTCTCTCTGGAGTCTGTGTCTCTTTAATATCAGCTTTCAAGTCACCCTAAAAATATCCATTTTAGAAAATATAAAGCAGAACACCCTTTTCAGTTATCTGCTGTTGAACACCCCAAAAATACACTCAAGTTCTGCCTCATTTCTCTCTTATCCATAAAGCCAGCTTTTCCAGATGGCTCAAGTTCTTACATTCCCACCTGTAAAGAAACAGCACCCCAGCCCCAAAGGCAGAGCTAAGCCCTTGTTACCATCCATTTGCACGAGCAGCTCTGACTTGACTCTGCGACTGGCCTCGTGTTCGTCAGACGTGCCCCGGCGGCTGCAGATGGAGTCGATCTCGTCAATGAAGATTGTTGTTGGCGCATAAAACCGTGCCTTTATTCAAATGAAAACATCAGTATTAAGGCTGCCCAGCAAGCACAGGCCCTCATCAGACCACAACCCAGCCTGCTAGGCGTACTGCATACGTATCTTCCCTGACTGTCACAAGGAAGGAATTCAAGACCTTGATTTACAAACTGTCATATGCTGAGGTTTATATACTTTAAATTGTACTCCTTGGGTCCCTGTTGGTTGGCTTTCCCCAGCAAATGACATGGAAAAGGGGAAAAGAAACATTACCACAATAGAATAGTCTTCTTGACACAGTACAGGCAGTTTTCATGTCCAGGTTTTGGGCTGGTGAGGGTTAAGCATAAGGGACAGAAGGGAGCTCAGCAATCTCAAGAGAATCAGGTTTTAGCTGCGAATATTACAGGAGTGCAGTGAGGGTCCCAGAGGTATAGTCCACATGGACATGTCCTTCACACACCCTGCATGATGGACTGCACCCACAGCTTCACTGAGAGGCTTGTGACCATCATTCAGAACAAAACCAGACCTAAAACATGTACTGCTTCTAGAATAATTGTTTCAAACCCCTTCCAATTTCAAATCTACTTCATATGGGATTGTTACCCCATAACCAAACAAGTACCAAGTTCCTGTTGAGGTCACAACTCTCTGCTTAGTCTGGGAAATGCTATCCTAAATATGGATGATGAACTATTTCCTTCTTAATCCTCAATAACATACCATATGTGGAAACCCAGAAATAACGTTTTTCTAATTGGTTGAGGGGGTGTCACTTCAGTGAACTCCATGCTTCCAACATGCTACTGGAAGGGCAGGAAACCAAGAGTGCTGTCCTTTCTCACCTTCATGAGCCCCAGATCACATCACTGAGGACATACCATTTCAAACAAGAGGCGGACCAGCTTCTCAGACTCGCCCCTGTATTTAGATGTCAGTGTAGAGGAAGACACGTTGAAGAACGTTGTCCCACATTCTGTTGCAACAGCTTTTGCTAGCATAGTTTTGCCAGTGCCAGGAGGACCAACCATCAGCACACCCTGAAAGGTGAGAACAAAGGTAACGAACAACAAACTAAGAAAATTTTGCCATTGGTACTCCACACAACATCTCAATATGAGCCAAGATCTGGATTTAAATTAATAACATAATCCTCATCAGTGGAAAACATGAAACAAGTATCCTGCTTTCGAGGACAGTGTGGAAGTGTTGTGCCATTTCTTCTTACCACTCCACTGGAGTCAGAACCTCAAAAGCCAGTAACTGTTGCTTGCACCTAACACTTAGGAAGCAGACAAGAGACTTACAGCCTTGCTCAGAATCAGAGTCTAGACTTGAACTTAGGCCTTTCCCAGCTCACAAGGGGCTGCACAGGCAGATGAAGATGATACAGTCATTTTTTGGAACAAAGGCCCCTTCACGAGAAAGTTTCACAGAAACCAAAACACTTTCACAGTAAGTTGTGTTCCCTCAGTAGAGAAATTTTCTACAGAAAAACATTTTCCCAAAATACCCTGAAAATGTGTATGAATTTGGTTGGCGTTTACATTTCCATGAGAGCATTCACTGAATATATCAGTTTGTTTTTTTCTTAATCTCCCAATCTCAATATTCCTATGACCACACTACCGCATCATAGCAATTCCTGGATGTAACACCATCCTCATCATGCTGTTGGATGACTGGACAGCACTGCTATTCATATTTTACAGATAAGCAACTGTGGCTCATGTGGACTACTGCTTAGTCCCACAAAAGCCTAATCTGAATTTCAGTGATTATTCAGAAAGCTTTAAACTAGGAACAATAGTTAAGTCCCAGGTTGGTATGCACGTCATCAGCCTATCTTTCCATCTGTGGTCTCTGAAAGAAAGAAGCACACGTCTGCAGCTCAGCACATTTACCCATCATTACACAAACAGGTTTTTGGCTTTACACACAGTGCTCTCAGAACCCATGTTAAGATCGTATCACTGAGATGGGTTAATCACTCTTGACAATACTACTAAATACAGCCATCTTTATGGGTAGTCTTTCCAACCCTTTAAGCAGCAGCGCTGGACAAGGACAAAACACTGTTCCATGATCTGCATAATACTAGTATAGGACCCTGTGATTTTAAGTAAATCAGTGGAAATGTAGTGGTCAATCAGCTTGGGTTTTTTTTTTTTCTCTCCCAACTGCAAGATCTTATTACATGCTAACAAGAGTTTCCTAAAATTGTACTGTATTGCAAGGGTAATCAAATTAGCTGGAGTTAGAATTGCACATCATAATGTGCTTTGCAATTAATAACTTACATAAAATGCCGTAGCAATAAAATAACTGTTAAATGCAAGCCATATAGCAAATTAGATTTCATCTGTTCCTCACAAAAATTTACTTCAAAAAGCACCAAGAATGACATGGAAGAGATCTATAAAAACAAATCAACCGGGAATGCAATTATTCAAAAATGTACCATTCAAAAGCAATAGCCTCTCTGTACTCCATTTTCCATTAACTCTTAATACCTTTATTGCCATTTAATACTTAGCTAATGCAAGCTCAACATACATTCATCGGTAAATTAAGTCAGAAATGTTCACACGCCATCTCTACAGCTAACAGTCCAAAGTCACTCCTCAGGCTGCTCAAGGCTTCCTGAGCTCCAGAGCAGCAAGCATAAAAGTAAATGGACTCTCTTTCCTCCCTGTGAACACTCAGACATCCCCATCTGAGATGCACAGTTATTCTGATATTACAACAATATTGCAAATACAACCCTGCAGTCACTGGGTGAAAATTACTCAGCCTGTAATATGCAGGTCAGAGACAGTTTACTGTTCTCTCTGAGCTTCAAACGTGTTCATTTAATATTTCTAAAAAAGCTTCACCTCAATTCAAATCACATTCAAAGCACGTGTTTGATAAACTGTTTTCAGTGCAGGACCTGATGATACAGGGAAGTGATGACATTTTTGGGATATTGGTTAAATTCTCCCTTATTCTGGAAGGTCAAATCCTGGCTTCAGGTACACATGCTGTACACTGCCAAAACTGAAGCCCCTCCATCACTTTGCACCTCCTGCTAAGCATTACAGGAAGCGTTACCTTGCATGTGATACTGGTGGCATTACACATGCATAACACAGGTGCAAAGCAGCCACACCAGGTGTAAAGCCAGGGGAAAATCAAGGTCTCTGGGGATAGAGACAATAGAAATATCAGTTAAAAAAAAAAGAAAAAAAGAACTTGAGTTGGCAGCAAAACAAGACGTGCATGGCTGCAAACAGAAACACATAGGATCAAGTTGCTCTTTCTGCAAACTAGGAGGCTGCCACTTACTATTTAAAATCCTTGACAAACACAAAGACTTCTTTATTCTCCTCTAAGGCTCTGTTAATCCAAAGTATTCCAATAAGAAGCTGAAATGCACTGCAGGGAGCAAGTGTTTTGATGAAATCACTGCAGGGTTACTTCTTGTTGTTGTAACAATCACTAGCAGAGCAGTGGGAAGCACAGTGAGCAACCAGGCTTTCTTGGCACAAAACAGTTCAGAGAAACAGAAAGAGCAAACCCGTGGACACTCAGAAACCCATGGCTGCAACTACACAGCACCTGTGTTGAATCAGGGAAGACAGCTGGCTCCTTCAGACAAGGCACAGTCCTCTGAATACAGGCACAAACTGTGAGGGCTGTCTTGGGAATTGTTCTCAGGGGAGTCTGAACATCTAAAACCAGCTTCGGCTGCCTTTTTCCCTGAATTATTGTCCTGAATTCCTAGGCTCAACAAATGCCTGCTGCTACACTGATTACTGCAAGAAACAGCCTTCCCTTCAATACTTCTCATCCTTACAGCACAGTCAGAGGTCAACAGTAGGGAAAATACATGCTGTTCTGTGTGAAAAATAAATTCATGAGAGTTACAGCTTCACAAGTCACCAGGGAAAAGGCTAACAATGAAGACTCTTCATAGCCTTGTCAGAAATCAATTTGCATTTCAGACTGAAGAGAGGAAATAATCTTAGAATCTTTTCCATGTCTATAACCACCTGGTTTTCAGAGGTGACACTGCTTAGTAAGAACAGGTAGTCTCATGCAAAGAGATGGAGATTGTAACTCTTTAAAGGACCAAGCCGTTCCTCCTTTATCCACTGCCACAACACTTGGAGACAAGGCCAGTGGCTTTTTTTTCACATTTCCTGCAGTCTGCTGAGATACCTGCCTAAAAGACAGATGGCCACTACATCCTCCATGCATGCTTACAGGTGAAAAAAAAGCAGAGCAGATCTTAACTCCATTAGAAGATTTTGAACACTAGACAGATGGGGCTCCCACAGCCTATAATAAAGAGTATGGATCAACTTTCTCTAAGCCAAGAAGAGAAGAAAGAGATTCAGCTGTTCAAAATACACTAAAATCTCACCCTGCACATGTAACCCACAACATCTAGGCTCTGGCCAAGATGATAGCTCAGCTAACCCTAAAGTTAACCACAAGGCCACTGGTACTGACCACAAGCACTCTAACTCCAAAGGCCCGATAGCCTGGGGCTAGGTTTGCACTGACTATATGTTTGGGCTCCCTCCCTGCAACTCAATAAAACCTCTGGGAATAGCTCTCAAGAAGCAATCTCCCAGCTCCTGCTGGATATGACCTAAGTATCAGCCAGGGAAGCACAAGGACCACTCAGGAAAAGACAGGAGTGTTAGTAGAGCAAGACCCGATACACGCTGCTGAACCAGCGTACTAAACAGGAAACTACTCACGTACACAACATTTGCTACACATGCCACTGCCTTCCACACTCAGAGTAACAGACAATCTGCAACAGTCTCTTTTGCCCAGTAACGCTTCTCAGTAACCAAAAAGGCCTTGTACTGTGACTTGTTATTCCCCAAACAAGCGCCAATCCAGCCCACATCAGAAGCAAGATAATTTGTTTGCTGTTTACAGAAATGCTCACCAAACTCCTCCCTCCTCTTCCTTCTTAGCTCTAAGTGAGGCCCAGATTGGGCTCACTTCTAGTCCATCAACCTCGTTCAATCCTATATCCTTCCTGTTGCCCTGCTGGCAACTTCTCCTCCTACTGTGAATTTCTCACTCCAGCTGCAACTATGCCCAGCTGCAAATGTAACTGCACAGCTAAGTCACCAGACTGGTCCCCTCTTTCCTTGCTTTCTTGTGCCATCCAGGCTGCAGTTTGCAGTCTGAGTGAGAGATAGTTGAAGCACTTGGAAAAAAACAGTCCAAGAACTGTTTTCTTCTGGGAAGTGATGACAACTGGACCCCATAAGCCTATGTAGAGCTGTCTATTATGTCTAAGCATTTTTGCTTCAGCCGATATAATGTGTGCTTACATCTACAAGCTGGCATATAGAAAGTATTATAATATCAACAAGCTGTAAGTGAGTAAATAAACAGAATACTGTTTACTCTAAGGGCCAGATACACTTCCAGCTGTTTCTTTCAGTGTCTTTTACATGAATCATTATGAGAGGATTTAATAAACAAATTCATGATCTTTTCCATTTACCTTTTTAGCCTTTGCTACAGGCATCCACACGTTACAGCAGGAGGCACACATAGCTACAGTTTGCCATTTACTGAAACACCACATAAATTCTCACCTTCCAAGGTCTTCTGATCCCTTTGAAAAAATCAGGCATCCACATTGGAAGAACAACAGCTTCTCTTAATAATTTCTTGGCTTCTTCCAAATCCGCTATGTCATCCCTGTGCAAGATGAAGAAACTTGTATAAGATTCTCATACAACTATATTTCTTCCATTTTTATACAAGAGAAATAGGAAAGTTTTTCGCTTAGTACCATTTCTTTTAGCATGCAAGCATATGCCTCGTGAGAGCACTCCTATCATACTGTGACCTAAAATCGAATCCACTTTTGGAAGACAGGGAAAAATTCAAGTTACCCAGAGCTGCTTAATTAAAAATTGTTTTGGACAATGTGAACACCAAAGCAGTATCTTTAAAGATCTGTGGAGCGTATGTTCATTTCAGCAGTACTGCACATAATATCAATTAGCAACAAAAGCTTAACGTTAATGAAATGAATAAACTGTTAAAGCAAAAGTTCTCATTTTTACCTATCTGTAGAAGATTATGTTGTCTCCCTATTTTAGGAGTTCGAAGATGGGTAATTTCTCTCATTTTCCACATTAGCAAAAACATTTGAATTGAGGAAATTCTCATACCAATGAATGCTTGGATTCCTTGATACAATGTCTCTTTCAAGAGCTTCGATCAGGTCTTTGTCGTAACCTGCTCCATCAAATTTTGGAATTTCCCCGTCACCAAATTCCTGGGGTATTTTCTTTGCCTAGAAGTGAAAATCATACAGGCTCATAAGAATATTACACAAATGACACACCTCCTTGCCAACCAAAGGCATGAATGCAGGAACAGGCTCACAAAGGGGGCTGTGTCAAGACTTAATGCTACATTAAGCCCTAGCTGAAGACCAGAGCATCCAAAGCATATTTTGAAGATGCTACACTTGTCACCCTACCTGTCAGAAGTAAACATCTGACACTATCATCACTGAAAAGGAACAGGGAAGCTGTCACACGCACTGTCTTTGATGAAGGAAAACCAAGTTCTCTCCCCTTGTTTCATTAAAGCCTTCCTTACTAGCATTATCTGTTTTCCTCAAATACAAACTATCTATGTCTCGCCTCTCATTCACAGGCTGGCTTCATAAACAATTAAAGTCTTTTTACAAGGTCGTATTTATTTAAGGGCTGCACCAAAAGCCCTAAAGAAGCTCCAAAGACATCCAGGCCTCTTAGACTACAATAATTACTGCAGCACGCCAATGCTATGTCAGCGACCAAGCTACACTCTGCCTCTGCCCCAAATGGCCGAGAGTTTCTGGTTAATACTTCCACAGTGCCATTCAGCTTATGGGGCTGAACATTTTCCCTCTGAAGCATCAGAGCCCACGCCCCTCCTCTCTCAGTTCTGAGGAAATCGCTTCCCCTCCCGGCATTGAGGGTGCCTGAAAAGCAGCTGCGCTGGTTTAACGGCGGGGGCTGAGCAGGGAGCTACTTTAGGACTCTTAACTCAGCTTCTAAACACTATCAGCAGCAACTTAAAGAATCCCAGCTGGCTGGACAAAAGCATCCTAGACGAAGGCGGGTTGAGAGGCAGCTGGAGACACACAAATAACCTCACAGTGGAAAAACAAAAAGGTAGCGATTACACCCATCCCAGTTGCCACTCACGACAACTCGTGAGGGAGTAGTTTATCTTCCCACTACTTTTATTTCTTGCTTCCAAGCGAACTCGCGTTGTTTAGTACTCCTAGCTCAGCTTTTTGCAATGGAAACGAAGCTCAGAGTTGTGTTTGAGCAAAAAGCTGGTATAAAGAATGTAGTGGTCTGGTGTAAAAAGGAAACGGCGAAGGACAGCCTGTGGAGTTTTCAAGATTTCAGGAGAGATAAAATGGAATCCAAATGTAACCATTTCGGGGAGAAGGACAATGAAATGAAAGGCGTTTGCTGTCTGTTACACACTCCTCTTGTTCTGCAATGGACTGGCCTTCCTAGTAGAAAATTTTTTCTGCACATCACAGAACGATTGGTTTATCTTGTTGCGGGTGGGTTTTGTATTTTCCCTGAGTGAAAGGGAGTTAAGGCAGGGCCTGAAGAGCAGGAGCAGGGAGGGCGGCTGGCCGCAGCACGCTGGGGCGCGGGCAGAGCCCGGCGGGCAGCGCCCGTGGCGCAGCTCAGCCCAGCGGAGCGGAACACGAACCCGAGGGGGAAGGGGGGAAGGAAGGCCCGGGGCCGGGAGGGCGCCGGCAGCCCCGGCGCGGCCGCGGGGCGGCAGCACGGCCCCGATCCCGGCCCCGATCCCGGCCCCGATCCCGCGGGACGCGCTGTGCCAGGGACCGCTGGTTCTCCTGCCCCTGCGGCACACCTCGCCAGCGGAACGATGAGAAGGGCGGCCAGCGGGCAGACGTGCTCTCAGCATCACCTCGGCTGTCACTGCAGTGACACTGAATTATTCTTTTTTTTTTTTTTTTTTTTTCTTTTTCTGCCCCCAGTTCCGGAATTAAACCAAGATTTAAAGTAGTTGTAGTTTTACAAATAATAAGATTATTAATGATGGTCCCAAATTGGTCCAACCTGCAATTCTCAGCAAGTAAGTGAGCATAGACTAGAAATAATGATTTTTAAAAAATGTCACCTGAAACTAGGGAGCAGGAGTAAGCATAATTTTTCCAGTCATCTCTTCGGGTATTACTTTCAGGAAACAGCATTAAATAAAGTTGCTTTGGTGGCTTCTCTCTAAGAAGATATGCCAACAGATAGGTGTATGGGGCTGCAAAAGACTACTCCCACCCTCGGCAATCACATCTCATAATTTCAGGCAACCAATATCTGTCTTAAACATTTAGAAATCAGCTGTCCTTTCCATCAGGAAGAGCTATGAGATCTGCACTAACACACTGGAACAAAAACCTTGTTTCCAAAATTGATGTTATTTCTACTCCTGCACTAAGTTTCTGCATTAGTTTCAGCAGTTTGCTCCTTGGTGTGTCCACCACACTGATATACTTGCATCAGGCTTGTGCTCTCCCTTCATTTACCAAACCAAGCAAACCTTGTTTTGGAACATAAGCTGAACATAATTACCCGTTCATTCTGGCAACACTTTTTTTTTCTCTCCCTCCTGATGTTAACATATCTTTCTTGAGCACAGTTGTACACAAAATACCTCAGCTGTTTTCTCACCAGATCTTCCTATAATGGCACAGGCATCTCTTCTCTCTGCTGGCAACACCTCAACAATGTGGGATTTTGTTTACTGGGATTTTGTTTACAGTCACATCCATAGCATTACGACACTGCCCTGTTTAAGGCAACCCCAGCAGATTAATCACACAGAATAACCCTGGGGGCTGTAATGGCCAGAACTGGACTCTGAAGACAACTTGCTTTCCTGCAGGTTCTTCCCACTGCCTAGAAATATACAATGTGCCAGATAACAACTGCCACATGCACTTTCCACCCCTCACTGCCAAAGCCAAAGGTGGCACCTGACTGTGCCTCACCCCGGCAGCCAGCCCTTCCCATCACCATCAGGAAAAGCTAATGTGCCAAATGGAAGTTCAGCCTGATCCGGTTTCTGCTGATACATCCCAATCCGTCTGCTCCTCTACTGCTGAGCTCCCAGCTTCTAGCAGAAATTCTTGCTATAGTTTCCAAGAACACAGCCTGCTGCTCTGCACCACTGAACATTATCCCACTTCATGACTCCAACACAGAGTCATCCAATTCTTCCTGTGCAACAGCCTCATTTGCCTCTTCTGGTGATTGTGCTTCCCAACTTGGTGTCATGAACAAATTCAGTTAGTGCATACCTCTTTTTTGTGCCAAGTTAAATTGGCGCAAAAATATTAATTTAAATACAAAACAAGAGTCAAAAATTATTTGCTAGTTGACTGCTAATTCTCCTTTCAGTACTGCTTGTTTACTTTCCTCTTGCTGCCTAATCCCACTTTACAATTCCTCTACGCCACACAATTAACAAATTGCTTCCCATGTGGTATCCGGGTAGATTAATTTCTTTCTAGAAGACACTAACTGGAACTGCAAAGAAAGTCCTGGCAGAGGCAACACCTTTGCTTAAGAAACCATATTTCACTCTATTCCACTTTTCAGTTAGTTCCAAGTCTTTAGCTTTTCATCCACTCTAAAGTTGTTGTAAAACATATAAAAATTAACAGCTCCAGTTGCCTGGATCACTTTCCCTTTCTGCTTCTCAATAGAGGCATTGTCAACATGACTCACCATGCACATGAGACAGCATCAGACTAAGTAAATTTTACTGTAAAAATGTGCTCCCAGCCCTGCAATTTCACCTACCAGTTCTTTTAGCGTTTTCAGATGGAGATTATGCAGCCTTCCAGTCCCAATGCATGGATGTCTGTGCTTTCACCTAAATGCAACTGTCTCATCTCATGTCACAGTTGGTGATGCACAGGAGGATAATCAATCAAAAATAATGTAATTTTTTAAGTCATACTTTCATTACGTTAATATTCACTGATAGGGCTGCAGCCTGTGGCTGTTTCATATCCTTCATAATATTTACTGTCCTTATCCACTGACAGTCTAAAATAATCTAAGGAGTATTCCTAAAAAAGAGTTCTAGTGCTTAGATATGGCATTATGCAATTTCTAAAAGACATACTGGTAGCATTCATGCTGCCTCTTTAAGCTGAACTATTAGACAGAAGCTAAAACTTTTGATAATGCTCCAGCAGAAGGTACCATGAGAACAAGTCTAATAATTTCCAGTGGTACTAAGAAGGAAAAAAAACCCTTGAAAGCAGTATTTTAGGAAAAAGGACACATAAGGATTTAGTGGATAGACACAATCTGGTGGGTTTAGTTCAGAATTATTCTACATAGCACTAAAAAAGGTAATTTTATTGGCATAGTCAGGTTAAAATTACTTATCCCAAGATGGTTACTGTCAGAATGAAAAGATGTTATGATCTAGAGAGGAGAAACAGTGAAAGAAGGCATTTGTTTCAAGTGAGGCAGAGCATTTCTAAAATACACCTACTATACTTACATTTACCTTGAAAAACAAATATCCGTGACATTGTGGTATTATAGCCAGGACAGCATGCAACCTATTACACTGCAGTCAACATCTTAGGAAATGGATAGTTAATTACATGCTCTCAATAGTCTTATCCTAGCACCCAAACCAAAAACTACAGAGCTGAAACATTTAGTAGGAGAAAAGATACCTGGTTACTTAATTTCAAGCTTCGGGTTTGCCCTATTATTTTTAACTGAACATGATGAGTTACCAAATCTCTTTGATTCGACGTACCAGGCTACAGAGGAAAGCTGCTTGATGGTTCAAACTCAGAAACTGAAGAACAAACACTTGTAAACTAAGGTAAACCAATTTTCATGCCCGATTTCAACCGATTTCATGTGTGCAAAATATAGGAAGTTGCATTAACTTCTTCTACTTCCCACACCTGGCTATTTCTTCTTTCATTCAAAATCTTTCTCAAAGGCAAATCATGGATCCCTTACAAGAACCATTATATAGCACATGAGGATTTGTAACCTGGGGTGATTTTCAGTCACATACCCCAGACAAAGGAACTAGAATAACCACCAAGGAGCTAGACAAAGGGGAATACAAGAGCACATGTATTGGAATTTTTTGAGGAGTAGACATATTTTCCTTCTGCCACCTAGTGACCAATTTATTCAGATAAGAGCGGTGTTTAAAATGTACCATATTAAATGGAACACCTTCATGACTTTTCCTGCACCTCACAGCAGTAGTATTGCTAATCACATTATTCCCAGAGACAAGTATTATACAAGTCATGTTGTTGTAGGCTCCTTATAGTAAAGCCCTATAATGCTCATCACCGGAAAGCTTGGAGAGCAGAGTTCACCCTCATTAGAGCTAAGACTTTGAAGGCTGCCTTACACAAGCACATCTGGTGAACCTGTCACACACCACGACTCCAATTCCCCATATAGCTGGCAAAACTTTCAATAATTTCACAGATCTTCATGAGATTTTTATAGCTTGCAGGAGGCACACTTGTTATTTTAAATCTTACTGATCCAGGGTAGAGAGATTTCTAAAATGCTTGATCTGTACAGTCACTCAGTGGCACTGCTGAAAATGTGCCTGGCCCTACCTTCTGATGGTAATAAGGGCTAGGATTACTTAATACCTTTCCTTGATACTTAATTGTATCAAGAAACAATTTATGATGGAAAAAGCATATCTTTGAGTTATTCCTAAGCTGTCAAGAAGTGCAACAGAAAGGTCACAAAGGAACTAACCAAATTTTGGAAGAAAACTGGCATAAATATTTTCTTACTCGTCTCTCAAGATCTATACAATACTGTGTGCCCCCATAGGAAGGCATGTCTTGTATCTCTGTCTGTCAGGAAAGTAATGTCACTTCAGTACAATCTCAACTTGTATAATTAATACCACAGAGTCCTTGGGTTCCTGGCACTAATTCTACAGTTAAATTTAAAAACACAAGTGTCTCAGAAACAGTGCTTTGTACACTGAGATTTTTTCCAGCCACAAAACAGGACTGTTTTTGACATCACCACTTTAGAGGTGAATCACTGTTTCTTCTCTTCTTTCACTTCAGCATTGCTGCTTTTTCATGGATCTTCAGAAGAAAGTATCTCCAAATTAGTCTAGTTTAATTCATTGCTTTTACTTTTAAAACAAAACTGTTCCAATAAGCTTCTCTCTAAACACTATAATAAATACAAAACCCCTTTCATAAGCCAGAGAAAATGAAAGTTGCTTAGAGTTTGCTTTTAACACTTGTCCCTCATATAATTTTCAAATATGTAACTACAAATAATTTGGCACAGATTCACCTATCATCAATGCATTTATGGAACTGTTCTGAACTCCTAGAACTGCCTGAATTATACTATGATATGGCAGAGGCAATGGTACTGTGGAACTCCATTCATAATGCTTCAAGTCTAGGGAAGGGCACTGGTCTCACTTTTGCACTTTTTACACTAATATCTTTACAAAAGCCCTGTATTGTATTCCTTTGGGGAAAAAAAAAAAACTCCACCAAAGATGGGGGAAAAGGAGGAGAAGAGACTTTATGCCTGAATGACACTTAGAGATTATAGACAAGCCCATGGTCTTCACTCAAAGAATAAGAAACCCTCAGCAACAAGACACTATGCTTCCCTCCCTCAAAAAAATCTTACACCAAGACAGAGCAAACATGACAGAACTTTTCTTAATTTGGTGTAATTATTAATAAGTATCACCACGATACATGCATTACTCCTGAGGAAAAAAAGAAAGCACTAAGTTTTCCCACATGGGATTATTGTGACTTTTTAGTATCTGTATTAAATGACTAAGATTGCTTCCCTTTGCCACCTGCTGCATCCCAACACCTCCCTGCCGAGTTCTTTTCCACTTCTTACCTTGTCATCTCTTCCTCTAGCTCTGGATTCCCTTTCGCGGCTGCCTGACGATTTCTCCCCCTTGGACACCACGTGTGCTCTGCCCGCAGGCCCACGGGGCTGAAGTCCTGGGGAGTCTTTCTTCAAAGATTTTCCATCTCGGTTGGGACGTTTTATCTGAGGTGGAGCCCTAACAACAGCAACCACAACAAAAACATGCTAAAAACAGTGAAAAAAAGAGCAACATTACGAAGGAAGGATTCTAATTTGTCTTAGTACATTATTATTATTAAAGCTGCCAAGACCCTAAGCCTTATTTCCCTATATCTGCAAATCCAAAACCACACTTCTGGTTCTTTCTGATACCCAAAGTAAGAAGGAAAAACACAAAAGAAAAAATGAACAACATTATCAGATCACTACTCCTAATCAGTCTTACAAGAAACCGACACCCATGTAACAAAAGAGGAAACAATTTAGTAAAGTCTTCAAATTGAATATTCCTTTGACTCCAAACCAGGAGATTATATTAGGCTATATTCACATGCACAAATTCTACACAAACAGATGACATTCCTGGTAAAATGAAAAAAATTAAAATAGAGAAATTAAAAAAAGGTGGCTAAAAGCTTTGACAGGCCCCAAAACAAAAGAGGGAGGATTTTAAACAATCCGCCTACCTCTGACTTCATTCCCCTGTGTGAAAATGTCAAAACATAAAAATTGCCTTGAAAGCAAAGCAAACAGAGCCAAACTGCAACCACCTATATTTGTGTACATCACCCACAACGTCAAAGAGTACTCAGCAGTAGAATGACGAGAAAGAATTCGGTTTTAAGACAAGGTGTCATTGTCATTTTTCTCTAGGGATTGAATTTAAAATACAGAACTAAAATAAACAGCCAGGGATGTCACCCAAATTTAGTAAGTGTCCACTACTGAATCTTGTACTGATTCTTGCTTTGAGTAACTCAGAATTTGTTAACCCCAAAAACAATTTCCTGCAATATGCTTTAAATTGAGTACATTCTTAAACACACTATTGGATACAAGGGCAACATTTTGCTTTTCATGCATTTTGTTCAAATTTAACAGCACAGAACTATGCCTAAGCTTCCTTACTTATTTGCACAAGATTTAAATTTCAGCTTAAAAGAAGCAGATGAACTATTGAGGCTTTACCACTACAGAAAACACAGAATAAATATATCTTGAACTTTACATAATATTACCATAGAAAATCTAAGTTATTTCTACCACTCACTAATCAGCATTAATACAATTTTACACTTATATTCTTAGGTTTGGGGTTTTTTGAAAAGCAAAGATCTTTTTGATAAAGCAAAGAAAGATATAAATAAACCTGGCATTTCTTTCCATTAACCAAGACCTCTCATTTTACTTTGCTCCTTTTGCTTATGTGAGTATACACGTTAAAATTCTGTGTTCTTATGTTAGAAAAACATTGGCATGATAAATGTTATTTTTGTCTGTAAACCGAATCTGTTTCCAGCCAGCTCTGTTCAGTTGAAAATAGGGAATTCAGAAAATGCACAAGCATCTATTTTAAGAAATCTATTAGCTAACTGAAGTTATCTTAAATATAGTTACAGAAGAGATATACCATGTATAAGAGAACATGTTTAGCAATTAAACTAACCAATGGATTAAATACAGGTTGAATTATCTACAGCTAGGAAGTGATTTCTAACCACCATGTCCTTCAAGATCCTTCAGTTCCAGCTCCTTACAGACTCCTCTGTCATCAACGAATTCTTTTGCTCAAATAAACTGAAATGGAAAAGTTTTCTCCTTGCACATGAGGACATCAGCTGTCACCAAAAGCTCACTTACCTCTGCAGCAGACTGTAGTTCCAGGCACTTAGTTACTCCTACCAGAATAAAGGAGTGACTCTCTTTAGAATGTCAGAAATAAATCTGACTGCAATTTTAATACTTTTTCTCAATGAATTAAGATTTACTCTTTATTACAAGTGACTAAATTAAATGTAATAAATGTGTAAATTAAATGTGGTTTTCATGTTACAAAAGCATTCAAAAACAAATATAAAATTATGGTGACCCACCTTTATTCTAACCACTCTGGGTGAGCCTCTCCTTACCTGTGTTCAGCTGGAACAGGAGGAGGCCAAACAGCTGGATCTCTGAAAGGCTCATCTAGACAGGATACAGAGATATCTGGAGGTCTGTCCATTTTAAAACTCTCTAAAGTGTTGACAATGCTCTTAACTTGTTCATATTCTTCAACTAATTCTTGTCGGACCTTGAGAAATATGTTATTTAAAAATGGTTACATTTCAAGCTTTAAAAAGAACCAAACACAGAAAGTACCTCAAGAACATATGCTATCCTCAAAGGCAGGGACTCCCAAGTCATCCTACTCACAAGACCCAGACCTATGAGGCTGATAATACACCTTTCATAAACATAAGCAGCATAAACACTTTTCCTGGTTGTTAATGTCCCAACCATGACAACCCAGACATGATTGCTAACGCAGTGATCACTCTTGTGTAACATGTGCTGATGCTTGGATTTATGTGTGCATGTTGACATGTATGCACACATACTCTCATGCTAGTAAGGGTGTTGTTGGCAGATCTATAGTAATTTGCTACTGTTCTGGCATAAAAGATCTCTGATTACAGTCTCTGATGTCCTAGTTATAAAACCAGCCAATTCATTAAAATGTAATATTATAAAATGAACTCTGTGAGGAGCATAATGTTAGAGTGTGTCCAAAGAAGAGCAACTAAGATGGTGAAAGGGCAAGGGCAAGACTTAGGAGGAGCAGCTGAGGTCACTTGGCTTGTTCAGCTTGGAGAAGAGAAGGCTGAGAGTGACCTCACAGTGGCCTACAACTTCCTCAAGGTGGGCAGCAGAGAGGGAGCTGCTGATCTCCTCTCCCTCTCCTCTCCTGACCAGAGATAGGACACAAGAGATGGAATAAAGCTGCACCAGGGCAAGTTCAGATTGGACATTAGGTTCTTCACTGAGAGGGTGGTCAGTCACTGGAACAGGCTCCCCAGTAAAGTAGTCATGGAACCAAGTCTGACAGAGTTCAAGGAGTGTCTAGACAATGCTCTTAGTCATGTAGTTTAGTTTTAGGTAGGAGCAGGGAGTTGGACTCAATGATCCTTACGAGTTCCTTCCAGCTTGAGAGTTTCCACTATGATTTTATTAATATATGTGACTGTCATCAGCAAGATACTGGTATGGACAGAGGGAAAGAGAAGAGAAAATCCCCAAGGCCCTGCACAAATCCTGAAACACTGCGTTTAGTTTACTAGAAGCTTTACGAACACCTGTACAAAAAGAGCCTTAAGTACAGGAAGATCTTGATCATTTCACAGGGCAAAGCAGCCTTCTTGCTCATTCCAGATGGGGATCTGGGAACTGTATCTTTCCAAAGACACAAGACATCCAGCTCAGGCAAGATTATTCCTGCCCTGCTTTGCTCTCTTTGCTTTTCCACCACACAATCAGTGGACACACTCCCCAGTGTGAGAGCTGCCAGCTGAGTTACAAATGTGATTGATTACTAACTTGGTTCCTTCAAACTGTCTTTACACACATCCCTCCTGTCCAAAACTAAATCCAGCCAAACAGCCGCTGTGAGGTACAAAGGAATGATACAGCATAAATCCTCCAGGGCACTGCTCCACAAGAGGCAGCCACTTCCTACTCCAGTGCTCCAAGAGTACTGACAGGATTCCTTCTATCAGCCTTCCAACACATGCAGAGAAATTGGTGGGAAACAGCTTTCTAGCACTGACAGCCAGTGTGCTGTCATTCACCCCACTGGACCAGCAAGAGGGTGGTATCTGAAAACTGAGGGGAAGTGACCATTTGATGCTTTGGAAGATGAAAACAGACTAACATCTGCCAGCCATCTCTTAGCGAGACCTGAGCAGACCAAACTCTGGAATACACACCCTATTCCTTAGCCAACACCTGGCAAATCAACCAACAAGGAATCCTCAAGGATTCCTTGGACCACAAAGGAAAACCAGCCAGAAACTCCTAGAGGCCTTAAAGAAACTGACTATGATGAAAGATGTGCAGAAAGACCTCCTTGCAGCTGAGAAACAACCCAGACATGGGCCAAGAAAGGCTGTGCCACAACTATGAAGGTGACTGAGCTGTGTCTTTCAGTGATCACTGCCACCCTGAAACAACCTATGGTTCCAAATGGAAAAATCACTGGTTTAGACTCACCCAGTCTTTTTGTCCTCCATCATACACACCCTTATGTGCCAGAACCCTCAGGAGGCTCCAGCTCAGGTTTTAGAGAGCCTGAAGAAAGCTTTTAAGTTATTTATGTTTTAGCAGTTTCAAATATTGTGTGCCAAGTTAGCAGCTCACCACTGCCAAACAGAAAAAACTCCTTTCACTTCTCCCCAACAACACTCTGCCCTTGCTCTTCTGGATTCAATTCTGGCATCTCAATACAGTAAGACAAGTTGATAAAATGGCAAAAAAAATGGCCTAGGAGGGTAAAAAGGAAATAAAGGACACTTCTGCTGGGTTCTGCAGATGCACACCATCCTGTGATCAGGGAAATCCCAGGAAAAAAAAAATGACAGGGGGCAGAGGAGGGAGAGAAGCTGGTGCAGATGGAGGAAGAGAATGTAGGGAAGAGCTTGGCCTCTCCATGCATGGCAGATGTTAGCTGGACTCAGCTACCATGTGAAGCTGCCTGGTCCCCAGAGCCAGGCTCTGCTACAGCAGCCACCCCTACCAGCCACATCACCTTCTCCACAGTAACAGCACTGTGGGCACTGGGTGATGTTGGAAGGTCCAATAAAAAGCCTTTCAGCCCACGGGATGGCCCCACAGCTTTGTTTTGACACGGCAACCCCAAGAATTTCCAGTAACGAAGCAGAAAACACATCCTATCATACAGGTATAAAATACAGTGAACAAGAATTGAGTTCACTCATTCTTAGGGGTAGATAAAAACCCATTTCAGGGAGTACCTCTGTATTTCATAATCTGGCAACTATTATACCTTTTTCATCACCAGTTTTTATTTGCTGTGCTATAACTTGTACACCCATTGCAGTAAGTGTGGGTATTTGTACCTTGGTAAATACAAATAATGTGTGGGACTTTTTTTTTGCTGAAGAAAAACTGACCAAGTTTATCTCTAAGTGTTTTCCACACCTGGTGTTACTACCTGCAATTAATTATTATATTATTATTGTAATTATTACTGCAATTATTACATTACATTATTGTTGAATTGTTAGCTATACAACAAGCTCGATCTTCTAAAAAGTGAAAATAAAAAGTCTCTAAACCATATCCAAAACAGATACCCTGTAACCCTGTCTGATCCCATGAAGGTATAGCTCCTATAATGACATCTATTCATCAGTTACCCACAGAATGTTTCTTAATTAATCATGATGTAACCTACTCAATATAACCTACTATGATAATAGTAGAATAACCTACTATATGTTAATAAAACAGGCATGAATCAAAAAAACAACAAAAGCATAGGTTGACTGAAATGTGTTCAAAATAATAAAAAGAAGAATTCACCCTTTATTCTTTTAAGCAACAATACAGTGCACCCAATCACCTGCACCAGTGACCACAGCCAGTCAGGGTGCCTTGCTGGCTGCTCCAAGCGCTCAGGGGATCATTGAACTCCTGCCTGAGCTCCAGCAGAGGCCCCTGTGCTCTCAGCTCTTGTGCAACACGGGGCACATGGCTCTAACACGCAGCAGGTTTTGCTTGACAGCCGCTGGCCTTGTCGTAAGCCAGCACTATCTCCCGGGGGCACGCTCTGCTGTCATGCTGCAGCTGCTGAACTGTCACTGAAGCAGCTCGTTCCTACAAGCCAGATGTCTAGTAAAAACACTGCAACAGCCAAGAAACTCTCTCAGAATAAACAGGGAGAATGTGAACACAAGCAAAGTTCACAGTAGTGGTCATGAGACTAAACCTACCTTTTAGTTTTGGTAAGGATGAGTTGTTTCTGATTTTGAATCTTCCCAGTCCCAGCCTGCATTTACATGAATTAATGTGCCTACCTATCAGCCGAACAACAAAGCACAACAAAATAGTTTTTTCTTTTTTAAATGAGCTCAGGAGGCCTAGGAGTGAAGATGCAAATTGAGCTACACTCAGCCAACCCAAGTGCAAGCTGGGAACTCCCTGGATGCACAATGAGGATGGGTCTTGAGAGCAGGTCACCCTGATATCCCCCAGACAAACCAGTCAAGAGATGATCAATGGCTGTGAATTTTCCATGAAGTCAGAGGAATTCGTATACTGTCATGTCTCTGCTTTGGTGGATCCTTGTGGGAGTCCAGGGCATTCCTTTGAATACCCTGGACAGACAGAAACCTGAACAACAAGGTTTGAAACCTGTACAGAGGGGTTGGAAACCTGTACAGGGGTGTCTGGGATCTGTACAGGGGTGTTGGAGACCCTGTCACAGAGCCCAGGAAGCCACTGGCTTTCACTTTAGTCCATGGGAAAGACTTCCAACACTGAGAGAGGAATTGCAAGCCACAAAGGTGTAATAAAAAGTAGTGTAGTTTGTCACATTTGGGTTTTTAGAATAGGGGTGAATGGGGAAAAGATGAGAGGATTCTGGGCGGTGCCCTGAGGTCTTCTTCTTCTTTGTCTCCATCTTCTGCAGTGACAGTGGCACAAAGTAGGTTTTAGGAGATTGGGTCAGTGTAGAAATGACCTGTTTAGTATAGAATGTAGATACTGGTGTGAAATTGTAAATAAAAGATATGTAATAATCTGTATAAAAGATGATGAGCCTCCATTGGAGGGGGAGTCTTCACCTGATGCTTGAGCTGGACAGGTCTTGGCCAGGCACAGAGCGAAAGAAAAGATAAGAAATAATAAACAACACAAAGAACCTTGAAAACTGAACATCTGAAGACTCCGTGTTGTTCCTGCATCTGGTTTGGGGCTTTTCAGAGGGCAAAGGACTCTAAACCACCCAAAGCTCAGGACACCAGCCAAACCCGAGAGATCCTCAGCACGCATCTTTTGCCCTGTTTAAGTTCTGCAGGGTGTGCTACACTAGTAAGAAAATTCATCTGCCCTGGTTAGCACTGATTTTGACTTCCCAGAAGCACTATTGCATCAATGGTAACTGAGCCAGTCAGTTGTTCCCAGGGGAGAAGATGTTAACATGTTCATATTCCTCCTCATCCTAACCATCAGCTCCAAGCAAGAGGAATCCTCATAATCAAGATGTCCACTTGCAAAGCTGAAGCTGTCTCTCTGTATGACATGAAATACAGCCCAACAAATACTTGCACAGAACATCATTCTGTCCAGAACAACTTGTAGAAATTTGAAAACAATGACACCTAGGTGATAAGAGGTAGATCTTTTGGGAATCTGCATTTGGGAATCTGACCCAAAATCCCAAACACTGGTTCACCTGGGCTTTGACATTGCTCAATAAACTACTGGGAAAATCCTCTGTCATACACAAGGCAACAAACAGATCCACCAGGCATGAGGTACCTATTCAGGATGGAGCAGCCACTGTTAAGAAGAGACCAAAGAGGAAGAACAATGGTACAAGTAAGAGATGTAAGTTGGTCAGCTGCACAGCCACAGCTAGAACCATTCTTTGAGATGTTCCTCAAATGAATATTTTTGTTTTACAAGGGAACACGAAAGTTCACTGCCTCAGAAGTACCAGTAGGACAAACACCCTGGTAGTGAGCTGCACACAAACACACAGAAAGGAAGGGGATGCTTCATACTGACACTCAGCATCCCAGGAATCCTTCAGAAGGTTCAAGATTGTGAATGTGTATGCAGACAGTACATCCCAGAGAAGAATTGGTTTAAGCAACAATCTTCTCCTTTGAGCACTTACCTACATAGACATTCAAGAGTAAAAGCTCTACCCAAAGAGTGTTAGTGATTGTTAAACTCCACCTCCAAAAGGTACCAGTGGTATTATCCTCTCCAGATTCCTCAGAGGATGGAGAAGCTGAAGAACCTGAAGAACAGGCTAGTCCCATATAATTGAGGAGACAGAATTTCAGGTAAAAATAGACTGCATGACCTTAACCATGACCTAAGGTTTGCTTTGCTTCTCAAGCCACTTGCAAGAATCACACTGGTAGGGGAATCTTTTGCTTCTGCACATTACTGGTACCAAGTGGGCTGGACCTGAAATTTGCTAAACATACATAATGTGTATGGCATAACTCTTTAATGAGAAAGATCAAAAATTAATATCTAGATATTGCTTTAATACTGTGAATGAATGTTACTTGTGATCCAATTTCTCAGTTAATATTTTTTTCAGAACAGGTTGAAGACAGCTCCTTGACTGTGACTGACAGTTTGGATGTAGCTGCTGTTGGAGCTGGAAAGTAGCGCTAACATCCACATCATCAGACTCCCTATTAGTCTGTCTCAAGGAGTGAGAAAACACAACTATTATTTATAAAGAGTGGGTAAAGAAAGCAGGTCTGTCTCTACAGGTCTCACCAAAACATGCAAGTTCTGGTATGGAAAATACCAGAATACTAGTAGTTCCAGGGCTGCATCATTTGCTCTTGGGCTGTATCATTTTGTTCCCATAAACGAATGAGAAGGCAAATTACCTAGGGATGAAGCCCTTCTTTTTTTTTTTTTTCAGTCACACTTCTTACATCTCTCTAGCACCAGTAGCAGCAAAGCAGTATTCTGACAAAGCTCATCTGCCACTGCTGTGCTGGGAAGTTTCAGAATTAACATGAGTGCACAGTGTGACAGACACTCCTCCACCTGCAGATCTTATTTAGAACAGATCTCTAAAGCATTTATGTGACATGGTCAGGGGCCATTCTTCTTTGAATTGCCTAAAGGGGGTAATTTCTGAGAAGGTGCCAACTTCAGATCCTCTGCTAGAGAGCCAGCTGCCTTCCCCAGGGAATAGATCTGGGAAATTGTGTTAATGGTCCTTTTGTACTTGAGGTTTGTCTCCAATGTGCAGCACACATTCCATGATGCACAGGCTTCTCTGAAGCAGTTCAAAACACAGTAACACGAGACTTGAGTGACCTTCACAACACAAGAACTGTTGAAAGTTTTTTGGAAGAATCAGTGTCATCAGAGGAAACACTAAATACTAGATGTGAAGACAATGCAGTGGTTCAGGTGCAGAAAGAGGAAATCCTCATGCTCTACCTTCACACCAGCTACAAGTTTGGCAGGAAGTAAGGACAAGTACTGGGCATAAACACATTGTATCAGCATGTCCTGGGATGGGAAAAAGCTTGACTACAAGTACTTGGACGTGAATATCTCCGATGTGACATCCAGCTTATTACATTACCAGGGTAACTATCTCTGCTGGATGTACATGCAGATGCTTTGCAGACAAGCTCTTCATAAACAGACTTCTACAGTTCCATGATAAACACCTATGAATAGTACCGTTACTACAAAGTGATGGTTAACACTGCTGTACTTATCAGTACACTAAATACTGTATGTTAGTGTCAGAAGTTTCAAACACAAACCCATAAACAAATCATCTGCTGCAATAAAAAGGAAAATTTGCCTGTGTTTTTAAGTGATATCATTTAAACATACGATATTTAGAAAAACTCTTACTGCAGAATTGTATCTTTTATAGGAACTATGTTATTCTTTCAAAACATAGTATTTATGAAACACTAATTCTTTACTCTAGAAAACATCTTTATATGGTTTTCCTCCTTTTTTATGTTTATGGAACACATTTTGTACCATGAAAAATGGGACCAAAAAAATGTAAGGAAGACTTATATACTGAAAGTAATAAATAGGTGTCCTTGAGGGTTCTTACATCTCATCTGCAGATTACTTCCATGGCTTCAACAGTACTCTGTTTAGCAGAGAGATGGATGTGTACAAGACTCAGCCTAAGAGTAGGACTTGCATTTTTAGAAACCTGATCCAAATTTGTACACTATAGTCTTATAGCTAGCTACTACTGAGACAACCATTCTAGTGATGCTAACCCACCCACTCACAGTTTAGTTTACTGGACATTAGATGACCAAAAGATACAAGGGGAAAAGGAAGTCCTCAGTGTTTCAAAAGTGTGCAATCACTGACAGTATGCACGCACACAAACAGACCAGGAATTGGACAGACATCCTAAGTGAAAACAACAAAAGAATCAATTCAATTAGAACAACAGAATTCCTTTTGAACACACCATGAAAATTATTTTCCCATGAATATCAACAAAATATTGTACAACAAATGTTGCCAACATCACTGAAATGTAAGTCCTCTACATCTTACAAGGTTTGGGAGGTACAGTGTGGTTTTCAAATATCAAGTAATAGAATATGGCCGACATTATTTCACCCTACCTGTTGCCATTTGCCCTTAATTGCTGGATCTCTGATCGAGTGGCAATGTCTCTGGATTTGCTGGATGACACCCTGGTAATATACCATAGACGAGTCATAATTCCCAAGGAGTGCATATTCTCTTCCTTTTTTGGCATTATCACAAATCTCTGCTAAATTCATCTTCACTCAGAAATCTAAAAGAGAACATAATTACCAGAAAAATAAAATTTACATGCTGTACAATAATTCAGACAGTGATGCTTTAGTTTTGTTATTTCTCTCATAGCTGAATTGTGTCTTTCCAACACCGTTCCCATCTAGTCCTGCTCTTCTACAACCATTCATGTCTGGAGTATCTCTCTACTAGCCTAAGGTTTCAGATCATGGATCATAACTCTTTTATAGTCATAAAAACTACAACTTCTTTGCTGCCTTTGGCCCCAATCCTGATAAATTAATGCAAGAAAATTAAATGCCCTGCCCACACTGAACCTAACAAACTAAACTTTAATTTGTAGATCACCACAATGTATTAGCAGCCATCAGCCATGAATCACAAATCACACGAGGCATTAAATTGCTTTTTATACTGTTGTATTACATCCATGCCTAAATGTGCCAACCAGCATCAGGGATGTCTGCACTTCACACTTTCAAGAACCCTCACCCTAATGAGATTATGATATGGTTGAATGACTGCTCTACTATAGACGAAGTTGAGAGCTTCGTTCTGTTTAAATATTCTTCCAAAGCACTCCAACATCCACATGCTGACTTGAATTTTTTCATTAAATTTAACATGTCACTTTGGGATTTATGGCAGAGTTAGCAATCCAAATTTAACATTCCTTAGAACAGTGATTCCCAAAGTGCGACCTTCCCCCAGTCCTCAAATTGCAGCACGACTTTAAGGCAAACCCAGAGCCCAGCTTTTCCCAGTAACGGTTCAAGAAAGCAATAACCCAGACACTCAGAATTAAGCTGTGTTATACACCTAGGTTTGTATTTAAGGTTCAAGACTGAAGCAGTGCCTGCCCTTTTATCTGAATCTCATGTGACCCAAAGTTTAGGTCCTCGCCACAGAAAAAGAGCATCAGTTCTTTTCCCTTGTACTCTGACTCAGTATGTGTGAGCTCCCTGACATTCACCCAGATATAAACCTCTGGAAATGAAAAAAAAAAAAAAAATTGCAATTCATAGCCGTGCAATGCAGAGTTGCATTGAGCAAGAGGGAGGAGGTCAGCTCTAGAGGGTGGTCCACTAGTTGCATCAAAGGTTTGGCAAGACCAAGGAGGTGTAGAAGAAACCAGGAAGGAGGGATACAAACACAGTTCAGGCTACACAGCTGAAAACAGCCCATGCTGCAGGAGTGCACACAGAAGGAACAGGTGGTAGCAGACAGAAGCCAGAACATGGAGAAGCAACCTTTTACATCCAACTAGGTTATAAAAATGTTAGTAGGTTTTATAAACAGACAAGACAAGAGCAAGATGGCATTAAGGAGGATGTGCCTTATGCCTCTGTATTCCTTCGTGCTTAGCAAAATTCAAACCCCTGACAATTTAAACAGACATTCACATGACATTCACTCTGCCCTGAGCAAACACATGCTGTGCCTCCCAAAGGTGCCACACTGATGGTCCTAACTGCTGCCTACAGCTGCACACCAGGTCTGCTCCACCACCTCATCACTCCTGCTCCCTGCAACAAAGTCATGGAAACCTGCCACCCTCGCTCAAACCCACAGGTCACACAGCTTGCATGTGGCTGATGACTTTGATAGCAAGAACAAGCTGCTACCCCACAGCTGACACTCCACCAAGCACAGCAGGACACACTGGGGCTTTACTTGTCCTCATGCTGTGCTGCACATTTCAGCTTGCACAGCATTCCCGCTGGCTGTTATAAACTACTGGGCAGGAGAAAATCTAAGGTGGAAAGGGTGATGACCCTAATTTTGTTTCCTGACATAGGCAGGGTACATCGTTACCAACAGCTAGATTGGTGGCAACTAAGATCATTTAATATTTAAATACAGAAGATCATAACTAACAAGTAAAAAAAAAAAAAAAAAAAAAAAAAAAAAGTGATGTTACTCACATTGCACCAGAAACAGACAAAATGTTAGGAACTGAAGATAGGTTATAACCCATTCAGATCTCATGAGTCAACTTATAAATGAACAGAACACCATCTGGGGCAGAATCCATTGACCTGTCTTCAAACATATCCAAGTTAGGATCTGCTTCACAACCAGCCTGTTGCCATTAAAAAAACATTCCTCAAATCTCTGGAGGTTTTCCCCATATGTAGTGAAAGGGAGTGAGTAAATAAAACATTTTTAAGGAACTGCTGAATTCAATTCCTAGAACTCCATTAAACAGAACACATACTTGCTTTACAACCTCTCCTGCCTCCTTATTACAACTTGTTCCCACCCTGTGGGGATATTTAACCCCCTTTTGCTTTAAGAGGGCCGATACTCACATCCAACTCCCCTTAATTCCAAGAGTCCCCTGCTCACCAGAGGAGACAACCTCCTCACCTCTGTCTGTGATGGAAGCTGAGTCAATCCAAAGGCAAAAGACAAGCCATAGAATCCATGCAAACGTGTGCCCACTTCAGGACAGTGATTAGACAAGGAAGCTAAGAAGCAGGATGCAGAAAAATGTACATGGTTTTAAAATCGCAGGGGCAAAACAAACAAGACTCTCCCATTTCCTCCAGCTACCAAGAGTCTGGGGCTTCTAGCCTCATGCTGGTGATGTCAAAGCTTAAGCATGAGCTTGATGCCTGGTGTGTCACACTGGAGAGCTTTTAAAACACTGTCAGGCATTGAAACTTGGAGCACAGACAGAGGCTGGTGGATGTACACCTATTGTACCTACTGAGCAGTTAATACCTCCAGAGCTAAGCTGACAAAAACCCCTCGTTCTTTTTTGTGGATTCAAGCACTTCAGTTTTTACTTATCACCTACCCTAGACACCAAAGCAGGTCATATAGCTTGAAAAAGTGAATATAATGTCACCCATTTACTGGAGCCATATTTGAAACAGCAGCTGTAGGCCTCAGTCCTAAATCAATGCTTTCCTGGAGTCTCAGGCAGTTCTCTGACTCTACTGCTATGTAAAACTAATGCTAAACATGGTTTAAACAAACTACAAGCCTCTCATGCACACCAGTGAAGGTAATGTTACTTTGGAATAACCAAGGTGAATCAAAACAAATAAGTCCAAAATCAAGGAAAAATTATTTTTAGGAAGGAATTATTTCCTGTGTTGTTTTCTGGACACCCCATTCTTCAATGTCAGGGATGGGGAGGGAGGGAGAACTAGAACAAGGTGAGGACCTTTTCATGTTACATACTCACTCTTTATTATCTGTTCTACATTGTATTACAGAGTCCATACATCAGAGACACCCAAGGAACCAGAAATACATAAATCAGAAATAGAGCATTTTGTTGTTTGTTATCTGGAGCTTTGTTTAGATATTTAATTTTCCTGCCATACCACAGCCACATTTTTTAAGTAAATACACAGCCAGGGACAACTGTTGTCAAGTACATTTAGAACAACTTACACACCCCTTGTGGCACCAGCTTTTCATTCTATCACTGTGTGGTTCTCTCCTGCACTAGACCGTAACAGCTCCACTGCACGTCAAGATATCCTTGGAGATTCCTTAGCTCACGGATCATTGACAGGAAGAGACATTACAGACATTCACGTCGGCAGAGCTGCCACACACGGGGTCTTAAACCCACTTGTTAAAAACCCTGCAGCAGCCAGGCTAAAAGGTCACAGGGGATATTAATCTCTATTCTTTGGAGCATAAGCTGAGCTGATCCCTATCTGGGGTCAGAAAAGAATTTTCCTCCCAGAACTAAAGCAATGCACAATTGAGCAAGATCCAAAAGACAGTCTCTACTTTAACATTAAAGCATTATACACACAAAACACATCCATGGGCAGATACAGTGACTGTGTGAACAACAGGCAAAGAGGGACAGCTCACTTAGCACACTGTACGGTGTTGTGTGCAACACCAGTGGGAATGGATGCAGGACTGGCCCCCTCCAAACCATCCCTCAGCATTATCTCACCACAGCGTTACCAGAGGCAGCAAACACCCTCCCCACAGAGGGGGTCTGCAGCAGGGCTTCTCCTCAATCCCAAACATTCACTCTGCCAAAAGGGAAGGCATCTGCTATCTTTACATGTCTCTTTTATGCAGGTGTTTTGACACAACCAGTGACCCCACTGCATCCCATTTTCTCCACAAGCCCTTGACTCTTGCACAGGATATAGGATTCTCATTAAATGAGCTGTTAGATGCTTTTGCTTTATTCTCATTGTTTTAATAGTTTTAATAATGATTTTAATAGTCACATCAAGCCTTATTTAATACCCACTAATCAGACTTCTCTCCAAATCAGCTGTCAATTCCTCACTGAGAGGGCTATACTGTACCTGGATTTTCTGGACATGTGTCTTCCTCTGACCAAATTTTTACCCAGGCAAAACAAAAACGTTCCACAGCTCCCTGAGATGGCTGGACATATGCTCTCACATCATGGCTGCCCTGCAGTACTGCTGACTGGACAGCTGAACATCTGGAAGGGCCTGGACACTGATGAAGATTGGCTACTAATCCTGTTTCTCATTTTCTGTAAATCAGCTGTGCACGATGTCGGGCATCCCGAAATGCAATGTAAGAGTTACAACTAATGTCACAAGACAGAGAGTCACACTGTTAGGCACCATCTTCTGAATACAATGCTTATGACTGAGGTATGACTGTACATATTCCACTTCTGCAAGGCACAGCCAGGATGCTTCTGCTGCTGCACAATCCCAGAACAGGTCAGTTGTCATACAGAGCAAAGCGAGGAAGGGAATTCCAGTGTTAGGAGGTTTTGATTTTTCGATTTATACACTTCTCATGTGCACCCATTTCCATTATCAGAGTCTAAGACATAAACTGACGTTGTTTTTTCCTCAAATTCCTCTTACTGCTTGGAAGCTTTTCAATACAGTTAATTGAAACCTGCCCTTCCTTAGGTTAAGGCCATATTGGTTCTGTAAGCCAGCTTTGACCAGTTTCAAACAGCTCTCTCTCCCTCAATTATGTCTTCACTTAAAATAGCACAATGATCCAATTTTCAGTCTTCTCTTCAAACTTAAAAGTTGTTAAAATAGACACATGTAACAATATGACAATGCTTTACCTGAGAAAGCATAAACAGCAACACTAACTGGAACATTGTCAGAGAAACAAAAAAAAGTGTTTTTCCCTGCAGGACATGTGACTCCTACTAGAAGCCTACAGAATTCTATTTCTGACAGAAATACAAACTATATTTTATGTGCTTGATACATTTTATTTGATTTTTAAGAATAAGATATTAAAAAATACAATGATTGAAAGAAATTAAGTCTTTCCTGCTCTATTACAAAGATTATCTCTTTTGTTTTGGTGTTGGGAGCAGAACAACTGATCTTTTCCAATAATTAACTGTGCCTGTTCAGAAGCAATTGCTGATGCTGCAGACATTACGTTTGCATGACAAAAACAACATTTTAACTGATCACTGCTAGATAAAATACAAACAAACAAAAGGCTTGCCAAGTTCCATAGCTAAACCCATCTCTCCCTGTTAACATAGCTTTGTTTGAACATGCAGCTGTGGTCCCATGGACTGGTGTGAAAACTAACGATCATGACCTCACAGAATCACAACTCCTGTTAAAAACATATCTGTAAGTAAGGACATGGCTCAGCTCCAGCAGATTTGAATTTAAACTACATGTAAATGAATCAAAGATGAGAAATGTGCTATGCCAGTGCTGTTTTTTTTCCTTTTGCTGTGTGCATTAGCAGTGACAAGGCTGCCTACAATGGCAGCAGCAGCATTGGGGTTGCAGCAGCTTGTGTCATTTTTCAAAGCAGTACAGACACCAGATAAAACACACACATACCACAGTCCTGGAAACCCAGCTCCAAGGGATCTTTTAATTCAGTCAACTGCTTTCTGCCAACTGGTTTTTGGCCTCTTTGCACTGAAATTCTGTTTTGCAATAGCAGACATGGAGTTAATGGGGAAATGTGTATGGAAGTGGGAAGGAAAAGAAGCATGCATGCAGACCTCAAACAATTTTTGTGTGCATTCTTAACTGGAAACAGAGAGTTACTTTGAGTGCAAGTGAAAAAAACATCTTCAAATAAAGTAAAGACATTCACCACAAGTTAAAAGTAAACACATAAGAAAATACTAAATAGGTGGTCAGTGTTTTAACTAAAGATTAACTTAGAGATTTAAATTAGAGATCTCATTAGTTTGGTGAACCAAACAGAAAGCATCCTGGAGAATGAGATAGCCATTTGCACAGCCTTTGAAGTACAGTTTTCTGAAGAAGTAGAAAGGAGAATCAGAGACGGGTGTGCTATTCCTAAAACTGAGTGTGAACTGTATCCTTCTCCAAGCACCTCATACACCAGTTTTAGGCACATCCATATGGTCACATCATCATTATTTGGGGTAATGAGGTGTTCATTAGCAAGGCTGGGTAATGAAAAGAGCTAAAACAAATGCTCTGGTGGGGCACTCCGGGGAACATAACTCCATACACACACAGGTCAGGCACTGACAAGCTTGCCAGCTTCTCTTCCATCTTAGCCCTGCTGGACCCAGGCTGGCTCCACACGTCTCTCTCCTCTCCAGCACAGCCCCCAGGCCTTCCTGGCATTAGTATCAAATCAAACTCAGGCCCGTGTTCAGGTGGAACCAGCCCTGAGGTGGATCAGTCAACCCCTCCTCTGACAGGATGCATGGCCCAGACACCTGAAGGATTCTGCAGAGCCTGTCTGGAGCTCAACAAAGTGGAACCCAGCCCAAGTCAATAATCCTTCTGGTCCTTTGTGGAGCCACTTGCTTCTCTGCTTATCATGTGTGTAAGCACTTCTGGTAGAGCAAACATGCCACCAAAACTCCCAAGATGGGTCTGTGCAGAGCCAGCTCATGTTCAGAGCGTTTCTTAGGTCGGGCTCTGTGCCAAGAAAGGCAGTGAAACTGCTCCTGCACCTGGCCCTGGATACAGCACACCCATGTTCCCCCCATGCTGCAGCCCATGGGCCCTACCAGACCACAGCCAGCCCCACAGAGGCTAGGTGCTGCTGCTGCTCCATTCCCAGCTCAGCCAATCTGCATCCCAGATAAGCTTCCCATGAATAATTGCATGTTTAATACACTCACACAGGTGCTTATAACCCTGACTCATAAGGTCAGAATTTTGGGCTGAATACTTTTCCACCTTTTGAACCCCACTCTGAATTTCAAAGAATTGGCTCTTTAGGACTAAGGATTTGTACTAATTAAGTAGAATAGCATATATTTTTTTTAAATATACATTTATATGCATATCGCTGTTAGTGCTACAGACATCAAGGCTTCAGATTTCTCAGCTCATCCCCAGAAGAATCAGCTTTTTTTAAAATTAATTACACAGAAAACCAGATAAAGGCCTATCATTGTTTTCTTGTATTCCATTTACTTCTCTGTCTTTTGATTGGGATTAGGTCAGGGCAGGATCTATTTCTCCCCATTACCTGCTCAAAAGCCCAAATGTCCAAGAGCCAAGCACCCTGGAAGCATTCTGCAGCTGCAGTGTTCACTTCTGCAGTGTGGCAAGTACCAGGAGCTGAAGCCTGTCTAGGATACAGCTCACACAGGGGTGGGGAGAAAGGGAAAAAAAAAAAGAAACTTCTCAACAATATGCAACTGCAATGACGCATTCATTGGAATGAAACTCATCTCTGTGAAATGTGAAACTCTAGTAGGAATAGACATTCAATATTCGTATACAATGGAGTACTAATGCACAGATGCTTTTAAGATAGAGATTTTCAGGAAGAAAAAATGACACCCCCTTATATGCCAATCATAAACATGTGTATTTTAAGTATGATATGTAGAGAAACTGTAATTTTATTCCCTCTCATGGCTGTTAGAGAATACAAGATAAAGAATAACACTAGAACTGTCGGAGAGGAAATGGAGAGAGAAAAGGGACAAATGCCAATACTGACATCATGACAGAAAATTTGGGGGAAAAAATAGAAATGTAGCAGAATAATTTTTAAAAAGTACCACTGTGGTCAGACCACCTAATGCAACAAGCTCAACGGAGCCTAAGCGTGGTAGGAGACGTGAAACTGGAAACCATAAACACAAACTGGTTGGGGAAACTTTCCAGGGCTCCCTCTGACCATTGCCTCCTTCGTACCCATTCCCAGCCTCTGGTCAGCTCTGCCTTCTGCACAGCTCTCCGTCCATCTGCTCCCCCTCTCCCATCCATCCACCTATGTTCCCATGTGCCCCTTTCCTTCTATCCTTCATCTCCCCCACTGGCATCCAGACGCCTCCCAACCCATCCTCCCCTCACCGCGGGCACCCACCCGTGTTTCTCCCGCATCCATGGCCCATTCACTCCCCCGCCCCGCGCCTCCCCTCTGCAGCCGCACCGCCCCTGCGCCCACCCCCCCAGCCAGCCCTGCCGCGCCGCACCGCCCCTCCCTCCCTGCAGCCCCTCCCGCCCCGGCAGCGGCACCGGGGCTCCTCTCCCTCGCGGTCCCGCAGGGAAGAGCCGCCCCGGTGCCCTCGTTCAGAGGGAGCCTCCCGTCCCCACGGGGGTACCCTCTGCAGCACCTATCTCCCCCCCACCCCGACCCCCCGAGAGCGCTGGGGGCTGTAGTTCCCTCCCGCCGCCTCTCCCGACAGCCCTCAGCGCCCGGCGGGGGAGCCCGGACTACACTTCCCGGCACGCTCCGCGAGAGATGGGGGGGCGCCCCCGCCCTCCTCCAGCCTCTACCGCTGGTTTCCCCCCCCCATCCCCGCCGCCTCTCTCAGCGTGGCGGGCTCCGAGCCGCCGCCCGCCGCGGGCAGCAGCGCCGTGAGGGGCTGCCCCGTTCCCGGGCCCTGCCGTTACCTGGGAGAGCCGGGGGTGCGTGTCCGCAGGCGGGAGCGGCGCGGGGAGGGGGCGCAGCGCTGCGGCTCCGTCAGACCGGGGCCGGGGGGGGGAGAGGCGCGGGGGGGCGGGCGGGGAAGGGGGTGCGCGCGCGCGGCGACGGGCGGTTGCCATGGCGGCGGCGGCGGCGGGCCCGGGGAGGGGACGGCACCGGCACTCCGGCCTCCGGAGCGCCCCCGCCTTGTCCTGGCGGCGGGGTAAAAGGGATTTTCCCAAAGGAAAACCCCGCGACACCGCCGGCGATGGCTGCGGGCGCCGCCGCCCAGCCCGCGTTTGGCCGCCCTCAGCAGGGCTCCGCGCTGAGCATCCCGGGCGGAGGCGGGCGGAGAGCGCCCCGCTGGCTGCGGGAGCTGGAGCGGCGCGGGGCCCGGCCGGGCAGGAGGGAGGGAAGGAGGGAGGGAGTGCCGGAGCCAAGCGCCCGGGCTGGCTGCTCAGAGCCGGCCGTGCTCTGGCCCTGCTGCGCCAGGGCTCGGGTCGGGGAGGCTGAAAACACAGAGTGACGGAATGCGTCAGGCTGGAAGGGACCACAGGGGGTCAGCTGGTCCAGCCTCCCTGCTCGAGCAGGGCCATCCCAGAGCACGTGGCACGGGACTGCGTCCAGACCCTTCTTGAATAGCTCCAGTGAGGGAGGCTCCGCAGCCTCTCTGGGCAGTCTGTTCATTGCACGGTCATTGCACAGTAAAGAAGTCCTTCCTCGTGTTTAGCTGGAACTTCCTGTGCATCAGTTGCTGCCCTTGCGTTGTGTCCTTGTAGCTGGAACCACCGAGAAGAGCTCTGAATACACCTCAGAGCTCATTCGCACTCTGAATGCAAGCCTCATCTGCCTCCATCTCGTCTGTGGGAGTGTCTAGGAAATGCAGAGCATGTGTTTGTCCTGCGTGGGCACACAGAAGGGCACTGGACCATCTTTGCTATAGCAGTTTAATACACTTTTATGTACCGTAAAGGAACAGATTTAGGGATTTGCCCTGTTCCTGGACCAAAGTGGTATTTGGCAATCAGAGGCAGCCTCACAGGGTGGCACCACCCAGTTTGTGTCATCTCCTGAGGGCGAATGCTGCCTAGCGTTTCTGAAGCGTGCAGCTTGCAGTTAATACGAGCAGCCTGGTGTCCTGCAGGGGAGCCATGCAGTTACAAACCTTTCTAAGGCTGTAATTTCACAGTTAATGCAAGACAGCCTGTGTCTGTATTGCCAGCAAAAGGGGCAGTCCTGCATTCCTCTCTGATCATGGCTATGCCTTCCTGTTTGTTATTTACACCGCAGTAACACTGAAGATGCCATCTGGCAAGGCAAGCCTGGGATCTGATCTGGTGGAGAGCCAGTTTTGCTGCTCCAAAAAATTAACTGAGTTCAGCTGGACAAAGTTCCCGTATTAGCTGAACCTGTAGTGCTGCTGCAGGCACAAGGAAGGCAGAGGAGATGTGGAGGCAGGAGCAGCCCACTGAAATCCCAGTGGATCCGAGCTGTGTTTCTGTGTGCAGCTGCACCACTGCAGTGAGCCCTTACTGCTGAGACTGCCTTGTGACAGCTCTGAGAGTGTCCCAGTGATGATGATCTTGTGATCACACCTGACAGTAGTACGTGATTTCTCCGGAAAATTTCTGTTGTGGTTACTTTAAGGCAGCAGCGTGAGGTTGTATCTCACAAAAAGGTTCTTAGAAATGCTAACTGACACAAGCGAAAGAGCAAGGATTGAAACTAAAAGCCCAGTATGCCTCTTAAACAATACAGCATGCGTGAATGTGTTATTCATATATCTACAGATCTTGCTTCCCTCAAAATCATGTGGAGGTTCTTATGTCTTTGTGAGAATTTTGGAACCGGGGCCAAAATCGTGATGAATTCATAACAGCTGCAGCTCTGGCTTTCCCCTTTTCCAGATTACTTCGAACTTGCCTGCCCATGACATCAATTCCTGCTGGTTTTTCACAAACACAAAAGCATAGATGCTGTGCAGACCTTACAGAGTTCAGCTTCTAGGGAAGAGCAGATGATAAGCAGCCTTGTCCCAGCACTTCCATAGTATCCCCTCCCAGGAGACTATGTACCTCTTGCCACATTAGGCAACACATTAAGTGCTTTGTATGAGGATTGTATCCCCCAGCTAGGAAATTGTGACCCAGAGAAGGTTGTTTATTTGGGCGTAATCTCTCTTTGTCTGGTTGGCATTTTTTTCCCCATCCCTTTTTCTAGTAATAATTGACTCGAGAGGGACTGCTTCCTAGAGGCAGAGAGTCCCCATGCTACAGCTGACCTCCCTTTTGAAAAGAGTTGTTCAGCACCAGAACAATACCAGTGTCAACCTATTTTGACCACTCTGAGGGAAAGTTTGGTAAGCATGGGTCTCCACAGTTTGCCAAGATATGCTGTGACTGTCTCAGCAGGAAGAACTGTGTGTTCAGGTTCCTGGCCATGCACACTAGGTATATAGGGAAATTCATTTTGGAGGGGACCTCAGAAGGTCATCTAGTCCAGCCAGACAATCAGCAGTTCATAAACCTGTTAGTAAGCCATAAGAATGGTAACTGTAAGTGTGAAATTTCTTAGTCTTTCCTACTGCTGGGTCAAATTTGAGCAAATCTAGCTGGACTGCTGCAAAAAATACTGCTTCCCTGACCACCTTACTGAAGGTTCTTGCCTCCACAGCAGTCCCTGGATTGGAAAACACTAATGTTTCTAAGCCATTTTATGCAAAATGTGATGTTAAAGTCATCTTATGAGCAGTTTAGGCTAATTTGCTGGACCTTGTGTTGGAGCAGCTGGGACTAGTGTGTGGGTCTCATTCCACCAACTCTGCTGTGAGGCAGTAATTTCAGGCAAAGAGGAGATAGATAGGAAATTTGGGAGGGGAGGTGACACCTTAAGCCACTGAAGCTTGTTCTACTCTGAGCATATACTTCTCTTTATTTTTTGATAGAGGCTATAAACCTAGCAGTTCTGGATTAGACATGACGTTGGTGGGTGTCAGCGAGTGTGGTTAGGCAGGATCCAGCTGTGTTGGTGGAGGAGAGCATTACTCACAGCCAGACCCCAGAGACTTATCATGGCCCTTTCCAGCAATCTGCAAATCTGCCAGCAGAGCTGATTGTGTGCCCGCTCACTCTGATTTATTCTAGTCAGTTCAATCAGAAGCTGATATAAATTAATGTAACTCTTTTGCCATGAACATTAGATTTGGTTCAGAAGTGTCTCTTCAGCTAGAGTAATTGCAGACACTGTCAGAGAGTTTAAAGCTGTGCACTCTTAGGGTCTCTGACAGATTAAAAAAACTGGTTTCTCAATTGATTTGGTTATCATTACATAAATTCCATTGACTGGAGGGCTGGCACAGGCTTTTAGCACGAAGTAGCAGAGAGCTTCATTTGTAACCTCCTCCCACCCACAAAGTTCTGCAAGGAGAAGGTTGAAATCATGTGAAAAGTCTATGAATTATGAACTGCCCTCTGCTTCTGTCTTCCCTTCCCCTTGCAATTATATTTAACTAGACTGCAGGAATTATTGTGTCTTCATAATAAGCTTTAATGCTCAGATGCAAACATAACTCTTTACCAAAGGTCTTACAGGCTATGTGGAGAACTGCTGTAATAATGAAAAGGGAAAAACAATAGGGAAGCAGTAGGGAGAAGAAGGTGCACATTACATATTCGTGGACATTAACCTTCCAAGGGAAGTTATACACAAGTCAGTAAAGGCATCAGTAGACTGTTAATTTTCATACACATATAGTAATTGTTCTTCTGCATAGATATTTTTATGGAATGATATTTACCAGTATGACACATCCACCAATTTTTCTACTAGGAAAGAACCTCAGAGTCTGAACTCTGAGAAAGATTTAGTCAACATCTATCCCACAAGGCACATTTCAAAGTGCTGTGCATTGTTAATAGAGAACAGTGTAAGGAAAAGCAGTTGATTTTCAAATGGGATTTCAATTAAGCCAGAAGGTGGGGGTGGAATAGACAAAGATGTTTTTATTTATGTGGTCAATGTAGATGTTGGTCTTGTAGACTTTTGCCTCTGATTTAAGACTTTGGGCATACAATTCCTGCTTCAAACAAGGTGGATTGTGCCCTGAATGTGCTTAATTTTTTTCAAGTGCTTATAGCAGATTCATCTGCTCAAAATAAATATAAGTGTTTGTACTGTAGATGTTTAAAGGTAGGTGACAGGAGTTCCACACAATGTGTTGTATTTTTAGAGCCCTAGAGAGGGAAAGCTGTCACGGCAGTTTTGAGTAGGTTGATTAAAATGATGAAGAACATCATTTTAAGGCCAGTGTCACTTTAATGGAAAGCACAGGTGGAAGAGAAGACATCTTTGAGATGAGTTGAAACAAGCCCACAGCACACTGGAAAAAACCCCGCCTTTGGGTTCTGCTTTGAGTCTGGGGACAGAAATTAGAAAAATAAACAGGAACTAGGATATCGGCATTTCTTTTATGTGTATACTTAACATGCAGAAGCATTTTGTGTATGTTAGAGTATTACTATTTGGAGAAAGAATAAGAAAGGAGCTTACAACAGTCAAACCAAAGAGAGAGGAAACTTGGACAGAAACCTCAGAGAAAATAGAGTCATGCCCAAGGAGCTGGGTGTCAGCAACTGTAAAGTGAAAACCTGGACCAGGAAAGAAAGTTTATTCACACCATCTCAACTTTGTGGCAGACCACTAGACAGTATCAAGTGGCAAAGTTCCCCTTATTTGTCTGCTGAGGTTGATAGCTGAGAGAAAAATCTCTCGTGATATGCTTTTGTTTGGTGGTACAACTCTTTCATGGTGAAGTGTGAACTTGAAGCTGTTTTTTAAAGATGTGACATTCTGGAGTTGCACTGTCTGTCCCATTGCAGTGAGTTTGAGCCTCACTGCTCAGTTTCTACCTCATTTGCAGAAGGATGGAGGTCTAACTGAGTTCCTTTTAGTTTTGTAGTAAGTAGCACTGTAGAAAAGATACACTCAGCTGGTGGTTCTGCTGAGCACAATGCAGGCAGAACTCAGCTGTTCTAGATTTCATGTGGCTCAAGCTGCCCAGTGTGCCCATGTAAAATGACTGGCAGCTCCCCACTTAACGATACCCGCAGCACCTGCTTCTGTGCACAAGTTGCAATACTGTGTATGATCTGTGGGCAAGTTTCTTGAAGGGATGAGGGCTCAGTGGAAATGGATACAACACCATAGGATAGTAGGCTTTGATAGTTTGAACCAGTTACATCTGTTGAGCCCAGTAACTCAGGCACGGCCATTTTAAGTCATGCTGGTAAATATTATTCTCATTCCCCTGTAGATGTTTTTCTGACTTAGCAGTGGCGGTTTCAAGTCAGGGAGCTGCTGGGCAGCTTTTTGCACACACTGTGTAGATTCCCAAACCACTAGAATAAACAAAGCACAGTCTAATACATATTAATGGCTTGCCCAGCATGTTTGATTTCTTAGGCATGTTAGTTGCAGTTCCGCAGCGTGAGACACTAGAAAATGAATTGGTTTCAACAATCCACTCCTGTAAATATATTCATCCAGGAGAGAAGATAGCTACATTAAAAGAGCATTCCTTCCACAACTGTCTCAAATGGTCCTTTGAATAGTGCTGTGATCAATGGCAATGAGGGTGTTTACACTGGAGAAAGACATGCAGAAAATGAGTGTTCTGGTGTGTGCCTTAGTATCAAGATTTTGCAGGGCAGGAGGCAAGCCATGCATCTGCATTGAAAGAACAACTTCACAACTTCTGTTGTTTATTGATAACTTCTGAAACCCCCATGACTAAATATGTAAAAAGTTCTGAGTAGATAAGAGAAATGTAGAGAAGATGTAATTACAGATCAAAGTTCCTAATTGAAAAATTAAAAAAAAAAATGTTTGAGGAGAGCAATAAAGTTAAATATACACTGGTGATAATTGTGAAGAATCTCTTTTCCCTTTCTGGTCCCCTAAAACGATTACTACTGGGAATTTACAGTGGTTTCCATGTGAACAACTTAATCTGGTTTGTATTTTGAGAGTAAAATTGAGAATCTTTTTTTAACTTCAGAATTTGGACCATCACTGAACAACGTGCATTCTGTTAATGTTGTTCATTTATCTGATAAATGAGAGACACGGTTGTGTCAGCAGAGGATGGGTGGCACAAAGAACAGTGTCTCATAAAAGAACAGACATTGGCATCACAGCTTCAGTGAAACATGTTTTAAACTATTGTAACATCCAATTCACATTCTCGGGGGGAATATTCACTGCCTACATTTAAACATCTAACTTAGATGCCTAAATTAGGAGGCTTGTCTCCCTAGATGCCTTGCATAGTTGAAGGAGTGAGAGAGGCTCCTCCAGAGAGCAGTTCAGACTGTTAGTTAGACTTCTGCTCTGAATTATCATCTAGAGGAGCCTCTTCAACTTTGAATGCCTTTCTGTGCTATTCTTTGCATATTTTCCTGGGCAACTAAACTGACTTACCTGGTCTCCACCTCTTGTTCTTGCCTTGGACTTTACATACCACTCTGTCTCTTGGGCTAGTACGGGGGTTGATGTGGCGGTACTGCCAGCTAGCTTGGTGAAATCATCTGAATTGAAAGGAACCCTGCAAAAGAAGGTCTAACTTTTAACCCAGGTCATGTCTCTGGTTTTCTTAATTGCATGACGTTGTGAACAGGTCTGAGGAAGGGATGAGCTGTATCAAGGGACAGAAGAAATGCACTGTTGACCTCTTTGCCAAGTGTGCCACCAAGAAAAAGACATGTTTAAGATGTAAGTTAAGGAGACTGAGTCTGGTATCTAAGCATCATTCTGTTCAAGCACATTATTTTTATACCATTACAGTTTCAAAAATGCCATGGAGGTTTATTATGGTTTGCATCACTGTAAGAAAGATATAATCTAGCCATGTATCTTTGTTATCCATGCAAAAAGTGGCCATAATTTAAACAGAATCATTTATAGTGTTTACAAATGTACCATGAAAAGGTGTGCCAAACTTTATAAAATAAGCCTAGAAGTGTGGTGTTGCCACTAGCATAGAGCAGCTGCAGTCAAGTTGGAGTAGCTTAAGAAATTCCCTCCCTCCTGCATCAGCCGAGGGCTGCTAATATTTCATCAGACATGCTGGATGCAATGTACCTACCTTCAATGGTTTACAGTGCAGGCATCTGCTTGTAAACTAGTTGTCTTAAGTTCTTTTCAAAATCAATGGAAAACCTGGCCTTTTGGATGATGCTTTATATGACCTGTAGGAGATGCTCAGATATGAAATACCTACATTTGGGCAGCTGAATCCCACCTCCAGGCTGAGCAGCTGCTCCTTGTACATGGAGCACTGCTGACTACTACAAGCAAGGTTCAACTGCCCTGTGTGCTGACCTCTAAAACCACCCAGGCTCAGTAGCTAGTATGTCATTAAAGCTTCATTTTCTGATTATTAAAACTCATTCCAGTTCAGACAGGCTCGATGCTACTGGTGTCCACCACCAGGACACTTCTGCAATCTCTGTTAAGGTACTTCATGTTGTTACAGAATTAACCATCCTGTTACAAAACAGTATTCTTTTAAAACAAGCATGTATTGGGAATGCGAGCCACAAACCCAATGAGGTGAGAGAATTATTAGTAGATTTTAATAGTTTTGCATGGCATCTTTTGCTGCTTTTTAAAGTTCAGTAGTCATCAGGCAGGCACCTTAATAACCTGTGAAGAGATTGTTTAATTATATTTATCTGTGACCTTCTATAGCTTGACCTACCTAATTGCTTCTTTTAGCTGAAGTACTCACCTCTATCTGGTCCTTCTGCATGCAAGCAAGAATAAAAACATTCCTAAAGATTTAAATAAGGAACAAGCTAAAATCCACTAGGAAGCACAGCTGAAGCTAAACTTCTGTGTGCTAAGCTGGAGTTAAACCTATATAAAATGTTGTCTTCCTGTATGCATTTTCTCATTCAAATAATTTTTCATGTCACCTTAAAAGAATAAAAAAAAAAAGGAGGGGAAGTGTTGCATTTAATTTTCATATTTGATTGCATTTTGTAACTTCATTGCATTTTTTAAATGTAATGAAGTTACAAAATGAGCCTGTTGTGGCTTAACCTCAGTAGGCAGCTTAGCCCCACACAGCTGCTCACTCACTCCCCGACCAGTGGGATGGGAGAATCAGAAGGGTAAAAGTGAGAAAACCCATGGGCTGAGATGAAGACAGTTTAATAAGTAATGCACAAGCCCCACAAGCAAGGAAAGAAAATTAAGGAATTCATTGACAGCTTCCTAGAGCTAGGCAGGTGTTTAGCCATCTCCCAGGAAAGCCAGGCTCCATCACACTTAATGATTCCTTGGGAAGATCAACATCATCACTGAACATCTCCCCTTCCTCCTTCTTCCCCCAGCTTTATGTGCTGAGTGTGACACCGCAGGGTCTGGGATCTCCCTTTGGTCAGCTGGGGTCAGCTGTCCCCGCTGTGTCCCCTCCCAGCTCCGTGTGCACCCCCAGCCCACTCGCTGCTGGGGTGGGGAGAGAGGCAGAAAAGGCCTTGACCCTGTGTCAGCCCAGCTCAGCAGTAACCAAAACATCCCCATGTTATTACTGCTTCCAGCACAAATCCAAAACACAGCCCCGCACCAGCTACTGTGAAGAAAATTAACTTTATCCCAGCCAAAATCAATACAAGAGCCTTAAGTCTTCACATCCTTTTACAGAGTAGAAATACATGTATGATGAGGGTACTTGTGCATAAGAAGATATAGGATTAAGGTTTCCATAATTACAGGTTACAAAAGAACAAAGGTTATTAAAGGAAGTTGTTCCAGGTGCACAGGAGAATAATATTCTACAGAATTTCTCAGGATGGGGAAGGTGATCCTGTGCTCTTTCTCCTTGTCACCTTTTATCATTTTTATTCCAGGTTTCTGTTTTGCTCACATACCAAAAAATCCCCCTCCTACTGAGACAGTCCTTGGGACCTTTCTACCTGATGAAAGCAGTCTCCAGTACCAGTGTTCAGTGCAGTGCTGGCTGATATGGGCAGACAACCTATGCCATTATTTGCAAGTACCTGCAAAGTCTGTATCCACACGAGAGAGAGAGAGCAGCTTTCCATCCCAAGGCTCAGTGGTGTGTGCTGATGCACACACAGGATGCTTAGGGCTACTCCACACAGCCCTGGATCATACACTCATATGTATCCTTCTCTGCCCAGTGTGGAAACTGCAGGAATAATGACCCAACATGGGTCTGGGAGAGCCAAATATAATGTTCTTGGCCTTATTGCCATTTGGGGGGAATCTTGAGAGTGAATGCATGGGATGGACCTGAAGAGGTCCCCAAGGAGAAAGCTGCAGCTCAGCAGAGGGGACAGTTGGTTGGTCAGGCTTCTTCCCATGACCTCCCAAGGTGACATTTCCTAAGTAATCAGTTTTAGTCCTGTGGTGGGATGAGTCCAATATAAACACACACATTCATATAGATTAGCAGAGCATCTGTGTTATTGTATGCAGATTTTGGAAACACAAGTGGTTAATAGCATATATTGGAGGCACCTTTTTCTTTCATACATCCTGCTGAAATAAATCCACTTACATTCCTAGTTAGTAGCTCTACCTGCAATTCACAGAGCTTTGGCTGGGTCTTACATCTAAACATAACATTTTCCTTCTTGAGATAGCCTACACTTCAGTGATATTCCAGGTAGAAATGCAGTGCAAAAGTGAAATAGATTATATTAATTGTTGTCTAGGAGCTTTCTATCCACTGCATAGGAAGCTCTTATTACATTTTTCAGCAGGCCATATGGCATCTAAATATAATGTGCTAAATTACTAATGCAGGACAATAAATAACATTATGATTATGTGTTATGGGTGCCACCTCATACGTGCACAACAAGTAATTATAGTTGGAATGAGTAATGGAGATTTGAGTGTTATATTTAGGAATATATTGGAAAGGACACAATTTGTCATTAAGGATGGTAATTGTCTCATCTCGCTTTGCAGATTCAATAAGTAGGTGTCCATACTAAGCCAGTCATCTGTGACTGCATCTGTGATCAGTGGAGAGAAACAGGGACTTCAAAAGATAAATGGTCCCTCCTCTCTTAGACAAATATTTTCAGAGGACTTCTTCTCAAAATCTCACACAAGCAGAAAAATCTTCAACAGCATCTTTCTGGGGAAAAAAAGAACATCCAGGAAGACCTGGTCACACCTTGTAACATTTCTCAGATGAACCTCCAGGTCTTCTCTGCTTCAGTGAATGATCATCCATAGTGAAACTTTTGATGGTGTTTATTTAAGCCTTTTTTTAATGTTCCAGTGATGAAAGTTCACCATTTCGCTAGGCAGTCTATACCAATGCTTAATGTTCCTTAATCCCTGACTGTTGTCTAGTGGTTTAATGTAAATATCCTTTACTGCAATTCATCCCTATTGCTTCTTGTTCTAATAGACATAAACAAATTTATTTCATCCTTTTCACCAGTACTTTTCACATACTTAAAGATTCCCTCACCCCCAGTTTTCTTTCTTCTTGACATAATTTGTGTCTTGACACTGAACTAAAGTACTAGTAAAGTGATATTAGTAGGATTTATGTAGAGTTAAACCTTCCCTCCCCTACCCCTTCACAGCCCCCAGTAACCTCCGTGTTGCACAGACTCCATGCTTGCACTGATCTATCTGGCTGCACCCATGGCTGGGACACCCTCATGCTGTTGGTCTCTCAGCCCTGGCTGATTTCAAGTGGGCACTCCCTGCTCCATCCTGGGAAATCAGGGAGAGGAGAGGGTTAAGTGTTTGGTTGTTTGATGCTTTTTATGGACACTAGCTGGTTCACAGCTTTCCAAGGCATGATGTCCGCACTCAAAAGTGACAGTTTGGGGGCTTGTTAGCCACTGTTTACAAGCATCATGTAGCTTTTGACTCATATCTGCCTTTTTGATTTTCACATGCCATTTTCACTGACCTTCCATACTTTCCAATTTCTTTACAGTGATACCTTCATAATTTCCACAAACTGTTCAACAGGAATCCAGCCATTTTGTTTGAGTGCACTGAAATATACTTAAGGATCTTGTGAGTTACGCTTCACACACAACATTTCACAGAACTATACATTGTACCACAAAATTGTTCTTAACATGCTAATTTAAAACATATTTTTCTTTAGATTAGTTCATAAAGAGAGAGGAAGGAAGATATTTAGCTCCAGACAGCACTTGCAATAGAAATCAGTTATTTCTGTACAGCATCTTTCCTTTGAAATATCACTAAATGATTTCCAGAGAGAGGAAGAATGTAATTTAATGATCCCTTGCACAGCTCAAACACCTTTCATCAGAGCATCTCAAAGCATTTCAGACAAGCCTCAAAGCTTGTCTGTTTTTCCCCAACTATTTCAGTTGGCCTAATAAAAGATTCTGTCTTCCTACACACACTGTATTGTTTAGCACTCAAAGCATTATCATACTTGTTTTACAGATAACTAAAAGGGGCACAAAGAATCCACATAGTTTTATTTGAGACAGTGAATCTAAGGTGAACTCTGTGGGGTCTGGTTTTCACTGAGTCTCCAGGATGTGCAGAATCCATGTTCTCAGATTACAGGCAGACAGAGTGAGTGAGTCTTCATTCCACTTACATCAGTGGCAAAGTTCCCATTGATCTGAGTAAGGCTGAGATTGCGTCCTGGCTTTTCTGGCTGCTGCCTGCCAAAGTCAACCTCAGACCTGTGCATCCTTCCCATCTTCTGCATCACTGTTAGTAATGGAGGTTCTGTCACACCATGCCTGCCACACCATGCCTGGCATTTCCCCCCTGCCAAAAAGTGATCAAGACAAGTCTAAATAAGGAAGGAGAGACCCCAGCAACAGGAGGGGGTCAGTGTGTGGTGTGTGGTTAACAGTCTCCCTGCAGTCACTGCAGATCCCTGCATCTGCCTGCACACTCTCTGTGCTGACAAAAGGACCCCTGTGAAGAGCCCTTTGGACAGGCTTGCCCTGACCTGGATGTGTGCTGTCCTTGCTCATGAGTGTCCTAGGTTGCAAATATGCTGCTGACACCACCACAAAAACCATGTCAGGTCTCTGTTATCATGTCTGACCTTTTTAATTAAAGGACAGTCTAACCATTTTGAGAAAATCTAGCAATCTTTTTCAGCTTCATTTTTGCTTAATTAAGGCGGTGGATTTGGGCATACAACACCAAATGCATCCAAAGAAACTGTTGTCTTAAGGAATTAGTCTCAAAACAATGATCATTAAGTCTTTTTATATATTGTCTGTGGAGTATGCACTTTCTTCAGAAGCCATATTGTACGACAGAAATACAAACACTTTAAAATACAGATTACAAAACTGAGCACAAAGGGAGAAAATGCCATATACTTATGTCGTCTGCTATTGAGGATAGATGAATGTGGTCCTGATGAGAAAGAGGCTATGTGTTCATTCTCACTCCCTGTACTGCCCATTTGTCCCTTGCTACAGGGATCTTCTCAAGCTTGATGGGGGTGCAGCCTGGCTGTCTTAGTAGATTCTTGTTTATTTTCAAGCAAAATGATCACTAAATCCTCTTGCTGTGGTGCTAGACTCAGAACAGAAAGCTCTTGCCCATCTGGCATTTGTTATCTTCAGCTGCCTTTCCTCTTTCATAGGTATTTCAGGTCATGGAAAAAAGAAAGTTTTTCATACCACCAGTTTCAATTTGAAGGTAAACACCAAACAGACGAGGTCTGAGAGTAACTTCTAGGCTCACAGAAACATTTTCATGTCTTTTTGGCAAAATTAAATGCTGGTGTTTCTACACACATCTTGTATTACAAGCCACTTGCAAATCTTTATATCTGATCATTCTCTCATTGTGTTGGAAAACAATATGTGGGAGTTTCTTTCCATACTAGATCTTCATGGGTAACTTGCTAGTAAACTAATTTTACATGACTCAGATTTAAATAATAAAAAGGCTTAACTCCAGTCTGAGAAGAGTTTATTGTCCACAACTGTAGCCTAGAGACAAACTCCAGCACCTTTGGGACTCGGCTGAGGCAGCAATTAGGCAGCATTTTATTGTGATGCAGTGAGTGCGCAAAAGATGAAGCTGGACTACTCTCAAGAGCTTAGAAACAAAATTGGCTTCCTGGAGAGAGAACATAAGAAATCTGGCAACCTAAAAATATTTAAAGAGCTTAGGGCTCCCAGGGGAGAATTTCAAGCTATTGAAGTGGAAAAGACTGAGCATTTGCTAAGATTGAAAAAAAAAAAAAGGGGGGGGGGGGTTTACATGAAAAATGACAAAGTGGGTTTTTTTTTTTACTGTAGCATTTTTCAAAGGGGGAAATATAATAAACCTGAAATCAATCAGTAACACAGACTTCAATGGAGCGTTCCAAATCAAACAGCCCTGGCTTGAAAACAGGAGTCAAAAGAGATTTTTTTTTTTCATTTCAGAATTATAAGGGATTGAGGCCAAGAAACCATTAAATGAGGTGAAAGGTCTAGGGTAGAGGGCATCTTGAGCAAGTCTAATGAAGTCATGGTTGCTTCAGCAGCCACGTTCCCGAAGGGTTTTGCTATGTCTGTCACTGTGTCTGTGTTCCTCTGAATCTGGCTCCCTGGCCTCTGCAGTTACGTGCCACAACATGCTCCACCAGGCACCCTACAAAACCCCTTTCTGCAGCCCCAGGACGTGTAGCATCCCTGTGGCAAAACACGGCTGTGCAAAATGGGATTTATCTCACCCGTGGTTCGGTGTGTGTCATGCAGGCGTTCACCTGGGAGCTGGCTATGCCTGACTCCATGTATTATCAGCAGGGAGCAGCAGGAGCTCACCAGGCACAGTTGAGCCCAGCTGAGTGTAAATTTCTATCTTATGCCAAAAGTGTCTGTTTCTCTCTGACTTAAAACGGCATCCTAAGGTGACTAACTCCCAAATGGACACCTACAGCTTAAACATCTACATTTGTTCAATGAACTCTACCCACATAACTGGCATCACCCCTGTGCAGACTGTATATTACAGGTTTCTCTGCTGTTTTCAGGCCCTGCCTTCATGCAACGTGTATTTAGGACTAAGATGAATTAGCTGGAACAGTTTCATTTATGTCCCAATAGGAACTAGAGGGTGCAGAGTGTTTACCTTGTTGTAGGCTCTTACTTGCCACCATTCCTCTGCGTTATGCTGACAGCCTTGTCTTATATCACCCCTCCAGCCAGGCTTGGGGGCTGAGGAATGGCTATCAGTAAGGAGGGAGGGATGGGGGTCACCACAGAATGGAAATGAAGAAGGCTGGTGGAGGGAAGGAAGCAATGCAGTGTGAGGAAAGGCCAGAATGCTTTATATGCAGAGTAATAGCAGCCCAATCTGTCTCCTGGGCATCCACAGGGCAGTGCAGTTCACAGCCCTGGGCTCTGTGTGTGTAAGGCAGATGAGGAGCAGATCACTCAAGTTCTCCACTTGCGTCCTGGGCTGCACTGCAGGTAGAGGGAGCATGCTGTGTGTTGTCTCTAACATGAAATGAATCCTGCCACACACATCCTACCTGCATCTGGTATTATCACTCTGCCTCAGCCATACAGCTCAGCTCATGATTTCATATGTCAGAGGCAAACCCATCAAATGACAAAAGAAACCCCAAGAGATGTCGGAAGGATTTCTGCCCCAAGGGCAGAGCCAGGCAACTGATCAAAAAGGAAAGTCTTGCTCTGTTCTTCTGTACCTGAGTAAACTTCATCTGCACAAACATTTGACGTCTCTGTTGACTGACAAAGCTGTGCGTAGGCATAACGAGTCAATGAGTTTTAAATAGTCTCCTGAGGATTACTCATTCAGTGCTGAAGGTACTCAATTTCTTCCCATAAGGCATCCCTTTCATGTATTTAATGTCATAGGCTTCCCGTGCTGCTGTTGTGTTGCTAGTTTGGGAGTTTTATTATCTCTGGCTGCGATTTGCAGGGCAGACAATGTTTGCTGCTGTTATCACTATTCATCAGTCTAAGGCCCTGGTGCAAGTGTGATACCCAGTATCAGAGGGCTTTGTTGAGCCCTACTTACAGGCTATATATATTGTAAAGCCATCTTGCTCACCCTGTGCTGATTATTGGTAAATTGCCCAGAATTCCTCTTTTGTTTGTCAGAAATGAGGGTTCCGATAAACAGCAGGGAAAAGGACAGCATTATCTCCTCTGAAATGCACCAGTGCAGCAGCCAATTTCTGGACACACCATTCATAAACCAGGAAGCAAAGTGCTGGCTGGTGTGCAAATGTAACAGCAAACACAGCGTTCCCTGGAGAGGCTGAGCTGTAATGTGCAGAGACAATGTGAGGCAGTTCTGGATGAGCAGAGTACATGTGGATCTCTGTGTGCTGCAGACAGCTGTGGCTCTGCTATGGCATGGTGCAAGGCCAGATACATATTTAAGGCATTTCCTGCCTCACCATTGTCTGCTCAGGGCATGATACACACTTTCTATATATCCAGAAGACCTCTGGGTATATAGAAATAGACCAGAATAAATGCAGTCACATCTTCAGGAGAGGGAGAATTGGACCCTATCCCCAGGACCCCGTGTTCAGGACCTGTGTTGAAGTGTTCCGTGGTCACTGCCATATCAGTGATGAGTGCACACTGCATGGCACCCCGTGATGCTGAAGAGGAGACAGTGCTGAGGATCTGTGCAAATACACCCATCCCAGGCCTGACCTGCTTTGTGCTGGAGATCTTGTCACTTTGCTGAAGTGGTGCACAGGAGAAGCAGTATGATGGAGGTCAGGTTCAGCTAAACATGGGAAGGCACAGCCTGGACTATGAAGGGAGGTGTGTATACCTTAAATGAGTTTGTTGCTGACAGGACAATCTGCAGCCCCAGAGTCAGGGCCTTATGGTAGGAATCCAGAGCCATGTGCCCTTCAGTAGTACACCCTTTGTTGCTGGAGGAGCATCCCCAGACACAGCACATATTGCAGCAAGCCTTGCAAGAAGCAGGTATAATCTGTTGTCATATTGCTAGGTGACAAGAAAATAAATGCTTTTATGCCTACCAAGATGTGACTAGCTTTGTCAGTTATGTAACCCACTGTTGATGCTGTTGTCAGGATCAAAAGACCTGACACAGCTTCTTGGCCTTCAGAAACCCTAAAGATCTGGGCTACATTGCATTAACATGATGCATACCAATAGAAGAGCTGGAGCATCCTGAATGAACTCTTCTTGTGGCCATATATTTGCTTTTCTCAAGTTAGCTCAAACCTGCAATATGCAGTGATTAAAAACCAAGCAGACTCTTGGTTCTTAATTAAAAGACAAGTCTTTTAATTTTAAAGTTACGTATGTAAATAAACAATTCACCCAAATCATAGCTTGTTTTATAGTAGGGATGTGAAAGGGGATCAGATGTGTGAAGTGTCAGATCAAGGTTAGTTTAAGACACACATCAGACACTTAACACCAGTAGCACTTTGTACCCTTGTTGAGATCTCACCAAGCTGCACCATCTCAAAGTGTTCTACAAACAAGCAGTTCTGCCTCTGCCATAAGAGATATCAGTATTACTCCCATTACAGATAGGAAAAGTTAAAACAAAAGGGACATGGATTTGTCTCTTGTCAGTGGCAGAGCTGGGATTGGATTCACTTGTCCTGATTTTTTGCTCTAAGCACCAGCATTGTTTCTCAGGTGTTATCTCAGCCAACCCTTCACTGATGAACAGTGGGACAGGAAGCAGAGTAAAGCCTAATGAGGCCAGTGTTCATCTCAAATTAGATCAATACTAATGGAACTTGAGTAGCTGCTTGGAAATTACTACGGGTTGACAACTCGATAATGTGAGGAAGATAAAGACCTGTGCATTTTGGTGAAGAAAGAGGTCCTCAGGGAAAAACTCACACAAACTGAAACCAGACTAATAGGTGGAGGACTAACTTGTGATTTTGGCATCCGTTTATCTGCTCTTTGTGGTATAGCTGAGTTTGACAAATGTCATTACTTTCCTTGGTTTACAGTTATTTTATTTTGTACTTGGAAATCCCTAATCACAGTGAACTGTTGTTCACTAGGTGCTCCAAACACACAGTTCATGGTCCTGTGACCTTCCTGAGCAGCAGATACATTAAACCTAGGCAAGGACATGGCAGAGGCAAGGGGACTTACCTCAAGGGGCAGAATTGAGATGGCACTGCATGAAACACAGCCATCGGTGTCTCTGTAGATATTGACTCACTTTCAGAATTATAGGTTCCAGATTATGGAGTAGAGGGGGAAGAAACCAAGTGAGAGCCTTTCCCAGGCAGGGAAGAGCCCAGATGAAGTCCTTTGAGTGCTGTTCTGGTGAGGAATGCTTTTTTAGCTTCTGTCATGTGCATGAGCAACTTCCTTGGAGCATCCCTCTATGCCGTTGTTCTCATTCTCTACTATCCCCACTCCTAGGCAGATGCCGATGTTGTCTGGACATGCCTTGTGGAAATGAGCTTCTCTATGGGATGAAGGACTGCACGCTGCCTTTGGAGAAAAAGAGGGCCAGGATTACTGCTCCCAGAAGAGCTGAAATAACTATTTACCCACAGCAAGAAAAATGTTATTTTGGGGGCAAAAGGGAGCTGTAATGTTTTCCTGTTACAGTAGTTGGCAGCATTTCTCTATAGCCCAAACAGCTCTTTCTTACAGGGATCTTTAATCTTTGCTGTAAGTTTACTAGAGGGAGAGACATATATGAACAATTCTGTAATTCAAACACAATATACTGACAGTAAGGCAGGTTTAAACCCTGGGAGACTATCAGGACGGAGTGAAGGAATAGCAGAGGGGGAACCAGGAGCCTGAGCTGAGAGGATACTGATGGCTGTGTGCAGAGAAATGTTGCATGTGCGGTGATTCTCAAAGCATAGACTATTGGGAATAAAGTAAGGACATCTCTTGCAGTTTTTTCTGGGTTCATCCAGATGTTTCAACTTATTAGATTTGAGTGATGGCATGGGGAAATGTGAACCAAATGAGTTAGCTAAGACAATTGCACTTTGAGGCTGAGGTAGCTGAATGAGCTGATCTAAGACAGGAGGAGCATTTCATGGAAATACGGAAAAAAGTTGGGTAGTGACTTGCCTCTTCTACAGAATTCATTATATGCTATCCAATGGCCCTGGTTTTCCTCTTCCATTAACATCTTAAACCTCTTTTGCTTCAGGGGAAGGTTAGTGGAGAGGCAGCAGTGGCTTAACCATGGCAGAATTTGTTTTATTCTGTAGCTTCATCTTACAGGGGCCACACAAACCTGGCTCACAAGGAAAAAATGAGTTCTCTCTTCAGGGAATGCCGAGAGGCCTCTTGTTCAGCTGGTTGCCAGGGTTTGCCCTTGTTTTGCCTAGTCAGTGTGAGCACTAGGTCCTTTTCTGCACAGTTCCCCTCACAGCTGCAGCACTGGCACTTCACCAGACACTCTCCCCCAAGCCAGGCACCTACCAAACACACTCTCCCATCAGCAACAAGCCATAAACAACAAAGACACTTGATTTTGGACATAATTTTGTTCTTTGGGGAGAGTGTTGCCCAAGATGTGGCACTGGTGGCTGATTCAGCTAGGGTATAAGCTGCTGTTTTAGCTGTAGCCACGGTGCAGCAGGTGTTAAATCTAGTGCATGGGTTGCACTGAACACATTTGCAGCTTGGGTGCATAGCTGGATGGTAAAACCATAAACACCTCAGGCCTAAATACCACAGGAAAACCCCACGCTTGCATGTATATCAGATGTGCTTTCCTCATGGCACCATTCTTTAACAGATGGTTTTTAAAGCCCTTTTCTCTGTGTTCAAAGGAGCAGAGGAGTATTTGCATCCATCCCATCCTAAGGCAGTGGCCTGCCCTGCCCTCCTCCCGCGGCATTTGGGGCGGTTTGTGGGCACTGCAGAAGCTGCAGTGCACAGCCCTCTGACTCCTGGGGGCTCAGCCCACACTGATGGCAGAAAGGCCAGACTTGCACTTTGCAGCTCGGCACCCCTGGCCATCCCCTTGTGCCAGTGTCCACCCCAGCAGTGGCCAATTCAGCAAACTGAGCCAACTGAAAATTCACCCTACCAAAAGGGGAAAAAAAAGGGAGGGGAGGATTGCACTGAGACCAATCAGCCCCTGGCACCACAGACCCTACAGCCAAAGCAGCACAGGAGTCAGCAGAGAGTGGGAGCTGCCTTTTGGCTGGAGCCCAGCTGTAGGTCAGCTTAGGCCAGTTGTGAAACCGCACAGCCCCTGTGCTGCCGAGAGAGCAGGCGTGCTCATCAACAAACATCTCTGTGGAGAGCTTCACTGTCAGTGTTTGTGTTAGGGAGCCTGGAACATCCCTAATGGATCCAGCCACTTCTGCAATTCACTTCTGAGGCCTTGAAGATTTAATGCCTGCTTTCCCAAGCAAGAAGAGAGCAGATTCCCACTGCATGTGCACTGTGAGTGCCCTGTGAGGGTGATTTTGTGTCATCCCACTAGAGGAAGTGCCTCAGGGCAGAACTGGGTCTTGTTCTTTTGCAAAGTGGGAGGCATAAATAGTTAATAGAAGAACAAAAGAGGACAGCTATGCCAGGGTATACACCAGGGAAAATGAGAGCACAAATTAACCTTATGGCTTGCCTTTTGAAGAACCACACGAAGTTTTGGACATTTTTGCAGTAGAGCAGCAGCAGTGATGGTGTAAGGCTATAAGCATGACAGAATTTATAGAAAGAGATTATGTCTACCAGCTGACCATGTTGTAGTAAGCAGACACATAAGCTCTTCTTCAGGCCTGTTTTAGATTTGAAGAACTTATGTCTCTGAAAGCATATTTTGCCTAGGAAATAGGTTGGTCTAATAAACCTCTTTTCCACCGGTGTTGCCCCACTGCTGATTTCAGGGTACTCTTCAGGAAAACGTTTCAGCAGGAAATTCAGTCCTCACCCTCGAAACATGAACTCGTAGACGCGCATTGTTAAAGGCACATCAGAGGCAGGAGTGCAGTGCAGCCAGTCACACACTGAATTAATTCCTCTCCCTTCTCGCCCCCCTGCCAGGCACCACCACACGCCATCTAGTGAAGTAACAAAGAACGCTGCCAGACACATCGTGCACATGTAGGCTACATTTATCATCTTAAACCAGGAAACGATGCCTACTGGAGAGAGCAGGCGTGTTTTTTTCAAACTCCAGTTATTTGTTTTAAGGTAGCTACCCTAAGGAAAGGGCCTTTCCCAGCCTTTGCTGTTACATAAACTGGGGCACTTATCAACCACTGTGATTGAGATTGATACAAGCAGAAGACAAAAACTTACACAAAAATTGCTTAATGCATACTCAGTAAGCTCGAAGAGGCCTGTAATGTATCTGTTGCCTAAAATACTTCCTGGCTTAAAGGTAGATGCTGTTTCAAAACTAACTTTATCACCGTGCAACAGAGTGAGCTGGCCTGCTTGGCCCTTGAAAGCCGCATTCCTGCCGCTGGCGTGGCTGCGGAGCTGAGGAATCCCTGTGTCCTTCCTGCTTCGGGCTGCCGTGCTCTAGCAGCAGCCAGAGCTACAGGAAGTAATGCTGAGCACACACCCTCCCTTTGTGCTTTAAGAACCTTACAAAGGCAGCAAACACTTGTCCTTTGTCAGCGAATAAAGCACAGAGCGTAAGACACAGAAGATTTATAAGTGTACTGTCCCAGCGCTGCGTGCTTGGATTTACCCTCACTCAGATCCCATTTACTTTAATAGGGATGTTGCTGCTAAAACCCGGCACGATGTTTAAAATATTTACCCCGTAGAGAGCAGATAATCTGGGAAGTAACAAGGTGTCATTTCCTACCAAATGTGCTCTCTGACTATAACCACATGTTAATGGTACTATTTAGGGGCATGCTAGAGCAAAGAGCCAAATCACCACTTACCGGCACAGTTAAGCTGTGCCACCATGTGAACTAGGAGGGTTCTGTTTGCTGTCATGCTGATATTTGTCAGATAGGAAAAAGAAAAAAAAAATTATAATACCAAAACTGGAACATCAGGCTTCCTTGTGTGTGTCTTGCTTTTCTTATTCTTCTTTTAATTCTCAGGACAAAATAATTTTTTTTCTTGCAGCCCAGCTCTGAAATTTATTAGATTTCTGTGAGTGCTTCAATGGTGCTCCTCACACGTGACCATCACAGATGACATTCATGGTGGTTCTGGAGATCATGTTAAGCACAGCAGAAGGATGCTTCATGTCAGGAATTCTGCCTTCCTTTTCAAAAATGTCAAATGCTACCTAGCCTTTCATTTTGCCAGGATTTTGCCCATTCTGGTGTTGACATCAGCAGACTTTACTCTGTCATTTGCGACATGAAGCAAAGACAGGAGCTGATTTCTCCCATCATATCACCTACCCCTTGCTCAGTTATGAATTAAGGCACATCAGCACAGCACAGCTTTAAACCTCTGAAGAAGCCATAAAGCCCAGCAGCCCCTATGAAACTGCAGCCTTTCTCCTGCCCAGACTAAAGTGGTGCTTGATTGACTCTCCTTGTCAGTGGACAAGGAGACTTGTTATGAGATGTATTAATGAGTGTGCTGGGAGGGATTAACCACAGTCCCTCACCTTGAAATGGCTTCAGCTTGAATTCTTATGGAAATGAGGGCAGCTGTGTACATGTATCTCCGTCTCTGCTTTTCTGCATATCTGCCCTTCCCCCAGTAACTTCTGAATTCACTGACCAATGTCAGCAATCTGTAACAGAGGAGTAGCAGTCTTAAAGATAATTAAGTTGCCAAATGTTCATTAAAGTTGGCCGTGAACTACAGGAGAAAGAACCTATTGTCATTTAAAATAACAATGTGGCTCAGCATTAACTTGTCCCAAAGAATCCCTGCCAGGGAGGATACTATGCAAACCTTTTTTTCCTCCCTACACATGTGTTTAGTAGAGCAGGGTCCAGCCAAAAGACCTGCAGTTTCTTTCTAGATTATTTCTAAGGTGGAGTCCCAGATATGTTATTGCATAGATAATTAACCATCAAACACTAATGAATTCCTTCAAGTACGGTACAAGGCATCACAGAGAGTGTGCCATAACATTCTGCCAAATGAAGCAGTCTATTCAAAACTGTAATGGGATCACTAGTAGGGTTGCCCAAAACACTAGAAATAATCTAGTGGGATTACAAAAGTTCACTTTGATGTGGGGTACGTGGTAGCATCCAAACGGTTTTTATCAGGTCCTTGCATGGAGTTGTTGGGCTTGTTGAGCTTGCGCACATGTTGCTGTTCACCCATTTTGTACTCTAACCTCATCCATTTTGTGCGTGCTGGCATGGCAGCAGCAGCAGCAGCCTCTGTCTCAGGCAGTTTGCAGGGAGGAATCTCCTCACTTTGCAGCCCTGCCCCACAAACACAAGAAAGCAGAGTCTCGAAGCACAGATTGAGCAAGGAGCTGACATCGCTTCATCAGGAGCCCAAACCCCCTTGTGCTGTGACACAGAGAAGGGGTGGGAGTGACAGGCATTCCCTGCTCATCCCCGAGCCCAGAGCTACCACTTGAAACAGATGTCTGTGTGAAAAAGGCCTCACACCTGCCAAACCACCAGCCTCAAGCTTCCTTCCTCGTTTCTTCAGGCCTCAGAATAATAACAGCATTTGTGCAATATGTACCAAGGCCTGTGGTTTTCTCTCATCCCTGTACACATGCTATTGAACCTCCCCGGAGCAAAAATCAGACAGCAAAGCTTTACAAGATGGGAGAAAAGAGGTGAACAGTGAAGCAATGTGTACTCTGCTCAGCTGAGTTCGCTTTTCAACACCAATAAAAAAGGAGGAAAAGCATGGGTCAGTGTTGCAAACCTTGCTGGAGAGGCATTTGAATCTGATAAATACTACAAGCACCTCATTTGCACGTTTACTGCAGAGCACTAAACTAGAAAAGAATCCGTTAACAGAAAAGTCATCTCGAATCGGAAACTTTCAAGATTTCATTTTTAACTGTGGTGAGAATTAAGCGTTTTATTGCTGCTTTGCTTTTGGTTCCTGTTTTTGCTAGCATTGAGAAATGAGGTGCCTTAGGAAGCCACATGGTATGTAACAGGCAGGAGCAGCCTGTATACAAAGGAAGGAAGATGATGTGGCAGAACATTGTTGAGGAAAGATCCTGTTTGTACAGGGAGCTGGAGAATAGAACCAGAACGGAGCAGGGATGCAGAACTGAAAGGAAATCAACCCAAAATGATCCTGAATCCTGTTTGTGTGCAAAAGCCCACTAGAGCCACCAAAAAATTTTAAAAACCAGGCTTGTCTTTTCTCTGATTTCTTATTCTGTAGTGGAGCGAAGAAGAGAGAAGAAGAGAGGGCAGACATGCTAGCTTGAGTTCCCCTGCCAGTCTTTCCTCCCAGTGCAGTCCTGCAGCAGTGACTCCAGCAGCAGTCAGGTTTGCATCAAAACTGCCAGAGCTGGCCAAAAGTTTCTCAACAGTCATTCCTGGCTGTGTTTTATCCCAGGGGCACTTATTTCAGGAACAACTTCTGAAAAGGTCCTGATTACCTTTCTGATTTTTTGAGATATACCAAAAAAACCCCATTTCTTAGGTTTGTGTTTGTTTGTTTGTTTGTTTTTTTAAACAATTAACTGATTCAATGAGCTTCAGTTCCTGATAAATATTTGCCTGTGTAGCAGAGGGAAGTGACTTCCCTGCAATATATGCCCATTTCAGGTCACATACTCCTTTGTTAGCCCTTTTAAAGCACAGCCAGTTAAAGTCATTACCTTCTCTAAATAAGTCTCTAATACAGTTTTCAATAAACTCATCTTCTCAAAGTCATATCTGACATCTTGATAATATCTTGTTATCCCTGCAACAGGAGGATTAGCAGTGAGTAATCTGGGTGGTGCTGCAGCAAGTGTTTGGGGGTTTTTTAATTGCTTCAAGTGTTTATGGTCAAATTTAGAGACCAATGCATGCAAATCCTGCATCCAAACCCGAGCATTTTTAGCTACTTTTTGCTTGTGTGTAACCTTCTTGCTTTGTTGCGAGCTACTTTGATCTTTGATACACTGACCAGCTTCCTGCAGTAGGCGGGAGAGACATTCTGTGTCTGCAAGCTGCGTCAAGAGTTTATCAAAGTTGCTGATTCCTAAAATTCAGGCGAGCAGTGCCACAGCACATACTATAAATGACCTTTTTCTCCTGGCCTGCTGGCTGTAAACAAGCTTTATACAAACACAGGCACAGAAAGCACCATACTAAGATGTTTTTTTATTTCTTCGTGTTTTTGATCTGGTGGTTTGGGTGGACCCTGCTGAAGTCCCCTATAAAAAATGCCTCTCCCATGAAATTTGGAATAATCTTAATTGTAACAAGCCAGAGTTTTTTAGCACATATCAGAGGTGTCCTGGACCCGAGCAAAGAATAACATGATTCTTATCTCAAGGCATGCAAAATGCAGTCAGCCAGTGCTGAGTGGGGAGTGAATCACTGATTCAATGAGCTTCAGTTCCTGATAAAATGTCTGGGAGAGAAATAACTGGTCAGGGAGCTTTTCTAGGCATTGAGAGCCTAGAAAGCCTGTTTCCTTAGGCTATTTCCATGGGGAATTTATGTGATTTGTGCTCTTCTGTGGGTGATGAATAATGTCACTGGATAATTTTGGTCATTCTAATGGCAGGTGCAATATGGGTGGGACAAAGGGAAAGCAAAGAGGGTTAAAATTCCTCCCTTGTTTTAGGTACATCATCTCCTGCTCTTCACAATGTGCCTAGCACCACTCACTCTGTGCTGATGGGGTGAGGCAAAGAGACACTGGAGACAACCAGAGCTCTTGTGCATAGCTGCAGCAAGGTGGGACAGTGCCATGGACTCCATCAGCTCTCTCTGCCAGGCATGGTGAGGTGCTGTATGGCTGGGAGACCCCCAGACATAGCAAGGTGCCATGTGGCATGGGGATCTCAGGACTGGAGGGCTTGTGGGCAGGTATGGGCTCCAGGCAGCAAGTTCTGCCTTCCTATGTGGCCTACATATGAAATCAGGGATGTGTCTGGTATATATGTATCCAAGTGATCCCTTTTAGAGGTTCATCCCATACTGGGGACATGTGGGATGTATGCCACCCCAGCATGCACACTGTTCCTTTCACAACTAGCAGTGAATGACCCAACTCTCTATGAGGCAGCAGCAGTGCCTGCAAGCTTTAAATTAAAAAATAAAAAAAAAAAAAAAGCCCCAGCATACTTCCCAGTCCCTAAGTTCTGATGTCTGAGTATGCCAGGTGGCACCCCAGGTGGGATGGGAGCTGTGGACACGGACTTCAGGTAGCCATCAGCACCAAGGTATGTATCTGCAGGATGTGGGTATGGGAAGTGCCTGCCCAGGTCTGCTGCTGCTGCTTCAGTGCTGACTAGGCACACTAAAAGCTTCATTGTGGTAAGGAATGTCTTCTCTTCTCACCGTTTTGGTACATTTGATCAGCCTCTCTGGGTTTGAGTGATGCAGGTCTGAATAGGAAACAGGAAGGAGCTGCAAATGGAAATTTCAAGCTGTCAGCAACAGAGCAAACCCCAACCAACTTCCCATAGCCTGGGCATAAAACCCAGTCTGTACACTTCAGCTTCAAGTGACACAAGATGCTGAATTTTAGAGTCCTCTGAAATCAGCAAGTACTGGAGATGAAAGAAATGGCTTTGTCTTGGTTATATCTGCCCCAGGAGAGGGCCCAGGTTCCAGCATCCCTTGGCACAGCTCTCCTGTTGCCTCTGAGCCCTCTCACCCTTAGGCTAGCCACCCTATTTTGTTTGGAGGTGGCTGTGGGAGAGGAGCATGCCATGTATAAAAGCTCTGCTGTGCCACTTGCTGATGGGGGAGAGAACACACCCTGGTCTCTTTTGTTTACAACATAAATCGCAGTGTCACATTTGTCTTTGGCTTCACTAGAAATGTACCAGAGAGCGTTTTAGCCCATAGCTGTATAATACATGTCCAGCTGCCATGAAAATGCATGTGAACAGAACAGGAAAAAAGATCTATGATATGAGAGCATAATAACTGTCTTGTCAAATATTCTGTGTGTACACTATCACCCCAATCCAGAACTAGTCACCACAAACAGTGCATGGAAGAGTACAGAATTTATGCTGATCTCCAGTTAACCAATTTCTCATCCAAGGGCTGATGAGTGTGTGACCTTTTTCTAGGAAAGACCTATGCTCACCAGCTATATAGTTTCACAAATCCACAAAACAAACAAGTTGTCATTCTGCAAAACCCTCTTACCTATGGAATCCTCATTTCCTGCGAGGTGTGGATTTCAGGTGAGCAGTGCTGGATTTTTGGATTACTTTGCTAGGCTGAAGGAGCATACACAATACATGTGTATCTGTAAGTTGATATAAATCCAACTGAGACTAAAAAAATTAGCGGTGAAATTGTGCAAGTTTTGCAGACTTACAATTTCGCACATAGGTGCTTATTGTGCTGGTCTGCATTCATATGGGTTTCCTTCTATGCATGTGTGAGGATGAGTGAAAATGGGATTGTCCCACAGTACTGACTGGTTAAAACCATAATTTTCTAGAGCCTACACTTGGTGGAATGGACAGAGAGAGGATAATTTTCCTTGAAAAGACTGGGTAGCTGAATAGGGGTTCTTTTAAATAGGATGAAAGCAAGAGAGCAAGGTGTATGAGCAATCGGAGTGTTTCACAGTTGGAAAAAAGAGCGTGAGCATTTTCAGTCCATGGGGAGATGAATGAAGACAGAAAGCAAATCCAGAATATGTGAAGGTAGAATCTTCATATGGCCTTGCTGCAGGGCTTGTTTTCTGTGCTAGTGGTTTGAGGAACTGGTAAAACTGGACTGGGACATTAAAGGCTGTAATCCAAATTCATCATTTATAGCCTGCTCGTGTCCAGGCAGACATGTCCATCCCAGCCTTCTCAGATACAGTGAACCGCTGCATTTCACAATCATGGGAAGGGCTTCCCAGCTGCACGATCCGAACGTTTTGAAGTGACACATGGTGCATTATATTAACTCGGTTCAGACAATCAGCTTTAAACATCTGAATCTGATTTCTTGATGCTAATTCCTCTTGCTCAATCTTTATTTCAGCTGTGTGGAATTCTCAGACCTTTCTGACCCTGACTTATCGTTTCCTGATGTTTTATTGCTAAGTCATTGAGGTTTCAGGGAGGCTGATGTTTCTAAAATGTGCACACCTTTGATTGTACGCATGGCTGGCGTGTCAGACCGAACTTTTCATACGCTCTGTATATATCACTGTCTGCAGTGCTGTGTGCTCTGCAGTTGCACCATTTGGTGTGCTTATCTGCATGCCCCATTAGTGCAGTCCTCCTTTAAATGTGGTTGTTATTTAAGGCTTTTCAAAAGCTCAGCCTCTGCACAGTACAAAACTTGATCTGAGCCTACGTCCGCTCTTGTCACTCATGTACAGGTTCCATCTGTTCCCCTTTTCCTCTCCCGTTGCTGCTTGCCACATCCAGACCACATGCTGCTTATACATTGTACAATAGACATTTCTGCACACACACTTTTGAAAATGTGGCTCTTGGTGCTTTATTGTTCACATGTGTCTTGTTGCTTAGGGCAAGTTTTATCAGTAACAATTTTGTTGTTTACTGACACGTAGAATAAAATGGGTACTGTTAAAATGTGACCAGAGGAGAGTAAAAAGACCTTTGATACACCAATTACACAGTTTCTGCTAGCTTTCTGATTATTTTCCCCTGCCACCACTTCCCCAAATTCTGTAGCTACCCAAGAATAAAGCAAGATCCTAACATCACTCACGGCAATGTAAGGGCCACTCCGCTCTGCATGAGGCTGCTCCATGTTGGTAAAGATTCACCAGCACCTCCCCTGCTCCTGTATCTGGTGAGGAGATAAGGTGGAACCTTCTAGCACTCCCTTCCAGCAAGGCAGCCCTGGCTTCTGCTTTAGATCGCCTTTACAGGTCCCCTGTGGCACCTTGCAAAGTGGCTATATTCTTCCGTTTGGGGAAAGAAAATTCCCTACAGGGACTAGTTCTGGAGTGGAATCAGTGCTAGGAAAGCCTATGAAGATGCTTCTCTTGCAGGAGCTGAGCTGAACTCTAGCAGCTCCCCCAGTGTGCAGAGTGGAGCAGACCCAGAGGTATGCAATGACAAGCCAATTAACGCAGGCAGATTCCCTGGGAGCCTGCTCAGGCTTTTCCCATCACACCTCGCTCCATACCTGTGGTGAGACTGGAGTATCTGCAAACAGATCACACTGGGTGCAACTCCCAGTAATGTTCCTGGGTGTCTGCAGCAGGGATGGCACACAGCCAAATATACTGGATTATTGCCACCCAGGGATTTCCCACACCAAGAAAATCCCCAACTGCCCAAAACCTCCAGTTTCCCACCTGGAGAAACCCAAGACCTACCTATGGGATGATAATTTCTCTTACTGGAGAAGACCACAAATGGTAGGAATAGACCCAGTTTCTATCAGATGAAAGCTCCCCTGCCAAAGACAGTGTGTGCTTCCAACACAGACACAGTCCACTATGAGCAGCCACACAGCTCCTCTTGCATCCTGCACGTGCAACCAGATGCTGAAAAAACCCCTCAGAACAGGAACATAAAGAGCCTTCCATTTCTGACCAGGGACTCCAGCCATGGCTCATACGGTGTCTCATGGCTGCTGTTCCACCCTGTGCTCCCATCCCACCAAGTCCCCTCTGCAGATCAGCAAAAGTGGTGAGCAGACCTAAAGTCTCATTTCCCTCAGAAGGGCTGGGCAGGAAGAGCCAGCTTTTGTTTGCACCAAAATACTCATCAGCTTCAGATACAACTCACTGAATATTTTGTCTACTGCCCTGTACCGAATTTGAGGCCTCTCATTGGTCAGAGGGGAGGCATGAAGGATATGAAAGAAGAGAAGGGAGCAGAGCTCTTGGCAAGCTGTTGTAGATTGGAAAGGAGGCAGGTAGGAACAGAGATGAAGCAAGTGCTTAAAAGAGTTATTTATTCAGGAGAAACAAGGGCTTTAAGTGACATTTGAGTATGGGAAAGAAATCAGTATCCGTGGTTTCCACTGGTGTTCAGAGTGCTAAAAGCAGAAGTGGTTGCTGAAGTCTAAACAGGAATGTGGGGCTGAGCTCTCAGCTTCCTCCCAAACTGTATGATTTACAGGCTCACTTGATTTAACAGGCTCACGTGCAGAAGAGGTCTTATTTTATAGAATTTCAGGCCTTTTTGAAATTGCTTTGTGAGCAGTGGAACTAATGGCTCTCGGTTTCCTGAGGGTCTCTGACCACTGCTTCATACTCACCTCCCTTCTCTCCCCTCCTCCTAAAATAAATGTCTGCAATGAGCCCCACTCTTCCCTCACTATATGCTCTAAGATCCTTTCCTGGGTTGCAGTCAGGTCCATGTATGTTCCCTCATCAGCTAATGCATACATGGCCAGCCAGCATGCACATACTCACTAGCCAGGTGACAGCTGGCTGCATTTCTTTAGTTGAGGTCCTTACTCCTCACACAGCAATCAGTTTGCACAAAATTTAGAGAGGAAATCAGTAGCTGTTGAAATTTCTACCTTTCAGTCCTGTGTGAAATCAGCTACAAATTATTGATGGAGCCGGACAGACAGATGGAATCTGAGCTAAAAATGTTCTGTTGTATTGGCTTTGGATGTATATATAGGATATTAGTCCAGGTTCTGGAATTCATTTTCTCTCTCTCTCTCTCTCTTTTCCAGCTATTTTTAACCTGGATGTGTTCTGTGATATGTTTCCCACACAGCACAGAAACTGGCACAGCTGAGGGGTGAGTGAGTGGTGGGAGAGGGGAAGGGGAAATCAGGGGATGCTTATGTTGGTGCTGCTGCTGAAAGAAGTGCTCATCAAACGATAGCTTCTCAGATCTGTAAAATGTGGAGTCCCACACCTCCCCACAGAAAAACTGTGACTCTAAATATATTCACAGTCTAAAAGTGCTCAGATACAGGGCAAAAAGAGCGAGAGAAATTAGGGGAAACCATAAAAATAACCAGCGGAAACAGCAACCAGTTTTGAAATGTAATGTTTTCTGTCATGGCTCAACATCTTGGTACTGCCCACATTCTTGTGTGTTCATCTCAAGACATCCCTCTGCACAGATCTCATGAGGAAAATCCTGTTTGTGGCAGCTCAGCCTCTGTACAGAGTGCACATCAACTCAGAAACCCTTTATCTGACTTACTATACATACAAACCTCAAGCTTGAAAGAACAGAGGCTTTATCTGGAAAAACACAGGAAAAAGCTTCTTGAGCATTCATTTACAAAATGAGACCTCTAATTGTGAAGCATTTCTTCAGTTAACTGTAGATAATTATAACATGTGAGATCTGCTTTTTCCCCCATGTTCTGTTTAACACTCTTAGACATGAAAGGAAAAGAGGATTAAAAGGCAGAGATGGTATTGTAAACAACCCTTCAGGGGAGGTGGGAAAACAACAGTAACTCTCTCAAACAGAACACAAAGATGCCCTTAGGAAAAGGTTTTCAGTGTCCTGCATTTGAAAGTTAATGAGTAAATTGATGTCAAATATTGCTTTAAGGACTGACAGTGCCATCTTTAAGATCTCAAGCATGCACCACAACTGAGAAGAGACAAAGGGAATTTTTAATGGGCAATAAATGGACTAATATTTTTTGATGCAAAGCTACAAGCAGGTTAGTTCTCTTGGGATGTGGGTTTGGTCTGTACTTCCTGGCACTGTGACTTTATTTTTTTCATTTGCTTTACACTGTCTTTTGATGAAGCACTGATTTTTCTTTTAAAAAGAAAACAAAAAAAAGGTGGTCTTAGTAAATAATCCTCCTTTGAGTTACAGTAAGTCCCTTGAGGAGTATAGAGCTGGCTAGTTTGGAGGTTGTGTAGGCACACGCCAGACCATCTCCCCACTATCCTGTTATGGCCTCGCCTCACACCAAGCTCAGGCTGCTTGGTCATCTCTGCCCCTGCAGTGTTGCAAGGACACTGTGTACAGAAGCCTCCTGCACCCAGAGCTACCTGCCAATAATCTTTCAAGATCCTACTGATGTCCTCCCAACCTTTTACCCACTCAGGGGTCCCAAAACCATAACACCTGTTCCCAGCTGCCTCTTGTTTAGCCTCACACCTCAGAAATGCACAGGACACTTCACAAACCTTTCCTACTCCCCATTTCTCAAAAATCTCCTTTGCCATCACCACAACGTTGAGACAGATCTGCTTACACTATCATAAGTTGCCAGCCTTAAAAAAAAAAAAAAAAAAGAGACAATCAGCTCCCCAAGTTTAAACACAAGAGAGCATATGCCCAGCCTTGAGGGAGTGCATCAACTCTCTTATCACTGCTGCTCTCTGGCTCACTTAACCTATTCCCAAGGGTCAGCCACTACCTTCCAGTACTTTCTCAGTGGATAAAAAACATTTAACTTTTCCGCTCAGCTGCTATGTTCTGCCTCTTCCAGATCAACTAAAATCCCAGTCTGCTCACACTTTCATGCCAGACCCTGCCTCTCAGAGCTATGGGTTGTACTGCTGCTTGAAAACCTCCCATCCTTCTCCCAGCACTCAGCTTCTCTCCATGAGACGTTCTGACCTAGTACAGCATCTGCCCTCTCTGCAGGAGAGGTGCCTGTGCTCCAGCACAGATCACATGGCTCCCTGTCCTTGCAAGCTTGAGTACTTCAGTACTTGGACAGAGAGACAGGCTTGGCTCCTCTGTGTCATCTGCCTCTCTTCTCAGGGCATTTTTCAGTACCTTCCCAGGCTCCTCCCTCTCATTAGCGTCTGGGTTAGTCTCGAGCTTATCCCTATCTAAATGACAGGCTGCCAAACAGGCACATAACCTTTCACTTGGCTTCCATCAGGGAATGCAGCTTTGATCTGCTAAGAGTATAACTGGGGCCAGTTATCCTGCCCCATCACTGATGACACCATGTGGGATCAGCTCTGCTGTGCCTTCTCTTCACCCTTTGGAAGTGACCACCAGCGAGGATGCTAGCTTTTCACTATCCAAAAGCAAGAATTATGCTTATCCCACCTTTCACACACAAGTACACATGCAAACATATATACACTGGCTCTACTGCATCCTGTCCCGTTTCTGAGCAACTGCAGCATGAAAGTAGAGAAGCAAGAGGATACTGAGGTGCTCTATGTGTTTATGAGAGAGAGACTGCTTGAACCAGTGGCTGTGTTCTGTGCAGTCCCAGCTAACTGGCACAAGGCTCTAGCCAAGCCTGTTGTGACCCTCTTTGGAAAAACTGGAGTTCAGCTTTCTTCTGGCTGATAAAGTTGGTATTGTGAAAAAAACAGAAATACAAGTTCAGCTCAAGAGCTATGCTGTTCCCCAGGTGAGAATAGGAACACAAGCTTCTCCCTCCAAATTACAGTGAAATAACCAGGTATTCTCAGAGCAGCCCCGGGTGGCAGAGCCTTGCTTGCAGAGGTACCCAAAGTGTGTACCTCTCAGGGCAACGATGCAAGACTAGGGACAGCTGGAGCAGGGAAACACAAACCCGTCTGGATAAAGAGTTTCCATGTGGTGCAGAACCAAAGAAGAGTTTCAGCACCATGCTTTCCCTGGGCACAAGTCAAATCATCTCAATGCCTCATTGGATCTGACTCACCAAGAACAGCATCATGTTTAGCACAAGGTGAAGCACAAAGGAATTGCATGGGCAGGTGTTTGCAGAGAAGCAGATGGAAAAGGTGCTCCTATACTAGCAAGCATGGAAGAAAGAGGAAGAGTTTGAAGAGGGCTAGGGAAAAAACCTCAAAATTCTCCTTACCATGCATGAGATCAATTGTACAGCAAGGTTAAGTCTTGGTCTTTTCAGTGGGAGGAAGAAACCTCCCAAGCTGAAAACTGTGCTCCCATTCCCTGTCCTCATCCAATGCCCAAAGACTCATGGCAAGCATCAATACTGTGTGAAACACCAGCCCTAGCACATATCAATGTAAAAATCCTTAAATTCTAGCAAACGACAAATTCCATCACAGTCCAGGGAATGTCCAGTTTCCCAGGTTGTTTTCTGCTCCTTCTGTGCCTTGATTCATGTGAGACAGGGATTTATTCTTTAAAAAAACAACACTTGGACTGAACAAAACAGTCCTGTTACCGCTCCTGAAAAACCACACTCTGACATCCCTCCCACTCCCTTGCTGCAACTGCAGTGCTGGGCATAAGTCATCTCTCCAAATGTAGGTGTCAAACTCAGAATAAGAAAACCAAACAAACTCCCAGGACTCCAGTTAGTGAACTGATTGAATCTGCACTGACTGTAAAGGGCAAGCTACACTCCAGAACTCACTGACACTTCCCTGAAACCCTGAGGATGTACAGTTGGAGACCCAAAACCAGACCTATAACGTGCTGTAGAAAAATAACAGCTGCTGTGAGGTCCTAAGTCTTGCCACAGCAGGGACTCTTTGGCAAGTATTTCAGAGTGAACACATCTAGACCCCTAACACTATTCCCATCCAGTACTGGTGTGTATTTTAACTTGGACTGTGCCCAATCTGCAGTTAGTGTTTTCCACACAAAAATGCCTGGTTGGTAAACTTCCAAGAAGTTCTATTTTAGATTCAATGAAGAATGGCAGCTTTCCCTGGAACTTACCTTTCTTCTTTCCTCCTCTCTTTCCCCTCATCTCAAAATAAGATTCCTAAAAGACCCATAAATTTTCATTTGGAAATGCTACCTGGGGTGCCTCGTGGATGTCAAAGTTCATTTGTTCTGTCCTTCATGCAGTGGGATAGTTTCATTAGAAGTCCTTTTCTACCTTAAAAAGTACTTGGGGGAGCAAGGAAGGTTACAGAGTGTCCCATCTTTACCTTTTCCACTGAACTGCTTTTCCCTCCTCTTGAAGAGAGTGCAGCAGAGGCTCTGCTGTTGACTTCTGAAAATTCACAGTTTTTAACACTGCGCTTAGAGGTACACATTCCTAAGGCTGTATGGTCACTCATCACCATGAAGGATGAGGAGCAGAATCACAGCTGTGGAGAAGCCACCCCTCCACAGTCAGAACACAGATCTGCTGATGTGCAAGTGTCTTAGAGTGGGAGATGCACACAGATCTTACTGGAAACCTCTTATTCTCCTGCATCCAGGTTCCTCTACTTCTGCATAAGAGTCATCCCACAGCCTGCAAACCATGTCCTAAATAGCTGAAATTTGCAGGAGCATGCCATCTCCTTATCAACTCCCACATGGTGGTACATTTCTATACTTGTTTTGTCCCATTCGATGTGTCCAGAGCTCTCATCAAGCAAGAACTGAGCTCCTTCCAAGTTGTAATGATCTGCACTTGTTCACTCCCTCACAAACAGAAATCACTTTGGCCAAAATCCAGGACTGCAATAAGGGCCAGGCACATACACAGGCAGCTTAAAAGCACCTCAGCTTTGGGAAATCCTGCTGGGCTGTAAAAGCTGCCACAAACCCAAATCATATCAAGCAAGGCCTGTCTGATAATTCTTTGGCTCAATCCCCAAACTGGCTGAACTGCTTTTCCATACAAAGTATTTCCAGGTGGGTTATTAGGCCCTGTATCCCTTCCATGTTGTATTTTCTCATGGTTGAAAAAGACATTCCTTAGAACAAGCTATTCTTTAAAGAAAAGCAAATATTCTCCTTTATATTTCTGGCTCCTCTAAACCAGAAGGATACTTTGCAGGACACAAACTGTTCCCACTGAGTAGCACATGGGTCTTATCTGCCCACAGGGTCTGTGCCTGTGCAGGACTTTCAGCTGGGGATATAATTTACATTTTCACAAGGAGATTGATGCTGGTAGAAGTACCAGTGTGAACAGTTATGCAAGTATGAAGGGTCATGCTCTGTTAAATCTAGTTTCCCTTCCTGTATTTCTATAGCAGCATCACTGCAGCCACATTTGAGTCTACGCTGCTTTAATTGTACCAGAGGAGTTAAAAGGAAAGAACTGAGCCAAGCGTGCCCCACAGCTGGTTGCTGGCTGAGCTGTGTGAGTCGCGGTGTGAGGAGGCAGAAGCCTGGCTCCACACAGCTCTCCCAGCTTCAGGTGTGCACACTTGGGCCGTTTCACGTGTGCACACAAGATTCATCAGTAAAGCTTTGCTGCACCTATGCAAAGGTGTAAGCCAGCAGAGCTTTGGGAGGGCTGGTGTGCTGCACTCCCCGTGACGATGGGGCAGGCAGACCATCGCCGACCTGCTGGACTTGGGCCCCTTGCAAAAATCTATGCCCAATGTGAGCGGGTTTGTTGGAAATGACCACAAGTGTGAGACCTGGAGATCTGTATGAGAGATGCTGCATGACAGAAGTAGGTAAAGAAAGGCCAGGGCTTTCATTTGAAAACTGTAAAGAAAAAAAACCCAAAAAGGTGGTTTGTTGGTTGATTTGAGTCTCTGGGGTCTCTGAAGAGAGGTGGAGACAGAACAGCATGAAACCCAGAGGTTTCTGTGGGTCAAAACAAACTGTTTCACTCTGAGACGCTTGCAGACAGGATGATTTGAACGTGTGTCTTTGGGGAAAAAAAAAAAATAATCCCCGGAGTGACCAATAAAATCAGGCCAGGCTGCGAGGGTCTGGGTGTGACAGAGCTGCGGGTGGCAGGCCTGTCCCCGGGGCGGCCTGCCCGCGGCACAGGCGTGCCAGCCAGCATTCCTGCGGGCAGGTGCTGCTGGGAGCCCCGTCAGCTGCCTCTGCTCCGGCCTGCAGCCCTGCACAGCTGCCCTGCACAGCCTTCCTCCCCGCGGCCTGCCCGGCCGCCGTGCTGACATCGCCCACTCTGGATACCGTCATCTCTTCCCAAAGGCAGCGCTGCCAAGCGCCGCTGCCAGCCGCTCACGGCTGTGCCAGGCACTCAGCCAAAGCTCCTGCCCTGAGCCCAGGCCAGCTCGGCTCAGTCGATGAGTCCGAGTGAGGCAGTGTGAGGGCTCCTCTGGCCTGCGGAACAACCTGGGGCCCGGGAGTCCTGGAAAAGCTGCGGTATCACCAGCCTGGCAGAGCCTGGAGAGAGCCCCGTGCTCCTGCGGGAGAGCAAAACAAGGCAGGAGCTGTTGCAAACACGTCCTATTTCCTCCCAGTGAATAGTAGAAAGCCCCACCCAAATTTCACTCCTCACTCCCACTTTATGTTAAAAAAACAAACACACTCAAAAAAAAACTAAAGGAAAAAAAGTCAACATTTGCTACTGTGTGTTGTCCTTGCTTCCATGTGACCCAGGCATGTGATTAAGTTGTTGACGCTTGTTTTTTATAGGATCAAATTCATAGCTACTGTAGAAGGCTGTGTAACTTGTCAGAGCAATTCTCGACCCTGGCAAGTTACACAAGCTGAGGAGCTTCTTTCTGCCACAGGGTATCCTGCCTATCTCAGCCTTCTCCCTGCACCTGTGGCTCCTTCTTTCCATCCCTTTGCAAAGTCACAAGTTGTGTACATTTTTAGGAAAAACAGGTGAAATCCCTCTTAGCTGCACTGCAGATCTTGTTGAGACGCCCCCACTCCATGGTAAGTCAGTATTTTCTTCCAGCCTTTCTTCCTCTTGGAAGTGTTGCTTAAATACGAGTGAAGGATCAGACTCCACCAGAAGAAAAAAAAAAAAAAAAAAAAAAAAAGAGCCTAGCTTGCCAGCTGCATACTCTGTGTTTGGTTTCCACTCACAGCCTGCACAGCCCTGCCTGCGTGGATCTGTTGAGTCATGTTGCATGGCTGGATGGGCTGGGGCTGTTTGCTCCAAGCCTGATTTTTGTTCCCAGCTCTCCTGAACAATCAAATATTACCCATGCTAGGGAGACACAGTGTTGTCATCAGGCCCCTTTCTCTCCTTCCTCCTTGGCAGGAAGTCCAGGGGATCAAGGGGGCCGTGCAGAGCCTGTGTAAGGAAAGCATGAGGACACTCTTTTCCTGAGAGGGTAGAAATAACCATGGTCCTGCTCGTGATGTCTCCCTGTGACCAGTGTGCAATGCACTGGGCCACATCTCAGTCTCTTCTCAGGTCTCAGTAGCTCCTGTGAATAATGGGGGGAGCCTCTGCATCAGTGGCTGCCTTTGAGCAAGCCTCTGGGATACCTACACAGGGCTCTGCTGCTGGAGTTGGCCAGGGACCAGGCCAGCACCTGAGCTCAGGTGTCGCCTTTACGAACCTGGAGTCCAGCCACAGGTCCGTGGTTAGGCAGAGGCACGAGGAGGAACCAGTGCTGCACTGTTGGTCCTCAGCAGCCTGTCAAGGGAGCGCTGGGAGTGTGAAATGCTTGTGTCTTACCTCAGTGGTGACTCCTGAGTACCACAGAATTGTGGGATGTGTCAGGCTGGAAGGGACCACCATGGGGCATCTGGTCCAGCTCCCTCCTCAAGCAGGGCCATCCTAGAGCACATGGCACACAACTGTGTTTAGACAACTCTCTGGGCATATTTAGGCAGAAGACACAAGTGTCAACCTTAGAGATCTCCCCAGTTTGCCCCAAATCTGCGTGTGCTTCCAACTGATGCAACACAGTCTTCTTGGGATTTGCTTTTAATTACAAATGGGCTTTTTGTTCACAGTAGTAGGTACTAGCTTTCCTTATGGCCTTTAACTGCTCACAAAGTTGTTCCTGCACTGGTGATGTCCCCTCCACTCTTTCTGTAGGTCTCACTGCTGTTAAATCACTGTAGATGTTTCTACCTGCAGCCATCACTAAGCAATGAAGACACTGCATGGTTTTTGAAGCAGGAATCAGGTGTAACAGTCATATAATCTCCCCCATAGTGAAAAACATTCTATTTTTCTATGAGTGTCTTGTTTCTGGCAAACATAAAGCCTGAAGGCAACACTGGACACATGCTTGCTTTTCTTCTTCCCCCTCTTCTGTACTTTGCCACTCTGTCTTCCCTCTTGTTGGAAAGGTAAATCTTTGAACATCACAATTTATCCCTCTTTCATAATGTCCTGGATTTGAATAAGAAAGTCACAATCTCTAAAACTCATTGAAGACTCCTTGAGCTGCCCCATTCTTTGGGGGAAAGAATCGTGATGTTAGTGCTGTTCTGTTTGAAAAAAATGGTATTTGGAAAAGGCACATTGCTTTTAATGGCAGTTCAGACTGTCAGAACCAGAAAAGTTTAGGCTTTCTGTGTTGAAGTAAGAAATCATAAAATTGGTAACTTTGTTTGGATTGGAAGAGACCTTCAAAGATCATCTGGTCCAAACCCACTGAAGTGGGCAGGGACACCTTTCACTGGTCCAACCTGACTTTTAACATTTCCAGTGATGGACATCCACTTCTCTGGGCAAGCTGTTCCAGTGTTTGGATGTCAGTCAGCATACATCATATCCCCAAAATATGTTTATTTCTAGCTTGCTTAGTTTTTTGGTATTCTGGTCTTTTTGATCATGGCTTGTGTGAGCACCTAGTTGCTTCTCTGGGCTCTAGGACTCTCTCCTGTGGCATGCTAGTCTGAAATTCCTTCTTCTCTCCCCAGGAACTCAGGCAGGTTGTGTCTGGTTGGCATCAGACTTCTTCTGTCTCTGACACAGGCTGAAGTCTCTGTGCACTACTAGTTTCTTTTTGCTGAACCTCTAAATTTTTTAAAAATTTTATTCCCATGGCTGCGGAGGGTTCTCTTTTGCCAGATCACCAAACCATCAGCATGGAGATTCTAATTATCCATAGGTCCCTGAGCAATTAGTTGGGTAGGCTTCAGTGTGTGGTATTCAGGAGCAGTCAGTATTACTTTGGTTTTTTTCAGATCAGTATAGCTTGTTGTTTCTTGGTGAAAATTACTTTCTGATATTAACAACCCCCTTTCTTCTCAAAACTCTTTTTTTCTTTCTTAGTGATGCCAGCAGGAAACACATTTCTGATGGCAGATATTTATAGGAATAATAGACCTTCAGTTTTCCAGATTTCAACTGAAATCTCTATTTCGCATTTCAAAAAAAAAAAAAGTCTGAAATACTTTGAGAAGGTCTGCCATTTTCTGAGAAACTGCATTAAAAATTATTTTTCAGTTCGTTCCTTTCCTCTCTGCCAATATTCTCTGGCAGGTGGGTGTTTTTTCTGGCCAGGAGGGCGGCTAATCCACATCTGTTTTCTTCTTAGCCTGGCAAGGCCTATAGGTCAGAGATTGCCCCTGTACTTGTACTGCTGCTGAGGGCAATAGGCTGAAGCTCTTCACAAAAAGCAGTTCAGCTGATTTCATTCTCCCAAATCAACAACTACTTGCAAGAACAGAGAGGAGTATTTTTGCCAGTCTCAGATCTCTCTTATTTCCCCATGAAAAGTTAGACAGACATCTGTGCCAACCAAGAATCAACTGTCCTCAGTGGTCATCATAATTAACCTGAAGCTGTGATCCAGAGCTGTATTTCATGAGCCCAGAGCTTTCCCATGCAGGAGCTTTAGCTTTAGTGAGGGGTGCCACGTTAGAGAGGAGCTTCCAGACTCTCAGCAGCAAGTCTGTTGCAATAACTCTGTTGATCAAATAAAGTTTCTGTTCACAGCACAGAGCAAAAAACTGTTTTTGATTGCAGCCTTGAGGGGTATTTCTTGGCTCATAGTCAATGTTTTAAGCAATGTGCTGCTCTACAAGTCATTACCAATGTTTGTAATCTCTTCCTTCTTACTATTACCCTTTGAGATGAGGAATGAAGACTGTTTACCTTTCCCTCATAGTTCATTATGATTATTAAGCTGGGTGTGAGGACTTGTGCATGAGAGTTGAATATAGTATGAGAGTATACTCAGAAATATGGCCAAGTTTTCCTTTTTTTTCTTCTCCTAACTGTATTTGTGTACAAAGATTTCAAGATTTCACAATACCATGTTGTATATGCACTCTGTGCTGAAAGCAGTAATAGCAAGGTTTCTCACTGCAACATTAGCAAGACACTTAAACAAGCCTCTTCATTAATAATCTGCTGCCTATACCTTCAGATTCCAGTGTCTGGTCTCACCACTCCTTATTCTCTCAGCTGCCTTTCCACCCCCACTGAATTTAAAGCTATTTTGGGTGTCCCACCTGCCCCCTTGGGTCCTACCAGCTCCTATGAAACAGATCCTGAGGCCATTTCAGAGAAGTGAGGAGTGACCGAGGTCCCAGCATAGATGGGGGGATGTGAGCACTTGCAGATGTGACCACACCACACCCACAGCAGCTGTTTCCAGCTGGTACCACCACGTGCTGCTGTGCAGTGCCGTGCAGGGCTGCTGTGAGGGAAGGAAGGGAGGTATATCTGCATTGGCACTGGGTTACATGGCAGCACAAGAGCAAAGCTTGTTCAGCCAGGCTTTGACCAACCTGGCTGTGCTGATTCTCACCCTGGGGGCACCTTGGACTCTGCAGACCACCTTCACTTGGTGCAGTGGAGGTACATCCTGAAGTCCTTCATGGCTTTCTAGCTACGCTGTTGAGGCCTGTTTTCAAAACAGGCTTGTTTACATGAGACTTCCACACATCAACAATTACATTCAGGCTCCTCCATGCCAAAATACCTTTGGAAAATGCAAGTTGCTGTTACAAGTCACTGCAGACAGTGGGTGGATTTATCTGAAGTCTGCAAGTAGTAGTTCTCTTAGCCCCTTTTTCCAAGGATGGGGAGATGGCAGTGGTGAAGATCCTGCTGTTGATGGAAGTGGGAACACAGAGAGCAAGCTGTGATGGGTACAGAGCCTGAACTGTCCTATTCTTCCCAGATCCTTTTAAATTTAGGCTTGGCAGGTCACTGTGGAACAACCTGATACCTTTGTTCTCTGGATGGAAAGAACTGAAATTTCTCAGGCTTTTTATTTGTCTTATTTCATAAGCACTACACCCACCCTTAAATAAAAATGAGATGTCTGCACAACCCATGTGCACTTTCACACTGTACAGGTTGCTCCAGAAAAGCAATTTTTTTCCTGCTCCAAAGAATGTGGGTTTTTTTTGCTGGGCACATCAATTTGTATGTTCTCCCCACTGTCAATGTCCTTTATCCTCTGTTTCTAGGTCACCCTGGCACTACACTGGAATCTGCAGGAACAGGGACTATTTCATGACTTGTTCATGTAGCACCTACAAAAATGAGATTTTAATCTAAACACGCATCCCTAGTCCATGAGTACAATAAATTGGCATAATGAAAATGGATAAACTGGGAGTGCATTTCATTGCGGAAATAGTACCTAATATGGGAGTAATTCCTAACTCCTCAGGGTTCCAGTGCTCCTTTCTGCTTTGCTCTGAGCACTCAAAAGCATGCTCACTGCAAGATGGTTTGTGTTAGGAATGATGACATTTGCTTAATTAAATTTCAAAAATATCAAAGTGGCAGCCCTACTGGGCCAGAGTCAAGAACTTTTCCATGTTTTCTGATGCTCAGGCAATGTTGTTGGTTGGTGACTACTGAGTTTTCAGTTTATACTCTCAACAACACATTGCTGATGGCAAATATGATCTAATTTTTGGCCTGGAAGCCTTATCAATACAAATCTGTCTTTATAACTTAGCCAAAGAGAGAGCAGCATTAACTAATAATTCTATAGATATGTGGATGGCTTTTATTAATAATATGACCAGGTATTTTGTTAATGTTACAGTCCTGAGAGCAAGTGCTCATAACCAGGATCATGCTACGTTGGACTCTCAGCAAGGAACAAGACATACATGCTCCAAAGCAGTTGACTGCAGGAAAAAATGGATGGATATAGGTAGGATCATGTAGGGCCAGGAGCAGGTATGGGTATAGCAGAGGGGATGGTGTCTCATCTTGCATGGGGCTGTCATCAAGGTTAAATCAACCTGTGTCAAAACTGTGTCCATGAAAAAAAAAAGAGTCAGGTCATTGCCATGGAACACTCCCTTCTGAAGGGAGAAGAAGGCCCAATATGCTGGCTGGAACCACTTCTGAGGGCAGTCTGCTGTCTCTCTGGGACATGGGTTAAAGATGTGAAGAGAAAGCTTCTTGCCCTCACACAGCTCTCAGATTGTTCTCCCCTATTAATTTTCAGATAGGCAGCAATGAAGCTGCACCAGGAAGTCCAAGGGCAATCAGGAGACACTTCAGGGTTTTGGGACAATTGGTTAAGGGATCTGGACTGCAGACAATGCTCTCCCTTACCCTACCAGTTGCAGAGAATGATAAGGAAAGAAACAGGAAGAGACAACAGATCAATACCTGACTCTGAGCCTGGTGTCACCTGCAAAATTTGGGGGATTTTGATCATGGGCCAGTTTACATGACAGCAGGGCTGCTGGTGACAGATGAGACACGCCTGTCTCAGAGGGGGAAAAGGATCTTTGCACTGAATAATTGGAAAAATTTGTTCACCAAAGGGATTGTCAAGCACTGAAACAGGCTGCCTGGGGAAGCAGTGGAGTGACCATCCCTGGAGTTATTTAAGACAGGTAGCTGTGGCACTGAGGGACATGGTTTAGTGGTGCACTTGGAACTGCTGGGTTAATCATTGGACTCAATGCTGTTACAACTCTTTTCCAACATAAATGATTCTATGACCGCATTCCAGCCTATCCATGTGCCTTTAAAATCAATACTCAAGATCCTCTCAGTAGGTAGGTCAGAACAGGTTGTCTTTTAAGCAGTAGCAGATGTTCAGATACCAATAAGACCATGTGAAGCTGTGTGTACACATAAAGTGTTGTCATAAAATGTTGTCAGTTCCCAGCACTCACCAGGTACTCCTCCAGCTCCAGAGCATGCATACAGCCCCATACATTCAGCATCTCCCCCCAGACCTTTTCTCCTTCAGGGAGACTGCCAGTCTCCCTGAAACTTGAAAATGTGGTGCATGCAGATGGACTTTCCAATGGCTGCACATTTCAGCAAGGTGCAGTGTTTGGTGCTAGTGCAGATCTGAGGGAATTGTCGCTGCTCTGTGTCATCTTTCAGTGATGCCATCTTTGCCTTTCCTTCTGTCTCTGTTCAATCTGTTTTAATTAGGTTGATCATAGCCACCATAATAGTGCTGCTGCGGAGCCCCCCAGAATGTCTGGCCCTGTCAGCCCCTGGCACAGAGAGCAGAGGTTGTAGGGCTGCTGTCTGATGGGTGAGGAGAACTAAGGGAGCTGCTGGGAGCAAGTCATCATGGGCTGAATACAGTTTGGGGTGAAAAGGCTAGCACAGGCACTCGGCTGCCAGAACACTCGTGGGTGGAGAGGAGCCCTGAGGCAGCACTTTTGTGCCATGTCTTCACTTTGAGGTTTGGATCTGGCCTTGAGGGCATCTCAGAGCCCTGGGCAGCTGTGAGGGTGGTATTGGGGTTGCGTATGTGTGTGCTGTTGATCCATTGTGGAATTCAGAGGGCAAAAGCTTGGTCAAAGAAACAGCAATTAGTGAGGAGGTGCCTAAAACTGAAGAGAACAGACAGAACAAGTAACCCAGATGTATCCAACTGGACAAAACTGTATATAAACAATCTCAAACTGTTTACAGACTCAAAAGAAAGAGGAATACAAAAGATTATTTTTCTGTCTGAGAGCAGAGGACACATGCTGGTTCTTTGTCCCTTCCACCAGTGTTGGACAGCTTGTTGCTGATGATGACACAGTCTGTGCCTGTGGTGTTTTGGAGTGTGGGGCTCCCCATATTACACAAGCACTTCCATTGATCACCCAGCCATCCATGCAGTCCCTGCCAGATTCATCAGGAGAAGCATAGCAACTACAGGCACACACTCATTTGACTTCTTTCTTCTCTTCTGCCCTTCTCAGAGGCACCAAATCATCCCCTGCCCTGGAGCAATCAGTCATTAACAAGAACCTTGCTACTGCCAGGGCACTTCTCAAGGCACTGCAGTCAAGATTACTTCTGGGAAGAAGAAAGGGACTTAGATTTTCATCTGCCACAAAAATGAAAGAATGACCATTTTTAAACTCTGTGTTTTTATTTTTACCCCATATCCATGCAGGACAACAGTGTAGGGCTGCAGCACTGCAGAGAGATGGCTTGTCAGCAGCTTGTCTGCCACGATGAGTAAATAAAAACTCAGCAAACAGATCCCCTTTTTCCAGGAGAGGGGGAACTTGGAAGAGGACATCCAGGGGATGCGAAGGGTTAGCAAACATTGCAAAGGCTGGGGCATGGAGTTGCAGATCTCTGGCTAGGGAGAGAAATTGCTTGAGGTGGGCAGAGGATGCTTCATGATCCCTCTGTTAGTGGAAAAGGAGCCTGCTGAAGTGTCTGTGGTGTGCATGAGTGGAAGCAGCAATAACGTAACTATGCCAGGATCTCAAGTGAACAGAACCTGCTGCAAGGAGACACTGCCTGGGTTAGTTGACAAGCAGAATTCCCAGCAGCAATTGCCTCCTGCCCTGGTGTCGTTACTGTTTGGAGCAGCAGTAGTAACGACACGTACAAACTCGGGTTTCTTCGAGGGCATACAGCGAAGGTTTATTGAAAGATACACTTTTATACAGTGTTTTGGCACAATGAATATTATTGGTCACTTAGAACAACGCCCCTCCACCCTTTCTTACAAGTAAACAGCAAGTTAGAAAAACACCAGGTGTCAGGGAAAGGGATATCTACAAGGATTGTTTGGGTTCTTCCTTATGATTTCCGATGGCCAGAGTGGGAGAATTATGTACCTGACTTTTCCCACAGGCTCAAGCTACTGTCTGAAGTCTAAAGATCTATTTTCTGACCACTGTCAGTTCCCACACCCTGGGATGTCCCTTCTTCTAGCATTTAGTTCTGAGTGAAGAAATTGGACTGTCAACACTCATGACTAGACCATGCTCACAGGACCACAAGCCATGTTTCTGCAGCAAAGTGGAGACTGGAGGTGGGCTTAACACACTGCTGCCTGTGGGAGAGGGAGGGGTGGAGAGGGGCTAGGATTTCTTAACCTTTACTGCTACCTTCTTTACTTGCTTTCCTTCTTACTGAAGGAAAACTGCAGGACCAGCTCATTAGTTAGCATAAAAAGACATGTATCCATGGAGCTGAAGAGTGTTAATTTCCTTAACAAGGAAAAGAATAGAAACACAAAAATATTGGTTGGAAGAGTCCTCTGAAGGCCCAAGGTCATCCAGGCTCCTGCTTACCATGGGACTATTACATTACATCAAGTCAGCTTTGGCATTGTCTAGCCAAGCCTTGAAAGCCTCCAAGGATGGAGAATGCAGTGTGTCCCTCTCTGGGACATGTTTTCTGCTAATGTCCATTCCTTCTCCCAAGTTCCAGCCTGGGTTTGTTGCCCCTCATTTGTCCGTCTGTTGCTTGCAGGATGGATTGGGGTCTGTCAGTCTCCCCCTGAAGGAGGTGTGATTTGCAGTAGGGTCCTGTTGGATCACCTCTCCATCTCCCTGTCTCGGGACTAAACCCACCCAGCTCCCTCAGCCTCTGCTCTTTGCTTGTGTGCTCCATCCCAGCTGTCTCAGTACCTTTTTAGCTGGGCCTGCCCACACTGGGGGGTCCAAAGCAACACAGAACATCACCAGTGGCCTCTGTTCCACAGAGGCTTCCCTCTCCCTGCCAGCTACGTGCCTCCTCCTGCAGTCTGCCAGGCACTTTGTCATGTTGGTGATGCCAGCACATGCTGGGCTCAAACAAGGTGTGACCTGTAATTACAGCTACATGAAAAGCAGCAGAGGTCTCATTCACTGCACTGGAGATAGTACAGTAAGCAAACAGTTTCAAAATCCAATTTCATAGACACAGAGATTACATTAATCTCTTTTAATAGCTAAACAATTCAGTTTTCAAGATAGGACAAAGCATGGGATATTCTTCACAAAACTGGTGCTTCAAAGGTGCCTACATCAGATTTAGAATCCTAACTCCTAAGCTCCTAATAGTAGAACCGATTGTATCTTTTCATACAGTAGTGCTACAAAACTTGTGTTTAATCTCCTCTTTTTATAACACGCTGTAGCTGCCTGGGCTTGCCTGTGGGAAGCAAATGTAGATTGTCTTTGCCTTCAAATACCATATGAGGAAACTTACCCAGCCCTCACCAACTGATCTTGGGGGCCTATGGAATGATAAAAGCTCAGGTTATCAAAGTATCTGTAAACTGGCTTCTGATTTCTAGCTGGAGCACCTCCCTGAATCTGGACCCTTTGATTTAAGGTAGCTGCTTTCTTTCACCATGTCTCAACAGGCAGGAAAGGGCATAGCTTTAATTCCTGTTGGCTCAGTCACATTAGCTCAACATGACTGAAAACCCCTCTTCACCTCTAGAAATGCAAAAGTGAATGTGGATCTACACATTCACTGGATGTGGATCTAATCTTCTGCCTTTGTAGTAAGTACCGTGTAATATACAGGGATGTTTCTATACTGCCAAAAATATTGGTGTAAAAGGCTTTTCTTGTTGACACTGTTTGGTTTGGAGAACCCAAATTATCTGTCCTAGGGGAAGGCATTATTTATTGAACTAGATTGCACATCTTTAGAGAATTTTCGGGTCTTGTGGTCTAGCCATATCTATTTTGGGTTGATTTCTAGTGTTTGTGTTGTGATTTAGGGCTCTGACAAATGAGCTATAACAAGTGGTGGTGAGGTGAGTGAAGAGGTGACCCACCCAGCTGCTGTTACTGCTCTGCTGGCAAAGATTACAGTCCCTGCAGTGCAGCTGGTAGAAGACAACATATGTCCAGGACAGACGTGCTCCAAAAGGCATTTGGGTTGTAATCTCCAAGGAGGTGGGATTGGACTAAACAGAAGACTGTGAACTAGAGACACTGAGATATTGTCCATAATGGTTTATGCCCACCTAGAACAGCTCTGCTTCTGTGCCTCAAGTCCTACCAGATCCTGCCCCATGTTTCTGTCCTCTCCTTTACACCAGACTGGCAGTTGTCTGATGCTAATGCAAAATTATATAGAGACTTAAAGCCAGCCAAATTTTCTTCTCATTCACCCAGAAGGTGTGGAGGGGACTGAAACACCACCAACTTCTATCAGATTAATCATGATAGCTATCTCTCAGGTAGTGGTAAAAGTGTCTCTGTATCTCAGTGCCACTCTGCCCTGTGGTCGCAGAGAGATGTCAGGCAACAGCAGGTGACAATGTCTTCATCTGCTCATTTGTTTTCCACCCAAATAATAATCTAGGGCCAGAGCCTTCCTCTTATGCTCCTGTATTGCCAGTTAGCAAGGCTCTGCTGCCAGAGAAGTCCCTTATCTGCCACTGTAGCCTCTGTTCTGCTACAGGGGTAACTGCCATAGTGGTGGCCTGGCTGTCAGGAATGGAGCAGGCATGAGCAGTTGTCTCTTTCCCCTCCTGACTCCAAGGGTGTCTGACCAGAGACTGCCCTTGCACCCCAGTGCAGCAGCAAGCAGGAACCACAGCAGGATGAGTCAGGACTGACTGCCCTGAGCAGTACTTCCCAGCTAAATTACCTGAGAGATTTCCTCTCCCTCACCCGTTACTAACATGGCAAAAATCAGTGGGAAAATGCCTGGGCCTTAAATATGCAATGAGCCTTTCCCCACCCATTAGCACCTGATAAGCTGCTCCAGGCTATCCTGTTTATGTTTATGAGTGTTTAATATCTCGTAGCATTTGCCTTTGCCTTGAAGCTACAGGCAGCTATGTGCTCTAGTGTGCTGAATTTTTGTGCTGTGAGTACAAACAGATGTTTGAAGATCTGCTTTGAAGCGAATCTATGCCCTTTCCATTCTCTCCCAAGACTCCTCAGGAACAATATGCATCACTATATTCAGAGCAAAGCCTTGAAGGGCAGTGAGAGGAGACACATAGGAATAGTTAGCAGTGGAACAGGAACACAGTCACATATCCATTGCATAAATCCTTCACAGCAACACTTTGGACATCAGTATGCATAAAAAAAAATATGTAGGGCCTCATTCCTACAAAGCAGCTGCTGCTGAATGCACATCTTTTAGGCTTGCCTGGCCTAAGGACAGACTCACTAGCCAGATCCTTGTTGCCCTCCAGAGCTATTTCCTGCAGCCGAAATAATTTCCCTGATACCAAAAATCTCAGGGTGAGCAGAAATAGTAAAACCTGGGCAATGTGTACAGATGGCTCTTGCTCACTTCCACTGCTTCTGCCAGCTGCTCCTAGGTGTGGCAAAGCTTCAGAAGGCAGACTCAAGTGACATTAAGTAATTTGACTCTCTCAAAAACTCAGTTTAGAGTCAAAACCTCTGAGATACCGCATGATACTTCATGCTACATGCAAAATAATAGGGAAGAATAACAGCTTCTGCCTCAGGCAGCTCCCAGTTTTTGTCAGAACACAAGAGAAAGCCTGAGAGGGAAAGGTAAGATGGCAATGGTGAAAGCAGCCAAGATTGTGCGGTGATTGCTGCGTGGGAGGTTGCAGCCAGGACTCTCAGATGACTCAAACCGCTGTGGTATGGTTTTCGTTTTATTTCTTCTTTTCTCACATTTTGAGGGAAAAGAGGGTGTGTCTGGAAGTTCAGATGCTAGCTTGGAACTTGGGTGATCTACATCCAGGTTTCTGCCTTGCCAGTGACTCCCTTGTGTAAGCTGCTCCCATCCTTCTCCCTTTTGCCCCTCATTCTCCAAGGAGGAATGTGCTTCCATATCCCTGAGGTGTGTGAGAGTAATACCTGTGAGAAATTCAGTTACAGTACGAGAGAGAGTAATATCAGGCCCTGAAGTGGTTTGGTCTGCATGACCTTTTTACCATAGGCATTAGACAGCAAAGGGGATCCTTCAGAGCACTCCGTGTAGCTGACTTTCAAATGCAAAGCAATGTTTGACCTGAGCTGCACAGGAAACTGACACTGTGCTGTAAATTTTGCTGTATCTCTCTAATTCACTCTGAAGAATGTTTTTTCTTAATTCTGCTTCATTTCATACCTCTCACATTTCTTGCTTAAACATGAAAACTATTCTTATCTTTATTTATAGAATTCTTTTTCATTTGCTAGTGACCACTTTTTTTGTCTTGCCTAGTTCCATTTCATCTGACACAGTTCTTCCTCCCTTCCTTCTTCTCCTCATCCCTGAGCTCAGGGGATCACAAAAACAGCTCTCTGGGAGCCTGGAGGCTGTTTGCTGTACCCCTTTTTACCCAGCACCCCTACAGTGGCCTGAGTGGAGAAAAGAGGCCATTCTGGGGGGACAACTGACAGCTGGGCCTTCCCTTGAGGATTGCACTATGTACATCAGTACTATAGTTAACAAATCTTGTCAGAGGTAGTGGTTCCTTGCAAGTCATGCACAGCAGATCTCCTTTAAGCAGCAATGAAATTTGTGATGTTTTTGCTTGACATCTGCAACCTCAGTGGAAAGGAAGTGTGACTCTTGCCTTGTGTTTGCAGCTGAAACCTAATCAAGGACAGAAAAGAAGATGCACTTCTATTTATTTTAATCTTCTACATGTACAAACAGTGTTTTTCCAGTGTAAATTGAGAGGTGTAAGGCTCTGTGGGAGTGATCTCCTTCTAGGAATTTATTTCATGTGGCTGTGAGTGGCTCAGCAAGATAGGATGGGAAAAAAAGAAAGAGGCACAAACCTCTAAATAACTGAAAGAGGGAAAGCGCCCAGTGAACAAATCCTCACATGAAAGCTCCTGTTTCTCCAAAAGAAAGGAAACCTTTCCCAGGGAGCTGACACCTACTAACAGTATTTTGTGTTTCGTTTTCTAGAGAACAGCCAAGTTACACTAGGAAGTATGACCTGGCCAATCATAAGTCAAAACAAATAAATATTCTTGGGTTTTGCCTTTTGCCTGCTTAGTGCCAGTTTTTCTGTGCCCAGCATGAGTCTTTTAATAAATTCTCCACAAACCATGGAGGCCAGGGAGGCAGCTCCCTGGCCCTGTTACCTCCACAGTGGCTGATGAAACACAGAAGAGCTCAGACAGCCAATGACCCCACATCCCAACAGGCTGGCACTCAATTTTTGACCTTGCTAGCTGTTCTCAGTGCAGGGTTTCCTGCTCAATCTTGTCTTTAAAGGAGGGACTGTGTCCAGTTGCCTTTTAGAAAGGGCAGTTTTTAAAATTGTCCTTGTTTGAAAAAAATACTGTGTTGGGCAGTAGTGACAACAGAGAGCTGAATGCAGTCTGGTGTGTGCTGTGCTGGTGTGTTGAGGCTGGGCCAGAGGCCAGCAAGTTTTGCTCATTTCTGCACTCTGTGGTGGCAAGCTGCTCTGTACAGTATTTTTCCTTTACCCTGGAGCTTCCTCCTAGGACCCTGCCAGTAACTTGATCTTGCTTTGATAAACCATCATGCCGACACAACATGAAACTGTAGTCCTAATGACCTGTGTTATTTAAAAATCAAACGACACTTTCTCAAGAGAAAGTTCTTTAGTTCCAGTGTTTTCCTAAGATAATTCTACCAAGGCAGCGTATTATCCTCCCCTGTAGTTTCATTTATTGCTCACTTTGTCTAAACTCCTGCATTCCATTGCACTGCATTATTTTGTCATCTTCCACCCCATCATTTCAAAATAGCTTCCCTGTTTGTTTAAAAGCACAGCAAAAGCTTTAAAGACTTGAGGAAAGTGATGCCACATACTTTGTGTAATGATGTACAGCCTGCTGGTTCAATTTCAGTGCCTTGTAGCACCAAATTATGAAACTCTTTGCCTCTTCATCTCCCCTGTCTTCTGAGCTAGCAAGAGATAAACAGGAAAAGGGGGAGACACCTTCTTTTGATATTGTCTGACTCTAAAGTTAAGTCAGGCTCTGATATTAATAACTTCCTGTTTTGCTGTAAGTCTTCTGATAAGTGAAAAGCCTCCATGTGCATTGACATCCTGAATTTAGGCAACTACATGACTAGTGTATTCCCTGGGCTACAAAATTCCAGTTTGATGCTTACCTCCAGGCCAGAATTTTAGAGTTGGAATTCAAATCACTGAAAATTTAGATGCCTAAATGCACAGTTGGTTGCCAAAATACAAACTGCCTGACAGCAAAACTCTTGCTGACCCAGTAAGTGTCTTGGGACTCGAGAGGGCAGAATCTATAGAAAATAGACTCATTTTATTTAGGAACTCAAGTAAGGATCCTAATTTGGTCTGTTGTTCATTGCTCAGGATGTGCTCAGAAGTTAGAAACAGAAAAGAAGATCTGCAAAATAATGTGGAGAAAGGTGCATTTGTGTAATATCACTTGTGCAAGATGCTTGTGAAATTTAGTATGTGTTGCATTGCATTTTTTTTTCCCACGTGCTTAAAATAGTAAGACCTTTTCTTTTCCAGCTATCTGTAGTGGGTTGACCCTGGCTGGATGCCAGGTGCCCACCAAGCCACTCTACTGCTCCCTTTGCCAGTGGGACAGGGGAGAAAATAAGATGGAGAACAACCAGCAGGGTGAGATAGGGTAGCTTTATTACAGTGAAAGAAAAGAAGTAAGTGAGAATCTGCGTGTGCCTAAGTGAAGGGAAAAGTCAGTCTCCACTTCCCATCAGCAAGCAGTGTGTAGACACTTCTGGGAAGCAGGGCTTCAGCATGCTGGATGGTTCCCTTCTATCAGCCCATGGGCCAGTTTGTTAGGGTTGTTTACCTGCTCAGGAGTAAATTCCCAGGCAATGGGAGATGATAACCGCCCTAGGAACCTGCCCAAATCCCTCCACACACCCTTCCGCCCAGGAACTGGATGCCTCAGGGCAGATTTTAATAGCTCCTCACCTGAAGGTTTTTCCTCTTGCACCACGATGACAACACATTCCATGAATTCCATAGAACAACAACGGTATTGGCTAATAATATTAACAGTGTCAGACAGCTTTTATAAGGATTGGCAACAACTGTGGAAGTCTGCAGTAAAAAAATCATCCACATTCAACATACAATCCTTACTTGGAACAACAAAAACAACTAAACTAAACAGAAAGAAAAGAAAAAAAGTTCCCCACACCAGATCCAAAAATAACATCATCACAATACAGAACAAAAATGGACAAACTACACAAAATCCACCCCTAGACCCTACAATTACAATACAAATTCTCCACTATCCTTCTGCTTGATAACACAGTTTAATATGTGCTTTGCCCAATATTTCTCCCAATTAATATTCTTATTGCAAAGTCCTTGTGACTGCCCGCATTCTGCACCAAAAACTGTCGTGGTTTGACACTGGCCAAACACCAGGCACCCACAATAGCTGCTCACTCATCCTCCCCTGCCACAGCTGGGCAGAAGAGAGAAAAGTTTAATGAAGACTTCATTGAGTTGAGATAAGGACTGGGAGAAAACACTCCAAGGGCAAAAAAGACTCAACTTGAAAGTACAAAGTGAATTTATTACTAACAAAGTCAGAGGAGGATAATGAGAAGTAAAATAAGCCCTTAAAACACCTTTTCTTCCCCCAGCCCCTCCCTCTTTCCCACCAATAGCACAGGGGAGACAGGGCATGGTGGTTTGGTCAGTTTGTCACCTGAGGTTTTTTTCTGCTGCTCAGGGAGAGGAGTCCTTCCCCTGCTGCACCGTGAGGTGCCTCCCATGGGAGACAGTTCTCCATGAACTTCTCCAGCGTGGTTCCAATCTCACGAGCAGCAGTTCTCCCAAAACTGCTGCAATGTGAGTCCCTCCCACGGGCATACAATCCTTCCAAAATTGCTGTGGCATGGGTCCCTCATCCACGGAGTGCAGTCCTCCAAGGAGAGGCTGCTCCAGCCTGGAAGCAAGGGCCCCCTCCCTCCACTGGGTCTCCCACTAATTCACAGCCTTCTCCAGGCATCCACCAGCTCCAGCATGGGCACCTCCCCCTTGGGCTGCAGGTGGATCTCTGCATTCCCCAGGGATCCCCATGGGCTACAGAGGGACAGCTGCCTCACCATGGCCATCCCCATGACCTGCAGAGGAATCTCTGCTCCGGCACCTGGAGCACCTCCTGCCCCTCCTTCTCCACTGACCTCGGTGTCTCCATGTGCTTCCCTCACACATTCTCACCTCCTCCTCTTCTCTAGCTGGAATTAAGACTGCACACACACCTCACTTTGTTTTGATTTTCTTCTTAAATCTGTTATCACAGAGGCATTACCAACCTTTCTAATTGGCCCAGGCTTGGCCAGCAGCATGTCCATCTTCAGAGCCATCAAGGATTGGCTCTGCTTGGACATGGTGGAAGCTTCCAGCAGCTTCTCACAGAAGCCACATCTGTGGCCCCTCCTCTACCAAAAACCAGGCAATGTAAAACTGACACACTACAAGTTATCCAAAAACCTTTCCTTGTGAATTGAACTACTGCTTCCTGTGGATAATACATTGTTTTGCTACCTGCTGCAGAGGTAGAGTCCCTCTGAATGCCCAATGCCTGTGTACTGCTGCTCTGCATGACTGGGAACAGTCTCCTGATCACAGTGTGAGACAGGAAAGCTTGGACTTAACAGTTCTATGAGATTTACAAATCATAACAGCTAATCAAGATTTAAAACAGCTCTGGACTGAAAAGGCTAGCAAGTGGTCCAGCTGTGAGTTAATTCATTAGCTGCAGTAAATATCACTGGAAGAGCTTGTCAAAAGGACATGTGAAGCAGCTGAAAAGAATCGTCCTTAAAGTGAATGTCAGAGGCTTTTGCAGCTGTCATCCAGTGGACAGGAGACTCTGGGCATTGGAGAGAAAATGAGGGTGAAAGACATAAAAAATTGAGTACAGAGGATAGAGTACCAGTTCCCACTGAGTGATTATAAAGGAAGCAATCTCACCACTACAGGGACCTAATTAGAGACTGAATCTCACAACCATCTAACATCTCCTCCAGGACTCTGAGAAACCCAAACCAGCGAGTGCAGCCTGCTCAGAGCAGCAGCAGGAGGAGGCTCTGCTGCTTCAGCGCCACAATGGAACATTACATTTGTGTACCTGGGGGCATTTCCAGCATTCTTGTGTTCTGTTCAGTACTCACTTAGGTCCAGAGGAGCCACATCATTTTCTTGCCTGCCAGCACAGCATTTTCCGGTCCTACAGAAGGCAACAGCAGGTTTCCACTGCCACATACCTGAGCATCCCAAAGGAAAGGCACCAGGACACTTTTCCCCAGGCAAATATAAGAGTTAATTGTCAACATTAATGAGACAGATTTTCACATTTCTATGACTGATCTGATAAATCACTACTTTTCTTGCTCTCCTAAATGTGCAGATCGATGTGAGTCCTCAGGCCTCCCTGGAGACACCGGTGCTGTCAGTCAGAGGTTGCATGTATGGTTCACTCAGGCCTTGATGCAGGGCTCAGCTCCACCTCACTCCAGCTGTTGCCTGTCTGGGACACTGTAACCCTTCTCTCCATCTTTGTGGAAATGTGGAAACACTGGCTTTAGTTTGAAGCTTATCTTTGGCAGCAATGCCCACTCCTGCTCTAGCTGCTCCCTCCTACCTCTGAGTTGCAGTGCATCACCTCATCATTGGTATGCCAAGCAGGGAATTCTGTGAGTTGGGTCTTTTCTTTGTCTGGTGATTATTTCTAAGCAGCAACGAGTTTTCATTGGGTTTTATTTATGGCTGGTTCATTCTGGTGCTGGTCCTCGGCACTTCCCTCCTGGTGCCAGGAAGGGCTGTGCCAGCAGAAGCCATGCTCTGGGGTGGGGGAGCAGCAGGGTCAGCAAGAAGGAATTCTTGTACCTGGCATTGGCATGGAAGTCACTTTTAATGTAACCTTGTGAGGGTTCAGGGGGCTGCAGGGATGTCTTCCATTATCACTACTACTAGCACTGACATTTTTCTCTAGCAGGATTTTCCAGACGTAGGGAAGGTCTGTGCCTTCTGAGACAACTCAGGCAGGGAAGAGAAGGAATAACTGATCAGCATGCACAGATGTATTATGTTTGAGGGGCAGTGGTTTATGGGTTCCTCTGAAGCTGGGAGGAGATAGGTGACCTACCCAGAGAGAGCTCAGCTGACATCTGACAAGGACATTTTCATAGTCAGGATAAATGGATGCCTTTTGGGTTTTTTTAGGGAAAGCAAATTACTAGTCTGAGACCAGGTTAGCCTATATCTTTATCATCTGAAACAAGCCTAAACCACTTCATTTGAGGTTGTTATTTATTTGGGTCAATATGAAACATTTCTAGCATTTATTTTCCATTTTTGGCTGTCACATGCTGCTGTCTGCACTCCAATGTATATGTTTTCTTCTCTGACATTTCAGATCTCCTCTCCTGTAATATTTTAAATCCTTATTTGACTGATGCTGCAGATGGAGAGTATTAGTTACCTTCCATGACCACTCTGGCCACAGTGACTTGCTTTGCTTGACAAGCTGATTACTTTGTCAAGGTGAATGTTAAGTCTCTCTGGAGTATCTCTGTGTGTCTTGTGCAAGGTTGCAGTTGCAAGCTGGTTTCTTACTGGACATGCAGTTTCTCCAGACACAGAATACCTTTGATGGGATATTTCCCCCCCACACTTTCCTCCTGAGAGTGATGTTGCTGCAGTTTCTACCAATAAGATTTAGATGGCTGTATCTCTGAATTTGACAAGCTAGTGGATGGCAAGCAAACGCAACAGATGAAATTCCATTGATAAAGAAAATTCTCATCCTAGTAACTGCTCAGAAAAGTCCACAAGTAGAGATTAGGAGTTAATAACAGCTGCACCAAGTCTGCCCAAGCTGCTGGGGATGTGACCAACAGACACTTCGTGGAGCCAAAGAATCACTGCAGTGCCTGCTCCCTGCTGCCCTTCATCAGCAGGTTTGGAAGAGAGGCGTCTCAAGAGAGCAATGGGGTCGATGGGCTCCCCAAAGCACCAGTTACAGGCAGTAGGGATCAGTCAGGAGCCTTTGTGACAGCTTTGCAAAAAATGGCTTGACACTGCAGAGACTCATTAAAGTAGGAAAGAAAGTCCCTGTCAGTTGTCACTGGGGTTGGTGTCTCAGATTGCCACTGACATGGGAGTCCATAGCCCCTCTTCACAGGGCCAGTGCAGGATCCAGGTGTGTCTCTGCTTGCCAAAGTGGCTGTAGGCAGAACCAAACTTTGCCATGCACAAGCCACCCAGGCCTTCAGAGACCTTCAAATGGTCATATCCTGCATGATCCCTAAAAGAGGCCAGACAGCAATTGCAGCAGAGAAGCTGTAAGATAAGTAGTGCCTTCAGATTGTCCATTGGATATAACTGAGACACAATAGCAAAACTCAAATACATGAAATGCATTTCTTAGCAGTTCCTGAGAGTGAGTAGGCTGTGATGTTTGTGAGCTGCAAGCCATGTCAGGTGGGGTGGATCTTCACAGAGGAATTGCTGCCTCTGGCCCTAAAATATCATTGTAAGAAGGCAAGAAAAACATCCAAATTTCTTAGTTCTTTCTAGATGGTATGTTATAAGCAACTGGCAGTCAGACCACTATAGATATTAAGAATTCAGGAAACATTAGTAAGCAACACAAAGAATAGAAAATAGTGTGTATTTTCTGAGAAGATTAGGGGGGCAAATCCTGTGCCACTGAATGCTTTGGGAGAATAAGTCCTAATAGCTACAGTAGTCAAATGTCACCTGGGACCAGAGTGTGAACAATTCTTTTGTAATATTATTTGACAAATGTCTCAACATCTTGAGCTTTTTGCAGAATAGAAAACAAAAAGATGGCCAGTGTTATTTTCTGGCGGTACAGGAACATTAATTTCTCTGACCCTGTATGTATGGTGGTATCTGACCAGCTTGGATACCTGAGGTGGCAGGTCAAAGGAAAGCAATGTGTAGACGTGGCTTTCAAAGGCACCTATAGAGTAAAATAAACAGAAGTGTTGTATACTTGGTAAGATGAGCCAAGCATTTGTAAGAGGGACCTTTGTGAGATGAACCTCGGGGCTACAATGCCCACAGGCAAAGCAGCTCTGGGTGCCATGTGAGCGCTGAGGGCAAATGCTGGGCTGCTCTTTTCCCAGGCAGATGCTGTCCTGGGGCTTCTCTCCTCACAGGAGGAAGGAGAAAAAGCAGCTTTTACCATCCAAGTGCATGACATTCCTGCTCCTCCTGGGTGGAAGAGAAAGGGAGCTCTCCTCCCCCTCTGCCTGCGAGGGAAGCACTGACTGTTGGTGTGAGGGGCAAGAAGCCGTCTCAAGGCAGACCTTGCTCTCCGCAGGGAGCTGCACCCCAGCCATTCCCTGCTCCAGACCGGCATGCTGGGATGCCCTGGCCTGCCCCTCCCTCTGCCACTTTCTGTCCTTGGAAAGGCAGAGGTGGGGGAGCAGGCTCCCAGCAGCTCCAGAGGAGCAGAGGGTCTCCATCGGAGTATGTCCTTACAGGAGATGAAGAAGGCATCTCTGCCGTAAGGGCTGCAGGCAGAAGCAGTCACCTGCCTCCCTCTGCAGCCGGCAGCACTCTGCTTTTTCACGTTGCTTATTACCTGACGTCTGTTTTCGTGTGTTTCCCTGCAGGCTGGGAGCCAGGAGGGCCGGCGCTGGGGACACCTCCTCCTGGTGGGCTGCCAAGGACGGTGGCAGTGTCCTCCCGCCCAGGGCGGTGGCCCCGGCCCCGGGCACACGGCTTCCATCCGCGCTGCTGGCCCGACCCTCCCCTGGAGACCTACTTCTGCTGGGAGAGGCAAGGTAACCTCGCCACTGAAAATAGCTGGGACGGCGGCCAGCGGAGATTAATGGCATCATTAACGTCCCCAGTTTATTTATAGGCTTAAAAATGCCTCGGACCTGCAAACCGAGCACAGTTGCTCCGTGTAAGGCAGAGACGCACAGGTCTCCTGCCTCTGCCTTTCCCCTGCCTGCTATTTCATTCTGATTGCTGGGACTATAAAACCTCCAGAGCAGGCACTGTTTCTCATTGTGAAGCTACTTTGTAAACCTTCCTAACTGAAGGGATACACACAGATACTTTTTCTTTTTTTTTCAAGAATGCCGTATTTGTCTGGTCTCCTTCCTCTACCAACTTTTTCTGTGCACACTGTGTCCTTAGAGAAAACTCCTTTTGATGAATTCCTGAGGCAAAGGCTGAGCAGCCATCACAGGAATTAGTGATTTCCCTCCTTGGGTTTTAAACTGTGAGCTCTGTGGGAGGAAGACTGAGATTCTCATAGGTGTGGAGAGCCTGGAGAGCACTTAGGACATGTAGGGACCTTGTGAGAAATGCAGATGCAGTTAGTGATCGTGGAGGTCTTCCAACAAAAGCCAGCAGAGCTAGCCCAGCAACCAGGTCCTCCAGGAGCCTCATGGGACTGGTGAGAAAAGAAATAACCATCCCAACTGTGGGTGTTCCACTCAGAAGAGGAGTTTTTGGCTTGTGACCTGTGGCCATACTGCCTGGTCTGTTTCCCAGTGGTCAGTGAAAGGTAAGTGAGAAAGGAGATTTGTTGTCAGCAAACACAAATCCAAGGGATAGGCTGTGTGACTGGGAAATAGATGGCTCCACGAGTAGAAGAAAAAGGTAAAAATGCCTGTCCTTGCACCCAGAAGCATGGATCACCAGTGTGACAGCTCATGGAAGTGAGGTCATTTCAGAGGGCAGCCACCTTCACTCCAATGTTGCTTTTTTGTTGTATCAATCTGAGATAAACTCCTGTGTCAGCCTCTCCTTGGCCTTCATCTTCTAGGGATGAAATAAAGAACCAGTAGAGAGCTACTCAAAACTGTGTTGTCTTTTTTTTCCCTCTGGGCAGTGAGAACACTTCAAGGCAGAGTGAAAGATCCCAGAATGGAAGAAGGAGGGTTTCTCTGCCACAATCCTGGGATGCCCTCATCCTGCCAACAACTGGTGGTCTTGAGGCATCTTTGGGCCTTGCTTTCCCCTTCCTCTCTTTCCCACTTGGGTTCTTGGTTCCTGATCTCCTCCATCTCATCTTGCCCAGGCTCCAGCTCTCCTGGGGTGGGGCTGTGATGAGGATGGGAATTCCTGCTTGCATCTCACTTTCCACATCTGTTAAACGGTACCATGACACTCAACTAACTTTATATGGAAGTGTTCCAGGGCAGGCTGGATGGGGCTTTGAGCAATCTGGTCTAGTGGAAGGTGTCCCAGCTCATGGCAGGAGAGTTGGAACTGGATGATTTTTAGGGCCTCTCCCCAACCCAAACCATTCTGTGACTTTCCACAGTCCTTTGAAGGGCTAAAGCAGACATGCAATTCTTCACCATCCAAAGATCATAACTGGGAGATATTTCCATGCCTGATATACATGAGATCCTGTGTAATTTTAAAGGCTTCAAGGAAAAGGCAAGTCATATGCAGCACCTGAGACAAAGGTGGGAAGGGGGGAAAGAGTCATGTTTAACTGCACTCTATTCTAGGAAAGAGACACATTTTATGTAGTTGTGTCTCATCTGAATTCCTGAACATCTGACCAGAAAAGTCAGTGCAACTTTCTCACTGGACAGATTTCAGACTAGGGGAGTGAGTCTTGTGACAAAAGAGACCATCTGCATCTCAAACTGATTACCTGCTTTGAAAAGTGAATATAAAAAGTAGAAGTTGGGGTTTTTTAAGAAGATAGCTAAATTTCATTTCAGCTCTGGGACACCTACCCCTGAATGCTGGTGTTACCCAGCTTCTGTGACATTACTCACCCCTGAAAGAGAAAGCAAGAGCTGGTTTGTTGTTGTTCTTTTTTTTTTTTTTTTTTTTTTTCCTGTTTCACTGGGCTACACCCAGTTGTAACCATATTTAACCTTCCTTTTTCTAGCTGCCAACACTGGGTGGCACTAAGTAACTCCTTCTGACATTTTACAAAATTGACTCTAAAAACTTGAATCACACTGATTTGGCTCCACTCTGTCCTGACAGCAAATGGTTTTGCTTGGGGAACTTTGGATCATATGGTTGTTGCACAGAAACATCTGACTTGCATGGCATGTTTTGTACTTCCCTGGTTTGTTAGGTTGTTAAAACTCTAATGAAACTCTGGCCTTACAGCCTGGTAAAGGTTCAATGTGCTGTTGGACTTGAAAGCCAAATTTCCTGTACTGAGTTGAAAAATTATGGAATACTTGAATATATACACCTTAATATCCAATCTGTGCTTTATGCCAGAGGTTTAAATAAGTCTCAATGAAAGACTGAGGTTGGAAGGCCAAGTCCTCTCTTTGAGCAAGGTCAGCCAAAGCAGGGTTAACCAGGTGGTCCCCAAAGGGTTCCAGGAGCCTGTTGCCAGCCCCAGAGTTCCCTTGTCAGTCTGTAAGCAGAGCCTGGACACTGCCATGTCTTCTGGCCTCCACTGCCAGCTGCACACTGTAAAAGTCCTGCTATAAAATAAATCAGCTTTAAAAGAAGCACCCCCACAAACACATGGCTGTGCTCGCCCTACAAGTGCCCCAGCCACCTTTAACCAGCCTGTAATGGCTCCAGTGGGCTCTGGGGGAGGCTGGTGTGTGTGGTGATGGAGGTGGCAGAAAATCAGGGCCAAGTGGCTTGTCCTCAGAGGACACCCCGGGTCTATGAGCAGCCTGATCTGGTGGCTGGCATCCATGCCCCTGATGGGAGGTTGGAACTAAATGATCTTTAAGGTCCCTTCCAACTCAAGCCATTCTGTGATGCTGTGACTTGTGGCCGTTCTGAGCTACCCCATCTGTGGAGCCCCACTGCCCTGTCCTGGTAACAAATACTGCTGTGTGTGCCCATCCCTAAGAAGGTGTTTCCATTCTAACAGACAGCAGATGGCATAACCTGATGGGATCATAAAGATTTGTGTCCTGAAAGGGGGACATAGAAACACCAATAATAGCAGCTAAAAATCCTCAACACGGAAATTAAGTGAGCAAGTCTTGACAGACTTTCCATGGCTATTCTGACAGCAGTGGGAGAGGTGCAGCTGAGGAAGCAGCTGCCCACAGTGGAAGATGGTAACTGCTGAAGATCCTTAATGTCTCCAAGCAGAAGAGCAGGCAGAGGGTGAGACCATCTGGTGGCTACATTAGAGCCAGGGCAGCAATGATCATACATGAAGCAGTGTCTGCAGTATCCCTTCCCTCTCCTGTGGCAGTGGTAAGGGGGTTCAAGTAGAGCCAATGATGTCTGAAGAGCAGCTTACTCACTGAAAAGCACAGCTTCTGGTTGAACAAAGCTATCTGCCAGTTGGTGTGCAATCATTCATCAGAATTAGCCCCAAAAATTAGAAACGTAAAAATGGCTTGCTTTGTTGGTTTGGAGGGTTTTTTTACTATTTTTTTTGAAGCTGATCTCAAAAGGAAACCTCAGCTGGAGCGAGGATTTACCCAACGTGCTGTATCTTCAGAGTGTGGCCAAACCACAGCACAGCCTGCAACGGGGCTCTTTTAATCCTCCTGCTCAGGGTATAATTATTTACACTGTTTATTGGGCCAGAGAGAGCAGGAATGCCTGCAGGAGCAAACTGCCTGCCCCAAAGAGTGGGCCTGGGATCTGGTAGGTAGTGGATGAGAGCACTTGTTTCAGAGCAGCATTGGCTGCTCAGGGCCAGCCAACAAAAAAGAGGCTGAATTTGACAGCATAGCATGGCACTTGACTCCAGCTTAGCTTGGCCCTGTGTGTTGTGCCTACGGACCTAAGAGCAAACCAGTATTTTTGTAAGTTTGGTGGTTTTTTATCCCAGCATAAAATGCCCAGGAAGATGATGCTATAGCTCACCAGTGCTGGAATTCCATAGGGTGTGTAGCATGGATTGAGGCACGAGAGCGTTCAGGAGAGCTGGAGGATGGAAAAGCTGGTGGGGACCATCTGGGGAATCTCACAAGGGGAATGAGACAGAGCTTGTTCATGTGGCTCTTGCAAGTTATCCATGCCCAGAGCAGCACTGCTTGGTGGCTGGAGGGAGCTGCTTGTCCTGGTGCAGAGGAGAGCACCAGGTGTGCTGACCAACACCATGGGAACAATCAAGGATGAAGACCCAGGGTCAGCTGAGGAGCTGTTTCTGACATTGTGGGCACATCTGACAGGCAGAGCGACTGTCACCAGCAAAGAAGAGATGGACTCCAGCCCTGGATTTGTGCTCATTGTCTGCTGGGCTCTCTGCTAACCCTGAGGCTCTGGTTTGGATCACTCCAAGCAGCTGTTTCCAAGGTAAATGTTCTCCTTGGGAAGCAAGCCCTAGGCACCGTGCCTGTGAGCCCAGGGGTGCCACTCTGCCCTGGCCTTTGTGCTGAGCAGTGTAGGCACAGCCAGGCACAGCCAGTCTCCTGCCTCTCTGTGCTCCATCTCAATGTGCCTCTGGTGCTGCCTGGCACACTGGGTGTGATATTGCTTCCAGGAAAGCTTTTTAAAAATATTTTCCATATGAGAAACAGAAGGGGTTTGAACTTGCATCCTGTGTGCTCTGGGGCTGCGTTGTAGGCAGTGATTGTAGTGGGTGATAGCTTCTCTTCTTAGGCCTTGTGGCTGAGGACAAAGTTTCCTTGGGCAATCTGCCTTTCCACTCCCGTGACAGTTTTGGGGTTGACCCGTGTCAGGCTTTTTTAGCCTTTAGTTTGACTGCCAAACAGAAAATCAACTATTGGAAGATCTGCCTTGTCAAATAGACAAAGGCCCTGAGAGGCAGAAGCTCTTTGGAGAGAGGCCTTGGCTTTGCAGGGATCATGAGGATTTGGGCAGAATTCAGGCGGAGGATAAACCCCACTATCCAAGAGGATAACTTGAGGAAAGGGAGTTGCACAGGATTTTTCCACTGCTGCAGGAACCTTTACTGTAATTCAGCTCGTGTTGATTAACCCTGGATGCTGGATTCTTTAAAAGTGATTAGTGAGATCACCCTGGAAGTAGAAACAGATGTGCCATCTGTTACGCAGTGCATGGGGCTTAGAGGGAGGTTTTGCTGAAGCACAGTTGATCCCAACACTGCAGTGAGACTTCACTCCTGTCACCTTCCCCTTTACCTCCCCAGAAGCTAAACACCCCTGTGAACACAGGAAGTGAACTGGTGGGATTTGCTGTCAGTGGACTGGAGCTGTAGTTCTGGCCAGTGACTGGGTGGAGAGATGAGCTGTGGTGGCATCTCAGCCTTCAGGGGAAGACATGGTGTAGGACTTGGTGTCAGAGACACTTTCCAAACACCTGAAATCCCAGAGCAGGAAGTCTGGGCTTCAGTCTGAACTTGTGCTGGTGCTGTCTCAGAGGATCTTTGCCCCCAGTGAAATGTAAACCAGAGGTGGTATTTTTTCAGTGCTTCTGCAGAAGGACTGAACAGACTGTTCCTGTGCTATTCCCTGCCCCAAAATGCTCTCCCTTCATCCTGTAGTGACTTGCTGCAGGTCTCAAGGATTATCAGAAGCACTAAGCAGCTCTGAGACAGCAATTGCAATTATGCTTCTGCAGCTGTGATTGCCCACAGCCATGCTTTCTCTCTTCCTCCAGAGCAACAGAGGATTTTAAGGAATGGTGCAAGGCTGAAGAAGGCAATACATCCATATGTGCTTTCCTAAACCTAATCTGGCATCCTTCTGGCTGCCATAACCTCTGGAGAGCAAAGTGCACATTTGTGCAGTTCATAGCCCTGCTGCCTGATAACCAATATCAGCTCTAAAAGGGGAAGCATCACAGCACCTGGGAGAACAGGAGCGGGTTCCTTTGATCTGCAGGGCACCTCTCTCAGCACAGCTGCACAGCCAGGTAAAAACTGTCAGGATTCTTGTTTTCTGCTTCCTTTTTCTCAGGGTGAATCTCGAGTCTCATACTCAAAAAGAGCCCCTGGCAGGCCTCCATGTAAAAATATAAAATTATAACTACTTTTGATTATTCATACAGGAGCAGAGAAGGGCCATTGCTTTATGACCATGCAATAAAACAGGTCACTGCTCCTCGTGTGCTTTGAAGCCCGGGACATGATCCAGTGGAGGCAAAAAATGGGGCTCCAGGCACGTAAAAGGGATTGCTAGAGACCAGACCTAAATACACAGCACACCTACAAAGCACAGGTACAGCACCGCAGTGGGAAAGGAGCCCAGCATCCAGCTGCCTCCCTCAAGCAGAGCTGTTGCAGGGGAAGCTGAGCACTGCTTCACCAGTACCTTTGGGGATCTGCTGAATGTGGAGCCTGCTGGCATTGCACTGGTTTTACCCGGGTAAAGCCAGCTGCTCCTCAAAATAAATGACTTAACCACCCTCCTGTTGCTCTTCCTGCTGCATCTCTACCCACTATTACCTGCCCTTGTCCCTGGAGTCTCCACTGGGACCAAGGTGGGGCAGGTGATATGGCATGAGGTGTGTGACCTGTGTGGGACCAGATGGATTCAGCATGCAGTTACATTTCCAGAATGCCATCTCAACCCCCACCAGCACCCCCAGCTCCAGCATTTCTTTGCCATCCCCACAGCTTGTTCCCCAGGATGCTGGGAGAAGCTCAGTTTGGAATTCAGGGGGGTAGAGGGGACAGCCTGGAGAAGATAACTCACCTTCTAGAGGCCAAGGCACATCTAGGGGCAGGTAGAAACTTCAAGAGCTGAGCCACCATCTCCTCCCAACACCACCTGTATGGTGAGGATTCTGAGTAGACCCCATCAGCTCCATTCACTCCAACAGGGATTTGGGGACAAAAAAATGTGTGGTGAGCAAGAAGGTTTGCCTTCTGATTCCCTATAGAGGCATTTTGGCACCTCACAGAGGAGTTAGGGGACTGGCAAGCACAGCACAGGGGGAAAGCAGGATGCTGTCAAAGTCTGTGGAGTCAGCAACCCCACCAACCCCTCTTTTTCCCCCCAGCAGTGGCAGCAACCCTCTGCCTCCCATTCCAAATGGAGCTGCCCCCCAGCAAGCCCAGCTGTCCTCAAGGATGACACGGCTCTTCCGGGCTCTCACTTGTTCACGCAGGGCTGATCCAAAAAAGATGTTGGCAGAAGATGTTACAGACCTTTCAAAATCTCTCCTCATACTCTGGCACTTCCTCCTCTCCATCCTCAGACAGGAATCACACAGGTCTGGACCTCATTCCCCAGCCCTGGAGCCCCAGCAAGCAGAAGCCAGTGCCCAGCAGCGAGTCCTCCCAATCACTCCTTCTAAAAGCACTTTCACCAAAGAGTTGATTAACACTACAAAGTGCCCTCTCTGAGCACCTGTGCCATGCACAAGGCTCACACACCCACTGCCCAGGGAGAGGATGGGGTCCAGACTCCTCCTAATAGGTGAGGGGAGAAGGGATGCTATCAGGAAGGACAATGGTTATCCATCCAAAAAAAGTCATGTAATAGAAATTTTCATCCCTCTAAATTTCTCATATACAAGCCATGGAAACAAAAAGACATTGTTACTCTCTATTTCCATGGAAGTTTCATCAGAAAAATGGAAAATATGTTTAAAAAATATAAAGAAGGAGGTAAGGAACCTTACCAAAGGTGTCTGAATTCCGTGAGCACACCTGCCTGGCTGTGTTAGCACTGCTGGACCCTGTGCCCCGGAGCTCAGCCATGCTCAGGGACAAGGCAGTGCACCCACGGGGGGTTTTCTCCAGTCAGCATTCACACAGCTGGAGCAAGGACACAGGAGGGAGTGCTGGTGGTCCTGAATGCTTTGTTTGAGCAGCTGAAAGGAGAGATGTTTTCTCCCACCGTTTATTGCAAAAGCAGAGTAGTGTGGCTGCCAGCACAGCCACGAGGTCCCCACTCGGTGATGAAGGTCGGCACCCAAGGGCGTGCTGGAGCACACTGACAAGGCAGCCCAGCCTCCTCTGGGACAGAAACCACTCAGTGCTGGACCTACAATCCTGACACTGCCCCTCGGGCCTGCCTGCCCAAATAACTCAGTAATAACTCCCCCCTCCACACACTCAAGCATAACCACACATTTTTCCCAAGTGTTTAGCAAATGTAACCTCTGTGTTTTATACCTTTCACTCATTGATCAAGCTGATGTGTTTCTCTTTTGGACAAATAGTCATTACATCTGAAAGTTTATGGCTTGGCTTTGAAGTTAATGTTCTCTGAGATGAAGGAGAAAGTTCACACTTCTTCTATTGCTTCCAGCCCTTCTGGCTGCAGACCAGATAAGAGAGTGATGCCTTCAATTTACAAGTGATGACTATTTTTGCAGGCAGAAAAGCCAAAAGACCTCTTAATGTAATAATGGCTTGAATATTGCTATAGTGCTCAGCAAAGTGCTGGAAAAGGAGGGAAGTGAGTCCAGGAAATGTATGGATGCTCCAGACTGGTTATTTCTCTATTTACTGTCTCATTTTCATCTGAAGCTGCATTTCCCTTCCTCCACTTTTTTGCTGTTGCAGCCACTCTGCCTCAGTTTGTCCACAAGCTGTACTTTTCTGCCAGCAACCTTCCTGTGTGGAAGAACAGCCTTCACAGCCAAAATGTTTTCTCCTGCTTAACATTAAGAGGTCTCTCCCTCTAATTCTCCTTGAACAGGTAAAGAAAATGCAGTTTTAGCACACTCCATTAACAGCCAAGGCTGAGTGTTTAAGTTGGAGGGTGTTAAGGCATCCAGTTCCTTCTCACCCATTTGGAAATTGCAGCCTTGGTGTGACCTTTTCAAGCCTCCTACTTGCCCTCCTCCTCCTCCACTGCAGCATCAGCTCCTCCAGCCTTCACTGGGAGAAAGGTTTTAGGAGTTTTGGGGGCAACCTGCACAGAATGCTCGGAGCCAGACTGTCACTGCCTGCAAGCTCCAGGGGGAGCAAGCAAGGCTGAAAGGACTTTGGAGAGGGGTTGGGTTTTCCAGAGCTCCACTGAGCCAGCTTTGGGAAGTCTCCAAAGATGGCAGAGCCACCACCTGAGTAGATGTGCCCGTGCTTGCCCACGTCCTGCTCCCCTGCCCACCACATCCCTCTTGGCCTCTTCACTCACAAGTGGCTTTTCCATTTGATCACACCCATCACAGGACTGGACAAAAAAAGAGGTGCCAGGAGAAGCTATGTGTACCCCTCAGCTGGGGTTATCTGAGATGTGAGATATGAATGCTAGTGAGATGTGAAATGTAGCTCTGACAGGAACTCCTGCAGAGCAGATGCAGCATTGCCAGCATTTTGATACTGCTAATGAGTAGATGCTTGTATAAATAAAACACAATATAAATACAAATCACTGATATGTGATTTACAAAACATCAAGATTTTCAATAATTTAGGATTGAATTACACCCCATTGTAGCACATAAGAGGAAGGATTAGGGCACTGCAGCTCACAGCTGGGCAGCTAAACCTGCCTCTCCTGTTCAATTGTCTGCCTTCAATTTGTTTCTCTTAAACATTCAGCTGAAATTCAGCTGAAAGGCATCAGCCATGTTCAGATCAGTAAGGTACCACTGGATGAATGTTTGTGCTCTTTGTAAAGTGAAATTTGGCAACTGACTGGAGGGACCACAAGCCCCCCAGCAAACCCCTGTTCCCTCCCTATTGTTGGGTCAAGTGCTGCTGAGAACTGGCAGCCAAGCAGCATTCTCAAGCCTCCTTGGCACAACCACAAGGACCAGTCAGAAAATCCCTCCCAGGAGGTGATGAAAAAGGTTATGAAAAACCCCAGGGTGCCACCAGGATCCCCCACGTGAGCCAACAGAGTCCCTCCATCACTACAGGCCTGCAGTATCCTTTGCCAAGTGCAGTAGTTCCCTTTCATTGACACCTGTGCTGCTCATTTGCCTCTGTCAGCACGACCAAGTGACGGGATGGACTCTGCAGGATTTCTGTTGATCCTCCTCCATGTCTTGGCATTGAGATCTGGCTCGCTGGCCACTCAAGAAACTTCCCTTTCCTTTATTTAACTCCATTTCATCCTTTGATGTAATGCTAAATAAAATCTCCTTATTGTTAACCACACCTTGCAACAGCAGTGGTTATGTTTGCTGCTGGTTTCGTTTCCAAGTAATTTAAATAAACAACTGAGCCATGAGGAGAAACTACTAAACATCCTTTTCCCCTGGACATCATGTCATGCCAGGCCATTAATATTTCTTTAGCACAGCAAACTTTGAGGCTTGAAATCCATACCTTGGATTGCCAAATGGGGTAATTACTAACACTTTCAACTATCCAGATGATGAGTTCCTGTGTTGCAGTGAATGTGGGGGGGATGCTGTGCGGCGTTTCTCGTACTAATTTTTTGGGAAGTCTGGGCCTGTAATTTGGTGCAGTCCTCACAGCAGGAATGTGTTTCATCTTCTAAGGTGATGTCAGCCACTCTTGTCCTGGCATTAAAAGTCAGCCAAATGTCCCTTCCAGCTTTCCCAGGCAATCAGGAGCCAGAAGATCAGTGCTGTGCTTGGGAAGCACATCAGTGTCAGGAAGTGTGAAGGTGGTTGTCCTGCCTCTGGTGTCAGGGCTGCCCTCTGGGAACCAGTCCCAGTGCAACACTCCCTCTACTTCAGTGAATGCTGGCCTTCCTTCAGGAGCACCTACAAGTACTTGGCAGTGCCACACTGGTGACACAATGGATAGATGTCCCCCCAGGAGAACTCAGGGGTTGGAAGTCACTTTAGGGGCTTTGATGCTTTTCTCTCCTTCCCCTGGGGAAGGCAGGGCTGGTGGGAGTGGGGCTGGGTACCAGTGGCACTGGAGCATCCCCAGGGCTACCAGGGGCACCAGGACAGCCCGTGCTGTGGCTCTGCTTTGTTTTGATGGTGCTGCTTGCTCACTTCCATTTTCAGAGGGTGGCACAGCTGAAAGTGAAGCTGTGCACCCCTCGGGGGAGGCATTCTGGAGAACAGCAGCCGGTTCCCCAACTCCACCACAGAGCAATATTGTTTCACCACAAAAAAACCCTCTCACTGGCCAACACACAGCAGGTCTGGAGCAGCCCCTGAGAAGTGCTGGGCTCTGCATCCCATTAGGGCTGCCCGGAGGAAGCTGGACAGGGTTTTTATTAAATCAAGCTCAGTCAATGCTTAAAGAAGGGCTTTTTTGAACTACGAGCTGAACCTCATGTTTGGTGCCCTGCCAAGCTCAGGATAGTGCGAGGAAGAAAAGGAGATGTATTTTTGGACTGCATGTCTGCTAACAGGCTGTTAGATAAAATTAAAGAGGCTGTTTATAAAGAATCCGCTGGTGCCGAAGCAGATGTGGAGGCCCGAGTTTATGACAAGATATATTTCTGGTGTTGGCACGAACAATCAATTTCATTCAGGACTTTCCTCATGCTGTAATGATTTGTTGGTTTGGAGTTGATTCCTTTTTTATTTATTTCATTATTTTAACTGAAACTGGCACAATGCCCTCATTACTTGTGATAAACTTGTTTGTTTACTCATGTCGTGGTAACCGGAGAGCTGGGCTCAGGCTCTGCTTCCTTGGATGCTGCTTGTTTCCTACCAGAGCACTTGGAGCTGTCTGACACTGGCTCTGTGTTTTAAAAATGCCCTGCTTTCCTCAGCCTTGCAGGCAGCAAGGGCATCGCTGTGCTTTTACAAGAAAAATCAAGAGCACAAGTGAAGGCACGTTGCCATTAATTATGCATGCTTTGGGTTTTTCCTGCCTTGCTGCTCCTCCTTGGACCCTACACCGAGTCCTGACTTCCGTATGGAACAGATAAAAACTTGAAAAAGAGAAGCCCAACACGATTGCTGTGATCTATAACTTCAGCAGGGCATTGCATGTGGAAGGCATAATGTTTGACGGTGAATTTTTGTTTGACATTATAATAGAAGTTAAGGGAAAAGGTGTCATCCTTGGCCCAGGGTTTCACAAGTGCCACAGGCAGATGGGCTCTTTTAAACCTTCTCCTCCTCTTCCAAAAGGAGAAACTCACAATCTGGACTCAAGCAAACCTTAAAGTCATAAAATTCCAGGTTCCAATAAATCTTTGTTTTATAAAAACACACCCAGCATATATCAAAACAGAAACTGTAAAAGAAATTAAACATGTGTGGGTCACATACTCTGCTGGATGCTCCTTAGTAGTGTTGCAGAATCAGTGGAATAACGAGGTGCAGTTTTGCTCTATGAAGTTTTGGCACCTCCCTGCAGCACTGTTGGGCTGCCCAGGGTGCCCACCCAGAACACAAGCAAACTCAAGGGGAAGGGGTGACAGCTCCATTCCCATGTCCTCTCCCTTCTTTCCCAGGGCAGACAACCTGGGCTGTAGCTGCATCCCCACAGGTCCTGGACATCCCAACATCTTCCCTTTGGGGGCCCAGCAAAGTGGGGACATGCTCCTCCAGCCCCAGTGAGTGGCAAGGCCATGGCAAACAGAAGTGCTGTAATTCAAAAGGAGGGAAAAGAAAAATGATATCTGGGAGGAGGATTTGCCTGCCTGTTCCCGTGAAGTGGGAGAGCAAAGCAAAAACGAAAGGAGCTGGGCTCACACTGCAGAGACACAGATTTTAACAAGCTCCTTTTCAGGGCTTTAAAAGATTATGTATGTGACGTAATCTCGACATTTCCTGGCTCACTGGTGATTTCCTTGGATCAAATACCCGGAATGCTGGGGACTTGTCACCACCTCGTGCAGCTCCTATTACTTGCAGCACCCCAGGGGACACAGAGGGAGGGAGTTCTGGGCCAGGGGGCAGGACCTGCACACCTCTCCCTGTGCTCCTCCTCACCCTGGCTGGGTGAGACATGGAGCACACATCTTCCATTTTAGAAATTCTTGAGTTTTGAGGGTGGAGGTTTAAGGCTCCTGGCCACGGGTCCTGCACCCAGAAGCCTTGGCAGAGAGACTAAAGCCTGCTAGAACCCTGGCAGGGACAGACCCTCAGACCTCGTAACAATATATAATCCATTTCTTTCAATCTGCTGTAGAATGGCAATTTTATAAAATCCCAGGTGACTTGCTGGAGTAGTCAAAACCAAGACCAAAAGCAGGAAAGGTCCTATAAATTTTGGGAATCTTCTTATCATGAAGATTCATCAAGTTTCTGCTCATAGTGTGCTGAAACTTGAAAGTTATGGGGAAAGAGAAAAAAATGCAGCAAAATGTTTATTATCATTTTGTCAAGCATTGGGACAGGCTTCCCAGGGCAGTGGTAGAGCTGCCAAACCTGGAGGTTGCAACCAGAGTGGGGACCAAGCAAGGCACAGTGGCAAAGCCTCATCCTGACTTGAGGTCCAACCTCTGCTGTAGCAGGTAGAAGGACAAAAACCACCAACTCTTCACAGAATTTTTAATCTGCATTTCCAAAGACTGTCTAAATTTGGGTTGCTCAGGAGGTCTCTATTATTAATTACCCTAAAACAGGTACAACCAAAGGCAAGCAAAGAAGCACCTGTCTGGGAAGCACTCATACCATCACCAAAGGCCCCAGGCAGTTCTTCCCCACCTCCTCTTCCCCTCCAGGGAACTGCTGGCAAACCAAGTCACCTGGGGGCTGCAGGTGCCAGGGGATCAGGGTGGTGGGACCTGCAGGGGTCCCTTCTACTCCTGACAAGGCAGGTTCAGGCTGGCATGCCTTTTGCTGTGTGTAAACAGGGAAGCTGCAGCTGAGAGGTTCATGCAATTCCTTTCTTAGAAAGTAATTAGAAAGGGCATTTAAAAGAGTAGCACCAACTCGTTTAATGCAGCACCAGCATGGCTTTAGTAGCATTTAAAAAAAATTAATCCTAATATTAAAAAGAATATCTATTTTGTTATTATTTCCATGCAAATAGTGTAAATAATTGATAGAGGGTGTTGCAGCCCTTCCAGCACAGCCCTGCACAGCAGAAAGAGAAAGTGAAACAAAGTGCAAGCTGGAAAGCCCCCGGGAGGGCAGGGAGACAAGGCCAGGAGGAGGCTTTGGCAGGGCTCCTGCCTGCCCAGCGCCTGCCCCAGACTCCCAGGCCCAGGCAAAGTCTGGGCAGAAGGTTACAGCAAGGATTTGTAAAGTAGCACCACCTCTTTGGTCACCTAGACTTGTATTCACATAATCCTCCAAGTCTTGTGTTAACACGCAGGGGTTGGTTTTGGTTTTTAGCTTAAATGTATCCCATGCTCTGGCTTTTTATACTCACTCATGTACGGCATTATTTTCAGACTTGGGTCACTTCAATTTTATTACTGCAGGTGGCCCAAATAAACTTTCCCGAGGTTTTTCATGTATTTTTTCTAAAGAGAACTGTAAAATGAACAGTTAAGAGGTTTGTTGGAGCCTTTGAATAGGGGTGGGGAGCAGCTTCCCTGTCAGTTTCACAGTTATGCACTCCACTTTGCCACCTTGACATTAAATGCACCATCCCAGTGCCAAAACCTCAACAGTCCTTACCTGATGGACGCAGATATTCAGATACACAAACCAACCATTTATTACAGGCATTTCAGGCAATTTGAGTCGTGTTATGCATCCCTGTTTCCACTTTTCTCTCCTACGTTTTGCTCCACTAAAAACCTTCGCCAGGCTGCATGCGCGTAATCTGCCTCACACAAACAACCTCCCAAGGTTAATTTATTACCAATTAACTTGAGGAGCTCAACACCTTTGCCAAGGCTGGTGTGAATGCTCAAAATCTATAGCTGGATATCAAACACAGGTAAATCTCTGATTAAAAAAATAAATAAGGAACACGATTAGTAATCCTTGGGTGTTTGGGTACCAACCCAAAAGCAAGTGAAAAAGGGAGCAAGGCTAATGACCACGCCCCCCCTTTTTGGAGCAGAGCTACACACTGTGCAGCACAGTAGGTTCTCTCTGAAGCATTTTTAAAAGTCTTCTGTGGGACGACAAAGGAGTAGTCCTGAACTTTTATTGTTTTAAAATTAATGCAGAAAAATAGGAAAATAGGGAGTTTCCTCTGCAAAAGTCATGGACCAGTGATTAAGCACAGGGGATATCAACTTGAACTTAAGTTTAAAGAGCACTGAACAGAGAAAAGTCCACGGAAATTACTCAGTTTGCAAGTTTACCTTTGAAAAACCACCTGTGGAGCCTCCTCTGCCTTTTGGCCTTTTCCATGAAATCCAGGAGGTCTGAGTGATGAGAGATTTCTGCAGGCTGCAGGCACGAGCCATTGCTCAGAGCAGAGCTCTGGGACACGCTGTCTCCTTGTTTATATTTCAGTGCTACGCGTGATTAATCCTCCATTTCATTCATTGTCTTCTTACTTCTCTGCCACTGGGAACAGTAAATAAGAGGGAAGTTGTAACAAGAGCCTCCCTTTTATTCAGAGACCTTCTGTTTCCTGCAGGCTGGAGGCTTCGAAAAAAATCACAGCTCCATTGTGCTCCAAAGTCATACTGAATGGTTCAGTTGAAAAGAAAAACCCACGTCACAAGGAACAGGGGACTCAAAGACGAGTGTCGAGGCCAGCAGACCAGGGACATAGATCCCAGGCAGCAGCACATCCTGAGAATGCTGCACCCTGTGACAGCAGCAACATTATGTTTTATCCCTCTGTGCTGCGGGTCTGTGGAGGACAAGTGCTGCTCCCGGTGTTTGGGGTGCCCCTGAGCACCCCTGGCCCCACGGGACTGGCACTGATTGCCTGGGGGTGGTGGGGCAGCAGGACAACCCTCCTGTGCTACCCGGGGGATGCAGATCCAGCCCCCAGCAGCTGGAGAGGTGAGTTCACTCCTCCCTCCCGGAGCAGGGCTGCCCGCGGTGGAGGTCAGGCGGGGCAGGAGGCAGCGGCGGGGTCACCAGCGGCAGGGCAGAGCCCGGGTGCTCCGGCAGCAGAGCACGCAGTGACAGAGCCACTGCTGCCGTCACCGAACATCTGGTGCAAGTGCTCCCCAAAAATAGATCACTTCCTTCTTCCACCTCAAAGGAAACAGTGTTGGAAGGAGACGGAGATACAGCAGGGCTGGTGCAAGGATGGGGTCTCCTTCACTGGCAGCCTCCCACTGGGAGCTACTTACACATTCCGGGGTGTGACTCTGGGACCAGACATCAGTCTCAGGCAGGTTCCAAGGGATTAGTGCTGCGAAATGCCCCGACAACCCACGTGGGTGCCGAGCCTCTCAGTGCCCCAGAGCAGAAACCCAGCAGCACTTTCCATCGGTGGCTGGTACTGCAAAACCAATCCCTCTGTTCCCAGAAGCTGCCCCGGTGCCGAGGGGCTGAGGCTGTGATCGCCCTCACCTACATTTCCCAGCACCAGTTTTACATTTCAGTGCTGCTTCACAGCATCTTCCTTATTGGCAGGCGTCAGGAGAAATGTGTGTCAACAAATCTGAAGCGAGTGTAAGCGCCGCTACAGTCAAGTCTGATAATAAAACATGAGTCACTGTTATTCAATCATTTACCAGCGCATGTCTTGCAAGAAAGTTCTCTCTTCTAGGAATCACACGAATTTGAGAGTTGATTTAAAGATCACCCTGACTTTTAACTGAGTTTTCAGAGGGTTGGTTCCTGCTATCCCTACTGGCAGCCCACCGCCCCGTGCTCCTTCTGCATGTGTTTCAAAGCCAGGCATGAGGCACCCAGCCCTGGCATGACCTGATCTTCCCCCCAGCAGTTTTCACACTCAGTGTCTCCCCAGCACCAGGAGTGAACTGGCAGCAAGCAGGGGGCTGCTGGGACTGACCCCCCCAGTTGCCATTAATGCCCCCACACCATCTGCCACTGGCCAGTGTTTAGGGGGATGCACATTTTTCCCGTGGGCTGGGATGAGGAAGAGTGTGGTCAACCCCAGCATTTGGCAAGAGAGACTTTTTTCCCATAAAGGCATTATTTTAATTATTTTCTTACATTTCAGTTTGGGAAGGAGCAGGAGGGGTCAGGGATGTCTTCCCAGACATTTCTTCAAAACCATTTTTATCCTTGGTAACAAATGCCCCTGCCAAACACAGCAGCACACGTCCTCGGTTTCCCCTCTGTAAGCCTGATTTTCTGAATGGCTTCTTGGAAAAACCATTTACGTGGTGACCTCTTGCTGCTGTAAGATGTGCAGGGAGATGGGTCCTTTCCAGGCATTCAAGCTGTAGCGCTTGGTCCTTCCTGTTTTTACTGAGGAACTTTTGGGAGGTCAGAAACACATGAATTGAGCTTTTGCTGCCTTAATAGGTGAAAGGCTGCTGGAAGCACGTGGATAAACTTCCTCTGTGCCAAATGACCGTCATTTAAGTCAAACACTTTTTAACAATAGAAGCAAAATTTTAAAAGGTGTAGTTAAAAAAAAAAAACCACCACATTTGCCTGTCTGTCCTCCTTGCTCCGTGCTGCTCTGCCTCTTGCTGCTTAGCTTGATCTCGAGCACTCCTGCTGCAGGGAAGGCTTGAGCTTCTGATGTGGCAAACAGGTAGACTAAGCTAATTTATCGCTCAAGTCTTTTATTCCATCACAGAGCGGCAAAAGGGAAGGCTCGTCTCTCTTGTGGGTCACCTCTAATAGCAATTGCTTCAGCAAGATGGATTTCAAAATTAGGTGCTCTCGAAGCAGAAGCCACACTGTATTTTTCAACAGCACAAAGCAGCCGTAAGAGGAATCTGACCTTCATTCTTCATAATAAATTCACTGGGAGAAAAAAAAATCCATCTTTGTTTTTCAGCTTGAAGTACTGTCAAAAGAAAAGCCAGGGCACACGCAACATATACAAAATAAAAACACAAGACAACTTCAGCAAAATGATAAAAAAACCCAGAGATTTACTGCTTTTTCTTACTCAAACATTGGAATAGACTCTGACAGCTTGTCTGCAAGTACATTGTTTTGGAATAAAGGCTGGTGTTGATTTAAAGTGGATAAACCAGGCTAAATTAAGACCACCTCAAAGCAGTTTTAAGATGTAGAGTGCAATCCAGTAGCTAAGTCTGAGGAAAAGTTTATCGATACACACCCACATTTAGGCACCCAATTGGACTTAGCACGTTTGTAAAACGTCCCTGAATGTATTTCAGGTGCTGAAATAAATGTCTGCTTCAGCCTGCCAAAGGAAAATGTCACACAGTTATTTTCTGCTAAAGCGCCCCAAAAAGATGTGATCTGCAGTCAAGCACAGACTCATAAGCTAAAGAATATAATGGAGGAATGCTTGAAAATATTTGGCATTTTACTGTCATTAATAAAATGATTGGTACATTTGAGTCCTAAAAGCCTGTAGCTGGTCAGCTGCCACTGGCACAGCTTGGAAATGGTGAAAATTAATCATCTCTTGTATTAAACACTATCTTTGTATTTTGCCACGTCTCCGTTACAGACTCTGTATTGAATAACTCATTATAACCCAACACAGCACATTGCCTTTATTCCTTTAATCTCCTGTCAGGCATAGCTGGGAAGGCAGAATGGGAATGTTTATTCTAACTAGCAGGTCTAACCCTTAGGCTAGCAAGAATTAGGAGAGGTTTTTCCCAAGCTCGGCTCATCGCCCATGCAGAGAACCTCATCCTGTGGCTGCAGTCCGCCCGGCTCCTCTTCTGGAGTCACTCAAATCCACCTTCCCACTTTTTGCAAACCTATACCCAGCTGTTACTCAGCCTTTTCTCCTTCAGGATGGGCTGGTTACACTGATAAAAGCAGCTGTAAAGAGGCTCAGTGTCAGCAGCACCCTAATTAAGCTGCAGAAATCAGCCACTTCACACCCCTTAGTGCAGGTTTCCAGGGGCCCCTTTGCCTGGAGAGAAACATTTTGTTAAACAAGCTCAGCTGTTTGCTAGAGTCGGTGTGATCACTGAAAGCTCGGCAGAAGGGATGAACACTGTCCATACATTTAGTTAAACCAGATTAAAATTACACAGCATATCTAGCATATCTAGGTGACTGCAACTGCAGCTCCTTTCAGGACCGACTCGACATAACCATAAAAATCAGTCTGGCTTCATTTGGCATTCAAGGTATCATAACTCCCATCTATCAACATTCACATTTTTTCCAGACCAATCAATTTTTTGTTGTTTAGAACACCAAAAGCCTCTTCTTACCTCTACAACAAACATTTATGTGAAGGTTAAAGCCCTAGGAGATGCTTTTTGATAGTGATGTCAATGCTGTCAGTTCCCCTGCAGGGAACCACTACCTGAACCAGACGCATCTTCACCCATCATTATCCCTCTTCTACAGCAAACACCCACTTATAAAGATCAAGGGGAGGCAGATTCAGATGAAGTGTCAGCAGTAACTGACCTCAGATCAAGTAATCTTGGAGTGGCCAAGTCTGACCTATCAGTGAAGAGACTCAGACAGTTTTGACCAAGATTAATTAACCACTGGAGCTTGCAGGGGAGCACAGCTGTGGAACCGCGAGGTCCTTCCCAGCAACAACCCTCAGCAGCTCTTCTTTAAAAAGGTGAATTATCCACCCATGGCATTCCTCTTCACCAGAGAACACTTCCACTGTTTCCAAGTTTCATGGCAGACACAAGCAAAGGCTTCGCTCCCAATATCCATGTGCCAGCTCAGCTGAACTACAGGAACGTACCAAGGGCTCCTGAGAAAACCACGGCCACTCTGGAGAGCTGGGGAAGCTTTGGAGCATCTCCCACCCAACCCCAGCCTCTGCAGTGAGATACAGGGGGTTCTTTTCCTCAGTAAGCAGCACTGAGAGTTACATTACCTACCCTCTTCAGCCTCGAGCACACTGTTTGTTACCAAGGTGCTAAAGTCAAAGGCAAGGCAAAGGCCGTGCCCGACTGCCGGGGAAGCGCTCGCTACTCATCTTCTAAGTTCAGCTGAATCCTCTAGGTTACTTCTGCCAACATCAAGCACCGAGAACAAAGAGACAAGATTATGGGGATCTCATTAAGTATGCTTGTTCCAAGAACAAGAAATGTGTCTACTTCCCTCTGATGACCTGGGGAAACAAAAAAACCCTTCAGCACAGAAAATTTATTTGTCATCAGTTACGAGCATTTGAATGCGTAATATCCAGTTTAAGGAGACAAAAAAGTCTGTCTGTCCTACCCTTTCTATATCGAGACCTTGCAAACAGCATCATTCTTCTGCTTGAAACAGAAAGCAGGGATGTACATATCTGAAAACACCAACACACACAAAAACCCCCAAATCCTTAGGGTATTAAGTGAGCCATTTAACTAAGTATTTAAAACCTCTGCAATTATTAGTTTATTAGTATCATCCAGGATTTCAGATGTTCAATATTTCTCCTGAAGTTATACATAAATGCAAATTGAAATAAGAATCTGAAAGTCAAAATTGTATAACAAAACAATACTCCATCACAAAAGCGTGTAAAATTACAAGAATGCTTTTTTTTTGTTTGTTTTTAAACACTGGCACTTAAGAGAACCATAATTTTGTAACCACAAAATTGCCGAATTGTCCCCCAAACTGGTAAGCAGGTATATGTGAAAATAGTTACAGCTGCCAGCACTTGAAGTTTTACTAAATATGCAAAAAACCCCTTAGCTTTGGTTTTGGAAGAGAACTGTATTTGACCAAATTAGACATTGTTGGTATAACCATAAACATTTAACTTTTTAATGCAAAATTTAATAAAATGTACTTTTCCATACAACTATATTTAACTTAAAAATGGGCAAACATCAAGAGTGCGGTATAAAACCTAACAGGAAAAATACATCTTATCTCATTTTCAATTTGAGACAATATACAACTTTGTTTAAAGGGCTAAAACTAGAATTTCAAGAATACAAATATGAATTTACATAGATTTAACAAATAATAATGGTACCATTTATAGAAATCTTAGAAAGAAAAATCATTTCTTGTGGGCCCTTTGCTACCAGGAGTCTCATGGTATAAAGCCCATGGCCATCACCAGACCTGTCACCAAAAAATAATATGGTCATTTCATGCTTTTAACTTTACACATTTTAGGTACGCTCATCTCTCCCAGGTGTTCAGAGATTTACAAATATAACTTCCATTACATGGTAACAGAGTCACACGTGTAAATTTCTCTACACCAGATGGACATACACTCTTCCTATGGGTCCTTCTAGGACAAAATTTAACACTCCCTCCCTCCCCACCCCCCCAAAGTATTTAGTTTCTGTAAAATTGAACTCTGTACTTCTCAACTCTCCAAGACTGGTAAACTCATGCAACGCAATAGAATATTACATTTCACAAAAATCTGAACAAGTATCCGTTTGCTGAGATTGAATTTTTGTTGTTTCCAGTTATGGAAGAATATTTTCATCATATGCCTATGTATTTCTTTTCTTACCCTATCATGATAATGCAGGGTATGCAGATCAAAGCTTTGTTTATCAGCTGGTTATATGAAAGATGAAAACTGTAATATTCCCGTGATCCCATACGGGCATTCAATAAAGCAAAAGATGAGTTCCCCTCAAAAGAAAAAAAAAAAAAAAAAAAAAAAAAAAAAGAGAAAAGAAAAAGTATGATTCTCAAGGGCACCTATTAAAAGGACAACAATACTAATAAAAAAAAATTGTATTTACTTAGAAGCATTCAGAATGTCAACAAAACAGCTGCAACTTTTTTTCTTCCTTTTTGCAATTACAGAGTGGTATTCAGTTAACAGAACAACAATTATTTTTATGATGCATCAGAGACAACTGAAGATGAGAAATGAACTACATCCCCAAATAGAACTAAATTTGTGCTGTGCACCAACAAGAACCTGCTTTATAACTCCCATGCCAATTTACAACCCCCACACTGTACCAGGCAAGGTTAGTGGCCATTGAAATACCACTAAGGACAGGGCTATCTAAAGACACATTCGGTAGTGTGTTAACTATACAAAAAAAGAGACACTGTACAGTTTAAAAACAAATCTTACACAGCCTTACATTTCAATTTTTTTTTCTTTAAAAGGAGTGAGTTGTGTACAGGGGGGTTAAATGCTTTATAGACAAGAAAGAAATTGCTCTAAAAGAGACTTATTCATCATCATCATCATCTTCATCCTCCTCTTCCTCCTCCTCTTCATCATCTTCATCCTCTTCATCTTCGTCCTCATCTCCTCCTCTTCCTTCTTCTTCTTGCTCTTCTCAGCCTTGGCAACTACTTTCTTGCCTCCATCAACCTTCCCTTTGGCCCGGTATGCAGCAATATCCTTGGAGAAGAAAAGCAGGAACAATCTCTCAAAGATTTAACCAGCCAAGAGGTCTGAGCAACCTCCACAGAGCACTTGTGCAAGCAGCCACCCAGGTACCTGCCCCTTCTGCACACCCACTGGGGTAGGACCAGCAGCTGCAGGCTTCAGCTCCGAGGTGAACTGAAGCCAAAGACATGGAAATCCTCTAACACACAAATTACACTGGCATGCTCCTACACACTGCTCATGGCTGCTAAGGAATCTCCATCGTTGGGCTTCTGGGAACAGGCTGGAAAAGCTGCTGCCTCTGATGGTAAAGGCACAGCTGAGCCCACTATCCCACAAGGAAATGAACTAGGGAGACCTCTTAAGGTCCCTTTCTAGCCCTACCTTCTACAATGCCTAAAGAAACGCACAGGAAAACCCTTGTTTGAGGCACAAAACTGGGATTAGCCACCCAGAACACATCAGAATGACCCAGCCTAACAGCTGCAGTGTTACACCTCAGCAAAGAGCAGTTAGACTGAACTCTGCCTAAGAGAAGTTTACAAAATAAAAGGTATAAGAACTTGATTAAAGGGTAGACAGTGCCACCTTCTGCATGCAATACATTTATTCTAGTAGTCTGAAAGGCACAAAATTCAGTTCCTGTTACAGGGAAGTCAAAACTGTACCTGGAAGGCACAGTCATAAAAGCAGTTAAGGCTTCCCAACTTTGTGCCAAAACAGTAAAACAATTAGGTAGGACAACTGATCTACAAAGCTTACACACACCAGCTACAGAGAAACATCAACACACTTACACAGATGGTCCAAATCGTCACATATTCCCCACCTAATAAACACTACACCACGAATCTTACTGTTCTCTTGGACTACCTTAAAGCTCAGCAGAAATTTTGAGGATATCCTCTAAGTCAAAGGCCAAGCAGTGAAATAGCAAAGATTACTACACCTTAAAACCTCACATGTAAGAAATAAAGACACTGCTACGTAAAATTTAAATAATATCTGCAAATAAAGATTATTAATTCTATCATTTAAAAACCATCTGAGTTGCACTGGCTGTGTGTACAAGCAATTACCATGAAGCTGTACAGAAAGCACCATGTGGGAAAGCTCCTAGACCTGCAACTCTTCTCTGGCACATCAACAGGGCTCCAAGGTTCCACCTTGCACACTTACAGTGCAAAAATTTTGAACTTGGATTAGTTTGCCACAGGAGAAATACCCAAAGGAAGGTGACAGCACGCCTGTCACAGGTGTGCAATGGGCATAGGTGCTGTATGCCAGCTATAGGTGCTCACTGACCCCTTGTGAAGCATCACCAGGGGATGGCAACATGCATCCCTCCTCTTCCCTTGGCTTCCACATATTGGGATGGCAATCTGCCTCTAGAAATAAAGCCACACGTAGCACAATCCTGTGTGCACAACAGAATTCTACAACTCCAATTATGATGGCAGGGTTTAGCCTTAATAATTTAAAGAACTGTATGACAAGCTGCTTCTTACGCATAATTAACCAATTTCATTAGTAGAAAGGACACGGACACAAAGTAGGTCCAGGAAAAACTCATGCCTAAAACTAGCATCTCCTTTGTGTTTGTCATTTTCCCAGGAATACATTTTAAAAATCATCTATGTGTATCAATTATCCTAACATTCACGGATGCTCATCAGTATGTCCAAAATTAGGGAGAAACAATTCACTCTTTTACCAGCACTACTTACTGCTACCAACTCAAATTCTGCTGTGACCTATGGATTTAGTAACAATACAGAACTCACAGTATTTATTAAAGCACCAGTGACAGCTCAAAATTACAGACAAATGCAAATAGTTCAAGGTAAAGGACTCCAATTTAGTGTTATGCCAATTAACCATTTGCTCCTGTGTGTAACCTTTTTCAACAAATCTAATGAATGATGTCATTAGCATATTATAATTTGCAACACCGGGTATCAGGGTACACAGTGAAAGAACTGTCTAAAGTGGGGTTTGACCTCCCCAAAGCATCTCCCTAAATATCAGTGTTACCTTTTCATACTTCTCCTTCAGCTTAGCAGCCTTCTTTTCATAAGGCTGTTTATCGTCTGCAGCGGTGTTGTTCCACATCTCCCCCAGTTTCTTTGCCACATCTCCAATGGACAGACCGGGATGTTCTCCTTTGATTTTTGGACGAAACTCAGAGCAAAACAAGAAAAAAGCCGAACTACGGAGGAAAAGTAAGAGAAGATTATTTACATTTTAGACTTTGCTACAGAAGCAACTTTTGGGACCTTTGCTACTGTTCCTTAAGAGCATTTTGGAAAAAGCACCTAGAAGTGAGACAGATGTTGGTTACAGTGGAAGGAAGAACTGAACAAGCCACTTTGCAAACTCAATGCACCCTCTTCTCTCAAGTAATGCTGCACATCTGGGCCCATTTTGGCAGGATCCCCAGACAGGCAGATTTTATATACCAGACACAGAGAGAAGCTTTAGAAATTAGAGTAAATGAATGATACTAGGATAGCAAATGTTACATCAGAACTGTAGAGGTGGGAGGCTGCAATATTTGTTAGGAAAGTAGCATTTCCAGACCACAGCACCAGCCCAAGTAACAACACTAGCTTGTAAAGGAACTTCCCTGCCCGTTTCAACATTAGTTCAGCTTAAAACACACACATAATAAAGTACTGGTGACTAGCAGGAGATGAATTTGAAGCCAGTTGTCATTATGGTGTGGCTAAGGTTTGAATTTTCCAAGCTGGTTTTGAGGAAGATCACCCCTCAAACCTGTGCAAAAGCCTCCAATTTTAAATTGACCGCCAATCAAAAATTTTGCTCAAGCCAACAGGTGATAAGAGCAGGGCCTGCAGTACTTTATTGCCATATTACACTGGAATTATCCTCTTAACAGGAATTATAAAAATCAATCAGAATCACACATAGTCTATTTTTCCATCTACTCTTAAAGGCTGTCATTACTTCAACTTTGATACTGGGACTGCCTACCTGAAAATAAAGGTTAAGCACTCATAACTAAAATTTCAACCTATCTTCACACTTCTGGTGAGGAAGATCATATAGTCTTGTATTTCTGAAGCTGCTGGATAAAATTACCATTTTATAGATACACACACTGCGTGTTCCCAAACAAGACAACCTAAAGGTAGGGATCTACTTACGGAGGCCTCTTCGGTGCATTTGGATCCTTGAACTTCTTTTTTGTTTCCCCCTTAGGTGGTACATAGTTTTTCATTTCTTTTTCATAACGAAGCTTGTCAGCCTTTGCCATATCTTCAAACTTCCCTTTCTCCTTAGAAGACATAGTCTGGAAGGCAATTAGAATGACAGAATACCTCAGAAGGGACATGTAAGGATCAAAAAAGTATTTTAAGATTCAAAAACATACCGAAGCCCATTCCAAAATTTCAGCTGGGGGAGCTAAAGATAAGACAAGGACAATGGATGGTGACCACTCATCTTATAACTGCACTTCATACTTACCCAAAACCTGAGCTTCTAAAGAAATAATTTACAATCTTGAATGGTATTTCACCAAAAGCAGTCATTTAAGGTTTTGTGGGGTTTTTAAAACAGCCATTCCTACCTTCCATCGTTCTGAGCATTTTTTTGAGAACTCTGAGAAGTTCACTGATGCATCTGGATGTTTCTTCTTGTGCTCCTCCCGACAGGTTTGCACAAAGAAGGCGTATGAAGACATTTTACCTCTCGGCTTCTTAGGATCGCCTTTACCCATTTTTGCTGATTTTCTGTAATGAAGCAAATGAGACACCTTAAAAACTTCTACTTTCAACAAACCAAGGCAGGAAGTAAGTCACAACCAAGGATCATGCCAAACAAGACCTGCTGGGGCAGTATTCTGATATCACACAATGGGAAAAAGATTCCCTTCTGGAAAATTTACTGAAGATTTCTGTCATCCCTGTCTGAGGTGACCTGGATGCAAGCAACCTGAAATCTCCAAGGGCCTTTAAAACGTGCAGTTATGGTCTCCTGCACACAAGAACTATCCTTCCAAGCAATCTGAAGGCAAGTACTGCAGTGGAGACTGCACACCATGATTATTACTGGTGTATTAATCATATGCTTGGGAAGAATAAACTACTTGAAAAGAGGGAAAAAGTACCCAAGTATACTGTCTCAGTGGCCTTCTGGATTACTGATTTCTTTCTTTTTACAGCCCATGTTTCCACCTCTTCCCTGTAGGCCCTGGGTGCTTATTTACAAAATAGACTTTTTTATTATTTTCTATGCCATATGTTATGACCCATCTTTATGTGCAATGCAAAAGCCTACTCTTTGCAGGTATACCTTGAAATACAGGAATGAAACAGCTCACTTGTTCAATATGTTATAACCTACACAGAGAGAAGCACAACATTTATGTACCGCCAGCAGAGCTGTGCTCAGCAGGAGCACTATCTGACACTTTCAGGGATTGAAAAATACGTTCCTGGAACTTTCACACCCAAGTCAGACATTCGGAGTATTTCTTCATAGCTGCCTGGAAAAAGTCACTCGCACCCTGACAAGCTCTGCTTTTCAGCACAAATTAAAAGAAGGGAAAAAAAAGCGTGAAAGGGAAAAAAAAAAAAAAAAAAAGAAAGAAAGAAAGGGCAGGCGGTGCCTGCCCGTATTGCCACAGAAGCTGTATTTCCTATCGGTTTGGCGGATAGACAGAAACAGATTTCTGCTCTGTGACTAAACACGTCCGGTTTGAAGTTTCTATCAAGTAAACAAGAGGGCTGAAGAAGCAGAAGCCGCTGCTGCCTGCCATGGGGACGCTCCCAGCGCGGGCGGGCGGGCGGGCGCGGGGCTCGGCCGTGGCGGGGCAGTGCCCGCGGGGGCCGGAGGCTCTGGGGACGCGGAGCGGCCGCGGGCAGGGCCGGGCACCGCGACCCCGGGGCTGGCGTTTAAAAGCCTCCTCCTTCCCGCCATTTTGGACGCTTCCCCTACCAAGGGGGCAGAGGGAAACTTCAGAAGTCCCTCAAGAGACCTGCTGGGGGGGGGGGTGGGAGGGAAGGAAGGAAAGGAAAAGATAAAAAAGGAAAAAAAAAAAACAACCGAAGAAAAAACTAGTCCCGTTATTAGGGAGAACATGTGTTAAGTTTTATTCCGCGTTCAGGTGAGGGCTCGCAGCGGCGAGCACATGCCCAGGAGCCGGACACCCACCGGGGTGCGGCTGCCCGCAGGCGGCGACCCCCGGCCCCGGCGGGACAAAGCGTTCTCCCGCCGCCGCCCCCGTCCCCCCGCGGCGGGGGGGGCCGTCCCCATGCCCAGCCCTGCCCGCTCCGGCCGCCATGAGGCGAGGCAGCCCCGGCCTGCGCTCCCTCCCTCCCTGCCGGCCGCGCCGCCGCAGCGGCGGTGTCGGCGGGAGCGGCCGCCATGGCGCAGGCTCCTGGCGGAGGAGGTCACCCGCCGCCGAGCCTCCTTCCATTTTGTGCGCCGAGGAGCAGAGCCGGCCGCTCCCCACCCCCCCGCCGCCACCACACCCCCCGCGGCCGGGCGGGGCGGCGAGCCCGGGCGGCGGGACCCCCGCCGAGAGGGGCCGCGACGGGGCCGGGCGGCGACCCCCGCCCGCGGGGGCGGCGGTGGCAGCGCAGCCCGGGCGGCGCGGAATGGCCGCTGTGGCGTCGCCCGCTGCCGCCGCCGCGCAGAGAACATGGCTCCTTCCTCCCTTCCCTTCCCTTTGTGTGAGCGCGCCGCTACCCTGGCGCACACGCTCAGCCATTGCAGCCGGGGGAGGGCGGGCGGGAGACGGGGGGAGGTGGGTGGGAGCGGGGGGGAAGAAGATGGGGGAGACTAGCGCGCTTTCAGCGCCTACCCAAGCCCCGCCGGCGCGGTAGAAGCCCCGGTGGGGACCCCCGCTCTCTCCCTCGCGTCGCCGAGCTGTGCGGCCCCGGGGCCGCCAGCCCCGCGTCCGGGCGAGCGGCGGCTGCTGGAGAAAAAAGTTCCCCCGAACTGCGCCCCCGCCCGCCCGAGCGCCTCCTCTGCTGCTCCGCGCCGCTCGCCTTGTTTTCTCGCTCGCGGCTGCCGTCAGCCATGTTACAGCCGGGCGGCCGCGGGGCCAGCGGCGCCCCGGCCCGCGCCCCGCTTCCCCGCGCTCCCCACCGCCCCGGCGGCGCGGCGCGGCCCGCCCGGAGCCCCCGCCGCCCCGCCGCCTGCCCCGCCGCCGCGGCGACGGCTACGGCGAGGTACCGTGTAAGCGGCTTACGGCGGGGCACGGCGCGGCCCTCGCCCCCCGCGGCGGGCGACCCCCGGCCGCTCGCCCGGCTCCCTTCGCCCGCCTGTCTCTCCCCACCTCGCTCCTTTGCCTCCCGCCGCCCCGCTCTCCCGAAGTCGCCCGCCGCCCCCGCCCCGCCCCGGCCGGGGGGCTCGCCGCCCGGGGAAAGGGTCTCCCGGGCACAGCCCCGCTCGCCTTTGTGTACGGGCGTCCGAGCCGGCGCTGCCCCGCGCTCCGCGGTCTCGCAGCGGTGGCGGCACGACGGCCGCCGCCGGCTCACCGCCCGGCTGCGAGCGGGCGGGCGAGCGGGCGAGCGCGCCCGGCCGGCCCAGCGGCCCCCGGCGCGTACTCACCCGTGTCAGACAGAGTCGGCACGCAGCCCTCGCTCGGCCCCGAGCCCCAGAGACGCTCCCGCGGCCGCCCGCCCGGCCCCAGCGCTGGCTGGGTCGCTGTGCAGCCCGGTGCACCGCAATGGCTGAGCGCGGGATCGATACGCAGCCTCCTCACACTCGCGGCGCTGGTAACATTACTCTCTGCACAGCCCCGCGCCCATTGGCCGCCGCCAAGCCGAGCGCCGCGCCGATTGGCCCAGGCGCTCCCATTGTCCTGACCAGAGCGCGCCGCGGGTTGGGCGCGCCGCGGGACACGTCACCGAGCAGGGAAAGGGCGCGCAAATATAAAAGTGAGCGCAGGGAGCCGGGCGGCGGCGGGGCCCGCACAGCGGCGGCGGCTGCCCGGCGCTGCGCTGCCGCCTGCCAGGGGCGCGGGCCCCGCCGCCCCCGCCGCCGCCCCCGCCGACCCGGGGGGACCGTCAGCGGCCGCCCTGCGGTGAGGAGCAGGCCGCCGCCGCCTCGTGCCCCCGCGGCCGCGCCGTCCGGGCGCGGAAGCCGGAGCTCAGCGGGGAGCCGAGCCCAGCCCGCGTGTCTCGGCTCCTCCTGCCCCGCTCCAGCCGGCGCACGGGGCTCCGCTGCCGCGGCGGCGCGCGCGGCTCTGCCCCCTCCCCAGGGCTGGGGGACGTTTGTTTTGTTTTGTTGTTTCGTGGGTTTTGGGGTTTTTTTTCTGTTTCCACAAGTGGCTTCAGCACCTGCATGAACAACAGTCAGAAGATACTGGCTCTCTCCATAACCTCCTGGGTGACAAGGAGGGGTCCGCAGCGGTCAGGCAGCGCCCCCCAAGCTCTCAGCAGCTGGTGCAGCGATGGCCTGGCGCCATCCCGGCCATCCCGGTGCCAGGGGCGCGCTGAGCCGCACCTCACCTGTCCCTCGCCGCTGCTCCTCTCTGCTTTTTTTACTGTCACTTGCACCGCACGAGGCTGCTGTACAGGACTAGCGAACAGGAGAAATAACCCTTAACAGCAGCTTCGCTGTTTACACTCCTTTATTGGTGCGAACAACCTGGGAGGAGCGCTGCTGTGAAAAATCCAAAACCACTGATCTGCACCGAAAGTCAGTGGCAGCGCACTTATTGTAGTAACACAAACTCGAGTGAAGAGAGGTATACATTGGCCGCAAATATTCGAGTGTAAATAGCTGATTTTGATAACCGCTTAAGTATCATTCTCTCTCAAAATCTATCCATGGAGTTTTGGAAGGGTCTGTGGTCTGACACACAAGGGATAGCAATGGTTTTGCGAGGCATGGTGCTTCATGGAAAGCAAAGATCCTTCTAAACAAAGACCCTAATTCCAAAACTGCCTCATTATGAAGAAGTGCTGGTAGACATATGAAGACAGTGATTCTGCTACCTGAAATCATGCAAAAAATACATGAATAATAAGGAACACTAGAGTTTCTGTCTCAAGGAAAGGTTTTGTTTGCAGTTTGAGTTTTTTTCTGATTTGCATTTAAAGTTTAAACCTTTATAAGAAAACTGTAAAAATCACTAGTATTTATGTAGTCTAGTGTGCAGAAGCTGATAACTTTGCACATACTGAACTTTTAAGGTTTCTTCTGTGAACACCAGACCTGAAAGGAAAGCAAAGTAATGCTTTTATTTCTTGCTCTTGTCTAGAGCTAAACCTTCAGTGAAAGGCAAGTGAGGAGAATTTGATTATGTGACATACTCCTGTGAGGGTTTTCCTTCATCTCTGTTATATGCTCAGGCCTGTACAGGTTTGCGCAGTACAGTGGGTTTCTTCTGCAACCCTTGATGACAGAAATACAAAAGAATTTACTCATCAGTTGCAGACAGCAGCATTTTTTACGGAAGCAATATATGTTTCTTCTCTTGTTCATGCTGTGCCACATCCCTTCTGATACTTCACAAACGTGCCGCCTTCTGCAAACCTCACTGAAGTTCAAATCTGTTTTAAATTACACTCCGCTAGACAGGTGCAGTCACTGAGATCACTTGGGTAACACAAAACACCTTTGACTTCTTGCACACGAGCTTTGCCCACAGAACATTCGGGTCACAACAGCCCAGTACGACTGCTCCAGGAAAAAAAGTGTGTAGCTGCAGAGGAAGTTTCAAAACCCCTGTTTAGTAATTTTGGTGTTTTGCAAACTAGGGTATACTTTGGGAAAAGACACAGATTGGCTGTCATACTGCAAAGCAAGAGTAAAACTAGGATTTCTACTAGATACATGTTTTCAAATACCTCAATTTTTAGGATAAAAGTCGTAGCTACTTACTTGGAAACCAGTAGAAACGTTTGTAAGGAGCTTTTTGGTTCAGCTTCTTTTCCATGTAAGGCAAGCTGAACTTGAATGGAAACATCAGCTATACATTATCAACCTTTTTTAAAAGCATCCTTTTGTTCCCCAGTTTTCTTTAGAGGTAACAGAGGAAGGCCTCTCCAAAGACAGGACTGTTATTCTTAACAATGTATTGCTGAGTAGGAACAGAAAAGTTCCAACTGAAGTACGAAAAAAGTTTTTAATAAAATTTTCCTCTCACTTGCTGTCATCCCCCATGTAGCTCACAACCAAAGGCTTCTAGCAAACACAAACTAGCATGGAGAATTCCAACAAGTACAGACTACCTGGTTGGCAGTGGAGCCTGACAGAGAGAGAGGTGCAGAAATCTCATTCTCCCCCATTCCCAAAATAACTGAAACACGCTGGTGACACTACTCCAGCAGAATTTTTGATGAACTCATAGTATATAAAGAACATTAGAAAGTTTCTTCCCACTTTAGTGCTGTGGTTGCTGACAGAGGTAAGAAAACAGACCTGCATGAATTCCAGAAGTCACAGGATGTGAGGCAGCACACCTCCTGTGGGGCAGGAACATGGTTCTTCCATGCCCCCATCTTCTCCTGCAAAATGTGTGTTCTGTGAAGGACACTGCTTACTCCCCAGTGGGATTTGGCAGGAAAGCAGATGATTTCATTGCTTGCTTTGACAACTAAGAGATTCAGTGTCATCACAGGACCTCCAGATTTTGTTACTCTGTCGTCCCTCCCAAGGAATAAGATCATTGTTTCTTTGGGTCAAAATTATTAGACTATTACAGTGAAAATGCCATAGTAACAACTAGCTTGTCAGTCAAATCCAAAGCTACTATTAGGCTATTTTTAACAAGATTTGAAAGCCTTTCTCAACAAAAAAGTTACATTTTCAGCTCAAAATGAGAGCAAAACATCTGTGGAGACAGGGCACCTGGGCACAAGTACTTCTGATGGAGCTGCTGTAATGTAGATTGTCACTGTTGCTTTTGAACGCTTCCATCCCTACAGCGGCAGGGTTTTCGCAGCGTATTTGAAAAAAAAGCCCTGGCCATATTTGCCCTTTTCCTGAGGCTGCAGTGCCAGCCTGTGCACAGCCCAGATGAACACAATTCTCAGTTGCTCATTAGATGCAGACTTGCAGCCAATCTTTTCCTCTGGTGTCTTATTTGAAATCTTCAGGAGATACAGTTTAAATATTTCCTTAAAATCATTTCTGGAAGACAAAGGCTCGGTTCAAAGGAATGAGACTCAGTATGCCTGCAAACAGTACCAAAGGATGGAACCTGATTTGCTTTACCTTTCTCTCTGGATTTGCTCACGTTGTGTCAAGTAATCTGCGTAGGCTGCTATCCCTCTTCTATCAGTGAGCAGGGTTTCAAGTGGCTTTTTGTCCACTCCCCATGGATGAGTGGCTGGCTGACCCAGGTGTGTAAGTGGTAACTGTGGAGCAGTGGCAGACAGGCAAGGTAACCTCAGCTGACTAAAGGCAGCGGGCTGGGAAAGGCAGGCAGAGAGCAGGGATGGCACCGGGGCCGCTGCAGCGTTTTCCTCCCCAAGCTTCACGTGTGAACCAGCTGATTTTTGTTGACATGTGAGCCCTGAAGACAATTCCATCGTTTCTACAGCTGATACAACTTAAATCAGGGTCAGTACTTACACAGTGCTTTTATCCACAAAATGGGTAACATGAAAATTCGTACACTTTTTGTGGAACTAGCAGAGGTATGGCAAAGCATCCAAGTAAACAGGTTTTCATAGCAAAAGCATATACCCACACTGTTCAGCTCAGAAAAATGGTGAAGATACATCAGTATGGACTTTGCCTCTGATGATCAGTATACTATGAACATTTTTTAAAGTGAATATGTGTATAGAAAGTAACCATTTTATGGTAAGATTAATAGATTTACTCTTATGAAATATGGTTCCTTCAGCATCTTATTCCTTATGCATAAGTACATAACTTCTTTAAGTGCCTCTATGAAGCTCTCAATGTGCAGTTTCAGACAGATGGAACTGTGTTCAGCTTCAACAGCAAAAAGGAGTTCAAAAAATGTTCTTTCAGGACTGCACTATTTCTGAAATCGCTGACCTGCTGAGATGCTTGCTTTGCTGAGAACACAACATGCCGTGCAACATCCACTTACCTCTTCAACTTTCTGGAAACATGGCATCGAATATTCAGTCCCCTCCAAAATCTCCAGATCATTTATGTATTGTACACTCAAGCCTACCACTGTGATAAGAGTTATCAGCTGCTTCTAATAAACCCAAAATGCTTCTGTCCATCTTCAGAGACACTACACTAAAGGTGTTAGTACTTCATCTACCTCACTCCAGTCTAGAGGTGGGTAAGCTCCTGATGCTGACACCACTGTTAGACTTCTACACCTCAACACGCAGAATCCAACCAGGCCTAAGATGATGAAAAATACCTGAGATGCCCTTCCTTCCTATTTTATCCAGCCCAGAAGATTCAACAGGATATGATTTCTCACAGCCAGGACTCCTTTAGACAGACCTCAATGCTCCATGTCGAACTGGAAAGATTCCTAGAGCTATGTGTAGTACTGGGACAGAGCTACTATTTCCTTATCTACATGTTTTCTGAAAGTACATGACATAAACATCACCTGACCTGTACTCTGATCCTTTATACGGGACTGCGACACAGACTAAAAAACCATCTGGATATGAAGATGACTCCTTAATGCCAACTCAGTCCCTGATATTAGAAATCCTAGCACAGTCTTATTTCCACAAACCAAGAAAATAATGTGGATTTATGGGATGCTGATATCCAAAGAAACAGGATGCAGCACACATCACTATCTAGTAACTAACTACCCAGGACCTACTGTGGATGTAGACTGCACACAAGCAGTTACAGAACTGCTGGAGGAAACAACCCTTTGCTCACAGCTTCAAAAGGGGAACTTGCATAGTTTGACAGGACAGTCTTACCCTTTTGCTGAATATGCCAAGTGCACATGGGTGTCACTGAGTAGAGTCTGTCTCATCCCTTACAATGCAATGGAGTGTTTCTCATTCATTCAAGAGGTTGTCCACACACTCAGGAACTTTATAAACCTGCTAACTTCCACTGGAGATACAGGTGCTCAAGGAAGACTACAAGTACTACAAGTTATCAGTGTATACCATTCACTAGGGAGGGCAAAGAACATATCCTGGAAGAGCAGAAGCAGCCTCAAAAGATTCTTGTCCTTTCTCCATTTCTCTCCTTTCTGTCCCCTTTTTCTTCTCTTCTTTTGTCCACACTCCTGTGCAAACATAAGCTGAAAAATGCATTCTGGCAGCTGTACTTGCTCTCCAAATAGTCATCAGTAGCATTATTTAATGGCAAAGTAGTTTTATAGCCAGACCCCCCTCCCCCCACTTCCAAAAGAGTTTTCCAGTATGTACTGCACTGCACTGGGTGCTGCATTGGTCAAACATCTACCATTACATGCAGCCATAGCAATTTATTGCTGGTTCAGGAAGGAGGATCACCTCTTAATTGGTTGTTCAGAGAAAAGAAGTCAAGCTAGCATTCTCACAGAGACTGTCTCCAGCTTCTATCGTAATAATCCTGTTTCTTCTACCATCTTCTTTCCCAGTGATGTCATCTCCTTTTTTAATGGTTCTATTCCAAGATTTCTGAGACTCAGGAGAAGAAACTGAGGCAACCTAGGATGTAAGAAATCACATACTTTACACTGACTAAGCCTGTGATACCAAAAAGCATTCAAGGGAATGCCCACTTCTCTTGCCTTTTCCAATAGCAGATGGTTGTTTTGAAAAGGGCTCTGTGAGCTTATCATTGCAGGGGGACAACTTCTACCCCAAGCCACCTCAGTGTTACCAAAATCTTAGTAATAACTTTTTCATTAACACACACAAACTTGTAGTCTAAATCTATTTAGCTTAGCACTTTCTTAACTAGAGGCCGTTTGTCTTGCTATTCAGTCCTTGTTCACCTTTACTTCTTTTCCACAAGTTTTAGAGGATTCTAAGTCTCTTGTGTTACTTTAAATCTTTTTTCTTCCTCATTTACCATGTTTCCATGAACTTTCATTTTGCTGAAACAAATGAAGACCCTTGTGGAATATGCCCCAAATTTCACAGAGGGAATGCTGCCACAATGGAAAGATGCATTCTTTTCAAAGTCAAAACTCAAGTCAGTTTGGACAGAAAGTCGATGTGGTGACCTCAAAGTTTTGTCAGACACAACATTAGACAAACTTGCATTAAACTAATGTGCAGCACCGAGAGTTTAAACAGTCTTAAGTTGAATTTAATGAAAATCTGATGGTTTCCAGGAGGGATAAATGCGGGGCTGGGAGTGCAGATTCAATTCAGATGCTTATATGCATGATTTGCATGAAAGTCATTGGGTAGGCTGAGATGTTTTGACCAGACAGGCATCTGATTACTCTCCTTCGTGTAAATTTAACTTAACCTTGTCCTAAAGGATGGATGCAAATCAAAATAAATAGCCATCCCTTTGGAAAGAAATACTGAAGCAGTAAAACTTTCAAGAGCCTCTTTGAAGCTCTGGATTTTGATTGTTTGAACTTTTATATGACTTAATAGTGATAACTTTTATAACAAAAGGAGTTCTTAATACTATGTTATTTCTTCTATTTCGCCATAACAGATCACATAACTGTTCTTGGGTTTCCAAATATAAGCAAGTGGCTACTTATAGGATTAAATGGATGTAAGGGATATGTATATTCACATCCACTTACAGTCTCTATTTCCAGTGACCCACAACAGTGTGTTAATAACAGACATTTTTCATTCAATCCTACAAAATTTCTGCAAGTATGTATTACTATGCTAAACACAGCATGTAAGTTTTGATGTATTATTGTTGATTTACAATTAAAATTATTTTTCTTTTCACTTCTAGCTCCTTAAAAATCTAAACATAAATACTTTTGGCATCTCTCCTGCACACCCATTTTTGTTGATTTGTGGATCACTTAAAAATATTTTAATATTTTTAAAATCATCCATCCTTTTCTGTCCTCTAATAACTACACTCAGATGTGTAGAAGTCATATTAGGTAGGGTTTTTTTTAAATCTGACCTGGCAATAACATCAATTTCTAACCATATTAACACAAGAGGAACTAAAAAAGTAATTTTACTTCTGTGTATGTGACTTGTAACACAGTTTTATGGCTAGAAAAGAGCCACAAAAATCATCCAGGAATGTGAAAAAATAATGAGAACCCTAAAAAGCGCAATCTGTTTAGCTTTTTCTTAAAACAAACAAACAAACAACAACAACAACAACAAATATTGAGAAGTAACTTGATTACAGGGTAAAAGCACCTTCCTGGGGAGAAAATAGTGAGTCCTACAGAGCTCTTTAATCCATCAGAGAAGGCATAACAAGAATCAATGACTGGAAGCTGAAGGCAAACAAATGCAAATGAAATAAGGTAGAAAATTTTTAGCAGCAGGCATGATTACTACTTGTATTATCCTAGTACCTGCAAGCCAAATCATGGATCAAGGCTCCATTAGGTGCTGGTAAAAAAAAACCCAACCCTAAACCAAAAGAAGACATCCAAAAAACAGAAAAAAAAACATTGATCCCTGCCAAAAGGTTACAAAAAGCAGGTAAGATGAAGTGACATAATAAATCAGTGATAATATTATCTGATATGACAGGCAGCAGTTTAAAGCCATGGTTTCACAATACGAAGTGTTGAGTTGAGATACAGACACTTGAGGTGATTTTGCTTATCAAGACTGTTTTGTCCCATTCCCACCATTTCTCTACAGCTATGAAATGCTGAAGACTGATCCTTATTTTAAAACAAAATCAATGCTAAAATCAGGGTTTTCATTTTTATTTTGCAACAAAATGCCAGTGGATACTTTTGCAAGTATTTTGATTTTTATGAATTTCTGTGATTGGGTTGACCAAATTTTCCCCAACAGTATTCCCATCAGTTCTTTCTACGGAACTTGCTGCATGACTTGTGAGAATATCCCAGAGAAAAACATGCAAAAGCAAAGCTTGAGATTGTTTTGTTTTCCTCATAGCAAATCACTAGGCTTAGTGACCAAATCTCAAGCACCATGCATAAAGTAGACATTAACAAAAACTGAAACTCAGACCATGGTCTGGAAAGGTTGCTCTGAAAAAAAACTTAATATGCTACCAAATTCTAACATAAAAGACAACAAGATGAGCTTGTGTTCCCAACACAATTGTTCTGGCACACACCCATCCTTGGTTGCTTACAAACACAATAGGCCACTACAACTTGACCAAGGAAGAAGATTAAAGGAGTAAGCCAAGAGCAGCATTTTCTATCATTAAAGTTTTTGCCATCTATTTGTGAGATCAAGGATCAGAAGGATAGCCCCTGAAATTCATTCTAGAGGGAACAGGGAGCATCTCCTCTTATTTTTCAACATGAAAATGTAGGAGAAAAGCTCACCTTTAATTTCTGTTTTTTCCTTTAAATTATTAGCAGACTATAGCAACACTCCCAATGTCTATAGCACTGAGAAGCTCTGGAAGAGCTAATTTTTGGGACTGAGAATGCTAAAGAGAAAACAAAAGCTAAAGAGCTGGGGTCAACACTCCACAAATAGTCCTTGAGACTTGGAAGCAAATTGGATATACCCATGGTGTTAAGCACCCATCCTTCTCCTTCTCTTCCTCCCTGGTGGTGGCCAGCCTCCTCCCAGTGGCTGATGTTCTGTGTTTCACTGAGCTGGATATTCACATTCACGTGCTAGAAGGGAATCAGTTACAACCAGTTCTAAAAGCTTTCATTTTTCTCTTGCTCCTTGTTAAAAATACTTTGAGCTATAGCTATAATAAGTGACATTAAAAGAACACAGCTTCATTGCAAAGTTTAAACACTTAAGAGCCTTACTCTGTGGCCTTGTGCACTGTGCTGAATTTGTCCACAGGACTGTGGCCTCTCTGTGTGTGCAGGACACAGCTCAGGAAGTGAATCAGGGCTGTGCATCAAATTAGATTATTTATTGGTTGGTACACGTGTTGCCCTTAGGAGTTCTGCCGAGAACAAGTCAGACAACTACAGGAAGACAGCGATGGGCATGTGGTTAAGGCAGTTGAATGCCACACAGAACACTCAGTTCTGCCTCTGCCTTCACCAGCAGCCCCTGTGAGCAAGGAGCAAGCCAGACCTCACACCTTGGCAGATGGCCAACCAACCTTGTCTTCCTCATTTTCTGGGAGCCCAAACAGAAACACCTTGGGCCTTTCATGTAGAAATGCAAAGCAGATTATGATAATGGAAGGTTTGGGTCTTGAGGGAAAATGGAGCCAGAGGCACAAGGTTAAAAGGCAGGAGAATCCATTTAATATCATTGACTTTACTACTGACTAAACAAGTGGCTCAGTTTTCTCCTTAGTCTAACAGGACAACGAAGCTTTTCTATTCTGGGAATATGCAAAACTTCATCCAATACCATGAAGCTCAGAATATCATTGTAATGAGCCTACAAAAACAAAAAACCTTTTTCTGATTCTCTATATAGAAAGGAAGTTTTGGATCTTTTAATCTCTTAATTATAATATACTGACTGCTACACACTTGCTTTAAAAATATATACAATATAAATACTAACATGTATAGAGATAGAACACATCTGTTTTTCCCTTCATACTCTATTTGTGATCATGTGATTTTTCATGAAAAATCACATATGAATGAAAATGAAAAATATGTGATTTTTCAAAGTCCTTTCCATAGCTTCTATCAGGGCTATAACTTTAGTATTCAGTGAAACTGCAACATGGAATAGGACAGGGAACAGTACTCATTGTCAACAAAAGGTATTCACTGGCTCACAAAAAATAAAAATATCTTCAGTCTCATTTGCATATTGTGTAACCACAGCCATAGGAACAGAAAAGCAACAGGAGAGCTAGTAAAAGGTAATGTCTTTTCCTACTTCTTTTATTACATCAGAGTATCATTGCATTGAAAGTTTGCAGTAATACTGGGCTACCAAGTTCACAAAGTAAAGTATGATACGTTATGTCCAGCAAGAAGTAAACAAATCTACCTACATCTGTAAAAATAACCTGAACAGTTTCAACAGTTACTCTGACTTAAAAATTTGAGTTAAGAGAAATACCACAATGATTGAAAACACAGGTGATGATCTCCTCCATTTTAGGTAGAAAGCCACTAAATGTAAAAATCTAACACAATAATCAGAGCAATCATTAGGTTTAGGCACACAACAGAACAGAAATATTTTAACAATGTCTGACAACATCCCAAGCACACAGCGAACACTACTAAAGTGGATGTGCATAAGACTCAAAGACAACACCATTTTAAAGGACAATTTTCGTAATTTAAGAAGCAAATAGAAGGAGAACGAAATAGAAATTTAGGTTCAGGCCTACAATCAGATCTTCAGAGTGAGAGCTTGCAGGGTCCCATGAACTTCGTCAGGCCCCTGGGCTATCGAGGTCCACTTGAACAAATCCAGTTGCAGGACTAGGACCTAAATATGTAAAAAGAAAAAGAATGAAATCAGGTAACACAGCCCACAGATCTAATTAAAGAGACACCAAACTAATCACAGAAAAATAATCTGAGTGCCTAGATCATGACAAGATCTCTATTTTTACTCTAAAATGCTGCAGCTACAGCAAAGGCGACAGTGATATCTTACACCAAGAGATTTATAGAGCATTAATTGATCACAGCACATTCCCCTTCAGGCAAACACAACTACCTGCAGTGTGTTTGCTCACCTCCTGTGTGCTGATGCTTTTTTGTTGTTATATGTAATTTGTTTTATTATTTTTAATAAAAGAGAGTGGTCTAAAATCAATAAAGGTTCTGTATTTATATTCATCAGCTCTTCATGTAGATTTTCAGCCTCTTAGTAACACGATGGCCAAAACTAAAATGAGATAATCTCCCCGTATTTTTAAGCATTGTAAAACTGACAGGAGGTAAATAATATTTCTAAAAGAAGTGTCATTGTTATGCCTGTCTGAAGGTTGTGAGAAGTTCTAGCTTGGCAGTGTGTCTTCCTAAGGTTTCAGTGAAACCCCATGGTAGCCTGCACCCAGTATCATACAACTGCTGATGAGAGAAGAGACTGTAGCAAAAAAATGCCTACCTCATAGTGAGGTTTGCCCACCGAAATGTAGATTTTAACACAACACTGCGGAGAGCTGTGTCATCCCAACTTCCACACCAGCACTTACCATCCACCCCAGGAAGGGGCCCATACTTCCTCTCTCCCTAAGGCTATCTCTCAGCTTGGGAGGCCATAATGGCCAACTCACCATGCCTGTAAATGTCATCACTGCACCTTGGACCTTCACTAGCATGAGCTGTTTGAGACAGCCAGACCAAAGCCAGAATGAATTGTCCATGAGTGTGATACCACTCTTCCTGATACTAGAGCAGAGTTATACCTTCAGAGATCAGCATGTAACCAGACAAACCAATATAAATACACCTTCTACCCCAAAAATGTTCAAGACAATGAACAATCTCTGATTACTTTTGTATCTCCTACAGGATGGCTTAAGATGCAGCAAGATCCTTTACATAAAAAAATTAATAAGTTTAAAAATTAACTCAAGATACATGAGGACATGAACATCTTAAATTCACTGAGACATTGATTTACCTGTAGCACTCACAGAGAGATAAGGATTCAAACTGCTATTATTTCTAGATAGGAAAAAATAATATTATAAACAAAGTCTTCCATGCACATGGACATTAAGAAGCCTTTTTTGCCAAGATGACACACTGACTTAGACCACTTACACATGAGGAAACCCACAGATATGCAAGGCAGATGAGATTTCCAAAATTTGTGAAGAAAGGAAATGTGTTTGTCTTTCTAGAATTGGTGTTAGCTCAGGACAGATACCAGAACCTTTACTCCCATTTTAATATTGAATACCCCGTTATATCCCACATGTATGTCTGAAATTGGCAAGTGGTAAAGAATCTACAACACTGGACCTCAAATATAGTGTCAGATGTTGATTATTTTATCTCCAGAGAGTTACAGCCTCAAACTTGTGGTCACTCTGTAGGCACATGGGGACTTGGGGGGAAGATGCAGCCAGCAGGGCTCAGCCTTGTGCAGGCAGAGGTCCCAGTCCCAGGGCCCAGTGTGCCTGTGGGGTATGTCTGCTCAATGAATTTATGATTCCACAAATTTTGGCAAGCAGAGAGTAATTTACAGCCTTATCTGACTATCACTGCTCTTTCCTTGAACAACCTGAAACTATTGATGGGCCATTAATATCAAATTCCTTGCCAGAGTTACATTTCCAAAGAAATGTGGGTTTTCATTTCTTTTCCTGAAGCTTTATCTTTTTAATCTGGACACCTAACTACTCAACACCTAAGACAATCTTTCTTCTTGCTCTTGCAAACATACCTTAACAGTTTAGATTTCCACACTTGGCAGAAATTTATTGAAAAACAACAACATCAACAAAAAAGCTGTTTGGATTTTTTCTTCAGGTTATGCCTCTTTAACACTAAAGCTGCCTCATCTCTGGTTTAACTTAGAAAAGCATAGAAACAATTCTAATTCACACCTGTTTGCTACCATGTCTGTACAACTACACACCACTAGAAAGTTAGCCAAGAGCAGATGTACTTCCTCTCTGTCCTTTCTCAACCCACAGGTTGTGAGTTCTGGTACATGCTGAAGGGGGAAGGAAGAGATGACTGTGGCTGGTATGGGACCTGGCTATAAAATTCTCAAGCAAACTGAAAGCTTCCTCCCCCTGGGGGGAATTCTTATATCATCAGGCAGAATCAGAATAAGGAACAGAATCAATTAATTATTGCTGAAATACTATAGGGTATTATTAGAAGACTTGACTTCATAATTTAATTGTAAGGAAATTACTGTATCTGTGTTCACCCAATGAAAAGATCAGTGCCTTCCCAGCAAATGCAAAATACATCTTTTCATGCTAGGCACCCCACTGTGACATTACAAATCAAACTCAACAATTTATGTCCAGTTCTTTGTGGCAGGTGGGGAAATATTCAAAGCAATATTATGTGGGAAGCAGTTGTAGGAGTGAAGAACATCAAATAATAAATAATACAATTATATCTGAGGACAAATCTTTACAGTTTTTCCTATGAGTGACTTAACTGTTGGTGACAAACACAAAACTGCACAGCTACACCATCTTCCTGCCTATTGCTCAGACATGTAACTCTAGCATCACCTTACATCCCAAAGATACTCCAAATCCCAAGATTCATATTCACAATTTGCAGATACTTTCAACACAACATTTCCAAGATGGTATTTTTCTTAATCCTCCCAATCAGCTAAAGTATTCAATCAGGTTAATCATCATCATCATGTTTTGATTCAGCGAGATTTTGCTCTATGCTTTTTGATTTAGCAACATTTTTTCTCTCTGCTTTTGACAAACACAACCTAATATCACACACATTCACTCAGAGAACTGCTGCAAAGACCCTTTTCCTAGTCAATCACTTGGAGAACACATCAGTATCTCCACAGCTCTCCCTGACTACTTCTGCAGCATCTACCACTTGTCTTCACTTTCAAGATCCATCCACACCTATTGCTCCTTAATCTTTGTCAGGAAGACAGCTGTGGTTTGCTCATGTTTGAAACCAGGCCAATTTTCATAAAACATAAAGCTGAAATGACCATTAGATCATACTGTCTAATTTGATTATTATGTTGTGTTTGGCTAAAACACTTCAAAAACCCTCCACTTTTTACTGATAAAAAAATAAAATTCAGGGATGCTTCTTATATCTCTTCCCTTGCTATTTCCCACCTGCCATTCAGTGTCATTCGGAGTCCAGTTTCCAGCTCCTCTCACACCCACATGGTGTATTTTCAAACCAACCTCTTGTGCTTTTTTCTGTCTTACACCTTATACTTTATGGAAACTCCCTTAAATATCTGAAAACATACTGCATTACTGTTGTTCAAAGCTTTCTCTGAAATTCAGCTTACTAACATGCCCCTACAGCCCCTATGAGCAAAATGTGTGATAAGTAGTTATATACACATCACCTGTTTTCAAATGTCTAAAGTAAGCAAGAGTGGGATGTAGGAGACAGATCCTACCCTACAGTAAATACAGAGAGGCTCCCTGAGAGAGATTTGGTTGAAGGAACTCCTGAAACACTGCAAAATGTCCTGTGAAGGAGTGTCTGCATATGCTGTGGAAATGGCCTAAGGAAATCAGTCTTTTGATTTAGTTACACGAGTTGGATCCCTAAAGTATGAGTGTTCCTGCTGACTACTAGCATTTCCCTTCTCCTCTGTGTATATCTTCTACTTTCAATTGTATTATATTTACATTGCAAAGATTTAAAATTGCAGATATTCTTTCCAGCACATCTGCATGATGCAAAGCATCATAGGAACAAGTTATTTTACAATTATACAAAAAATAATCTTACAGTGCTATACAGTATTTTATTAAACAGATCCTGATCATACAATTATCATAGCATTACACACATGTGCCTGGTGGATGATAAACTAACTTCAACTCTGGTATTTACTAAACTCCTCAATCCTATAATAAACACCTGGACTGTGTTCATGGCTGGCACCAGCTTTTTTCTCCCCACTGTGAATCATGGGCAAATCCTCAAGACAAATCAACATAGCTAAAAAAGCAGAGAAGGGAGAATAGGAATATTAGGAAGAGTTAGGGTATCAAGAAAAATTTATTCACATAAAGGGTGATTAGACATTGGAATGGGCTGCATAAACAATAATCAAAAGTCATACCAGGCACCATGTAAAAAAGAAAATAGAACAGAACAACTGCTACTGGTGATGATCTAGTTCTTGCTCCAGATAACAGAAAATAAGTTCTTTCAAAGCTCAGAGTAAGAGAAAAATGCCTCCTGAATCAAACAAACAAAAAAATGAGGACACTGTCAGTCATAGATCAAAATCTGACCAGGGAAAATATTGAATTAAATTACTTGATTTCATTATAATAAAGGCCATTAATAGCAAAGAGTTAACCGCAAAATGCTGAAAAGGATGTATTTGCTCCTGTATTATGGTACAGTCATTAATAATTCAGAAACTGGGGCAAGTATCATGGCATAAAATCTGCAGTTATTTCAGTTACTCAGAATCAAGGAAAATTATTTATCTAACCAAAATTAGTAAGTGGACCCCAGAAACACTAAATCAAGTTTAAATTATGATAGATAGATAACAGACACATATTAAAATAAACCCAATAAAAAAAAAAACAGTCTGTGTTTTATGAGGTTTCAAATTAAAGACACAACTGTAAGGAAATTAGTGAAATAAAACTTAGGCACAGGGAGGGTAACAGTTACCTACAAAGTCTCCAGATAAATTGATGTTAGTGACTAACATTTAGTCTCCCATAGATTTAATTTACTCACAATCTTACGTTCACTTACTCACAGGCACTGACACTTACCTGTTTGAAGGTCTGGCCAAGACAACTTTCATGAAAAACAAAAGACAAGGGCCACCAGCTATGAAGTTCTTGCCCCATTTCAGGAGTTATTTTAATTATCAATATCAATTAGACAAGTCATATAATCATAACATGGTTTGGTTTGGAGGGGACCTTAAAGATAATCTAGTTCCAACCCCCCCTGCCATGGTTAAGAACACCTTTCACTGGACCAGGTGCTGAAAGACCCATCCAACCTGGCCTTGAACACAGGGATTGGGCATCCACAACCTCTCTGCGAAACTTGTTCCAGTACCTTACCACACTCACACTAAAGAATTACTTCCTAACATCTAATCTAACTCTATCTCCTGTCAGTTTGAAGCCATTAACCCTTGTCCTATCACTACATGCCAGTGTCAAGTGCAAGGAGCTGGTAGGATTGCACCTGTTTAATGGAAGTCAATCATTAGATCAGTTATCCCGTAATGGGAAAACACACCAGTTCCTTTGGCCTCAGGAAAGAACCAGGGCCCACTTCAGCAGTTTCTGCCCAACACACCACTACAATTAAAAAAAAAAAAAGAAAAAAACCCCCAAAACCAATTAAAAACAACAAACAAAACCAGGTAGCTTAAACAATGCAAGTCAATTAGAAGAAAACCAGTGTAATAGGATTATAAACATCAGTGCTGTGACCTTACCAGAAAAAAAAGTCCCATATGAGGAACATATGGGAACAGGTCACTCTTTCTCCAAAAGGATACTAAAGATACGGACAGGGTTCAAGTGTGACCAGTAATAAACATAGAAAATATCCTATGAAAAGAAATTGGAAAGTTTCAAATTGAGAATATTACGCATGGACATGTAAAGTAATTGCTCTAGAGAGGTCAGATCAGACAGTTGCTACCTTACAACACAAGAAAATATACAAAGAAACACTGCAAAAGTGTGGAAAATTCAGATCTGAGCAGAAGAAATGTTTTTTTAACATCATATATAATGCATTCATATTGATTATCATGGAAATTCAGTTATTCGTCTAAATACAATGTCCCTATCAATGACAGTATAAATTAAACCAGTTACTATATAGAAAAGTCAGGAAGCAACTTTACTTGTAGTTAAAATCAACTGAAGCATTAGGAGGTATTTACTAGTCAAATGGAAAACTGTATTATGGTTTAAGCAAACATGATAATCCCTATATAAAAATATAAATTAAAAAAAGTAATAGCAACTTGATTTCATTATTGAAATTCTGTTCACAATCTCACAGTAACTCCTCCTTACAGTTTGCATTAAATACTACTAATAGCTCATTAAGAACAATTGTTGTTTTTAGAAGGTTCTGAAACAACTAAAGTTCGGACACATTAAGCTTTTATGTGAGCAGCAAAGGCAAATACATGAAAATTTTAAACCAGCATGATTAGGAATTTGTTTACTCCATCACTTCAGGTTCTATCTAAAATATATTTTTCCCTCATTTCCAATCACAGCCAGTGTCTTAGGAGCTTGTCTGTTCTTCAAAGACCTGATATTGAACAGTGTTCCCTTTATCACTTTTTTAAAGAATTATTTTAACAGGGATTCTTATCACAAATCTTGCTAACAAGCACCCAAGAACTGACTACTTACCATTCACCCACAGACAAGCGAGCTAGAATTAGCTTAAGCACTGAACCCTTAGCACACCACAACTCTACTGTTTGGTTCTCTTGATTAGATCATCCTGATTTAATTTGAAATGCACATTGTCACTGCACATATTAAGACCCACACTGCCCTGTTGTATTAGCAATTACAAAAACATATATAACATTATAACCTATATAAAACATATACAACATTTTAATTTTCCATCAAAGAGCAGAGTGTTAATTTTATTAGGAAAGGCATGGTAAAAATGAAAGAGAGCATAAGGATGTGGTTTCATATATTTTGGTTGATTATTTCCCATCGTATCTGGGAAGGTAAAGAAAATATTATATTGTCTGGAGGTGGGAGAGAAGGAGAGGCTGCCAGCACTGTCAGTACAAGGCTGGGCTTAGTCAGGGGCTGGGTCAGGTAAACAGGGCAGAAGTAAAAGGCTGAAGCATCACACAGCACAACAGACAGCACAAGTGAAGACTCATACATCAATAATATAGAGAGCACAAAGAACCAGAATGATTGTCTATCTTTCTGGAACTCTTCCTTGGATAGAGAAATTACAGCTTGTACTAGGACACAAGGAACTGAGAGATTTAAAGAGCTACATCAACTTTATGTGGTGATACTTGCATGTAGGCTCTGGTTGTGGTAGAGAAGGGAATTTCAGCTGTGGGTCTGAGAAGACCTTACTGCCAGCAATGACAGGAAAGCTGTCTGGAATAAAAGCAATGCAACAGCTTACGGAAGGGCTGTATAAGATTTCTGAACCCAAAGGCAAATTATTTGTGCTCTGAAAGCAGCAAACCTTTCACCACGATACTAAGAACATAAAAATTATTCTCCTTGGGTAACTTACTCTGTTTTGCTGTTTTCATGGGCTGTGTATTTGAGTGCAAGAACTGTCACTTGGCAGATTTACCTTTCAGTTGTACAGTTTCTACCTGTGATCATTTTAATAACACATCCCATTAACAAATACTGTCACTTTCTAAAATAAAAGGGACATTTTGCTTTTCTAAAGCTATTATATGCTTGATAGTATGTTCTGAATGTACATAACTTGAAATACACGTCATTGGACATTTACCTGCAAAGTTGCCCCATGCTTTTTTTCCTTTTAAGTAGAAGGTGGGCAAGACCAATAAACTAAACTCATGGGAGAAAAGGTATAAACTTAGTTCATTTAGATGTAAAGAATTTCTCGTTAAGGACACTGCTTATTCCAACAGTACCAAAGTTATTTATTTGGGAATAAGAGTTTCTGGACTGAAACAGACATTTCTGAACTTGTTGTTGATGATTAATGTACAGTTTAAGAAAGCCATTACTTTGTGACAGGCACTACAGAAGCCAAGTGTCAGATAATATATCAACTTCTGCTCCACTCTAATTCTAATTTAATGGTTAGAACTCTTATTCTTACGGTCTTGTTTCACATATTATACTACAAAGAGTTCAGCAGGATACACAGTAGTTGCTGTAAGTCTTGCAGTGCGAATATCCTGTAGGCATTAAATTCGACGTATTTTAGCATTAGCCAAAGCAGGTTTTTGAACGCGAACACGTGCCACAATCTCCTGCATAACCACCGAAGGAAGAGCTAAGTTTCTGCTCTAAATGAACAAAAGAAACCTGACATGAAGCCAGCGTGGAGCCGCGGCTGGGCCGGCGGGCAAAGGTCCCTCCAGCCCGGGGCCTCCGGGAGCCACCTGGGGAGGGAGGGAGAGAGGGAGGGAGCGGGGAAAGAGGAAAGCACGACCCGCCCGATCTTAACGCCGCCGAGCCCGGGCAGGAGCCTCTCGCCTCCCGCCCCGGCACCGAGGCGATGCCCGGACCATCCCGATGAGGAAATTCCTGGCCGCGCTGGCTCGAGGACAGATCTCACGGGGAACACCCCGAGGCCACTCGGACGTGCTCTTGTGCACCACGGGCCGTGTGTGCCGGTAACCGGCAGAGCTGAGCACTGCCGCGGGTGAAATCGCCTCCCCTCCCCGAGAGAAAAGCAGCGAAGGCTTCCACGGGAAAAGGAAGAAGACGGTACCAGCAGCCCCTGACATCGATGCTCCTTCTATACTTGTAAGAAACCTTGATTTGTTAGTCAAAACTCAGCCCTGAGCTTTACCTGAGAGCTGCTCATCTTCATCACGTAGTACAGAAGAATGCTCTGGAACAGGTGGGAAAGTGAGAGCAGGACTAAAACTGTACATGCTGCAGCAGACACGAGCACGATTCCAGGATGTCTCCCGGCAAACAAAAGAAGGCTCTTGACAAGCCAAAGACTAGGAAGAGAGGAGGCTGCAAGAAGAGGTCTGGCGAGGCAGCTTTTACACCTGTAGATGTGGAATACACCAGCATGTCTGCTTTCTGGCTTGCTGTTGTTACTACAGTCTATTAAAAGCAAATACAGCTGTACAAGATCACCACCCTCTGCACCTTCACACTATTCTTTCAAACACCTCAGCCTGGCCAGAGCAGTAATTTCTGATGTATTTTCACTTTGCTACCTCCTTCTTCTTGCCTATACATCAACACCACTTGAAGACTAAACAATTATAGAATTGTTAAAACTTTATATGTTTCAATACCATTTTAGTGAGACATCCTTAAGTGACCTGAGATGACTTGGTCTGGGAGTGCTAGAACAGCAAACAAGATTGAGACAGTTGCTTTTATTGCTTTCCAGTGTTTCCTGTGGAATTGCAATCAATTTTGTTACCAGTTGCACATAGTTTTCATTAATGTGACTAGTCTTGCTGCCAAAGCTGACAAGGGATGGGACAGACAAGCTTCCCATCAGTGAAAGTAGAGTTAGGTGAGCAGTGACAACCTCCTCACGAAAACAAGCAGGGACACACACAGAAAAAGCTGCATCCAATGTACAGCCATGAGTAACGCTGAGTGAAAAATTCATATTAAAGCGTGGTCTTCCCATAAACGCATCTGTTCGCTTCGGCATAAACTCCTCCACTACATACTATGCATGACAGAACATGACCATTATTTAAAAGCCAAAATACCTGACTTGTGATATGTTTTATCTATCCTGTCACAGCAATCTTTCTTGCTCCTATCAAAACCACAAAACAAAACCACAGAACAAAAATTCTGGAGCCGTACACATACTTTCACTATATAAATCAATGCAGGCTTAGAGTTAACACCACTATAAGGCACATGAAAAAAGCTCAAATGTCCTAAAGACTCAAAACAATATCAAAAAAGTCTTACTTCATATACTTTTCAAAGCCTTTCTTCTCACTGCTGTGAGTGCACATCTCTCTCCCTATTACAGATACTAAAGAACCTGGTCCTAGCAACATTCTGATGTGAAGCTTCTATAATGTAAGTGATAATTTGTGTGACTTCATCAATTGGTAAATCTATTTTGTCTTTCACATTCTTATTAAACAATAAAAAATCAAATGGGTAAGAAAGACAAAATTCAAGGAGAGCTAAGGTAATTGGGTCCAACGGGTTCAATCTAACACTAATTAATGTTTTCACAATGTGGAGAGCATTAGATCTGTGCTATCAACTTCCAAAATAAAACAATTTCTGAATCTGTCAAAATACTTTAAAAAATGCACAGGTGGCAATGCAAATCAGATACTTCCGTAGCCTCTCATCAAATAATCCAGAAATGAATACAGTGAAACTGTACCACCTTGTTAAAAGGAAAAAAAAACAACTAAAAATTACTATTTCTCAGTTCCAACTTGGGCTCACAAGACAGATGTAGCTTACAAACTCGGCAAATCAGCAGTGTGAAAAAGAGCAATCAGACATGGTAAAACACAGCTTCTTGAAAGAACATACACTCAGTAATTGCTAGCACACGCATCCGAAGTGCACAGAACTTCCCAAGGATTCAAACGGATATGAGCATCTTCCACATTTTTATGTGCAATGGCATCAAGTTTCACTGTGGGCTGCAGTAGCCAGGGCATGCCTTGAGGCTGGCACGTTCATTTAACATGACTCATTCAGTGTGGAAACAACGTAACAGAAATATCCACAAACCAATGAATTGTGAAAGAACTATAACATTTTCCCCCTCAGGCCTGCACCTACTAAAGTGTCACAAATAAAATTAATATCACAGAAATGATTCAGCAAAAGAGGAATTAAGCACTAAATGACAGTCAACTCTTTTACAAGTCAATAATTTAACTGGTTTTATTTGAAACCGTACCAGTCAGTATAGTTATCTCAGAAAAGATCAACAAAAAAGGACACTCCAGACTTGACTTTTATAACTGCTGCAGCTACAGATAAGATACTTCTAAGACATGGAAACTGCAAACTAGGTTTTTCTTCACTGATATCCTCCTTCAGAATCTGAGGGAATTTAAAACTAAGAACTTAATCACCACTTCCTTAGCCCCCTCTTCCCTCACCCCTCCCCCCAAAAAAGTTGGTTTAAAATATAAATGAGATAAAATAATTAACCAAACACTTGACATGCAATGAACCTGAGTGAAAGATTAGCCTGGCAAGAAAAAAAAAAAAGTTGTAAGCAGCCTAGCTTCCCCTCCATTAGCTTCTTACTACATTAGCCCACAGAATCACAGCAGTCAAAAAAACCATTTATAAGTACATCAAAGCAGGTATCTAAGTTTACATTCATATATCTACCATGCATATTTGTCCAAGTGCAGTTAAGGGAACCTAGTATGACCCTAAATTTAAGTTCCTGATTTGTGTTTCATATTTTGGCACTGGAATGAGTACATAGTACTTTGAGGGCCAGATATTTTCTCCCTCCCACCTTGAAAGTAAAAATGAAAAACTGAGTGTTACAGAAAGGGATATTAAATAGTCACTCTTAGTCACCTTCCTTGACAATCTAATTTCAAATAAAGAGACTGCTTACATTCATCTTTTTAGGTCTAACTTATGCACTTACATCAGACCTTTGGAGTGTGGCCACAGACCTCTCAGGAGTTCACCTACCAGGCATTCTCTGTCCTTCCTCCCCCAGTATCTTAGTGAGGATGCTGTTTCAGTTAATGCTGTCCTAGGTACCTGTTATGATGTACATCTACACTGTGCAATGGAGTGCAGAGCAGCTGGGTTCTGTCAGCTTGGCTGGTGCTCAACCCCACGAGAATACACCCCTGGTTTTCCTGCTCTCACTGTGTGTCCACGGGAAGTATCTGTGTTAGCACAAGGATGTGTCTGAGCTCCTTATCCTTGCCTCTCAGCAGGGCTAAGGCCTGTGACAGGTCCGTTGTTACCACTCAGACATTAACCACCACCCCTCTGACCAACAGTCTATCCGATTAACGCCTAATCTGCTTGTGAATCAGCTCCTGAGCACCGCTGCTTTCTGCAGGCCATGACAAAATTACCAGTTCTGAGGTGTGTCTAAACCCTCATTTCACTGGAAGTAGCACACTCTGGAACAGCTATCTCAGCTATGAAGCTGATTCATCAGAAGAATGTGCAGTGTCTGTGCTGCTCTTTACTACAGAGCATATGCACATCTAGCACCTCAAAATGCCATTACCAAGAAGCTCCAAGAACTGCCAGCTGCCACCAGAGCAGTTCAGTATAAACCACCAGTGGGATTCAAAGAGTAGGAAGAAAAAGTGGCACAAATTCTTTGTTAATTTCAGTAAGTCAGTATATACACAGTAAGAATTTCCTTGGCTTTGGTGAAAATAAGAATTTTTGCTTAGGGAAATGTTGGCCTAAGTTATTTAAAATACTAAATTTAAAGGAATCGCTTCTACTACACTGCAGTAACAGTAAAATTTTCATTGGTGTTTTTATTTGCTCTGATTGTGCACATTATTTAAATGGTGTGAAACTTTCAACAAAGTAGTACAGTAACTTAGCATGCTGCCATATTTTTAACCCATATGAAGATTAAAAGTTTAGAGCTATGATTAATTCGTCAATAATTACATGTTTTGTATCTCCTGCAAAGGTGGATGCAATGCCTGTTAGAACATTCTCATGTGTAGTGGTGAAATATGCCATGAGAGATTATACTCTGAGTGAAAAAAGCTGGTTTTTTTTTTAAATGACAAATTTAAATATAAATGACAAATTCAAAAATATTCAGTTCTAAATATTCAGAGAAACAGGCTCTCAAACAGTGAGCCATAAACGGCCACTAACTCCCTCTCTAAAATAACTTACTTTTCTAAAAAGATGCTTTCACTATTTTTATATGCAAGAAGTCAATGCTAAGTAAAGTTGTTGTACAATGCTTCAGAATTTAAAATACTTCATGATATAGAACAATCCTCCTACTTTTCACATTTTAGAAGAAAATTTTATCAGACAAATCCTCAGAGAGACACAAACACATTTTACTGAGAACTATCACGTAATGTTTAATAAATTACATGCAAATTCTTACCAGAATGCCACTGCTTTTGAAGATGCCATATCCATTGTTATCCTCAAGATATCCATTCTTATTCATCATTAGTACCCTGCTTCCTTTGCATTCAAGCTTCGGAACAGATTTCTGACAAGCAACCCACACCTACCAAAATGGTTTCTAGAAAGCAAATTATATAGCTGTAAGACATGGAAAACAAACCAGCAATTTGCAAACCACTGCAAGTGCAATGCAAACACAGCAAATAGAAAATTCATTCCGAAACGTTCCTCCTATTATGCTGGACACTAATATAACCACAGCTGTAACATTATACTTTTAAATCACTGGTTCACCTATAGAAAAACTAGAAGAGCAAAATTCCTTTTTATCCCATGGAATCTCATATAGTTCATCTCATTAAGGGTGGTCATTTGCTCATGAACGATTTTTATAAAAGAACAGGATAAGGAACATTCTATATTCTAAACTATACTTAAGGTCTTCTAAGGACTTATGAAAATTGAAGTTCCATTTATGCTGGATAGAGCAAATACACAGAACAGTAAAAGGTCCTCGACCACATTAAAAAAACAAGTCTAAACAGGTAAGACAGCAACAGGGAAAAGTCCACACACAGCACAAACAGCAGGACTGCAGTAAATGTAACAGTAGTTCTACTTTGCAGGTGGCTTTTGCTTGCAAACAACACAGAAGGAGGTACAGGGTAAGGAGGGCATATTGGGTGGGAGGAAGCATATGTAGTATGCAGGAATGAAGCAGAAGTGAAGAGGTAGAATGGACAGCAAGAGGTGGAAGAAACAGTCAGTAAGCACAGGACAGAGATCACCTAATTAAAGTTAGTGAACATTCTCTAAATGGTCAAAGGTCCCTGTGCTTTTGGCTCTTTCTGTTCCTGGGAGTTAGTCTCTGGCAAGATCCTTTCTTTACTGCTCCCAGGCTTAGATCAGTATACTTAGACTTATTTTATACTTATTTTCAGTTCTTTTCCTCATCACAATCCCCTCCCCATATTTTAAGATGGGATCAAAGATCTCTCCCTCACCGGTAGCTTTTAAACAGAGATGATCTGAATCTACTCAACAATATCTGTATAGAACAAGCACCTGCAGATCAGCCCTATTTGCAAGTGATCCAAGTTCTAATATTCTGACTTCAGCCTTCGTAATTCTTTCTTAGGTAACACATACTGGATAGCAGAAGAGTGAGGCAAGACACTGATCTATAAAACAGTAGTTGAACATTGATAAGAGTACATAAAACATTGTACTCCATGCTGAATAACAGAGTTGTTAGGATTTGGGATGGGGGACAGCTGCTCTATAGGCTCTGGTGCACACAGCCAGAAGGAAATATTCTAACCTTCACAGTAAACTGTACTTGTTCTAGTGTTAACTGAATAGGTTAGGCTTATATCAGAATAGAAGATGTATTTTCATTGTCAAAACACTCATTGTTTATATCCTTTAGCATAAATGGAGATAAGTCAGTGTAAAGAGCAAATCTGCCTACAAAGGCAATTCAAACCTGTGAAACTGAAGTGCTGTAATTTTTTATGGGGCTGTATGGATAAGGGCAAATAAACTAGATTGAAGTCACTTTCATCTGGTCCACAATCTCCAATAGGAATAGTTTATACAGTCATAGCAACTGCAATATAATTAAAAACAATTTCTGGAATTGGGCCAGTGCTCCTAGATTGTTTCCTTCTCCTAGATACAGTTTTATACTGATAGCTCTGTTCACACCGGGGAAAAGGTGGCTGATACTTTAATTATGCCAGTACAGATAAAGTAGAGAAAACTGAGTGTCTCAGATATAGTCCGTTTGCCTACTGCAAGATAGCAACAATATTCCTAGTGCAGGAAACACTTTAGAGTACTAATTCTTAACTTAAAAAATAATCCCTCCTGTGTCATTCCCAGAACATCACCAACCTTTGAAATGCTAATGGAATTACTAGAGACAAACCAGACTCTGAATTTCTGCCAGATTCTGTCAGGAGTTCATCTGACATAAGTTTTCTCTGTGCCACTCAGGTGTCACTCTTCTCTTCATACCTCCTTTTCTGTTAAAATTAACTTTTTTTTTTTTTTTTAAGCAACAATGTTGCGGTAATTTTGAATCATTGCAAAAACACTGGTAAAAGTAAAGTGTGTGTCTCGGCTTGAAAAATACATATAAAGCAATTATTACTTCTCTGCCAGACTACAGGTTTGGAAATTACCTGTGACTTGCAATGACAATAACAGGCAGGCAGTTATCCAGCAAAATTCCTTTGGTTCAGCTGCACAATAGTACTTCCACACTACCTGTACTTTACTTGGTTGTTTGAAACAGCAACTGCCAATTCCAGCTGTGCTGTTAAAAACAAAACAAAACAAAACAAAAAAAAAATTTTTTGCTTCTAAAGAAATAAAGTTTAGTTATTTATCCAAGTGTTCTTTAAAGGAGAAAACAAATGAAAAAAAAAAAAAAAGGAGTTTTAACCACTGTGTTGACCCTGGGACACTATGAATGGTATCTCCCAGACAACTAAGTAGAGACACCAAAATCACCCAATAGATAAAACACAAGAATGCATTTTCCTCTTTACTTGTGACTTCTTTACAACAGCTTCCAAAACAGACTCAAGAGAAATGCATTGGCTTTGTCTCCCTATCTCTGCCTCCTCCTAATATGAGACATCTGCTCTCAGGAATCTTTGGATAAAGTGAAATATCTACAATTGTAACTTACTTATCAAAGGTAAACTGTGTGTTCCTCACTAAGAACAAGAACTGCAGTGACCATAACCTAGCACATGTACTGGTAGGTATATCAGTTATTTAAAAAAATAGTAAAATATTTACTTTTAATACGTTAAATGTTCTCATCTCAGGGATTGATCTGTGTTGAAAAGTGAGGTTGCTAGTTGATAAGCCTCAGTAAGAAGAAAAAAATTGAAAATAAAACTTAACACTACAATTCTTGTATAGCATGCTATTATAAATTAATGGGAAGGGCATACTTATATAGAAAATCATGTTAAACAAACATGGTATCTCTATTTTAAAAAATTTTCTCACTCCAAAGAGTTAACAGAGCACTTTAAAGACCTGCCAGCAAATGTAGTCCATTATGTACAGAAATTATCATTTCTCAATACTCTGAAATTCTGTAAAAACTAATCTAAAATACTTTTAACTTCCAGAAAGCATCTTGAAGGATGCAATACTTAAATCTACTCCTTAAAAATCAATTCCACTGCTCTTTTTGATGGTATTCCATAACATACACAATTACCATTCCACAGCATGATAATGAAGTTAATCTTCAAAGCACTACATAGGCTTCATCACCTCTTCTTGGTGAGCATGTCAGGAATGAGATATCCTCTCTTGGAAGACCCTGAAACTCCCATAGCTGTATTGCAGATAAGGCAACAGACTCTCCTCCTTCAAAAATATAACCGACCAGTTCAATATGACAACATTAAAAGAGGGGATCCAAGAGGAGAACATTTAAGCTGGATGTTCATGATCAGGATAACAAATTTCTGGGCTTGCTCCCAAAAAGATATCATGATGTTGGGACCCAAAATCAGTGTAGCACGTTGGGTATCCAGTCCTGCCATTGTTGTTAAGCCCGTAAGGTAAGCTACCCATCAGCTCCCACATGAACCCTCTCTTAGACATTCTTGGAGCACAAGTCCCAAGAACAAGATACATCGTCTTTCTGAGCAGGCAGGAGCTAATTGTGTTCCAAAGAACAGTGGAACAAAGATATTCCATAAAACTAATACATCAGTGGGTTACCCACAGAGAGAGAGATACATGCACAGCTTATGTATCGCTCAGATAAATTCTATTTTAAAGTGCTCATGGCACAAACTTGCCTACAGTGATATGAACTGCCTCTTAAAATACATCACCTCTCTAAGATTGAACGTGCTGTGTGCTACACAATTATTTTTTTTTTTAATTATAAAGAACCTTTAGTAACAGCTGCTCAGATTTTCTATAACTTCAGGAATCCAAGAGGTACAGGAATTCGCCCCCAATTGTTTAGTATATCCTGTGGTAAGAATTACAGGGATTACTCATTTCTATAGGGGAAAAAACCCCAAACCTTGTATTCTTCACCACTTAGGAACACACAAGTTATTACAAGCATGTGATACTTCTTCTACTTACTTAAATGAATTAGGAAGCTACTATAAACCCACTTGTATTTTAATAGGTTTTTTTTAACTAATTGCTTGGCAGGAATAGTTGCTCACTTTCCTAGCAGATGATCTATTTCAGATGCAGCTGTTTCTCTCACACTCTATATTGCCTATAGAACTGAACATAGAAAACCCTAAATAGATCTCATTGATGTTAACAGTCCATTGAAGTTAAATATCTTAAAAGGTAATACATTTATTTCTTTGATTTGTTGTAATCTTTTATCTTAAAATACTCTCAATTTTTATTCTTGATTTTGATCTCAAAATACTGATCTTTTTATATTATCTTTCTGGTTTTGAAGGTGGCAAGGAAGAAAGTCTATAGTTGAAATTGGATGTCTTGAAAACAAATACCCAAATCTGTAATGTTTTCTCTTTGAAACACTACAAAAGAAGAAAAATTTTTTGTTTATTTAGCAAGGAAAACTTACTGCTTTTTTTTCTAACAATTACAGAACTATTTTCCACTTTTCCCTCCCCATCCCTCCCAAAAAGCAGAGCAAAAGAGGACCCTGGATGATGAACTAGGACAAGCTACTGGAGATGGCCATAACAGCTCCTGCTGCCATGGCACACCGTTCCTCTCCAAGTTTCCTGCCTCCAGTACTGAGGCAGCAGCACCTGCTATATCACTGTACTTCCCAAGAGCAGAAATAAAGTACAGCAGCACCAGTTCTGAGTGACTTTAAGGGTCTCTGTTACAAACTATACTGAGCTGTCACAACACAAACTGAGTCCTTTGAGAAAGTGGGGACTAGCTGAAGCAGGAGACAGATCAAGTTAATCCCATGATCTGAACAGAGCCCCTGTCACTTACTCTTCTAACACGGGAGCTGTTAGTTCTAAATTATACATTCAATACCAAAAGACATCTCTGTCTTTGCAAAATGGAAACTGCAGTAGCTGGAACAACTACACACAGGTTCATGTTGGAAAATGGGATTAGAACTAGACATTCATGTTCTGTGTCAGTACAGAAGTCCTCTGAAGAAACAGTACTGTTGAAATGTTAGATAATTATATAAGGCTCAAACTGCAAATAACAAATCCTCTCACAAATATAGACATGCCTATTTTAAATTAAATGTTAAGTGGGAAATATTTATAGTTTAAGTTGCACACTTTGCTACTTAATTATCATGATTTTAAAAAGAAGGCATCTTTGATTTCCTCCTCCAAAGAAGTTATTTACCTGATCTGTAGCTTGGGAGTCCCTAGTAGTCAGTTCTGAGATTCTCATCCCACTGAATGTCAAGGACCTAGCATTTGAAGGATGAGATTTCAACATCAGTTATTGACAACTTAACTTTGCCTCACCAAAGATAAACCAACCTTCATTCCCACTCAGGTCAGCTCATTGATTTCACAGAAAACACATTTAGAAAGCAGAGCTGAATGCTTTCAGAAATTCCACCCATGAGATAAAAAGGGAAAAAAAAAACCCAACCAGCAAAAAGGAGCTGATATAAAATGTTTGAGACTTCTTGATGCACGATGAATCGAGTATTTTTGTATATTTGTGTGCAAAGTAACCAGTGACTGAAATTACTGTTAACTGCTTGCTGAAATGACATAATCTCAAATACCTTACCTTCTTACTCCTCAGATACAGGACTCTGTTCTTTACAAAAAACCCAATTTTATCCTTGTACCAGAGGTTGTATTAGGAAAATAACAGTTCTGCTGAAAGAGTCTGAAAAAAAAATACACTTGCTGTTCTCAATATTCATCTTATAGACACCATAAGCATTATTATGAATAATACTGAACTTGATTTCTGTTTTACTCATCCTACTTTGGGTTCAGTGGAACTGTGTTCCATTTAAGTTTGACCACATGTGCAGCCAGAAGAGATTCTCACCAACAGGACCTATTAAGCTTAAGAATAAATATTGTTCTTCAACTACATTAAATTTGGATACACCAAAGCCCTCAGTTTTTACAATTTTGTATAATTTAAAAAGATAAATTTAAAATTGTATCTGGTGAACACTATTCATAGCATTCATTTTGCAAAACAGGATCAGAAAATATAAGCACTGTCTCCAGAAGTAATTCTAGTTTTTGATGATTTTATTGAAATTGCATTTCAATTTTTAGAAGTATGCTGAAGCAACAGCCTCCTTTTCATTACTGCTGTTCCTGTTTGGAGTACACTAACAGTTCAAAACTTCTGGGGGCTTTTTTAACTGGTCTCTGACTTCTAATTATCCATTGCACTTATTTAAAACAATATCTTCATGTTTCATACAAGTATGAGGGGACTAAACTAAAAGCTGACACTTAAAAAAAAAGAGTGATGCTCTTTCTATGTCACTGAAGTTCTCAGCATCAGTACTCTACCAGGAAGGCACTGACAGGAAGTCAAACGTGCATGAAAACACGCAGAACAGGAGCCTCTGTTTCCAGACCCAAAAGATACCACAGTAACATATCTGAGACATTTGAAATCCATTTAAATCTGCAGGGTTTTTAGCAAGACAAATGATATTGTTAAGGCTTCTCAGATCATATATGCATCTAGAAAGATGCAAGCGATCCAGTAATTTAACTAATAATTTGTCTAACAAAGTAGAAAGATATTTTTAAAAAGGTCTTGATTTGTGTACCACTGAAAAGGCTGAAAAGCTATACTCTACTTGATAAGAAGCATTTGGCTGTTGGGTTTTTTTCCCAAATTATCACTTATTTGGCTGGTTGGAACACCAAACCCATTGCCAGAGAATCCCTGCAGTTTGCAATGAGAACACAAGAAATTCATGTGCCTGTTAAAATAGTCACAATTATTTTATTAATTTACTGCTAATAGTTCTTATTGAATGTACATTGCATACAGCTCCCATACAGAATATAGCTAGAAACCAATTTGTGCTGTGAAGTCATTATTGAGTTATAAAAATAATTGGATGTCTTGAAAAAAATTAACACTATATACAGAAACCATTAGTCTAAAATTAAATCCTGGTCAGGTGTTACAATGCCAAGATTTAAGGACATATTTTAGAAAAAATAAAATCAAAATACATTTTTAAAAATTCCAAAGCTGATTTTTTTAAAGTAGAAAATTTTCCAAGTTGTGAAAACCTAACTGTGACTTCCTTTTTACTGCCTCTGAATGACTTGAGACTTAATAACTAACATTTTGATCCAAAACAATGACTCAGGCTTAGCAAAATATTGAATTTATATAATAAACACATACAAAAAGTCTGAAAAAGCATGCAGCAAAAGGGAATTGTGTCATTAAGATCATAACCCCCATTGACAGCTACTCCAGAGATAACAAATGGTGCTAGAATTATTTTCCAGGCTATTTCCCTCTACTCATAAGTATGTGTGCTCCTACATGTGCTTTTTAATTTCAACATGCTTCATGTGTCAAATGACCAACACAAAGGCTCTGACAGGACACAGCATATATGCCAATGTAAATGAAATGCCAGCATACCAAACCCAAATAAGTATAATTTAAGAAAACTTACCCGGACTTGAAAAAGCACCCTTGAGCTGCATGACTGCTAATTCCCAAATGAAGACTCTTCCTTGCAAATAAGTGAGCTTTCTTCAGATCATTATTCTGTGGCACAGGCTCCTCCAAATGGCAGAATGAATGTATTGCCATTATTGAAAATTTACAGATCATCTGAAGTAATTGAACTGAAAGCAAGAAATATGGCAACTTTATTTTGTGTAAAGTTACTGAAAATACTTTACTTAGTTTTCAAGAACTTGTTACTTAACAATAGCACTTGAAACACATAAAGGATGTGTATATGCAGAGATTGATAAAGTATAAATGAATTCATTAAACCAGATGGATAGTTCATCTAAAAAGAGATGCCCAGATAAGGAACTTCCATTTTATGCTACTACAGAGCACCATTTCAATACATTTTAGGGATGTTTCTTACACATTATATATTTCTTCTCTTCGAAGCAGCTTTCACCTGGTATCTATGATACACGTATTTTTGCAGAACATTTGCTTGTAATATAGAATTATATTCAAGTAGTTCAAGTTGCTCCTTCCAGCATGAATTATTTTGTAGCTAAAACCACCAAATGTCATCTACCACCATCATGTTAATACAGACAGCTTTAGAAGAACTGCCTTCAAGTTTCTCACAACTTTCTCTGATTTTACAGAACGTATGCAGTATTTGACTTGGGATGCTTACTCGAGGGCAAGATGAGTCACAGATTCTAGAGGCATAATCTGATGAGCATCTATTCTGGTAAAATGCCATTTCAAAGAGAGAGGACCCTGCTACTGCTTGTTCTGACCGTTGGGTCATGATCTCGTCTCCTGGTGGAGCCGCCCACTCGACCAGAGGGAGGAACTGGCTTGGGTTAGAAATCGCTGCTTGCTACAGACCCCTCTCAGGTCAGGATCGATTTTCTGATTCAAGTCACTGCATGATGGCACAAATCGCTGTGCTAATACAACAGGAGGGAAAGTGAGGGAACAAGACCACACAGCTAATTGCAGCTACAAATGTCAGCACTTAAGAAACCGCTGTTGTCACCTGAGTGTAAATTCCAAGGTAAATCACAGCTCTGCCTCTGAAAGCAGCACAGAGTACTACTCAACTGCTTTCAGTTCCACCTCTGCATCACTGGTCATCCTCCCCACAATAGCATAAAAAATGACAACTTGTAGAGTCATCACCAAAATTGCCTGGGGAACAATTTCCTGCCAAAGGCCGAACACTGCAAGTTTAAGGTGGGATGAACTAAACAGGATCTGCAAATTCCAGCTCTGCTCTTTGTGTTCAGTTCACTGATTTAAAAGTACAGTATGTACAGCACTTGACAGCTTCCGGTCTTCTGGCACAGCATCTCATCCTAACGAGATGCATTCTTCTTAGCAGATCAGCCACTTCATCCTTTAGAACCACTAAATGAATGAATAGCATCAAGTCCTTGTGACTTAGGAGTCTTTAGCACTTTATTCTGGCATTCAGTCTTTTGCTTCTCTAATCCCATAATCAGATAACATCCAATCAACATTATTTGAAAAGAATAAAATACCCACAACATCCTTGTGGTGAAGAGCAGCATAAAGAAATAACTCCACTCCTTCCTAGCACCTCTTATTCCTTTTAATGGCTTTCTGTACTCCCTAAAAGCCCAAGAGACCCCCCAAGAGAGCCCACGTGTTAAGAGGTCCTTAACACATTACTTATGATGTTACTATTCTCCTTGTATTTTTAAATACAAGCATACAACCAAGCGTTTTCCTGAAATACACTGCTACCAATAAGACATGACAACAACTATAGCCTGTTACTGAGATTAATTCAAATATTGTGAGGTTTAAAATGTTACATAAAAACATTTCTAATTGCATGCAACTGAAAGTGATTGGCCTTTTACAGGCAGTAGTTTATAGATTTCCTCTCTTATCACTAACTCCTTGCTTAAAACTAAGTAATTAACACTACTAAATAAGAACAGTTATAGAAGTATTAATGGGTACAAATTTTATCCAGACAGAAGAAGAAAATCCATTTGATTCCCTGCACACGAGAAGGATTATTGTTTATTAAACTCAACCAGCTGTGTCTCAACATCGACATATATACTGAGTCTGCACAGTGTATTCTAACAGTGGGAGCGTTTGTTGGGGTGGTAATGGGTTTGGGATTTTTTTTTTTTTAGTATAAGAATGCCCTCTCACATTCTGAGTCCTCACTTTGGAAAGTTTCTAGTGCCTCAAGCCTTTCTTAGGCTGCTGACCTGTGCTGATGCCTTTGTTACTGTAGTCTCAGTACTAGTGGTACCTGAATTAGGCAGAGTAAGCTTAAATCCATTCACACACTTCAATTGCACATAAAGCATCAAATTTTCAGGCACTCTACCCGGGACCAATTCTAGAACAAGTCAACTATATGCTAGGAAAGAATTCCTATACAAGGAATTCAATCTGACATTAAACTGTATACAAAGAATTTGAAGCAATATACAAAAAAGGCATGGGTGTATTCCTCCTACTGTTTTAAATCTTAAACTTGGGTCAAATCTCAACTCCATGCTAAAAAAATGATGCAATTAGGTAAAATAACAGCAGTGACTTACTAGAGTTTAGCTTATCCAACTAATGGATTTTTTTTTATAAAGGAAGTATCTATTTGCATAATACAAGTGTGATAATCAAAAATCATTCTGGTTAGAACAGGCCTCAGAGGTCATCTAGTTCAATCTCCGCTCAAAGCAGCATTAATATGTGAATACTCATTAATGATACAAGTTGTACTCTTAACCTTGCAGACCACTAATCACATGTAATCCTTAATCAAATGCACTCAACTGCCTTTGATAGGATTACTTATCTGCAGAAGGTTTGTGGGACCAGTCACTTGCCACACATTAGTCCTAAGCATGGAACATTAGAGCACTTCCAGCTGTACTCAGAACAGTACCACACTTGCATTTCACTTTAAACATCTTCTAATCAGGCACTGTTATGAGAGCAGATTTCCAAGGGGACCTGCTATGCAGGGGCAGATTTTGATAGATGACAAAAGGATGGAGTGAAATAGGGGTGATGAACCCCTAAGCAAGGTAGAAGCACAGGGCTGGGTCCTGCTTTCAGGTGGTTCAGGATAGAGGTCCTGCTCTGAGAGATACCTATAATACCTATAAACCTAAAAAATACCTATAAAAAGAAATTAACACCACTGGCACCAACAGTCCTTTAGATACCAGTGTCAGTGACCAAACTTCAGCAGAGTAAGTTTGGGAACCTCTGCTTTAGTACTGCTATTTTGTTTTGTTCCTCCAGTTTTTCTCTGATAAGGACCTCCACTTTGGATTTGTGTTTAAGTTTACAGCTTTATTTCATGCATGAAATATGGTAAAACATCGTTAATTACAAAAAAAAAAAAAAAAAGAAAGAAAGAAAGAAAGAAACTCTCACTGAAACAATCCATAAGTAAAAATACAAAAGTTGAAATGTTTTATAAAACCATGGTTACCAATGACACAAGCTGAATTACAAAATATATTTGCCTTATATTAGTTCAGTAATATCCTCTGTTTATCTATGCTGCATGACAATACATGAACTCTGTCAAACAAATTAAAAAAAGAAAAATTCATCTTCTCAATAATGATTCCATTTGAACATTTAACATCTGCTATTGTAAGTAACTTCAAATATTAATACTGTGGACACAATTGTAAACAATATAGACCCTATTTAAGTGGTAACAACAGCAACAAGAAATAAGAAGCAGAATATGTAGAAAAGTAATTTACTTTAGCAGCTTTGTTAACCTTCGTCTTAGGACCATTCAAAAGGCATTTTAAAACACTGGGTTCTGGGGTATTTTTAAATACAGTGAAAACCTTTTAAATTCTATAGTTCTAGACATTATTTATATGCCTTCCCCAAGCATTCATTAGTAGCCACTGTTGTTTGCCAGGTTGCATAGAGGGCCTGTCCGTATTTGACCTCTTTCACTTAAACTACAGGATACTCCAAGAATTTTCTCTTACACATCCACAAAAAGAGTTAAATTTCCCACCAGTGTCTAAGTGGCAGAAGTTAGGTCCCAGGATGGTGCACCCATATCAACCACAAAGTCATGAAAGAAAGGGACATGGTTCAAAGATGCAGGTAGGAAGCAGCAAGAGACAACAATCAAGCCAGCAATTCTAAAGCCAAAAACGAGAGGTCAGTCAGACTCTCAAACTGACAGAGCATCTTCACCAGCAAATTTCTACCTTAGGTATCTTTATTTTATACTTGCGTTAAGAAACTTCAATAATTTTTCTGATTAACAAAGGTGAGTAATTGATTCTACTAAGTATTTAAGCTCCCTTTTAACAATAAACTATATTGCTTTTGTGTTTTAGAAAGAAAAAAAACATACTTCAGAATAGTTGTTTGCAACAAAACTAACTGCATTTCCACATTTGCAACCTTTTATGGGATTGTAGTGTTTGGCATTCTGGTTGAGAAAGGAAGGTCAATACCTGACTACCGAGCAACAAGTCCCTGTCTGAGCATCCTGTCTGAGGGAAGAGAGAACAAATTGCAAGGAGATGCTCCATGGTATGGTGCAAACCCAGGTATGCCCACACCTTGCTGGGTGCTGCTGCCATGTAAAAGGCAGATGACTGGTTTTGAGTTTTGGCCAAGGTGCAAAATTACTGAAAACTTTAACCAGAAAAAAAAAAAAAACCAAAAACAAGTTTTGTCAATTATACTGTACTGTGTACAGAGAATGACATCAGCACACCTCAAAACTTCTGCATTAGCACACCACAGGTTATATAAAAATCACCAATGTGGCTAGTTAATAACATTTCTGATATAAGGAAAAAGCACTATCAGGCTGAAAAGGACAATTACAGCCACTCCCTTCTGTTCTAAAGGCAAAGGTAGAAGTGATGCTTTATATAGAACAAGTACTGAACACTACCATAGCTTTGGAACATATCTCTAATTTTCAAGTACAAAGAAAGGTGGAGAGATTGACAGGGAAGAGGACATACAATTAGATGCACTTAACAGGCCAATGGGTTGCAACACTTGAGAATGAGAGAGGTGCTAAATTTACATCAGCAAACCAGAACTCAGCAATATTTCGTTTCAGCTAGAAGTTAAACTATTCATATTTTAGGCTAGAGGGAAAAAAGGTAATCGTTTTTGGTCACCACCATGATCCCACTCATCGACTCCCCACATCCCCTGCCAACAGAGGGTCCCAGAATTACAGAAAAAAACCTTCTAAAAACAGTTTGGAGATTAAGAAAAAAATAATTTATTTAGAAAAGGGTAGTAGTCTCCAGGCCCAAAATGTCTCCTTTTTGAGGGTGAAGAACTACATGCATTCTTACAGCAACGAGCATGATTCCACACCACAAGCAAAGAAAACTGCCATATAAAAACATCTATGTCCTACACCTCAATAAAGACAAATTACATTCTTTCATTAGCCCTACCACAGGCATGACTTCATATACATATAAATTTTTCAGACATTAAAAACAAACAAACAAACAGAAACACTACAGGATAATTCAGAGACAGGAAAGATTTTTCAAGAGCTCACACAGAATTAGTCCTACCAACTTTAACAAACTCTTCAGGCTCATGGAACTCTGAAATAACAGGGAAGTATGCAATATACTGGCAATTCCAGAAAGAGGGGATGGGACAGGCATTTTCGACTCTTCAGAATAAGCATCAGTCTTTGCATTTACACTGCACTTACTTGAAAGAGATGCCAGAAGCTGGAGCCTCTGTTCACACAGAGTGTAAAGTGGCTGTAACAATACCAGCATCCTTACAGAGGACGTGTAACCAAATGGGATTGCAGAAAGCAAAACCCTCCGAGACTAAATAAGAAAAGAATCACAAGATAATGGTGATAAAACGTAGCTCAAGTGCTTCAAGTACCAGAGGAGAAAGTCTCTAATGGACAGGTAATGCTCTATCAGTACAAGTTTAAATAGGTAAGGAAGAGCAGATAATCTGTCACTTTTAAACTTCACAAAATGAATCATTGGTCTTTTTTTTTCCTTTGTCAGTACCAACTGACATCTTACAAACTTAGAATCCGTCTATTTGAAAAGACTCCTTCCTTCTGTAATGGAATACATGAAAAATATCTTGAAGAACATTATGGAGTGTAAAAAGAACTGGCCAATTTCTTGGACAGTGAGTGTGTTACTTAATATTCTTTGCTCTGCTAGCATAGGAACCGGGTTCTGCAGGCAAGATATTTAGAATTTTTTTTCCAAGATTCACAAGGGTTCAACTTAGTTAACTAATATGTTTGATTACCACTTCTTTTTTCAAGAAAACAAAACAACCTTTAAAGTTACTTTGAAGACAGAATGAAACTACTAAGATTCTTTTTAGAGGTGTCATTATATCAATTATTGTTTACTTGCATAGATACAATTTGGTATTCATTTCCCTTTTATAAACACACACAAAAGAGCCATAGCACCTTTTACACCATCCCAGTTTTCCTAAATTCCTGTACAACACTGTCTTTGGCGGCTATTGCTGAAAATCACTATTCTCAAAATGAATTAAACCTTATTGATAATACATCTTGGAATTCTGCTATAAGTCAATCAGTTAAAGCTAAAACCATCTTAGAAATTCCAGACTTTCATATGGAGGAAGAGAAAACCAGGATAAAGGCCAAACAAAAAGGAGAGTCAAATATAACCTGCCTTAAAAGAGCAATTAGTGTATGAAACCAGAAACCAGCATATCACATCTGGGAAAGTATTAACTACTTGTTCACTAAATTTCAAAACACTTGGCATGCTGTAATCCTTCTTACTTTGTAAGACTTTTAACCAATGCAACTCCAAACTTTCACATCAGTTTTTCAAGTCCTTAACATCAAGCTAGCCAGTACCTTTGCCACTACAGAGACAGGAATTTTGTTTGACTGCTGTTATATGACCTCATGCTGAGTCCCAACCAAATCCTTCCATCAACATTAAGCTGTATTTTCTATTTTTGCTAACTTTCACAAGAGTAGCAATGCAACACCACAGTGCCACAGAAAGATAACCTAAGTACTGGAAGATTCCTAAGGACACAAATGCACAACATAACCACCATGATCATATCAGATACCACCCAACTTTCCATACATTTCAGAAACATTTCATCATTTGTATTTTCCCACTGGAAATATTCCTGAAAATAAACCATTTCTGAAAACACAAGAGATACTAAGTTAACTCTTGGCTATTCTAGTTCCCTACTAGAATGGGGTCAGAAGCCTATATGCTGTAGGAAATGGAGGTAAAAAATAACTTTAAGAATAACATGAAAATCAAGAAAGTATTTTTGAAGGCCAGCTGCAATTCCCAAATGGAAAATTTTGCAGTGATTTCTGAGAGTACTGCATCAGGTGTCAAGTGTTCAGCTTCTCTCTTTCTACACAGCAAAAAATGCACTCCTGCTAAGGATGACAAAATAAGAGCCACTCTTATAAGATCCAAGAAGAAAAAAGAAGTCTACCTTTACCTCAGAGCCATATACAGATTTCTCCTGTTCTGTCAAGGCTACAGGCACCATAGTAGGGAAAAAATGAAGAACTTATTTTTTTTCCCGTACTTTTGAAAATGAGTCATAAAATATAAGAGGTTTTTACTCCACAAAAATAAAGGTAAACAGGCAGCAGTTGACAAAAAAAATGGCCTCTTACTTTAGCTACTGATTTTAGAATCACTGTCTTAGAAAAGACCTCCCTCCCTTTGGTTAAAACTGCAATGCAATACCCAAAGGATACTACAGTATACATATCAAAATCAGTAACGTTATTAATTCACGGAATTAAAATAGTTGAGGAATGCAAGAAAGTTTACAATCATAGTCACCTTGACTTCATATACAAAAAAAGAAAATCTGAGACAATGGCTTTCTTGTGGTCTGTACTTGAAAAACAGAACGTAATTAATATATTTAAGCATTAAACAGAGAAAAAGAGGCACATATGTAATTAGTTACTTTATTATTCTTACATTAAAATTTAAACTTGCAAAGTGCCATTTTGGAAATGTTAGGTTAGGTTTTGGAAAAAGGAGGAAAGTCAAGCAAAAGTAAAACCCAAGAAACAAAACCTTCAGCTCAAAACTTTTCAGCTGGTACCTCCCACTCCATTCTCAGTTTCTCAGGGACCATCATGCAGCAACAACATGGTTAGAACTGAGCAGCCAGCGGGTGTGTAATTTGCATGTGAAAATATTTTTAGAAGACACATATGAATAGCATATGCTCTCAGCCTGAGTACAATTTTCTAAATATATGCCCTGAATATTGTTTCCCCGACATTCTTAATGATGTTCCAGATAAAGGTTTCTTGTACAGATTTGTTACTCTTTGCAAGCACCATATATATATGTATCAAGCCTTAAACAACACTCATTTCAAGAATTCATCTTGGGGTTTGGAGAGAGACTCTGAGTCTTCACTGTGTCCGTGTAATCACAAAGCTGGCAAACTATGCTTGAACAGAGTGCAACAAGAGGATGATTCCCTGATTCAGGAAGTTAAATCAGACATGGATGTTCATTCACTTGCCTGAACCAAAGGAGCTTCAAAATTTGCATCTTAAAACCCTCCTAACTCTTTCTATGTTATGAAAAAAGTTTCAAAAGGTAGATAGAAATTGATAAAACAAGAAATAAGCCACATGCTCATGCACTTAGTTAAATCGAAACCAAATCTAGTCAAATCGACACAACATGCAAGACAAAACTCCATGTGAGCAAACAGCAGTCTAACTAGATCCCAAAGTCAATACCAGTCCACATCTGGAACACAAATCAATTCCTAGTGACTGTGGAGTTGGCATCATGTTGTTATTATTAATATAGGACTGTTTTGTTTGGGACAAATGAAGTTCTATGGTATGATGATATGAAAAACCTCAGTTTCTTTTCTTTGCCAACACACAAATTCTATTCCTCAAGCATATGGAAAAGCTCAGGTTCTGGATTCTGTCTTTGGCATAAGCTTTCCTTTAATCAACTTGAATGTCAGGGAGGAAAAAAGAAGGGATACCAGTAAATCCTACTTTTTATATACTTAGGAGTATATAAAAAATACCTGAAGTCATAGAATACTTCGGGTTGGAAGGGACCCTTAAAGCTCATCTAGTCCAACCTCATGCAATGAGCACGGACATCTACAAGACCAGGCTGCTCAGAGCCCTGACCAAAACAACTTTGAATGTTTCCATGGATAAGGCATCTACTACCTCTGTGGCAACCTGATAGCTTTTCACCACCCTCATTGTAAAGTATTTCTTTCTAGACTCCGCTAAAATGTCTGTCCCCAAATATAAGCTAATATACTAAAAAATTTGGGGGAGGGAAGGAGGAGACAAAACAGAGAATGGAGGCATTAGGTAGCTTAAAAAATCTTAACAATATTGAGGCACGAATTCTAACTTACCAGAGAACTAGGATCTAGTACTAGAGCTTTTTCAAAATCAGCCTATGCTAAAAAGCAGGAAAAACATCCATTTAATCCTTCTGATGCCTTGAGCAGCTACCTAGAACAGAAGCTAGACAGTGTTAAAAGAATAAAGTAGGCATTTATTAAAAAGGCCTTCAAAGGATACACCTTGGGCAGTACAAGAGCCTGGCTGAGGCTACAAACCCAAGATGAACGATGGGCCATGAGTTTTCACACTTGTATAAGTTTTGTCTATTTACATATTGAGGTTAATTGTCCAATTACAGCTTCAGGCTATGAAGTCCATTGTGAACTCAGTTTGTGCTTATCAGCAGCCTCAACTCGCTGTTGTTTATACTTTTTGGGCCTGAAGCTGCAATGGTGTCCTTGGTCCTTGGGCTGGGAAAGGGTTGTTCTGTCTAACTATACCTGTGAGGAGAACTTGCTAACACTTCATATGAAGTTTAGAGTTATATACCAATGCAGTACAGAATCTGAAAAATATGAAAGCTAAAACTTAAAGCATTACTTCCAGAGCACAAACACACACAAGTAACACCTTTTACCACATTATCTCTTAGGCTTGTACACACTTGAAACAAAAGTTTGTGGAAGGCCAAAACAAAACAGCAGACTCTAGTCATCCCTGGGAAAAGGTAAAACTTACACTGCAGTGAGAAGCTAAAAATTTGTTATTGAAATCAACAAACAGAGCTTATATTAACTTTCATACTAATGAACAGAACTTATATTAATTTTCGTACATCCACTGTATTTTAACCGTAAGTAAGTATTACTAGGGCTAAAACCACAGTATTCTGAGAATAATGCCAGGAGAAAAATCACTGCATACGTACCACTACCTAAGGAAAAAACTACATAATATTATTAGGTAGATTGCATTATTTGACCAGTTTTAGCAGTTAAACAGAGCCACTGGAAAAGGAATTAAATACATATCTAATGCACTGTGTGTATGCAAGAACACTCAGCTCAATAACTGTAAAGCAACTGAGTTCCTTCTCCTACTCAACATACCCAAAAGTGCTTTACACTCCTGATAAACATACACAGAAAAAAAACATTCTCCACAATCAAAGCACTAATGAAGCAAACTCCAACATGTATCTAAAAATAAGCACATGTGACCTAATCCTTCGCAAATTTCATTGCAGTATTTCTCCAGTCAGGCATAAAACTTCCGCCAATAGAACAAAATACTCTCAAACATTAATTCAACCTTCACAACGTTGCTGCACAAATTAAAGGAATAACTACAGCAAAAAAATAATTAGATTACGGATGTTACGACGGACCCGTTATAGTAACACATCACAATGCAAATCATACAATGCTAAGCGCTTTTTAAAAACGCAACCAGGAGCAGCGAGTCAGGAAAGCAGAGGCAGGCACAGAAGAGAAAGTATTTTCTGTGCTATCACTGGAACAATCTCCTGACTCACTCCCTCCCTCCTGCAGCCCCGGGGAGCAGGAGGCTGGGGCCGCACTGACAGCTCTCCTGACGCAAGAGAAGCGGAGCACTGACCTAAATGCCGCAGCTGCTGAGCTCCTTGCAGCTCAGCTCGAGGAAAAGGGGCCAGCACGGATTCAAGTGCCAGCCACAAACACTCGAGCTACTGCAGCCCGAGTCTGCTGGCGCAGAGACGTTCGCCGAGACCCCCACATCACCTCGACCTCTTGAGCCTGAAACCTCCAGAAACGACTGCGAGGCGAGCTCTAGGCTGAGATTTAGAGCAGAGATTTTTCAACAGGGAGCTGCGCATCCCCGCAGCGCTTCGGCGGCAGCAGCAGCAGAACTGGCCGCCCCAGGGTCTCGGGCAGAGAGTCACACGGGAGGCACCGAGCCTCGGACAAGGTTAAACCCCACCCTGGGCGCGACTTTAGGCAGGTATTCAGTGTCCCGCAGGTTAATCATCAACTCCCTGCCCCGGGCACCGTGCCGAGCGGCGGCGCGGCCCCTCCCGCCACCGGGGCCAGCGCAGCGGGGCCGCCGCCTCCCGGCCCTCAGCTGCGGGGGGAGCAGGTGCCGGCCCCTCCCTGCCCGGGCGGCCCGGGGAGGCGCCGCAGGACCGGCCCCCGCCGCTGTCCCTCCCACCGCGCCGCCTGAGTGACGGAGCGCGGCGGAAGGGCGCGGAGGAGAGCGGGAGGGAGCGGAAGTACCTCGGGCGCTGCCGGCCCCGCTCGGCGCGGCGCAGGGCCCGCCCGGCGGTGGCTCCGCCCCCGCTGGCTGCCGGGAGCGGGGCGGGGCGGGCCCGCATGGAGGGGGAGCCCGCCGGAAGCTGCGCAGCGGCAGCGGCAGCGGCCGGCTGGGGGCTGGTGGTCGGCGGCGGCTACGCGCGGTGGGAGCCGGGGCGGCGGCGGGAGCCGGGGGCGGCGGCGGCCGCAGGTGAGAGCGGGGCCGCCGATGAGAGCGGGGCCGCCGATGAGAGCGGGGCCGCCGAGCGCAGCGGGCCGGGGATCGGCTGGCGCCGGGAGCGGCGGGCCCGGCCTGTCCCGGTCCCTTCGGTGCGGCCGGGGCGGAGAGCGGGGGGGTCTGGCGGGTCCCGAAATGCCGACTGAGTATTTCATGTCAGTAGCAGGGCGGGGAAGGGTGCGGGCCTGGTGCGCCCGGGGAGGCGCCGCGCGTGTGTCCGCACGCGTTCGCCCCGGCACGGTTTTCTAGTATTCGGCGATTAACTCTGTGAACGCCTTTTTTCTTCTGCAGTCTTTCCGTAGCGTGTGGACCACTCTGGATGTGGAATAAGAACTCAGGAGGCAGTTTACCCATAGGTTTATCTGAGAAAACCCGAGCACATCTCGGTGTGGGAGGGAGGGCAGCAGCCCCGCACTGGGCCGGCCCTGCCCTGCCCTCACGGCTGGTTAGGTGGCATCCACCTCCCCGTGCCTCTCATTTCCACTGCCTTGGGACACAGATTGCCTGCCTTCCTAAAACCTTGCCTCTTAGCTGCAGCTATAATAAGCTGCACTAGTTTAGGCTGTGTTTTTCCCACGCTGGCCTTATTGTTTCAGAAGGACTGAATGATGTGCCAACAAAACGTAGTCTCCATCCCTTGTCATACACCCATAAAAGCATTTAATGTGTGGAGGTCTCACAGAAATCTGGCTGTAGAAGAAACTCTTAGAACAGTGGAGTAACGATGTTGCACACTGGTTAGTTTTGCAGCGTCTTCAGCTTTATCTTTATTTGCTTAGTCTAGGTTAGGCTGTTTTCAGGAAAGGAGTTCATGTTTGCTCCCACACCATGGAGCCTTGCAGTTCTGCCCAGTACTTACAGGCTGTGCTGGAGAGAGAGTTGCTTTCCCACAGGAACGATGTTACGGTAGCACATAACAAAATACATTTTGTAGTCGAAACTGTCAATTTTTGAGGGATGGGCTGAGAGTTGGATATTTGTAGTTATGACCTCAAATAAAGAAAAACCTTACCACTCTGATTTCTTGCTGTGTAAAGATTGGAAAGGCAACTAACAATTCTTTTTCTTGACATTTGTTTCTTTTAATCTTTTCAATATCCCCTTGATGAAGGAAACAAGACTTGTAAGGTGATTTACAAAAAGATTATTTTTGAATGTCCTTTTAGCCTTTAAACAAGGAGATGTAGTGTAGCGTAGTTCACTGTAGTGTAATCACTGTTGTTGCCTGCTTTTTGCAGTTTGTAACTGGTCTTAATTCATAAGGTACTGTTTCACAAGGTACAGTTATTATCAAAAAGGCCCAGGTCCCTTTTTCCATAGAATTGTTTGATGTGATGGTTTGGGCTGGAAGGGACCTTTAAAGATCATTTAGTTCCAACCTCCCTGCTGTGGGTAGGGACACCTTCCACTAGACCAGGTTCTCCTAAGCTCCGTCCCACCTGACCTTGAACATTTCCAATGATGAGACATCCACAGCTTCCTTGAGCAACCTCTCCCAGTGTCTCACCATCCTGATTGTAGGGAATTTCTTCCTTTAATCCAAGCTAAATTGGCCCTCTTTAAATTTAAAACCACTATACATGGTACCATCACTACAGATCCCAGTAAAAGTCTCTTCCTCATAAGCTTTTTTTAAGTACTAGAAGGCTGCAGTAAGAGAGAGCTCTTCTCCCCAGAGCCTGCTCTTCTCCAGGTTGAAGAATCCCAGCTCTCACAGCCTTTCTTCATAGGAGAGGCACTCTGGACTTGCTCCAGCAGGTCCACATCGTTACTCAGTTCCCAGCACTTCAGGTGGGATGTCACCAGAGCAGACTGGAGGGACAGAATCCAGATCCCACAGTCTGTGTCTCTGTGCTGAAGATAATAAACAGTATTGGCCCCAATACGGGCCCTTGAGGGACAGCACTCATTACTGGTTTGAGCTTGGTATACATTGAGCTGCAGCTGTTTGGATGTGGCCATCCAGCCAGTTCCTTAGGCATTTAACAGTTCTGTTTCAAGCCCATATGTCTCTAATCCTTCATCTTCTCCTTATTTTCTATCTTCTGCCCTCACTAGGTCACTGGAGTTTTCCAATAGGCCAATTTAATTCCCTGGAATAGCAGAAAAACTTGTGCTTTACTAAGTTTTCTGCTGTTCTGTGAATTCATTTAGTTCATAAAAAGTCTGTTGAGGACATGAGCTGTTAGGGGAAGTGGAGGGAAGGGAAATAAAAGAGAAAAGTGATGCCCCTATTCTGCAGCAGCCAACTAGTTAGATCAACTCATCTACTCAAGGAAGAGTAGCCACAGCATAACAATAAAAAGTCACATCCATGTTTTGCATTACATTTTTCAATATTGAGACTTAAAGAAGGAAAGCAGCATTAATTGTTTAGAACAACCTAGTAAGGTTGAGTGTGTTCCAGTGTACTTTCCCATCTGTAATGCAGTTATTGCACGTGGCTACAATGCAGCAGTTCAGTTGTTGCAGTACTTGATGCAGCAACTTGGCTGTTGTTCTTGGTGCTCTTGGTCTGATGCCCAGTGTTTGTACATTGTGCAAAGATCACCAATACCTTCCTGTAATGTTAGAAACTTTGAAGAGTACAGGCAGGCCTTGTGGTACCACTGCATATCTAGTACTGGCAGACCCGTTTTATTTGCCTTTGAACTAAAAGGATAATTAATTTTTAAAGAATGTTATTATATTCGTAAGAGAAATAAAAGTCTTTATTTCATTATTGTGGTACTATTGGCTGGGTGATTATAGCTGGGGGAGGTATTGTACATCTCAGAACGTCTTATACATCTCAGTATTTAAGCTTTAAAAAGAACAGAAGTAACAGAAACTGAACACAACCAGAAAAAAACCCACAACAACTTTCTTTCCTTTTGAGAGAGCTGTTAGGGTAAACAGGGCCTTGCAAAGAAATGTGTGTTGAATTTTTGTGGTGAGAAATTTCTCAGGAGTTTTTGTCATGTGATCTGTTTTTTGTTTACTCTGGAGCACTGAGACTGCTTCCTGCCAAGGACTTGACTAAACGTCCCTTGAAAAACAAAGTTATGTATTTTAGTATGATATATCCTATGATAAAGGTTGTTATCTGTACAACTTGTATAAAACAAGTCAACTTCCTTGCTAGACTAAATATATGATAACAGAGTTGAGTTGCAGTGTGATAGTGCTATTGCCACTGTGTGAAAAGTCAGGATGCTTGTCTTTCATTTATACTCCAACAAGCTTGTATACCTTGAGCTAATTCATTAATTTTCACCATGCGTGAGCCCTGGATTGTGCTATTTCTTGTGCACCCTACAACATTACTTTGAAAGCTAAATGTGCTCTAAGGCACATGGATTGATATTTTTATGTTCTTGCCTTCTATTACAACCATTAGTTTCATCAGTCAGGGAATACTGTCTCTACATGCTGCAGCCTGATAATTCTGAAGAGTGCTGCTGGACACACTGGAAGTATCAATAGGATATCATCTCATTTGGACCCACTCTTAAGTTGCCCTGGGGGTCTGATTTGAAATCTGAGTGGTTGTGTTTTTCTGTTGCACTTTTTTAATTCATGCTCTGTTGGTTTTTAGCATTCCGTGCAGTTTTGTAGGGTCTCTCCTTGCCAAATATTGTAAGTAGGTTTAGGTTGAACTAGTATTTACACTGGTCTCAAGAATGCCTGGACAATTTTATTTTTTTTTTTGTAAGGAGTTACTGCTGTACTGTATAAAAAGGTTGAAAGGACATCATGGTGTGGGAGAGAATGTTTTTCAGTGAAGTAATGAAAAGGTAACAGTTGTGGATGAAGGAAAGGCTGAAGGAATGATATGCATTGATGACTTTACAATACAACAACTTCCTCATGCATCTTGAAGAGATATATATTTATTCTAGTCAGATTCAAGTCAACAGGAGGGGTCCCTGTAGTTCTTAATGTAAAGGTTTGAGTTCACAGTCTGCATTAGAACAAAAAAAAAATATTTTCAGTTTAGGAAATACTCTTCTGAATTAATTTCCACAAATTATGCAAGCTGCATTGTTGTTGGTATTTTTTTTCCCCAAACTTCAGTCTAATTTTTCTTTAATTGTTTTATTCACTTCTTATTTTTCAGGAGTCTTTGAAAAATCCTTAGTGGTCATGACATTGTTACAAGTGACATAAATTAGCCAGTGGCTCAGAATGATGGATACCCAGAAGACTACAAATGGTTTGCAAGTGATTGGAGAAGGGACTGGTATAGGGAAATCGACACTCCACATGGTGGGGTATTTGGGAAAAGTCAGTTGACACTTGTTTTACATATGTGCAAAGTTCATATTTTTCTCTGTTTTGAGAGATTTTTAATTGGTTTTAATTTTACAAAAAATAAATCTCAAAATTATTTTCCACGGAAATCTATAACAATGGCGAAAGATTATTTTAAGTAAATATGTGCCTGTGGGTTTTTTACTGGCACTGTTTTTACAAGGGTTTGCATTCCTATGAAAATTGATTTGTCTTTCAAAGATCTGAGCTTGTGTTCTCTGGCAATAAGGGTCCTGTGGTTTAGTTCAAGTAGAATAAAATGTGCATAATGGTGTTGTTAAAAACACCTTATTTGAATATTTAAATGAAAATATAGATTTATTTTAATCATGCTACCATACAAATATGTTAAAAATAATAAAAAAAAAGAAACCAACGTAGTTTGCTTTTTTATATTGTATTGTATTATATCTAGGAGTTGAACAATGACTTTGTGTCTTGATAATTATGTCTTGCCTTGGGATAATGTATGAAATACATGAATTTATGCTGCTTTATCTTCTTGGCTTGTTTTTATTTTAGAACTGTAATCCTGTGGAAACAACTGCACATGAGTATTGTCCAGTCTGCAAAGAGAAGGGTCAGATCCAAGGTTTACGGACTTACCGCCTTAATTTTCAGGAGTCCATTTTCCTTTGTGAAAATCCTCAGGTATTACACTAATAAAGAGCTTTATTTGGCCCTGCAGAGGCCCTTCCCTTCAGCAGTTACACCTCTCTAAGTCCATGATTTTGTTGGTGGTAAGCAGATTGTTGAAATAGGACCCCCTGTGTTGCTGCAGGATATTTGCTTGCAAATAGGGAAAAACAGAACTAACCTGTGTATATGCAGTCTTTAGGCACTAAAGTAGCTATCCTAAAGGATTAAAAAGTGTAAATTAAAATGAAATAAAGGAGGCTTCTTCTCATGTAACAAGGGATCACAAGTGGTACTAAATAAATTTCTGTACAAGTCAGAGTAGAAGGTGAATATTTGGTGATCCATGTAACTAGTGCATGTAACTCTAGCAGATCTGAGTCTCCCATTTTCCTTTCTTTAAGTCTTGGTAATCCAGATAGGTTTATAATTGTAATTACAAGGTTTTTCTTTCTTTCCCCCCCCTTTTTAATTTTATCCTTAGCTGGATTTCTGTGCGACTTAATATTTGAGTTGTGATTTTGCTATCTCTCCCTTCACTGCTCCATGTATGTGGGGAGGGTATAGCAATCCCAAACAGACTGGTGCCCTTAAATTAGTAGAAACTAGACTAGATATGGGTCTCAGAGTTGGTTTTCCCATTCTTTCCTGCTTTTAACTAATTACAGTATAGTTCTGGAGACTGGTAATAGGGATTTGTCTGTATTCTAGTTGCCACCTGGACATTGAGCTAGCCTGAAAGATACCCGGCCAGTTTGGGCACCACTAGTATCTCAGGCCTGAGATAATAATGTCAAATCTGTACCCTAAAGGAATGGATTTAGCAGAATAAGACAAGAGGACTTTCCTTAGCAAAATTAGGTTGTTTGCAGAGGTTGGAAGAATTTACTGGCAAAAAGTAGAATTGAAGTATCACTACTGATATATTTATTTCACAGTTGCTTATAAGACAGTGGTAGGATAACACACCCTTCCTGTCATACCTGTGTTGAATATATGTATTGATTTAATTAAAATATCACTTTACAGAAGTAATGGGATGAAGTCTAAGCAACTTGGTCCAGTAGAAGGTGTCCCTGCCCATGGCAGGGAATTTGGGATGATCTCTAAGGTCCTTTCCAAGCAATTTTATGATTCTGTGATTCAACTCCATTTTTAAAGTATGTTTTGTACTTTCTTTAGCTCTCGTTCACCTGAAATTGCTTTGTAGATTTCACTGTTACCTTCTTTCTTTCCTTTAGTGTATCTACCCCCTTGGTTATAAACCATTAAGCAGCATAATTACTTCTGCCGGTTCAGAAAATCATCAAGTTCCATCTACTCACAAGAAAAGGAAATTGAGTGATACCAGTGACTTTTCTGCTGTTGAATCAGATCCAAAAAAAGCAAGAACTAAGAATGTGCTCAATGTTGAGCACACCCTTAATGCAGACTCCATTGTGAAAGGCTACCAGAGTAGTTCGTGTATTCCCAAGGCAAGCCTACATGATGTATTGCAAAATGACCAGCAAAACCCTGGCAACCATGTGGGCTCCTGCATGCAGAAGGTGGATTTTGAAACAACCACCAAGACAAACAACTACCAAGAAAGTCCACCAAAGACTTCTAGCCCCAAAACACAACTCTTGCCAAATTCTGAGCTTTTATCAACAGCATCTGAAATTTCACTCAAAGAGAATAAAGGTTCCAACGATAACAGAGATTTGTGTCTTCAGTGGAGAAGCGTACATAATCTCTGCTGGTTAGATTGTGTTTTGTCAGCACTGGTACACTTAGAAACATTAAAATCTGCTTTAGCAGAAGAACATAACAATGGAAAATGTTTACTCCAGAAACTCGTAACAAAGTATAATCAAGCATCTGCTCTTCTGAATACCTGTAAACGGAGTAAAGTAAAAGGTGAGTAAACTTAGCTGCTGTTTCCTCGTAGTCAGACTGATTTGCTGCAAATATGTGGGATTTAGTACAGCACACTTATATATGCCCCCGTTCTATTTCAAGATCACAAAAAAATACAGCTATTACCATGAACTTGCAGAATAGTGTGCTTTATCTAGCAAAATCCTGGTAACATCTGAAATTATTTTTCTTGGGGCAAACGTGCACTCTTTGAAGGTATCAAACACCAAGCATCTCTTAATTTTTTTTTGTCAGATCCAAAATAAAGATATTATAAATTATTTATGTAATTCACTCTTTGTTTCCTTCCCCGCTGTTGGTTAACATGTTAGGATACTGTTCTAATCTTGATCTTCAGAACAGTTTCTGTTGTGGTTTATATCTTTGTGTAAATGGGCAGTTGCCTTGTCACACAAAAACAGTAAGGTTGGGAATATTTGGTTTACCCCAATACTCTCTGAGGGTCCAGCCCTGCTCAGAGTACTGGCTTAATAATAATTAGCGAGACAGCATGGTCGGGTGTGTCTGGAAACTCAAAAAGGTTTAATAAAATAATGAAAATAATACAAAACAACAAACAAAGATCAAAGCCGAGCACAGTGTAGGGATAGATCCCACACCTGCTAAAACACCCCGAAAATGCTGGCAGACCCTTTGTTCTGTCACCTTTTCTACCTAATTGCCAATTTTCTGCCTAACTGCCAATAGAAAGAGGTACAGGTTTTGATGAACAGTGACAAGGGCCAACAGGTGCTCCTCTCCTGGCACTGAGCCAATTACAAAGAGAAAAACACAGAACTTTCTGGTTAAACTTCCTAAAATGTCCGAAGGTAAACTGAACCCCTTTCCTTATGTAGAACTACCCACTCGGGAGTGGGGGGTGCATTACTACATGGGAACATAAGTTCTTTTCTAGCTCCAGCTGTGCTCATTGAAGGAATGCTTCCCCTGAGGTCTGCAAGCTGCTGTAGATGACAGTGTTTCCTCACCTGCTTCAGTCAGAAGTAGTCTAACACATTAACCTGGATCTTATGGTCTGGACAGGGTCAGTGGATGCTCAGTAACCTTTAACAGGGGGTTAAAAGGTCAGCTCAGCTTAACTCATTGGAGGACTGTAACTGAGGAGGATGTGTTGCTGTATTCTACTGGCCTTTGGTCATTTTCTGTTCTGTGGATTCTGTTTAAGACTCCTAAACTACGATCACTAAGGTTTTTATTTCTCTTAAACTGGACCATTGGTGTCAGAAGATTGAATTTCTAAGATACGATGTGTTACAGAAGGAGTAAGACTCTCTATTAGCCAGTATGTCTCCTGAATTTCAGTGGACATTCTATTGGACTATGTGTGTTTGAATATATAAACCACAGTCACAGGACAGCCCTAGGTAACTTGAATAAAGTCCTCTCTTTCCTGGGAAAAACAATGTATATCAAAAGTGGTTTAATCCATGTTACAAAGTGGGGAGAAAACCCCAAAATATTCTGAATGAGTTCAGGTACTGTGCTTGCCAGGAAGTCAGGCTGCTTGAGTTCAGGTGTTCAGCTGTTACTGGGAAGCCTTCTGCCATCCTAGAACCTGTCTGAGATGTTTTTTTTTGTTGGGCTGTGTTTGCAAAGGAGCTCTGGTGTGCAGTAACCCTTAAATGGAATGTTAAGTGTTGGAATACAGTGTTATTTTGAAAGAACTTAAATCTTTTCATTTCAATTGCAGCAAAACGAGTTAGTTTATTTGGGTAACAGTAGAGAAGGGATTGGATGAATATTTTTGTGGAGATTAGGTATAGAATTCATTCTGCTCTTCTGTGTAATGTTACAGTATCTTGCATACAGCTGTTTTTAAAAACAAAAGTAGTATAGCTGCAAGAAACTTAGTTTCTTTTTTACTATACAGTTTATATGTAATATAAACTGTTTGAACAGCTATTCTAAATATTTCCTTTAATTTCTGCAAGTTATGATCATGAATGTGTAGTAGAAGTTATGTTCTTGCTCATGCTTAAAGAATGTAATTGTGTTTAAACAACATGCAAAATTAAAATACTAAGATATATAAAATAAAAAATTATTTTTAATTTATTATTACTATTTTAAAGGCTCACTTAGGAAGTTAGTATTTAATCTGAAACAATAAATTTAATTTTTTTTATTTGAACTGTATAACCTTAGAAAGCGTGTAAGCAAATTTTTGTGCTTTTGGTCTTTGCTTAAGTTTTAAAGTGTTCTTTTAATCTCTGAATCTTCAGGATTTGTAATGTGTGGTCACACTATCCTTAAAAATTGTTATTACAAAGCTGTTGGCACAGGCTTAGTCATAATTTAAGTCAAAGCAAGTAGATTTTAGTCAGCAGATTGCAGTAAACTTTGAGTAACTTGTATAAATTCCTCTCTAATTTTCAAAATGATCAATACCAAAAATTGGCTGTTCTACCAACACGTCTTAGGCAAGTATGGGTCAAAGGCACTGGTTTGCAGAGAGGGAGTGCATGCTAGTACATATGTGTGTGAAAAGGTGTGGAGCCTGTTACACATGACTACATGAAAACATATGTATTTTTTTTCTTTAGATGTTCTTCCAAAAGCAGAATCTCAGCTCAATGAAATCAGAAATATAATGTTTACAGAACTTCAGCCTCAGCTGAGGCGTGAATTGGGTAAGTAATTAGTGCATCATCTCAGTAATTACTTTCAGGAAACCCTAGATGTAAAGCCTTTTATGTCATACATAAAAGTATCTGTGTATGTATGCATACGAGAAAATTCGGAAATACACTTGTTTCTATTGGTGCACATACTTTACTGTATGATCAGCTGGTTTGTCCTTTGCCCATTTTGACTTTTTAGAGAGCAGATAATCTTTGTAATTATGCTGTAGTCATGAAATGGTCACTGATAACAACCTAATAACAGGGATTGATTGCTTTGCTGTGAGAATTACAAATAGAGCATTGAAATAATAACTGAAATTTAAATCATAGTAATAAACTTATCTTCTTCCCTTTTTGAGGTACTAAAAGGTGATTTCAGATATTTAGTGACCATTTTTTTCTGCCCCATCTTTGAAGGTAATGTGGAGAATCCAGTGTTTGCACTTCAGCTACTCTTACAAGTGGATCAACAAGCTGAGAAACTATTCTTGCATTCATTTTCTTGGAAGTTTGAATGTGTAAATTGTGGCCACAAATATCAGGACCGGTGAGATTTTTATATCGCTTCTTAGATTTTTATATAAGCTTCTACCTTACCTTTTTAAATCTGTATATCATAGTTGGTTTTCTTCAGATTTCCAGGTTTAAGTTTGTTGTTGAAGTTTTACATGATCTGCTGTTTCATTTGCAAATAGTTTACTGCTATTCCATGTCTTAAGCAACGATGTTATTGATTACTTAAGAAAGAAACAATAGCTAACTGAGTCTCTGGACGTGCTCACTCTGATATTTTGCTGAGTATAAATATTGTGATTCTAAAGAATGTATGCCTAGTACACTTCTGTTATTGAGAAATACCTGGAATATTCACTTGGGTTACAAAGAATCAGAGATTCTCTAATGTAGTTTATCTATTTTAAAATAGTATTACAGGGGAGTAATTTCTTGAGAATTGATTTAGTTCTGTGTAGCCACAGGTACAAGCTCGTAATTTGGGCTCCTTTTAGAGTCAGCAGGAAAAGAGAAGACAGCTCATTTTATTTGAAAAACATCTGTTTCTCTCCACTATCTTAGGTTTATATAATAAAATTCTAGATCCCCAAGTGAAATGAGATTCATTCTATCTGTTACTCTGTAAAGTTAATATGTAGCCCTGGTTAATAGGATGTCTTCAAGAGCCTTTGTTACATTCTGTGCTTCTTTATAAGTTGAAAACTGTGGTTTTGCTTGAATATAGAGGAAGTCCTTTCTGTGGCTAATGAATGAATAAACTATGTTACTTCACTGTAATATCCCATACATTGTATTTCTGTACAACAATGTAACCTCTGTGTAATCTCTGAATGTATTGGTTTTTAAAAACAAGGCCTTGTATAACATGGATTCTCAGGTAATTTGTTGCTGCTTTCTTCTTTTCTTGAGATTCTGTATCAGCTAGTAAATTATGTGGATTCTGATACAAGCATCTGTATCAGAATCTGTTTGAATGTATCAGAATCATTCTGTCATATGTAGGAAAGGAAACAGACATAACATTAAAAGGGAGGAAAAGCAAATAATGTGAAACTGAAGGCCACAGGGCTGCTGAAAACAAATTGTGACTGATGCTGTTTGGCACAACTGAATTCAGGGCTGACTTGGACGTGATGGTGTCACAGTGAATTCCACACAAATGGCATGAACATGAATAGAATTTGGGTTTGCCATAATGTTTTTTATAACTTGTTTCCTGGTAAATTATGTATATTTATTGTCTTCTGATCACCAACTCAGCTTACTCTTTTAATGTGTGTGTGTGTGTCCAGACTGAAGAAAACACTAACAACATTTACAAATGTGATCCCTGACTGGCATCCACTTAACGCTGTTCATATTGGACGATGTAATAACTGTGGTAATACATCTCAAAGACGACAGATGATCTTGGAAAAGTAAGTTTGAATATGTGAACTTTAAAGTAACATACATAAAGTTCTGAGACCTCATTTATTGAACCTATGACTTTTGAAACCAAACTGTTACTGTGGGTTTGCAGAGATTCTAAACCTTAAACTCTGATCAGTACTCACTTTTAAAGATTTTAGATCATTCTTAAAAGCTGAAATAGCAAATAGTGTTTACCAAACATGACACAGAGCAGTGTTTAACATGCTGATCAGCACATGTGTTTGAACTAGGTCACAAATACTTAATTATCAAGTAGTAAATACAGACAGCTGATATCCAGTGTCACCCTTTTCACAGCTCCTGCTGCGGCTATAGGTTGTTTGATCATTTGTTTACTTATTTGACTTGGGAACAGTGTCCCTTGCTACTCTGTTTATGGCACAGGGGTGTTTTTCCTCAACTTTTTCCCACTCCCCAAATCCCTTATTCGGTGGGGGTTTTTTTCCCTTATCTATAATTAAATGGAATATCCAGTTGAGATGTTCTCTTCCCTTTGCACTTACTGTGCAATCTGAGGAGTCTGTGAAAAAGTAGAACAGTAAGGGCAGAACCACACTCTTAGAGATGTCTTACTTTTTCATTAGGAACTTTTGCTACTATTTTATTGTAATAATCTGGTTCTTTATTGTTTCTTTGTCAGACTACCCTCAGTATTAACGCTACATTTTGTGGAAGGCTTGCCACATAACAACCTGGAGAAATATTTGTTTCAATTTGAGGAAGACACCTACCAAATAACATCTGTTGTTCAGTACCAAACAGATAAGAAGCACTTCATAAGCTGGTCTTTGAATCCTGACGGTAAGAATCGCAGAATGGGTCAGGTTGGAAGGGCCCACACGGGGTTATCCAACTTCCCTGCTCAAGCAGGGTCATCCCAGAGCACATGGCACAGGATGGCATCCAGATGGTTCTTGAAAATTTCGTGTGAGGGAAATTCTGCAACCTCTCTGGGCATTCTGCTCCAGTGTACAGTCACGGCCCACTGAAGAAGTTCTTCCTCATGTTCAGGTGGAACTTCCTGTGCATCAGTTTCTGCCCATTGCCTCTTGTCCTATTAATCAGCACTGCTGACAGATGCCTGGATGTGTCCTCTGACACCTCCCTCCGGATAATTACAGACACGGATGAGGTCCCCTCTCAGTTGTCTTTCCTCAAGGCTGAGCAGGACCAGCTCCCTCAGTCTTTCCTCATAAAAGAAAGAGATATGAAAGAGTTTATGGTTCTTATCTACCATAATATTTCATGAGTCTACATGAAATGTTTTATGAGTTGCTGCAGTAGTCTCAACCCTTGATGTATAATAACAAAGATTTCTTTTGTCTGCATTCTAACCTTCATATTAAAATGTTGCAAATAACTGGGGGGACTTGTTTCTCAGAGTGAAGGTTTTCAGTTGGTTTAACTGCACTGTGCTGTCTTACAGTGCATTTACTGGAAAAAGTAATTTGGCTATAGAGTTTTCTTTCCCTTCATAACTTCGTAAAAGTTAAAAAATGCAGTCTGACCATGACTGTGGAACAAACAGTACTGTTTATTTTTAAACCAGTGATTCATCCATTCTTGGCTGGAAGCAAGGTAACCTATGGTACTATGAGCAATTAATGAAGTTATTTTTTATATCTGAACTTTATGGCACCTCAGGGGTGGGAGGCACAAATCCATGCTAGAAACATTGCTCATGGTAAGATTGGTTGTACCACTGGTGGAAGATCCATAATCAGAGAAGGTGAAAAGGTGATATTTTGATAATCATGCCTCTGTAGAGAGCATGGGGTATAGTACATGAAGTACTGTGACAACACGAAAATTGTCTAAGTCATGCTGCCAAAGATAAAAAAGAAATGGGAAGAGGGAACAGCTGGGAAATGCCTAGTTAAGAACCTCCTATATGTTGTATATATCTGTTTTAAAATTCTTGAAGTTGTAAAATATTCTTTCATGATCTATGAACAGTTTGCAGGTGATGAGACAAGAGTATTAAAATGAGCAGGTTTTTTTCAGCCCCTGTGCCTCCTACCCAGGCAATGAAAAAGTCTACAGAGAAACGTAGTTTGAGAGGTGATTCTTACCTCAGACTTGTGAGGGTATTTTCAGACAAGATGTTTCAGCCAAAAAACACCCTTAGCTAGCTTTGTTTTATGGCTGACCTACTCTAACCTGTAATAATATTGCTGCAAGTTCTTCTTGTATTTGATCTTTTTACATTGGATGTCTCTCAGTTTTCTCTGGACAAAAAAGCAACTCTATTTTCTGCTTGTCAGGGGAATGGGTTAATAAAAATACTTGACAAGTGTGAGGATAGAGACTTCAATTTTAAAAGTCTCTAAGTCTCTGCACTGGTTGCTATTTTTCAGGAACTTGGCTTGAATGTGATGATTTAAAGGGTCCGTATTGCAAGAGACATAAAAGATTTGAAGTTCCTCCTTCAGATATTCATATTGTTATCTGGGAAAAGAAAGCATCCCGTGTGCCAGAAGAACTGAATTCACAGTTCCAAAATAAAAATAGTGAAGATTTTCCTCTTAATAAGGAAAATCCCACAGTGTTGCATTGTGATTTTGATAACACTCTCAGCAAAACACCTGCAGAACACCACAAAGAGGATTCTGTGAGGACTCCAGAGAAGAAACATCAGCAAGCAGCTGAGGACCAAAGTATTGTTCATCATGGTTTAGAAAATCTGGCAGATGGTGATCTTGTAACACTGATGCTTGAAGAAGTTCTGGTTGACTCAGCAGATAAACCGCTGCCTAACGGACAGATGATGGGAAATAACCTTCTTGATGGATGGGACACACCACAACAGCAGGAACCAGCCTTTTCACTTAGCACTCCATATACAGGAGAGTTTGCTGGAACTAGTCTAGCTATGAACAATAAATCCATGTTACATGGAAATTCCAGTATTTGCTTACCTCTAGAAGAGTTGAACCCAGTAAATATTACTCCTCCTGTGCCCAAAAACCATGACCCTGGTTCATCTGACTCATTGCCTTCTCAATTAAATGGTGGAACTAATTTAGCTAACAGAGAACTAAATTCAGAACTACTGCTAAAGAAGGACTTTTTAGCAGTAGGAAATGCTGTACAAAAATCACGTGATTTGAAAGATGCAAGCAAAACTGTAGTTAATTCTAAAGCTGGCAGTTCTTCTGGTGCCAGTAATTCAGTTCAGCCCTCACACAAAGACCAAAAAGGAGGATTTGTAGGAAGCTGGGTAAAGAAATTATTAAGCAAGAATACTTCTTTTATGCCCTCAAGTGCCTCAGCTCTCAAGAATGAGAGAAGTTGCAAAACTCCCTCAGTGCAAAAAATAACTGAAGTTCGGCTGCCAATTAAGGGTGCAAATAACTTTGGTGGATTTCAAAGCCAAGGAACAAAGAAAACAACTGAGACCCCAAAGTTACTGGCTCCTCAGAGTAATAATACTCATCCTTTGTCAAATTTAAAAGGATTTTCTCAAAGCACTTGTCTTCCAACAGCAAATCATACTGCTATTGTACGTCCAACTTGGACTAAGTCAGAAAGCACGTTGGGTACCTCAGGTAAAGTGACTCAGTTCCCTTCACCTGGCTATAACTCTGGTAAGGCAGAAGAGTCAGAGAGTGACAAAACAAAAAAACTTCGCCTAAAATTGTTAAAAAAACTTAATGCTAAAAAGAAGAAGTTGGCTTCACTGGATAGATTAGTGGAACAGATGAAACAGGAAAAACCTGTGAGTGGAGACGTAAGCGCCCCATCGCAGACTGAATCTCAAAACGACAGTGAATTATTGCAGAGCTTTTTAAGGGAGCTGCAGGATCAGATTGATGCCACGGGTAATGAATCTGAATTTAACACAAACGCTGTGCCAGGGTGCACTGGCAGTGATAACACGGATGAAATACTGGCGGAATTACTGTCCCCTGCTCCGACTGTCGCTTCCGCGAAGGCTCCAAAGAGCGAAGATGAGTGTATGTACATGGAAATGGTGCACAGCAGCGTGGCTGCGGCCGTGCCCGATGAGAGCACCAGTGTGCCACAGGCAGCACTGACAAGTGAGGACCACAATTACTACAGTCCTGTAAAGGACACTAATTCGGAGCTGGATGCAATAAACAAACAGTGTGTGAAGAAACTTTCTTTTGAAAGTCCTACGGGAAATGATATCCTCGAAGACCTGTTCTCCATTTCAGCACCAAGCTCAATGGCAGGTGACATAGATTTACCTCATTTTGATGAAACTCTGTTTGGAACTTGGTAAATACTCAGTTTCTTGGGGTTTTTTTTTCAGTATTATGTATATTTTGAAACAAAGCACTACTAAATTATATTTTATAACTAGTTTAGTTGCACACTGGCTGTACTTGAACAATTTACATGTGAGGTATTTTTTTTCTTAATACTTTATTGTAACAAGCAAATCAGGGTTTAATGAATTTTATTTTTCTGAGAAGCAGTTATTTTAGCTGTCAGATATGATGATGATGATTTTTAATTAAAAGCTCCTATGAGTCTTAATTTTTGCTGCTTTTAATATGAAAAACTTCCATGCTCTAGTGAGTTTAAAAAATAATTCAAGTTCTGTAGTCTTGATGATGTAACAAACACTAATTATGTAGTAGTGATTTTACAGGACTACTCAATTCCTGAAGTTATTTTGTCCAACATTTAAAAAAATAAAATTAAAAATTACCTTCTGCAATTAGGGAGTTTTGCATCCTCTGATGTGAAGATCATTTCTAACATAAACTTGAGCCTGGCATTCTGCTAGGCATTCAACTCCTTACAGAATTACTGTTCTACAAGCTCATGCTGATGTATACACACCCCTTGGATCCAAGAAAAGATGGATACATGGTAGAAATTTTCCTATTTAAAGTTATAGCACCTACTGACTTTTCATCCTGGGCAACTGCAAATATAAGGTGGTAGAATATCTTCTGAGCCAGGTTTTTTTTTAAGCAAAATTAGTAAGATTTGGTCCAGCGTTTGCATCACTAAGAAAGAATATCAGACGTACGCGTTAGTTTTTCACTGCTGCAAAAACATTTAATAAAAGAAAGGTTTCTTAGAAATCATTTAACTGTAAGTTAATGCCTATTACTGTTGTCACTTGGAGTTTTTCCTGACTCAGGCAGTGCACCCCCGACCATATGTGAGATGCCAAGGAGAGGCAAGGTCAGTAGGAAGAAAGTAATGGAAAAATGTGGCAAGACAGCAGTGAGTAAGCAGAGGGATTCACACCTTGGTCTTTCTGGATTTGTATAGCTTTCATTTTGCTAGATTGGAGTCATTTTTAAATGCATAGACACAAAGCTGAGGGTATTATATGCCAAGTTAGATTAGCTGTATGTTTTTCTTGTTCTTGGAAATTAGAAGGATTTTATCAGCAGGTCTTTATATCAGACATTTTTAGAGGTGTTCTGCATTTTTTCCTTGTTTTAGATCCCGAGTTCAAAATATTAAATGTTCAGTCTTACTTTTTAATGCTATTACAAGGCATGGCTACAGATTTTAATGGGTTTGGATTGCTTGAACTAGGTTTAAAAAGTGTTTGAAAAACTATCAGTGGCCCTGAACTTTCAGTGTCAACTTATTTCTTCTGCAGTTGGGTGCATTGTTATCAAATTGGTACTTCTGGCACTGAATGTTTTCATTTTTGAAATTTAAGTTATTGTGAAGAACTTGAGTTTCTCCTTTGTTTTAAATACTGTAATTGGTAATGTTACAATAGAAAGCAAATGAATTCTGAATGTTAAGGGCTGGTGTACTGCTTATGAAATGTTTGCCCATTTGTGAATTCCCTAATTAAAATAAACAAACACAAAAGCTGACGAAAATGAGAGTTTCATTTATCTATGAATGGGTTGCAATGACCTGCAGCTGTGACATTGGAGCTCCTTCACCACTGGCTTGGGACACAGCACAGACCCAGGGGTCAGTAAAGCAGCCAGCCCAGGGTTGGTTGTGCAGAATGCACAGGGCAACAGGAGGAAGAGACTCTTCTAGAGGATGAGGAGGTCCTGCTGGAGAGGTTTATAATGAGGTTCATGGTGGAGGAGGGAGGGTGTGGGGGCACACCTGCTGTGCAGATACACCTAGATAGAAGCAAGGACCTCTGGTCACCACTGGCACCCCACAAACTGAAGTTGGGAGTGTTTGGTCTTGCAGCTGCGTGGGATTCACTGTGGGTACAGGTATATATAGAAGCTCCAAGAGCAAACAAATAGCACTTGAGATTAAAGTAGGTATGAAAATAAATCTGTTGGTGCTGCGTGTTCCTGGCTGCCTTTTTTTCTGAAACAGAAAACTAAAGATGATGCAGTGCAGATTTGTTTGTTTCCATAAATGTTTTACTGCCTCCGATCCTGTGCAAGTGAGAATTCAGCTGAGGTTGAATGAAAACCCCATGACTAAAGAAACTGGTTGGAATTTGAAATGTTACTGGGTGTTTTATATTAAGAGTAGTTTTTAAATGCAGCTCTTAATTTGCCATAAAGAGAATACAAAGTATTGTAGTAGTGTTCTGTCAACTGGAAATACACCAGGCGGGCATATAGCAAGTACAGGTAGTGATCAGAAGCTGGCCATTGTGTTATGGAGGTTTTATCAGTGTTCTAGAGTAAATTTCCCAAAGTCTAATGGCTTTGAGCACTGCCATCTTCACCACTAAACCATGTCCCCAAATGCCACATCTGCATTTTTTGACCACTTCCAGGGATGGTGACTCCACCATCTTCTGGGCAGTCTCTTCCAATTCCTAACCATCCTTTCAGAGAGGAGATTTTTCCTAACATCCAATCTAACCTCCCATGGCACAACTTGAAACCATTTCCTCTTATCCTGTCTCTTATAACACAGGAGAAAAGCCCCACCTGGCTACACTCTCTTTTCAAGTAGTTGTGGAGAGCAATTAAGGTCCCCCCTGAGTCTCCTTTTCTCCAGGCTAAACACCCTTAGCTGCTCCTCATCAGACTTGCACTCCAGACCCATTCCCAGCTCCTTTGCCCTTTTCTGGACATACTTCAGCACCTGAATGTCCTTACAGTGAGGGGCCCAGAACTGGACACAGAACTTGAGGTGTGGCCTCGTCACTGCCAAGTACAGGGGGACAATCACTACCCTGGTCCTGCTGGCCACATTACTCCTAATACAGGCCAGGATGCCACTGGCCTTCTTGGCCACCTGGGCACAGCTGGCCCATGTTCAGCTGTCACTGACCAGCACCCCCAGGTCCTTTCCCACTGGGCATCTTCCCAGCCACTGCCCTCACTCTGTAGCACTGCCTGGGGTTGCTGTGACCCAAAGGCAGGACACAGCACTCAGCCTTGTTGAACGTCACAAAACTGGCCTCAGCCCTTCAATCCAGCCTTTCCAGATCCCTCTGCAAAGTCTTGTTAGTCTGTGTATTCTGATTTGGGAAAGGCATAATCATGGCACTCAGAGTTTGGAATCAGCAGAGATGGTGCTGTGATTCAGATCTTACTACTTGATACATTCAAACCCTTATAACACAGTAAAGGGTGAAAAACAGGGCTGCCTTCTCACATCCTGCCTACAATAAACCAACCCTCTCCAGAGGAGCTGCCTGGATGGATTCCTACCTGTGTACCTGCTGGAGCACTGTTCAAGAACTCTGTTGTGGTGCTGATTACAAATCTGATTCTGATCTTGATGTTTTGCATGGCTGGGTGTTGCCATTTATTCTTCCATCACTGTTTTTTGCTTTAAATAATCGTTCCCTTCCTGACAACGTATCAGCGAGAGCCATTGTGTCTTGTCTGTGTTCCTTTTGCAAAGCTGAGCAGCCACTCTTGATGTGAGCCCCTTGGTGCTCAGAGCAAAGCACGCTGCCCTTCGAGTAGCTCATGCTCCAAAGCGTGTGCTGTGCTTTGAAGTCCACCAGGATTTGGTCTCGGGACTGGAAGAACTTCTAGTCTAAGTATGGATCTAAGTGTGCAGACAGAGCAAGAGAGGAGAGCAGGTTAGTGGGATAACAAGGCTGGTGGAGTTTGAGGCATTTTTAGTTTTACACTGCTGTGCACAAACATGGTGTGGTTGTTTACGAGGGAGATGCTGAAGCTGCACAATCCAGGAGAACACAGTGCAGCCACAGAGCTCCCAAAGGAGAGGAAATGCTGGGAAAGGAGTGTAAGGAAGTAGGGGCTGTGTGTCTCCATCATGTTTTCAAGGAAGAGGCTGAAGAAACCCTCAGGAGATGCTTCTTCCCCGGACCTGGGTCTATACTACTCTTTCTACAGAACTTAATATCTAAAGGGGATTCTGTAATGCCCACGGCAAGTGGTTGCAATTTTTGTCCCAAGTTTTCTCTTGATGTTCAGACCGTATCAGCTGATGCTCGTTTTCCCTCCTCTGGGCGATCTTTCCAGGGAAAAATGCGCTTGTCGAAGGGTTCGTGCACGGGGATGACGCAGAGCTTCAGCACAGCCCCCAAGCCTGCCCCTGCTCCTTTCGCGGCCCCGCTGCAGCCCCGGGGGGCCGCTCGCCTCTCCCGCTCCCGGGGCGGGACGTGCCCCACGCGGCCGCTGGCGCGTTCTGAAGAAGGAACAAGGAAAGACGTCCGCGGTGACACGGGAAGGGGAAAAAAACATGGTGTTTCCGCCCGGTTTCGAACCGGGGACCTTTCGCGTGTTAGGCGAACGTGATAACCACTACACTACGGAAACTCCCGTTGGGCTGACCATTTCCTGCAGTCCCCCTTGACCAATCGGACGGAGTACCTGGAATTCCACTGTGAGCACTGAGAATTCCACTGTGAACACCGAGAATTCCACTGTGAGCACCCGCTGCGGGTGAAACTCCACCCGGCAGGGCAGAAGGAGCGAGGTCCCGGTGCCAAAAACGCGTCTCGGGCAGTTCCCACCGGTATAAAGGCGGCGCGGGCCAGTTACAGCCGCCGCCCCTTGTAGGAGGGAAGGAAAAAAACACACAGCGCACCACAAAAGGGATAGCGCCCCGTCCCTGGGTGGGCTCGAACCACCAACCTTTCGGTTAACAGCCGAACGCGCTAACCGATTGCGCCACAGAGACGCGCTGTGATGTAGCCTCGCCGAGCCGCGGCCGATTCCCGCGGCGGCTGGGGCGGGCTCTGTGCTCCTTCGTGCTCCTTTGTGTTCCTGCTGCTCCCGCTCCTTCTGCGGCCTGCGGGGCTGGGGTTTTTAATCACCGGTTTGGGGGCCCCATTGCTTTTTTAATCCGAAAAACGGCCCTTCCTTTGCTTTCCTTTTTGTTTTCTCTGCTGTTTTGTTCTCCCCGTGGCCTTTTCTGTTTGTTTTCCTGAGGGATTGGGAGTGGACAAGCAGAAAAATGTAGTGGTTGAAGTTCTGCCTGTTGGTGCAAATGGGAGGCTGAAAGCTGCTCGCCGAGACAGCTCAGCTGGCAAGAGGAAGCTCTGACAGTATGTGCCAAGGATGAGGAAGGCAAAAATTAGCATTGCCCTGTTATTGAGATAGTCAAGGGGTCCAACATCTTTCCTTGTGATAATTACAGTACCAAAAGGAGTAGTTGTGACCAGAGACTTGAGAACAGATGACAAAATTCACCTCACAGTGACTTTTGGTTCAAAGTCGTTTGATAATTATTTGCAAGAGCTAAAGGAAAGTGAGAACACTGACACATATGAGACAGGGAGAAAGAGACTTCTCAAAGCAGAGTGTAGAGAAAGGCCTGTGAATCTGCTGCCCAGGTAGCCTCACCTCAGCTATAAACAGTCTATATAATGAATTATTAATGAAATTGTAGCCACCTAAAAGGTAATAAGGTGATAATGGCAGCAAACACGAGTTACAAAAACCAAATCAGCGAGGAAGATATACCCTAGATGGATGAGGGCCAAGTCTGGGAATACTTAAGCAACTTGCATGTACACAAGTCCATTGGCCCTGGTGGGATATACCCACTGGTGCTGAGAGAGATGGCAGATCCATTGCAATCTCCATCAGCTTTGATCAGTCATGGCAATGAGGGGAAATGCCCAAGGATGGGAATAAAGCAACATCACCCCCATCTTCCAGAAGGGCAAGGAGGATGGCTGGGGGAACTACAGGCGGGTCAGCTTCACCTCAATCCCTGGGAAGGTGATGGATGAGCTAATCCTGGAAACCACCTTCAGGCACATCAAAGAGTGAAATCACCAGCAGTTGGTCAGTATGGCTTGAACAAGGGGAGGTCATATCTGACAATCTGCTAGACTCCCATGGTGAGGGGACTGGCCTGGTAGAAGAGAGGAGGGTGGTGGGTATTGTCTGCCTGGACTTCAGTGAGGCCTTTGATGCTATCTCCTGTGAGATCCTTGCAGAGAAGCTGTTGATGTGCGTGTTGGATAAGCAGACAATGAGGTGGATTGAAAAGTGGCCAAAACATTGTGTCCGAGTGTGGTGATCAGTGGCATGGTGTAGTTGGATGCCAGTAACTATCAGTGTACCCCAGGGATCAATACTGCACAACATTCCCTTAATGATCTGGGTGATGGGCCAGAGTTTACCCTCAGCAAGTTTGCAGGCAGCACCAGACTCACAGGAGTGGCAGACAGAGCAGAGGGGGATGCTGCTATCCAGAGGGACCTTGACAGGTTGGAGAAATGGGCTGAAGTTCATGAAGTTCAACAAGGAGAAGTGCAAAGTCCTGCAGCTGTAGACAAAAAAAGCATCATGCACCAGGACGTGCTGGGGGCACCCATCTAGAATTCAACCTGGCATGAAGGAATGTGGGTGTCCTGATGGACAGCAGGATGAACACAAGCCAGCAATGGACCTTTGGGGCCAAGAAGGTGAATGGTACCCTGCGTCACATTAGATAAAACGCTGCCAGCAGGTCAAGAGAAGTGATTCTGCTCCTCTGCTCAGCTCTGGTGAGGCCACATCTGAAATACTGTGGGTAGAGTTCATTTTCTTGGTAGCTGGCATGTGGCTCTGTTTTGAATTGGTGATGGAAACACTGCTGATCACAAAGGGATATTTTAGTCACTGCTGAGCAGGACTTATGCAAAGTCCAGACCTTTTCTGCCTCTCACATCACCCCACCAGCGAGTGGAGGGGGGATGCACAAGAGTTGAGAGGGCACAGAGTGGGGACAGCTGACCCCAGCAGATCCAAGGATTACCCCACACCCTATGGCATCATGCTCAGCATATAAAGCTGGGGGAAGAAGGAGAAAGGAGAGAACATTTTGAGTGATCGTGTTGTCTTCCACAGTAGCCATCATGTGCCACGGAGCCTGGCTTTCCTGGAAATGGCTGAAAACCTGCCGGCCTGTGGGAAGCAGTGAATGCATTTACTGGTTTTATTTGCTTGCATGTGTGGATTTTCCTAACCCTTTTCTCAGTTTTATCCTTCTGATTCTCTTTCCCATCTCACTGGTGGGGAGTGAGCAAGTGGCTGTGTGGGGCTGAGTTGCTGGCTGGGGTTGAACCATGACAATGGGACACAGAGGGTGAGGAGGAGGAGGCTGTGCCAGGGGACCTGGAGGAGCTACAGCTTCTGTCTTCCAGCTCTGTTTTGAGCTGAATTTGTACCAATGGAATATGAGGACAGTAAGTGAAAGGAAGAAGCCTGTGAAATGTGGAGAAGGAGGGGTTTTTGAGGCGGTGCTCTGTCAGCTCATTCTCTTGGCTATGCAGAATGAAGGCAGCATTTTAAAAACTGCAGCATTGCCCTTTTCTTCGTGCTGCACTTCACTATTTCCAGCTCTGTTCACGCACTCCACTGGGGTTTTGTCAGGGTTCAGCAAGGATGCGATGCTGAGGCAGGCTGACGTGACGGCAGGTAGTCACTACATCTGATGGGGCTGTGGTGCTTTAAGTTTGCAAAGCACAGTGCTGATATTAACAGCCACTCGAAGGAGCTTGTGCCCCTTGCATTTATGACAATGCATGACAGCTGGGTGTCACCTGGCATTCATACGTGGGAGCTTCAAACCAGCAGCCTTTATTTTATCAAGAGACACACTTTCCTTGGAGCCCTTTCTGCTGAGCTCTGATCAGAGTGCACGAGAGGAGAGATGAACATCCTAAAAGATATTTATAGATCTGTGTTCCCAGTCCTTCCCTCTTCACCATGAAAGCAATTCTACAAAGGGATTATTTTGACTGGCTGTTCGAGATTCCACAGGAGGAGATTAATGTGCAGGAAGCCTCGCAGCGCAACTGGAAAAGCTCGCTGGCGCTGCACATTTTCCTGAGCTTCATGGCTCAGTGTGTCAAGGTTATCTTCCTCAGACAGGACGATGTGGATGTCAAACAGCCATGCAGCAAGCAAAAGGGCTGGGGGGTGACAGCAGCTGCTGAAGCGCTGAATTGCCTGTGCCTGAAGAGGCCTGACCACAGCTGGGGGCTGCAGAAGGTGCAGGCACTGTTCCCCAAGGTGTGTATCCCTCCCCCCCACACCCCCTTTTTTCTGTCTATTCAGGGAAATCCCTTATTTCAAACGGCCAAGTGGGATATGATGGAGGTGTTTTGCACTGATCTTTCTCCCAGGTAGACAGCGTTTTCCAGTGCTGCCAACTTTGTCTTATCCAGACAGTGATTCTGTGTGTGTTTTGGTCTCAGGGAGAGGGAACCATTTAGTGTGTAGGTATGGAAAAAAACTGTTAGCAGAGTCATTTTAGCCCTCCCTTGCCAAGGCAATTCCCCAAATTGCAAAAATATTGCTCGAATCTCCTTCTACCTGCAGCTATTCCAGTGCCAAGGGGTATGAAAAGGTAATATTCCTCCCCACAAAGCGTTTCTGCACTGTCTGGCTATACAGTAGTTTTGCCTTGCCATGGTAAAGGGACTTCTTCCACGTCTCACATATAATCTTGATTTCCTTGTTTTTCCTCGAGCAAAGCCCTCAGAGTGATGCTGCACTTAAACAAGCAAACAACAAAAAAACAACAGCAAAACAAAATCCTGCATTTCCTTTCTGAAGGCAGCCATACCAAAGAGGTTCTTGCTGGCAAAGCTTTTTTCTCCCTGCACACCAAGAAATCATTTTAACAAGCCCTGGAGTTGATGTCATGCTTTTTTGGTTTTTTTTGGTTTGTTTTTTTTTTTTTTACTGCAGAGAGGAGTGTGAAACCCTGCTTTCCTCCACGCATACATGTGGGATGGCTTTGGAGCCAGCCTGGGTAAGAGGGAACAGGCTGGGCTTCCAGAAGAGCACTGAGGATGTCAAGTGCCAAAATGCCAAAACCATGCCAGAGGATAGGGGAAATCAGAAGGGGCAGAGCAGAAGAGCAAAGTGGGGATGAGTGTGTGGTGAGAGGCACTGAGCAGCAGCAAAGCAAAGAGCTGGAAAACAAAGAGCAGGACAAGGAGAAAGCAAAGGCATCGAAGCTCATCTCTCACGATGTGGCCAGCACACTGGGCGAGGGATGGGAGCTTGGGTCAGCCAGCTGGAAAGCCTGCTGGCATAAACTCCTGGTGTGTTGTGGGGGTTTTTGCATTATGGCAACTTCACACCGCTGCAGCCTGATTCCTACTCTCTTTTATACAAGAGTTCTGCTGAATAGAAGTCACCTCTGGGAAGTCTTTGATAGTGAGGAAGCGTGTGTGTTTTCTTGGCAAGTTGGAGCAGGTTCATGTGCTTGTACTGCCACTTGTAAATCAAAAGCAAGCTGCAGGCTGCCTGGTAGGTTTGCACAGCACAAAACAGGTGGCAGAAGGAGAAGGCTCAGTGCCTGCTGCAGGAGGATGACTGGGAGTCCTCCTACCACAGATGCCCCAAGGACCTGCGCTGTCCCCTTTGCCCTGTCCTGTCAGCAGCTCCCTCCTTGCCCATGCCCATGCACAGCTCCTCTCTCCACAGTCATAACACTGATCTCTGCTCAGACAATATTCTTCTTTTGACTTAATTCAATAATGGCTTTTCAGTCAACCCTACAGTCCTGTGCTCAATAGATCACAAAACATAAACGTTGTTCAAGTAGGAAAAAGATCATATTCTGGGGAAAAAGAGAACTTTAGCCTGAATAAAAGTATTCTGAAAGAGCTGTTGTGCTCCTCTTTCTGTTCTTGGATTTGAGTTTTTTTTTTTTACAAAGCAAATCTGGCAGAAGTTAAAAATCTGAAGAAAAAATCACAGGGCAAATCTAAATCTTGATATTCTTTATGGCCTTGCTTCTCACACAGTCATATCTGTATGGACTGTAGGGAAGGCATCCCAGGAAAACAGGCTTTTCCTATTCTGATAACTATATCACAGCTCACAGTGTTAATCAGCTAGCTTTCAGCCAGTTAATTTCTGTGAATTTGTTTATACCCAAAGTATGTGAGAGTTTTCCATATGTAAGACTATGGATTATAAAAATTTGCATGGTAGAGAGACTGGGTAAAAACACCACTGTAAGTAAATGTGTCCCCATTGATAAAGATGGGCTTTTCAGGTTGGCTCCTGCTGGAGACTTCTACCTGGCTGTGTCCCACCCAGAGAGGTCGGATTTGTCTGTGACAGTAACTGGTGAGTGATCTCTCCCTGCCCTTATCTCAACCCCTTAGCCTTTTGTTGTATTTTCTCTTTCCTGTCCAGCTAAGGAGGGGAGATAGAGTGGCTTGGGTGGGCACCTGATTTTCAGCCAAAGTCAACCCTCCACTCTGCCCAGTTGGTGCTTCTGTGCCAGCTTCATCAAGGGATTGGATCTGAGCTGTGAACATGCTGCAGCAATTGTGCTCAGCTATATTGGGCTTCAAGCACTAAAACTGGGCACAACTGTGAAGTCTCAGCCTGTAAAATGCTGAATGCTTGTAGCTGTCACTGTCTTCCAAGGAGTTATCCATAGGGGGAGGGATACAGGATCCATGCCTGGTAACAAAAGAGATTTCTGTGCTCACCAGCAGTGCTCACAGCACTGGTGTACTGCCCATTCCAATATGCCAGGGGGTTCAGGAGCTCTGGCTTGTGATGTGCACACCTGGGGTCTCCTCACTGGTGAGACTGATGGAGACGTGACCAGGAAGAGCATCTGCATGAGAGCAACACCATTGCTGAGACTTGTCAACATTATTTCTTCTCCCAGCTACCTGTGGAGTGGTCAGGGCACTTGCTGACAATGCTGTGGTAGCCTGACTGGTTTCTTCCAGCCTTCTGCTGTTCCACGCAGCCAGCCAGATGCTTTAGATATCCAGGTTTTGCTTGTGTGTAGGAAGGGCAATAGGTATCTTTCCCCATTATGTATCCTCTTAGATCACAGACATGTAATCTCTTTTTTCCCTAGGCTTCACCTGTACATGATGAGTGAGTGAGCCTGCAGTTATTGGTCTGACAGGCATGAGAGTGGAGGGAGCTGCCACTCTCCTGTGAAGACATAGGAAGTGTTTCATGATTCAAGATAAGACCTTCACTTCCTCGTTCTGTGCTCTTAGCACTGAGCTGCCACCGAGGCTGCACCGTCCGCCCGGACAGCCCACTGACAGCATGGACCAGGAGACCCTGGGGAGCATTGTCCTGCTTGCCATCGTCACCCTCATCAGCGTTGTCCAGAATGGTAAGAGAAAGATAAACATTTATTTACGGGATAGAAGGAAGTGAGGAGAGTTCAGGATGACATATGCTGAGCTGATCTTTGGGTAGATAATCTTTGGTTATAAGTGCGTGCATGCATGCTTAGGTGTGGCTTTGGCTTTAGAAACAGCCTTCTAAGAATGGAATTTTGTGTGACATTGAGGCAGTATCCTGACAGTCACATGGTCTTACTCTCTGACATTCTAGAGTGAGCTTGTTATACATTTCAGCTAATGTAAGGACTAGTAAGCTGGGATACCCTGTGGCAATGTGCATTTTGATTTGATGACTAAGACCTCCTTTTCTGCCCTACTATGGCCAGCCAGGGCTGCTCTCAAGCTGGAGCCCTGCTGCCATGGGCAGGGATGGAGTCCCTGGGGGGCTGCAATGGCTCAGACCTTGGCATGGAGCTGGGTGAAGGGGACAGAATTGGAGGAGTCTGTGTGGGCTATTTGTGGGCAGGCAACTCTCCTGCGTTCCTGCATCTCCAAGTCCTGCAGTACTGATCTCAATTACCTGTGGGTGATTTCACATCTCACATTTCCTGAGATGGTGAAGTTTCCTTCTCTAGCTCTTATTCAGACCTTGCCTAGTCCCTTGTATAGTCTTCAAGATTTTTTAAATAAAGCCAGAATCTCTCCTGTGCAAATTTGATCTTCTTCATCCTCTCTTACGAATACTTATTTTAGCAGGAAGTTCTGCCCAGAATACAAAAAAGGGATTGAGTTTTGCCTCAGCTGCACTAAGTTTGCCCAGGTTCAAAGAGATTCAGCAGGGGGATGGGGGCTGGTGAAAATTCCAGAAATCTTTACTGAAGGCTTCTTATTACAAATGGAGATTCCCACTGAACACAAAGTCCTAGGAAATGGGCTATTCTTGGGCTGCTGCAGAGAGGGGGAAGTGGTGGGAGCCTAGCTGCCAAGGAGCAAAAAAAAAAAAGAAAAAGAAAAAAGGAGATGCAGACTGGTTCAGTTTCAACATAGGCACAAAATGACACATCATTTACCCAATGCCACTCTCTAGTAAATGCACAATGTGTGACATCACCAGAATATGGCACATTCAGACTAGAGCAAATACCATAATTAAGAAAATGTGCCAAATATACATTTCTTGCTATGTAATCATGTGACTTTATGTACAAGTTTTTTCCTCTCACTTGCACCTGTCAGACTTCCATCCATGTGCTTTTATCTGTCTGTAAGATTATTGACCCAGCTGCTACAAAGGGGAAGTAGGATGCTTGGCAGAGTCTGCCAAGCACGTGAGGCAGACAGCTCTAAACCATGATTTCAAGCTTTGCACCATCTGATTTCCTCTTCCCAAGTGTTCTGGCTAGAAGACCTGATATGCAGTCTTGCAGTGAATGCAGTTATGAAGGCAGCAGAAATGTTTGTCAAGGGGTATCAGGTGTACTGAACTCCTGCTGTAGCTCTCGTTCAGCAAAGCACTTGGGCCTCTGCTTGACTGCCTCTAAGCATGTGAAGTCAGCACCACCTAAATTTCTGATTAAATGCTGTCTCTGCAGAGGGTGCAGGACTAGAAAACAGCTTGAATGCTGTTGTGCCTAAAGATGGAGGCGGGCTATGGTGCTGCCCCAGTCTGGTGTCCATTTACTGTCACCTTGTTCATGGTGGAATCTCCACATCCTACGGAGTGACTCATGTGGCCGCATACCGCTGAGTGACGCATGCAGCCTCAAGTTTGGCTCTTTTGCCGGAGAGATGTTGCAATCCAGCAGCTTTCAGGGCAAACCAGTGGTCATTGCTGAGCAGATCAGGACAGAGGAAGCAAAGTGGAAAGAAACGAGGGGCATGTTTGCAAGCACTGGCCATGTGGGATCAACCAGCTCCCAGTTTCTGTTGGCATGGACTTGTGGAGCAACCGGGCTTACGCTGAGCTCTTGCACATTACCTTGATCAGCCACTGTTCAGGCTCTGGGCAGTCTGTGCAGCCTTGGAGCCTCAGGGTATTATCTCCTGGAACAGCTGAGGTGAATTAAACCTCTCCACTCAGCCTTGCTCTGCTCACTCCTCTCATGATGGCTTGTGAAAGCACCCTCCTGCCTCCTGGCATTGTGGAGCCTCTCTGCAGCAGCAAGCTGATCTTTGGGGAGTGGCAGCACCTGCAGCAGTGGAGAGGGAGTAGCTTACTTGGCTTTCTCGGAAGCTGTGGTATTTTCTAGAGATTTCCCATGCATGATAAAAGAAAGGGAAGAGGTATGCTACCAGTGAATCCATGTGATCCCCGACCTGCAGGAAGTGGTTTCCCATCGATGCAGCTCAGCACTGCACAAAGAAGTGCTGTTCAACTCTGTCCTTTTCAATTCGGTCCTCTTAGCTGCTGTGGGCAGGGTAACCTCTTGCCAGAGGCTGGGCTGGTGTGCAGGTGGAGGTGCTGAGAACTCTGTGCCACCAGATGGTGTCTGGTCTGGATCCCCCAGGAGCCAGCCAGTGCACTGTGCTGGTGGCAGTGGGAGGGTCTGCAGCCTGGCTCAGTGTAGGGGTGCTGGCTTAAAGCACCATGGGGTTTTCTGCAGAAGGGCTGTGTGAACCCAGGGGATTCCACAATACTGAGAACTGAAAAACTCAGTAGTTTTTATTAAAGACAATGGAAGTACAAAAGAGCTATTTACAGCATCAATGAAGGGGGAAAAAAAGGCAACTCTTCAGATTGCAGGGATAAAATCCTGCAGCTTATCTAGTTAAAATTTAATTGTTATAATAATGTATTTCCTGATGGGATATCTTTTATGTGTATACATTAGGTTAATATTCCAAGCCATAGAGTGATTTGGACACACTTGAGATGGGGTGCACGACAACAGAAAGCTTGCAGCTTGTAGCCTGCCAGAGCTCTCTCTGGTGTATTTAGACATATGATTGATGGTCTCTGGTTTAGTGTCATCAGATAAAACGTGTTTGTCAAGAGCATGATACATTATCTTGAGCTGCTGCATTTTTGCAGCAGCTAACACTCTGACACGACTCTGCTGCTTAGAAGGAGGATACACACAGATCAGCCATTAAGGCCAGGCTTTCCTTGGGTCTTTCTGGGAAAAGAACCAGCCCTGCAGGATGTCCTTGGTTTGGCAAATAGGTTTCACTAAAAGAGAATAGACTCCCTTGTCTCCCTGCTCTGTTGGAGAGCAAAATTTGGGATTGGCAGCTCTGACTGGAAAGCTCTTTTCCCACTGGGAGTTCAAAGGACCGGGTCAGGGCAGTGCTTCTGCAGCAGAGATGCAGGGACTGCCCAAAGTGCAATGTGGGATGAAGCAGGGATTGGAGGCGAGAGCCTCCTGCAGTCACGTACAGACACGTGGGGATGCACAGAGGGTTTGGTTAAACCTGGGTGACAGAGCGAGCACACTGGCCACATCCTGCACCCGCATGCACCTGTGTCCTCTCCTGCCATCTGTCCAGCATGGATGCTCACGGGAACAGAGCTGAGCCCACAAAGCCCAGCTTCTGCAGTATCTTCAGATGACATCTCAGACTGAATACTCTGTGGTTTTTCAACAGCTTTTTTTGCTAACAAAGTGGAGCATGAGAGCAGACACTGCAATGGGAAGGGGTTGCAGCGGCAGGGATCATCCTCCTTCGAGCGTGTCTACACTGCCAAGTGAGTAGAGAAGAACTGAGGAGTTGGTGAGGGCAGAGTGGAGTTCATCATGCTCTGCAATGAAATTAAATCCAAACAGTTTTAGGGGCCAGGGGTGGATTCCAAATTCCCTCAGATGAAGGCTTTGTACATAATCCCTAGCTGTGCTCAGTGTTCAGACATGAGGTTTTTGGATATATTTGCTGGCTGAATCCAGCACCCTTCTTGCCACCATGTGCTGCATCTATATAGGTCTTGCAGCCATCACAAGTACTGTGTCCCTTCATTTGGGAACCAGTTCACTCTTCCCTGCTGGAAGTGTGGCACAGACACAGCCAGGGTCCCAAGGGCTCAAAAGGAAAGAGCCAGCAGAGACATCAGCCTGCTGAGGAGTGGGTAGGTGGCAGAGCTTGTACAAATCCCTTGGTCTCTGCCACCTCCCTTGGCACACAGCTCTCCACTCCTTTGCCACATAGAATCAGTCTCAACTTCTTCACTTCTCCCCCTCAGAAAGCATTCACAGCTAAAGGAGGCAGCTGGAAACCATTCCTATTCCCCTGCAAAGACACATGATAACTCTGTGAGACACTCTTATTTGTGATGCAATTCTACATTTGTTGGTTTCATCCAATAGTTATTAATATTTATTAATATGACTCAATTAAAAGGACTTTAAGCCAATAAAGCTCCCAGCATCTGTCATGATCAAACAGGTCAAGGAGAAAGTGGCTTTCACAGGTGCCATACGGGCACAGGGTGGTTTGTTTTCCTCATCAGGCAGCACAAAGGCATCCATTATCTGAGTGAGAAAATAGGGAAGCAGATGTGGGTGAGGAGCCCAGCCCTTGGCAGGTCAGGGGTAAAAGTCTACTCTCAAGGGCACTAGTGCAGCCCAAATTCACCTGCCACCATTCTCTGCTGGGGAAGCATACTGATTTTTGTTTTTTTTCTGTTTGCCTATGCTCTGATTTCTCTCCTGTAAATTCCATTCTAGCCAGAACTGTGGACATGCATACCCTACGTTTCTGGCTGTGCTTTGGTGTGCTGGCCTTCTCTGCAGCCAAGGTAACACTCTTTTGTTTGTTTGTTTGTTTTTTTCCCTTCAACCTGGCACCACATTCAGCAAAGGATGGTGAGTGCTTCAGAAGTTACACCTTCAGGGACCAACCCTCCTGCAGGGGGGAACCTCTCACTCCCTCCTGTCCTGGAGATAAGCATGCTGCTTGAGTAGCAGCACACCCATGGCATGGTGTGGCTTATGCCAACAGATGTGCTCCCAGACTTGATTCCAGGTAGTCCAGGCCAGGGACATTTCCCATACTGGCATGATGGATGAGTTCCCTTTATTTTGGGTGACGGGTTTAGTTCTTAGTTTCTGGATTATTGCCACATTATTCAGTCTTGGGGCAGGAAATGGGCTCAGTTTATTAAATTGCCAGAACTGCCAGCTCTCCCGTGTGCTGAGGGCAACCCAGGACTATTGACCTGCACTTCCAATTGTGTTCCCCTTCAACGCAATCTGAGTTTATCTAACCTTAAGATGAGTGCTTACCTGGGGTACATGTCTATTCTTTCGGGGGGAAAAAAAGGAGTTTCCTCACCAGGAGGAGAAGCGTTTTTGTCTGTAGTTGTGGGAAAAGCTAGAATTATGGGGGAAAGCCCCTTTTTATGTGCTCAGAAGTTAGTATTGGACCACAGTGTAACCTCCACCTGCTCCTAGTGAAGCACATCTACCAACGGCCTTCTGTTTCTGGTGAGGACAGTGCCTGAGTTGGCACTCTCTTTCCTGAGCCTGGTACGACCCACACTGGATTTCACAAAATCATAGAATGGTTTGGGTTGGAAAAGATGTCGAAGATCATCTCATTCCAGCTCCCTTGCCAGGCACAGGGACACCTTCCACCAGACCAGATTTCTTGAAGCCCCATCTAGCCTGACCTTGAACACTTCCAGGGAAGGGGCATCCAAAACTTCTTTATGAAACCTGTGCTGGTGCCCCATCACTCTCACTGTAAAGAATTTCTTCCTTAAATATAATCTAAACCTGCTCTCTTTCAGGTTAAAGCCTTTTCCCTTGTCCTATGAGTTCATGTCCTTGTAAAAAGTCCCTCTCCAGTTTTCTTGTAGGATCCCTTTAGGTACTGGAAGGATGGTGGTGAGTGTGTGCTCTGCAGTGGGCACAGTTGTGGGCAGGATTACACCCACAAAATCTTCAGAAAAGCTGAGTGAGGGCAAGGCAAGTGCAGTTTGCCATGCAGAATCCCAGTTCCAGTGCTTGTCCCATAACCCAAGACTGCAGATTCCCATGTCCATTCCAGCCCAGGCAGCAGATGGGGACAGTGCATACAGTGAGACTTGGGCTGCTGTTCTTCATGCCTTGTTTTATCCTTTACCCAGCTCCTGCTGCCTTTGCTGGCCTGATGTACTTGTTTGTGAGGCAGAAGTACTTCGTGGGCTACCTCGGGGAGAGGACTCAGAGGTAAGGACTTGCAGAGCCTCTTTACAAAATCCAGAATGTGGCAGCAGCACAGCTGGATGCTGCCACTTCCATATGCTCAACTGCTGGCTTGTGGTGCTGCCTGCAAGAGCTGCTGGCATTGGGTAGTGCAGGAAAACCCCTCTTTTGGATGAATGGGGGTAGCTGTGGGAGATGTCAGATGTGCAGCAGCACTGGGGTCAGGAGGCCTGCAGTTCCTGCTCACAGGACTCTCTACGAACTCAGGTTTGCATGTTTGTGCCACTATTTGCACAAGAATGTCCTTTTATATTAACACTTTTATTTTATTTATATTAATAAAGCAAATTACACTCATGTGAAACAGAGTTGTCCCACAGCCTTTGATGGATGAGAACACATTCAAGTCCCTCTGAACAGGGGCTTTTGTAAGCAGCAGCCTACGCTGAGAACAGAAAGCCAAATCCAGACCCAAATGGATCCTGAAAAATACATTTCAGTCCTCTCAACTGTCCAGCAAGACAGAAAAGAAATTTGCCTCATCTCTCTCAGCCCCATAGATCTTTCAGTTGGTCTCAACAGCTGAGTCCAAAATCTGAGGGTTCTCATGTGAGGTGATGCACATTAACAAATTGCTTTTCTCCCCTTTCTGTCTCCTCAGCACTCCTGGTTACTTGTTTGGAAAGCGCATCATTTTGTTCCTGTTCCTCATGTCTGTGGCTGGAATTCTCAACTACTATCTCGTCTTCTTTTTCGGGAGTGACTTTGAAATCCACATTAAGACGATAACCAGCGCGATCTCTCCACTGCTGCTCATCCCCTAACTCCCCACAGCACTGAGGGGGTCAGCACGCTTCCTGTATCGATGCCCAGAAGCTGCTATAATTCAACTGTTTAAGAAATGAACCCATAACCCAGTGAGATTTCTGTAAATCTCACTCTTGACAAGCTCTGTAGATTTAGCCTTGCTTTTTTCTTCAGGAAGAAGATTTATCATGAGCACTTGGCATGCCCAAGGAATGGTAACAACTTCCAGTTAATTCTTTAGAACTTTTTCCCTAAAGTGCATCTTGCAAGCTGATTGCATGACTGGAAGGGACATGGTGTGCTTGCTTCATAGCTATGGTGTACTTAGCTCTTGTCCCAAAACCCAGGGTCCTCCCAGTGTCGTTCCTGACTGGTGGCTCCCCCAGTCACCCTCAGATGCAAGAACAGCCTTTCACCAGCATCCCACACGCCCCTGCCTGCACAAAGGCATGGACCAGCCTCTTCACCCACCCTTTCCCTCCGACTTGTTGATGACCAAGCTCTTGCTGTTGCGGGAGGGTGGCAAACTGGCCCCTCTCTGATCTTACCCGATAAATATTCATGTGCATAATGCTCACCACACTGATCTCATTTACACTTCAGCCTCTTTGTCCTCCCGGCGCCGGGAAAAGGAGTGGTGTGTAAATGAGGAGCTGGTGCATATCGCCGGTGGGGTTGGGTTTGTTTTGGTTGGCTTTGTTTAATAAAACAGCCTAAAGCGATGAGATGTGTCTGCTGCCATCTTCTTTGCCCGGTGTGTGATGCCGGTGCTCCGTGGCTCAGCAGGCGGCCGGAGAGCGGAGCAAGGGCAGGGGCACCGGGCTCTCTGTGCACGCTGCTGATCGCCCTGCGCACCGCCCCGGCAGGACCGGCCTTGGCAGCTCCCCCTCTACCAGCGCGTTCCGTGTTCTGCTTCCAGCTCTGACAGTGTGCCCCGCAAGCCCACGCTGAGGAGGGCTCTGATTAGTGGTGCAGAGCGAGGCAGGCAAACAGGTCGGTGCGATCTTTTAGAGCAGTGCTACCCTACGAGTGCTTAAGCTCTTAAGCCTGTCTGATTGCTGCGTGCAGGATGGATAAAGCTGTATTTTATGACTCCTTCGGGAGGGAATGAGGCTCCTCGCTATGTGAGAGGAGGGTTTGCAGAGCTGTTCACAAAAGCAGGTGCAGAAAGCCATCTGCCTTTGTACTACACTAAGGCTGGAGGGTTTTGGTGCTGTCTCATGGGGCAGAGGTGCTTGTGCATGGCTGCTCTCCTCTGCAGCTGGCAATTCACATGCATCTTTTTCTTTCTGTGTGTGTGCTCTACAGGAATCTTAGATGTGAATGATTAGTAATAGACACATTTTTTGCATGATGATTATAAATATTCTCACTGGTTAGAATAGGTAATTTAAAAAATTTCATCTAGCTTTCCAGCCTATAGCTGCTGAGACACCTTATTCCCAGGTAGGGCACTCAAGTCCCTTCCCTCCCATATAACACTCCAAATGCTCCTCACACCATGCTTTTCTGCCCTAGCTCTCTTCATAGCTCATGTCAGCTGTGTATCCTTGGTGGAGACCCACTACCCTTCTGCCCCATGGTGTCAATCCATCAGGGGATGGCAGCACCCCAGGGGGAGAGGGGTAACCCCAGTGTCTGGAGCTACAGAGCTCTTCTGCATTGCTGGGATCAGCAAAGGCTCATGCTGCCACCACCTTTAGCCAGTTCAGAGCAGGAGAATCTTCACCAGCAGCAGTCCCTGCTCTCCAGCTTCTTTGGCCTCCCTGAGACCTGGGACTTTTCAATGGAAACCATTGCTTGTGGGAGATGGCTCTCCCAACTCTGTGTCCACCTTGCAGGTCTCCTCAGATGGTTGTGTCTCCCCTGGAGCTTTTTTGTCCTCTATATCAAGAAACAGCTCAGTTGAACTCCTACTTTCCCCTGTTAGCATGAGAAGCAGCTCTCCACCAGCCAGCTATAAAGGGAGGAAGATTCAAGTGTCTGTTTTGGGTCAGATAACCTATCATAGCACTCTATGGCCTCTTTGTTAGACTTGATGGTCCTCGTGGGTCCCTTCCAATTCAAGATATTCTATGATTCTCTGTCAACTGGATGGCTGGGTTTTACATAGTTGTGCTTAGGTATGATCAGGTCATCTTCTAGAGGAACCAAAGCCCATCTTTTGCTTTAATGCTTTATTTTGCAAGAATATCTCCTACTTGCTTCCTCAAAACCTTTCTGGTAACAAAAGAGATTAAAATGTAGGCAAAATCCATTTTCCATCTATCTGTAAATGGAAATAGTGATAGTATCAGACAAACCAGGTGCAACATAAATTGATCACTATGTAAATTCTTGGTGAATGTCACACTGTGTTTTCCATATTACAGGCAGGCCTTGTGGTTGCATTTGCTTTCCCACTCTTTCTGTGAAAGGAAGGCCATGTCAATGATATTTGGGCTTTTCCCACAGTCTTACACAGCTCCAGTTTTTGTTTTCAGCAGCAAAACCACCCTGATCTTGTTGGTATAGTTGTCAGCACTTAGCACACCATCTCTTCAGAAAGCTGCACACACAGGCTCTTTGCAAGGGGGTTGGACTCAATGACTTTTAAAGGTCCTTTCCATCCCAAAGCAGTCTATGATTTTATGATTCTACAGATAAACATGCAGAAATACAAACACCACTGTAAAAATGTGTGCCGGGGTCACATACACAAGAACCTGTGAACACCTACTGAGCTGCACTGGACTTGGGGAGGTTGTTGGTGGCAGAAGTGGCAGTCCCCTCTGATGGCTCCTGCTTAAGGCTGGCTTGAAAACTCCAGGGGCCAGCACACGTGTTTTGTGCACTGCACAGCATGGCAGCTCCTGACCTGGAGCCACAGCTGTATGTGAAGGGCTAACGCTTCCCAGTTCTGCTGATCAGCAACAGTGTGGCCAGCAGGACCAGGGAAGGGATCATCCCCCTGTACTCAGCACTGATGAGGCACTGGAGATCTTTTTGCTCTCTACAACTGCCTGAAAGGTCTCTTCTCTCAAACAGCCAAGCAATAGGACAGGAGGAAATAGCCTCAAGTTGCACCAGAGGAGGTTTGGATTGGATATTAGGTAAAATTTCTTCCCTGAGAGGGTGGTCAGGCACTGGAACAGGACACCCAGGGAAGTGGTGGAGTCATCACCCTTGGAGGTATTTAAAAGCTGTGTAGATGTGGCACTGAGGGGCATGGTTTAGTGTTGGACTTGACAGTCCTGGGATAACAACTGGACTCAATGACCTTATAAGTCTTCTCCAACCTGGATGATGCTGTGATTTTATCCTTGTGCTGATGCTGCTGCTTGTCCCACTCACCAAGCTGTTGCCAAGCTGTGGGCTCTGCTTCACCAGCGATGCCCTGGCTCATTGCCACGGTGTGCCACTGCCACGCCTGGTGGCTGTTTGTGCATCAAAATCCCAGGTGCACAAACAAACATCTGTCCATCAGTGCATATGCACAGGCACGGTGTGTTTACTTACCATCTCTGTCTGTCTGTCTGTCTGTCTGTCTGTCTGTCTGTGTCTCTAACCGTGCTGTAGGTGCTGAGCCACATGAATGCTGGAGGCTGTCAGGGGAGGCAGGGAAGCAGGCTGCTCAGCCCTCTCGCAGCTTGCAGGCTGTGCACATCAGAGCCTGCAGAGACTGCTGGAAGCCGGGATGTCGCAGGTTGCTTTTGATCTGCTGACAAAGGCCCGGAATGCATGCAATATTTCTGCCACAGTAACCGCATCTGCTTCCTTACAGCGCTACAACCCTCTAGTGGAAACTCGGCCCATCGGCACGCCGGTGCTGCTGGCCGTGGCACCAGCCCTTCCTCAAGGTTTGAAGCCTGACAGCAATGCAAAAGCATCCACGTTTCTGAACAGGTGTATTGTTACTATTGAATGCTGGGTTTTATTATTCTTTTTTTAAATAGGAGGCCCAGTCCTGAAGCAGGACCCCTCCCCTACCCGTGCCAAAGCAAGCAGTCCTGCTTAGCAGAGGATCTGAGCAAGCAGGTAAAATCTGAGTGAAGTAAGAAATTTGTGTGCACCAGCCACAAGGGTTTCCTGCAGTATTTCCTAGAGTCCCAGTTTCCCAGAGCTTGAAAAATCATCCTGTGCAGTAGTATCAGCTTAGTCTAAATCACACCTCTGCCAGGTCAGGTTTCCAAATGTGTCTCTGAGGACTGGGAAAGTGATTCTGCTGGCATGGAGAAAAGACTGGCCCTGGACACCTTCTTCAACTCTTACCTGCTCTGAGGTTACTTTCTTTTAGCAGAGTAGCAGGTTTAATATTCACAAACACCTTTCCAAAGCCCAACTGGGCTGGCATGCTGTAAGGCACTTAGCACTGGCCCAAGGCAGTGATGTGCCACTTGCAGATGGCACTGGGAGCAAGACTAGGCTATGCTTGGAAAGAGTCCACCCATGATAAGTGAAAGGGCAGTAAAAATTGAGAATAGTGGTAAAACCACTCATTGTCTGATTTTCAGTTGGCCTCATGTTCCTGCTGGAGTGAGCAGGATGAGCATTCCCAGGAAAAAACCCTTTTTGAGGGGCTCTGCAGAGCTCAGCAGAGGCTACCAGCATCCTTGCAGAGAACATGCTGGCTCCTGGGAGAGAGAAGGACAATGTATACCATGATATCCCTTTGGAGCACGTGGGGACAGATACAAGCTTCACAATCCCTTTGGGTAAAGAAGACTGCTGTCCCTGGAGTTGCCAGGGAGCATGCAGGACACCTCAGCTGTGGTTCCTATCAAGGCAGTTCAATACTTCAAGGGGTGAGGGTGGAGAATCAGCCATTGTATTGCTGACTGGCTGCAGTGGAGCAAGAGGTGCTCTTAGCAGCACTGTTGTGATCCCTGTGTCCCATGGAGAGAGGAGTGGTGACTCTGCCCCTCATTGTACCTGCCCTGGCAGAGGGAGGCTGTGGGCAGGAGAGCATCAGCTCTGCTCCATCCTGCCTGCCTGAACATCTCGCTGCTCCCAGCCAGGGCATAGAAATGCAGAGGCTGGCAAAAGTGAGATTCCTGCCCCAGAGGACAAACAGTTTCCACAGTGAGATTTTTTTCCCCTTTAGAGGAGAAATAAATAACTTTTCAATTTCAGCTGTGAGGATCCTCACACTGTGAGATGATTTCATCAGACTGAGGAGCTCCTGGGGCTTGGTGCTGGCTGCCTACTGAGCTGCTCAGATGCTGTCCTCTGGGAGCCTCCTGCTCAGGGGAGTGGAACCAGACACCAAAGGGGCAGCTGTGACATGGGGTGCAGAGAGGAAATGGGATGTCTTTTCCCTAAGGAAGTAAAGGTGTGATGATGTTGCTGTGGACTTAAACTCACAGTTATGGCAGTGCTGTTTCTGCCATTTGGGAATTGACAGGGACCTACTTGTGTGCCGTGACCTCTTGCAAGGCCAGGGGATGCTTGGGGAGGCTTTGGAGCACAGGCTGCTGCCTGCTGTGCTGCTCTTTGCCACCACTTGTACAAGCATATGATTGATTTATTGTTCCTGTGTTTTCCCAAGAGAGTGCCACTGCTGCCTCCATCCTCAAATAAATGTTTTTTGTGCTTTTGGCACAGCACTTCAGAGGGTGTCAGTCTGATCCAGCAAGAGCCCCCTTGGTCCTCTGGGATTAAACAGAACAGCATGGTATCTCCTAGCCAGCTCCTTCTTGCTATTCGTTTTGCTGCAGTAAAGGAATTTCTTTCCCAAAGGCAGTGCCAGCCTTCCCACTGCCCTTAGCAGACAGGAGGGGATGGTGGGAGTCCCTGCCAGCAGCTGTGAGGCTGCAATCATGTGTCCCTGTGCTCTGCCACCCCTGTGGGGATCACACACCTTTGCTGGTGGACAGATTTACCTCCTTCTCTCAGCACAGGCAGCTTCAGACGTAAGCCAAAGCAGGCAGTCATTTATCACAGTTGAAGGTGCAGCTCAGTCCTGAGCTATGTTTAACAATACTGAGGTTTCTTGGAGTGTATCTCGCTCCACTTGCCTTCAGCACAGGCATTGCTGAAGAGCAGAAAATAGTAGTTTTCATGGCATGACCCCACTGCTTGGTTCTGGTTTGACCTCATTCCCCAAATCTTATGTGCCCACTCTCCCTTCAGGATACTTCCCAAGCATTCCTTTCAGTGCCTGCTTCACTCATTCATCCCTCTCTGTGTTTGTTGTCCCCTCCATATCCCTCCTAATCAATGCACCTACTGGCAGAGCCACCTGATAAGGGACCTGATCTGGCTGACAACAACCTTTTTTCTCCTTTTACTGGCTTGTTTTTAACCTACCTCACCCCCTGATCCCCACTGCTGCATGTGGGGACCTTAACAGAGGTCCTTGTGAGGCTCACAGTGTGTCCCTTCTGTGTGGTGTAAATGCTGAGCTGATGTATCAGTCTTGAGATGCTCCTGTGGGGCTTAGGTCTCCTTCCCCTAGTTCACACCACGTCACCACAGAGTCTCCCAGAGGCCAACCCTCCCTTCTCTCCCCTCACACTGTCTGTAGGGTTTGCACAGCATCCCACACAGCACAGAAAACATGACTGACCTGGGGTTCTTGCCCAGCTTGCAGCCTCTGCTGCAGATCTCTGACAGCACAGACCCTACCCATGACATACCAGTGACACTGCTCAGAGATGTGAAACAGCAGCAGGAAACTCTGCCCAAGCTTGTTATGGGGACCAAAAACGCTGCTGGTCATTGCTCATCCCTCCCACGGCTGGCTTTGTTCCTGGGCTGCTATGTTTCAGAAGAGTACTTGCATTTCCCAAACAGGGTCTTTGGCTTGTAAGTTTGTGGGGGTTTTTCTGACTGAAATAGAAGGATGTAGCCCTTCTGACAGGGCTGGCAGCAGCACAGACTTGGCTCAGATTTAGAGGTTGCTAATAACACGTTAGCTCCAACTCCTTGGCAAAAGTCAGCCGAACTTTTCCTGTTCACAAACAATTCACACAGCCTTGGAAACAGTCTTTTAGAGCAGAAATGAAGATCAGAAAGGGGGACAAACAGTGATACACTCCTACCTGTTCACAGCCCAGCCATCCCAGCGAGATGCCCTGAGCCAGGAGGCTGTTTGCTCCCATGAGGTGACAAGTCCCCATCCCACCAGAGCCATCACTTCTCTGTGGGATTGCGTGTGCTTCCCCAAGCCTGACATTTCTCTGCAAGCCCAGAGCTGATGACTTATCACATTTGCACCTCAGTAACAGCTGCCTCCAGTATTTCGCTGTATTTCACAGTGTTTCAGTGAAAAAAATATGTTTGGAAGAGGCTGACCTGGTTTCCAAGGTGTTGAGTGTCCTGCATCACCACTCACTCTGTGGTGGGCTGATTTGGCATGCTGAATCACCCCTCGCCTCTCTTCCCTCTTCTCTCCCAGATCCCCTGTGTCACATTCTGGTTTTTCCCTGCCCTGTGTTGTCTGAGGAGCTTTCAGATGACAGCGTGCTCAATGTGCTAATTTGAAACAGCGGGATCCCACCAGGGCTGCATTCCCAGCACTCATCAGGCTCTGGGCACAGCTTGCTGTGTGTTTGTTTCCTGTGGGATGCAGAGATGCTCATCTGTGACCGTGGGCATTCTGGACCCACCAACAGCTGTGTGATGCACAGAGCTGCCCCAGGGAAACCTTTTGCACTGCTGAGGGGGTGTGAGGGGATCTGGATGGGTCTCCCATGTGCTGCCACCATGCAGATTAGGAGGGTAAGTAAGGTTGAGTTGTGACATGGCACATCACATGAAAACACTGTGGCTTCATACACCACTGAGCACATTTGATATCTTGTAGGCATTGGAGTGGTTCATGACTTTGTGTGCTTATCCCAACCCTTGCTTTCCCTGTCCTGATCCCAGTGTCTCATCCCCACCTCTGCTTCAGCACCAGCGCTCAGCAAATCTCTCCCTTAACCACTCCATCCCATCAAATGGCAGAAGACTTCTCATTTCTGCAGGTTACACCTGTCTGCAGAAAGAGCCTGAGAAGCTAAATCTTCTGTAAGGATAATTGTGAGGTGGGAGGCTGTGTTCATCTCTCTCTGTGCAGTGTGTTCTGCTCAGTGTAGCTGAGGTTGCATTTGAAGATGCCTGAGTAGCTGTGGTGTTGAACTTGGGATCAGCACAGACTTACCCTGTGCAGGCTCAAATTCTGCTTTCAAATACAGCCAGAATTAATAGGAAGCCTGGGGAGTATCATTCTGTTTGCCTTGTGCCTACACTTAGTCACAGGGATCTTGCTCTCAGCCACCATCAGAGGTAGGATCACGTTGACAAGCATTTTTTTGGGTTGACTCAGTGCAGCTGATGTTATGTTATGATGAATTTCTGCTCCCAGCCAGTTTTGCAAAGTACACCATGGCTGTCCAGCAAGGCAAGGGGAGCAGAGTGGTGATGCACGCTGCAAATCAATTAAGAGACGCCCTGCCAAATTTGCTTTTTTGTCAAACAATTCAGCAAATGACTACAGGATGGTACAAATGGCTTTTATTACTGTAGCATGAAAAATTCAGCACTGTAAATGAGAGAAAGATTAGTCCACAGGCCCTCAAGACCATAGCTGGGCAGGGCTTGTTCTCTCCCTCCACCATCTGATGACCATGAGTCGCACACAAACCTCAAGCCTGGATGGTACCAATCTGCTCCAGGGCTTGCAATGGAGAAGTAGCCCTCTCCTAACATCTCCCAGGGGAGGAGGCTTCTCTGCTGGCCTGGGGCATGGCACAGTTCTTGCACAGGAGCTCCACACAGCCGCAGCCCCAAGGGCAGTAACAGCATTGAGGTGGGTGTGAACACTCTCCTCGAGCCTTGGGTGAGGGGACATGTCCTGGGACTTGTGGTGATGGGAGCAGCAGCCCACAGAGTAAAGCATCCCATTGTCACCCCCAGTCCACTCGGGGAAGCTCACACAAACCTGCAGAGTCACACCCCCTGCATCCTGTGCTCAGCCTCCTTCAGCAAAAATGCCACCAAATGCAGGCTCAGGGCAGACAGAGGTCAGATGTGTGCTGCCAGAAGAGCCTGAACAAACCCAGGGCCAGCAGCTGCAAAAATGTAGCTTGAGACAACATTTGGCAGGATCCTTGGTGCTTCCTCCCCTCCCTTCTGGGCTGAGAGCACAGAGGGTGATGCAGCAATCATTTCTTCAGTGCAGCCTGTGTTGCAGCTCTTTGTTATGGTGGAGCTGTACCAAGCCTGAGAAAGAGGCACAGCCCAGGAACTCTTTGTATATGGACAGCTTCCTAACCCTAGTTCAAACCAGACTGCACTGGGTTTTGGCAAGTGTCAGCTGGGAAATGTTTCCTACAAGTTTCATTCCAAACATGTCAGTGCTTTTTACTGTTGCTTTGTGGGGTTTTCTAACCCAGATGGCAAATTCCAACTGGCTTTTTTCCCATGATTGGCTAGTGTAATATATGCAATAGTGTGATAGGTTTGACACTAACAAGAGATCTAATGGTGATTATTGGTCTGGTTTCTTGGTCTTTCCTTATAGCAGAAGGGTTCCTTGGTCTTTCCTTTCCACAGCAGAAATTTGTGGGAGATTTGCTTAGGGTATCCATCCCTACCATAGGTGCACAGTTGTGGTATAGCCCTGTCAGAACTATACAAGGGTACATAACTCATTCTTTATACTAATCATATATGTGGGTAAAGATGAAATTATGACATATATCCAAAGTTCTGGGGGTGAAGTACTGTGCCCAGTGTGCCAGGAAGCCCTACTGATTACTGGTGGAGTTTGTTGTTTTACCATTGGCAAAAGTCTAGTGACATTGAGATTTTAGGTACAGGATGAGGTGTGTCTTGGATGGAAGGTGCAAAGAGCACTGAAACAGAGCCAGTATCACCTTCTAACACAGGACCTCCTCTCTGTGCAGTAGCTGTGAGGGAAGCAGAGCTGTGTCCCCTGCTCCTGAGGACCTGTCACTGTCTGGTGCCTCAAATGCTGTCATTTTGGGGTTGGGGTCAGACAAACTCAGCCAGGCTAACTCACACGCTCCTCTTCTGCCTCAGCACACATTATATCACTCAGGTCGATGCTTTTCCAACAGGTCTCAGGATTTAGTGCCATTCATATTTGATCAGGCAGAGATCCCCAAGGAACCATTTGAATAGCAGAGGATATGAGTACAGAATATGAAGGGACCACCTGGGCCATTAAAACGGGTCCCCTGTTGTCCCTTGCAACCACATAACAGACATTTAATCCAGAAAGGTCTGGATTAAATGGAACTGCCTCCATTCCTCCTCCCCTGTGTGGCTGAAGCCTGCAACATGATATTAAAGCCATCACTGAAAGCACATTTTTTGCTGCAAAAAGGCAGAGCTCCCAGAAAATGGAAAGTCTCTGGTGTCTTTGGCCATAATATATTGCTAGGAATAACACAGTTCCTAGCAATAGCATTTCACACTGAGCCAGACTTGGCATTTCCCCAAACACTTTCTCAGCCATTCTAGAGATTTATAACTAATAATTGCATAGCTGGATAAATAATTAGACTCTGAGGTTTTGTCTTAGCATTTTCCTTATAAATAAATCCCTTATTCACAAGCTATATTAAAATACCTGTCAGTGGAGTAATGTGCATTTCATATCGCACTTGCTTATTTCCTGCCTGGGTACATTGATTTCATTTCCATTATCTGTACTTTATTTATGCAATTATCAGACTTGTCCTTCATCAGAAATACACCAATTCCATCTGTATAGGTGCATATCACTATGTTGGAGATGGTTCACATACACAAACTGTTGTGGTTTAACCCCAGCCAGGAAACAAGCACCATGCAGCAGCTTGCTCACTCCTCTCTAACACCATGGGATGGAGAGGAGAGTTAGGGAAGGGAAAGAAACCCCACAGGTTGAGATAAGGACAGTTGATAATTGAATCAAAGTTAATAATAATAATAATAATAATAATAATAACAACAACAACAACAACAGTACCAATACCAATAACAATAACAATGGAGAAAAATAATAAAACTCAATTGAAATAAATCATGAGTGATGCACAATGCAATTGCTCACCACCTGCTGACCAGTGTCCAGCCCATCCCTGAACAGCTATCAGTCTGTCCCCTGGTCAACAGCCTCCAGTTTATGTACTGGTCATGATGTTCCATAGTATGGGATATCCCTTTGGCCAGTTCTGGTCAGCTGTCCTGGCCATGCTCTCTCCCAGCTTCCTGTGCAGCTCCTCACTGGCAGAGCATGGGAAACTGGGAAGTCCTTGGCTTAGGGTAAGCACTACTTAACAACAACCAAAACATCACTGTGTTACCAACGTTATTCCCATACTGAATCCAAAACTGTAACAGCACTGTACTGGCTACTAAGAAAAAAATGATCTCTATCCCAGAAAAAAAACAGGACACAAACACACATATATAAAGAGTAACAGAGAAGTGGGTCAGCACAAGGCAGAAACCTATCATGGAATGATGGAGTCATTGTAAATTGCATCTGATTGCCCTGAGTGGATGCTGAGATATGGCAGAGCAATGGAAGACCATGTTGGCCCACTGAAGGAGGATTTTAAAGGAAGAGCAGTGATTCCCAAGAACAAACTCAAACCCTGCAGAGGAACTGTTGGTTAATGTTTAGAAGGTACTTATAGGAAGACAGGGAGAGCTATTGCAGCACTGCACTCTCACAGGACCTGGTCTTAGAAGACATGTATTAAGCATCTAAGAAAGTGAGGGATAAAGAAGCACAAAGAGCAGCATGAGCAATATATTCACCTCTCAGAATTTTACACCACTCCCATTTTCATTCTTGGCATGCCCAGAAGTTGCACAGCTACTTACAGTCAGGATAGGACAAGATATATCAGGTTAGATTTATAAAGGGACAGGCACTCTCAGCACTGGAAATAGATGAGCATGTCACCTCCATCAGCTTGAGGCAGATTTATGGGAAGGAGGACGTGGGAGGCCATCAGGGCTGCTGCTTTTCCCCACCCTGTTCTGCTGCCACATACTGCCCCTCATCAGCACCGCACCCACATCTGGCCCCATTTTAATTTCCACCACTGTCAATCCCTGGTGCAGCTTTATCCTCCCTCTGTGTCTTCACTCCTCTCCCAAGCTAGCCAAAATCTCTTTTGGGTGGTTTGCAGCCCACAGTAATTAGCCTCTCCCTGGGAGATGTGTGGAGGGGAGCAAGCAAGGCAAATGTTGTCTGGGAACAGACTGACTCTTACTCAAACAGAAATGTAAACTCAGGAGATCCAAAAGACCCAAAAGACTGTGTTTTCTCCACACTTGATTCTCCTTCCATTGCATGCCAGCTGGGGGCTGTTGTGAGCTAAAAGCAGTGGAGCTGCACCAAGGGGTGGGGAAGACGTGACCATTACTCAATCCTGCAACAAAGACTGGGTATAGCCAGCATGGACCTGCCTCCACCTGACCTCTCTCATGAAAACAAGAACTCACTTCTGTGTCAATAAACTTGATCATGGTTGTGCTGGGGCAAAAGAGCAAATAAAGACACTGGCTTCTGACTCAACATCTCATACCTCAGCTCTGACCCCGGGCAAGGGTGACAAACAGATGATGTGCAAAATAAATTTCTCAATGACACTGATTTCTTTTTTGTCCACCTGAAGACCTTTAGCAGAACAGCAGCAAGTTCCCATAGTGAAGCAGGTAGTCAAGCACTGCTTTGCCTGTTTCATCTAGATGGGCTTATTTTGCATCACGCAGTTGTACAACACGGACTCTAATGGGCTGAGTCAGACAAAAGCAATCTGTAAGAACTCATTACTATTTCCTCCTAACCACATTTTTCTTTTCTCCATTGGGCCCAAGCCTTGCAGCAAGGGTAATAGAGACACTTCTAAAAATGCACAGATGGATGCATGCATACAAATGGATATGATTCTGCTGGAATTCCACAGAAAGTGGAGGGGCTGTGGAGCCAGCAAGCCAGGCTTGACCACACATCCTCCCCTTGCCACCACCCCAAGCACACACTGGGCTTCTGAGTTCTCTGCAAAATTGAATGTTTTCATATTGCTGCCTGGCAGGAGGTTCACTTGCCCCTGGCTTTTGTTGAGGGGCATTGGGGAGCAGCTGCTCCCCCAGAGCCAAGGCAGGGCTGACAAGTAGTCATGGTAGTTGGCTGGCTGCTGGAAGGGGGCCAGGAGTTTCAGGAAGGACATTAGTCATTCGACTGACTAGAAAAATCTTCAGTAATGGCCAAGTGCTTTCCTGGTCCTGTGAGGGTTTATTTGGTTGGGGTTTGTTGTGGGCTTTTTTTTTCATTTCTTTGGCCTGTTGAGTTTTGGTTTTGATATTACTTTGCAAAAATAACTGATTCTGTGAAACTCCCCAGAGCCCCTCTGCCTTTAGCAGCCAAACCTGTTCTGCCTCACTAAGCAGGCAGCGCTCCCCACGGCCCTGCAGCTGCAGCACAGCTCTGCTGCTGCACAGCCCTCAGAGGAGCATCCCTCAGAGGGAAACCAGACAGACACTGCTGCCATTGCCCTGCACTCACAGAGGAGCAGGGGCATTGCAAGAAAGTCAGTCTATTCTTTACACCACTGAGTGCTTTTGTGGGTCCTTCACACTGTATGTAGCAGGGAGTAAGGGGGATGAACTCACCTGTGTTTATCATAGACTTTCACACAGTTTAAAGGACTTTCTGTCTAGGGTCCCTGCTGGCCCATGCAGACCTGTGCAGTAAGATGTGATCAGGACAACATGGTGGGAACAGCCAAACTGTTCCTTGATGAGGTGGCCTGTGGGACAGAAAGGCTGGAGGACAGTTCATAGGGGGCTACTGTGTCTGGAGTTAGGGAATTGTACTTCATTACCCACACAGAAGGCATTCCTACTGATGTTAAGCTATGTCCACTCCAATGATGTTAGAGAGAGGGCAGAGAGGACAAGTAAAATGATCAAGGTAATGAAGCAACTTCTAAGGAAGGCTCTGGAGAGAAGGAGACTGGGGGTTATGACTGACATTTGCAAAATCATGAAGGCAGTGGGTGAGGTGATTGCAGAATGGTTGTTCATCCTTAGAACTAGGGGAAGCATGATCAAACTAGTGGTAGATTATTCTAAGATAGATAAAAGTGCTTTGTGGCATTTAAGGTAGCAAATTCTCCTCAGAGCCCTGTCTAAGCTTTCTAGACGGACCACATGCAAAACTGAACAAAGGAATGAGCCAGAAACTGAGCAGTGCATTGGTTAAAGAAGGTCAGGGTCCATTATCTCCTCTTTTATTAATCATAACCATGTGTACATCTCTAGTTTATATTCATCAATAACTTTTATGTGAGCTTTGTAGGTACTCATGTATTTGCCTTATTACAGGAACACATCCTTACCCTGTAATTCTTGCAAAAAAGCAAAATAAGAATTAAGAGCTGTGATTTACAAGAGTGAGTAAGGGAGTGTTTAACCTAGCCAGCTAATTCTTCTTTAAATCTCTGCTGAAAGCCACAGGCAGGCTTCCAGAAAGTGAGCCTTTCTTCAGTATTTCCTATAATTTGAACAAGAGTTCAGCTGGAGTTCTAAATTACTGAGGGAAATTGGTTCTTTTCTGTCTGGTTTCCACCAGTTCTTCCAAGACAACACAGAAATTGAAACAAACTTCCTAAAATTTCAAAAGCATGCTGTAGCCATTGGAAGTTAGTGGGAAACACCAGTGCAATAACCTACCAGCAGGGCTGACTGCAAAAGAAACTGGATGTCTAGCTGCAGTGTGACTGAGCAGTGTGAGGAGAAGCAATTGCTAGATCATGTATGAGGAAGAATTCCTCATCCATGCAAGTTAGTGGCAGCCACCGGAATGGTTTGGGAATTTCACTTTCCATTCAACTTATGTGGAAAGAAATCTGGAAACTGCCAAACCACCCCTCACTCCAAGTCAAACAAAAACTTTGTCAAGTCTATTAGGAAACATGTTTGCTAGAAATGTTGGTGCTTCTACCCCTGCACATTTCCAGTGAAAGGCCAAGAAGCATCCTGGGTTAAGTATCCTGCCTTTTCAGTAGGCTCAGTAGCTCTTCCTGAACACTGTAAGGAATTTGTTGTGGGTGAGGTATGGCAGGTTGCATGGAGCTGCAAGTGGAGCCTGGCAGAATGCAGAGAGGAGAAATTGCTGTACAGCTCGAGATGGTTAATGTGAGCATTAACCTCTAGTACCCCCATCACTGGGGACACAGGAGACTGCAGGTTCAATTTAGCTCACTGCAGAAACCCTTCACTCTGGAAATGTTTGTTGCATGTAGATCTGTTTAACAAACTTGTGGGAAAAGCTGAGAAGTGAACATTTATCATCTCTCAGGGCTGCTCAATCTATAATCTTTTAACAGTTATTTTGTAGCTGTGACTTTCAGGCAGAGACTAGAGCAGAGCTTCATGAAGTGAATGTTAATACTGAGCTGCTCTGGGCTTGGGAGAAAGAGAGGCAGAAATGTGGACGTTGCAGCCTTTGGAGAGACAGCCATTTCACAGGCTGATCCCAAACTTTTACAAATCTGGCAGTGTCCACAGACTTCTGTTCTGCTGAGAGCCCTGATGACACAGGCAGGAATTTCTCACAGCAGCAGGGAATCTTTCAGCAGTCTCAATGGGTGGCCTCCTCTCTCAGCTGTTTGTGGGAGGACGTAGACATCAGTCCTGGAAACTTACCCAGCTTACTATTTATCTTAAGAAAAAGGAGGTGAGGAGTTACTCCTGGTCCATATCAGTTTTCTGACTCAGAGATGGCAGTCAATAAATATTCAGCTGTGGAAAGTCCATGAGCAATTAGCAGCATGAGCTGCTGAAGGTGGCAGTGCTGCCGTGAGAAACGTGTGTACGCCCACAGCTTGAAAAGATAAAACTTTGGCCAGTACTTCAGCAAAGGACTTAAACTGATATGCAGGTCAGCAAGTAGGTAAACTGATGCAGACAAAGATTCTTGTCCTTCCCTTATGCCTCCCAAAACATGAGCTTATCACACTCATCATTAAAATTAAAATATCTTTTCTCAGTATATCCACATCTTAGATATGGCATCATCAATTCAAGGATTCTTCCAGCTTCCCATGAGGCTTCGACCAACAGATGGCAGCAGCCCTATTCGTAATGGCACTACTACTGCAGTTTTTGTTCTTATCCAGGCACATGGTCACCGGGTTCCCTGAGATGCTCCGGACCTCACTGATGAGTCTGGTGGTCAGAAGGGTATAAGAAACGTCCCTGTAACAGAGCAAGTGGCCTTGAAACACAAAGAGTCTTGACTGGCTGTACTCTCCACTGCTTTCTTAGGGACAGGATGGCTTAAATGGGACTACAGATGCCTGAGAAGCACAGCTGAGCTCTGTCAGAGACATTAAACACCACAGCCCCACGAGCTGCATAGCAGCTGACAGTCAGCATCACTGTTTTTGCATACATGAACCCTGCATGGTTTATGTAACATTTATTTAGGCACTGCCTCCACTGTGTTTGCAAAGCAGCACTTGGCACAAAGCAGGTGTGGGTGGTCCTTTCGGTCAGACACCACAGGCACTTCTCACTTCTACTGGCTCCTTGCCACTTGTCATGTAAAAGCATTTGGCCATTCACAGACTGCCAGAGGCTTTTCCCTCTGAAAAACCACTTGAAACTCAATCTCTTCATGTGAAAGTTTTCTTTGTCTGAGACCACTTGCCTTTTGCACCCACTCTTTATTTTACATGTGTAGTTAGATTGCCCATGCACATCAGTGATATAAAATCAAATTTTTGTGGTTATCCCACAGAGTCCCCACCCATCTTGCTGTATGTGCAGCATACAGCCCCAGGGCTAGAGACAGTTTACTAAAATATTTCCTTGGCCTGCCATACTACACTGGAGAAGGGATCCAGTGGGTCTGAGAAGCTGGGTAGTGCAGGGCTGGCTGTGCCTGGCTGGATTCTCTCTCTTCTTCCCAATGACATTGTGGTGGTCACCTGTCTCTCCTGGGCACTGGTCTCTGCACATCTCGTGGTGAAAGGGTAAGCATGGGGATGGACAGGAAAAATGCCACTGGCAGGTGGCAGCAGAGGGGAAACTGTGGGCCTGCTGCTGAAGGGAGAAGGGGATCTAGTGACAACAGGCATGGAAGATGCTGACACACCCAATGCCACCCTTGTCTTGGTCATTCCAACACAGATTTCCTTCAGTAATCCCAGGCTCCTGAGACTCATGGGAATGTCTGGAGTGAAGAGTTACTCTCACTGGAGGAGACCCAGTTTAGAGAACATTTAAATCAACCAGACATATAGGAGTCTATGGGACCTGATGGAAGCCATCCATGGGTGCTGAGGGAGCTGGCTAATGTAGCTACAAGGCCACTCAAATATGCTTAAAAGGCTGTGGTGACCAGAGGAAGTAGCTAAAGGATCGGGGCAAAGCAAATATACTCCTACCTTCAAGAAGAGCAAGAAAAATCTGGGGAATCGCAGGCTGGTCAGCCTCACCTTAGGACCTGGGAAGATGAAGTAGTAAATAATCCTGGAAACCATTTCCAAACATATGAAGAAGAAAACCATGACTGAAAGAAGTCAGCATGATTTGTGAGGGTTATGAGAGTGAAATCATGTTTGGCCAGCCAAAGAACATTTTAAGATTAGATGACTGCTGCATGAGGCATGAGCGGTGGCCTTTGTTTACCCTGGTTTTAGTCAAGTCTTTCTCCACAGACCAACTGATGAAGTTCAAGCTAGGTATGTGAGTGCCAAGCTGGACTGAAAGCCAGCTATACTGCTGAGTTCAGAGATCGGTGACATGAAGTCCTGCAGAGGCCAGACCCTAGTGCAGTACCCCAAGGTCCCTACTGGGTTCAATACTGTTTAACAACTTCATTAATGAGCTTGGTGATGGGACACAGTGCAACCTCAGCAAGTTTGCAGAGGATGCAGAATGGGGATGAGGGTTTGATGCACCAGCTGGTTGTGCTGCCATTCAGGGGGACCTCAAGAGATGAGGAAATGGGATGGCAGGGATCTCACCAAGTTGAGCAAAGAGGAGTGCCAAGATTTGCCCCTTGGGAGGAGTAATGGTATGGACCACACTGGGGAGCAGCCAGCTCAAGAACCTTTGCAGAAAAGGACTTGAGGGTCTTGGGGACACTTAGCTGACCACAAGCAAGTGGTGTATCCTTGTGAGAAAACTGGCCAACCTCCCTGTGGCCTGCATTAGGAAGAGTGTCACTAGTAGGTCTATGGAGGTGAACATTCCCACCTGCTTAGCCCTGGTGAGACACATCTGGAGTGCTGTGTCCCAGTCTGGCGTCCTCAGTATAAGGGATATGTGGACACACTGGACAGAGTCCCTTGAAGGACCATGAAGGTAATTTAGGGGTTGAAGCACCTGACATATGGGGAAATGCTGAAGGACCTTGGAGTGCTCAGCCCAGAGAAGGGAAGGCTGAGGGGGACCTTATAAAAGTATACCTGAGGTTGGGAGACAGTAAGGAAGACAGAGACAGACTTCTCTTATTGGTGCTAAATGAATGGTTGGGAGGTAATTAGAGCAACTGGAAATACAGAAAATACATTTTTTTTACCCTACAAGTGATCCAACACTGGAACAGGTTTCTCTGAGGGGCTGTAGTCACTGTCCCTGGAGGTATTCAAAACCCATCTGGACACAGTCCTGGGAAGCCATCTCTAGGTGGCCTTGCCTGAGCAAGGCAAGGGCTCAAGCTAGATAATCTCCAGGTGCCTTCCATCCTCAGACATTCCATGACTGTTGTATTCTTTAAATAACCTTGTTTTAAAATTAAGTCAAGTGCATATTTTTCCTGAAGTGAGAGCCGAAGCCAAGGAATGACACAGAAAGATGAATCAGTGGAATCTTATGATTTCAGAAAATGTTTTCTGTGATTTCTCTGTTCCCTAAAGTAATTGTGTGGCTGAGCCTTGTTCTTAACTTTATTCCTTGGAAACTGAAAGCCTGCTTAATTCCAATCCACATAAAAGTCAACCCTGCCAATACCCCGGACACCAGACCAATAACCTTCCTCCTCCATCACCATTTGGGCTAAACAAAATACACCAGGCATCTTAATTAGGTATGTGCAGTCATCTTGGAAGGCACATAGAAAATGACCTAATCCATAATTAGCTCACCGAGTCTGGATTCTGTGGGAATTTTCTTACGCTCTCGATTTTGCTGCATACATTAGTGTACCTCTGCAAAAAACCTCTGAGGCTGACAAGAATACACAAGCACACCCACGACTGCACTGTCCTTGTCCTTCTGCTCTTACTGCTGGCCTGTGTTTTGTCCCACCAAGGGACCTTTCTGGAGCTCTGCTCATGAGTATCCCAGGCACAATGGGGCCCTCTTGACTCTGCTGCACGTAAATACGTCAGATTGCTGCTCTCCATCTCGTTTGTGCAATCCCTAGTGGTGCTTGCCTCAGAAGAAGGGTAAGAGAAAGCTTACCTTACCAGCCCTCCCTCAAGGGCCAGGTACAACTCCCACCCCTGCACTGAGAGGAGGACAGCGCTGAGTGGCCATTGCAGAGCCTGTTTGTCCATACCTGGAAGGAGGGAGCCAGGGATATGCACGGCTGTGATGTTCACAGGGAAGGTGACAGCAGGGCTCACAGTCACAGTCACGGTACTCAAAGAGAAGTGGGTACGCAGTCACAGTACTCAGAGAGAAATGTGCAGCCCTAGAAGATGTTTCACTCTTTTGAGCAAAAAATGAGGCAAAAATAAATCAAAATAAACTTTCCAGCCTCTACAGGGTCACTGAAATGCAGCCCAGCTGTAAGAAGAGCAAATCATGCACAGTGCATAGCTAATTTTCCCCTCTGCAGGTTAACCAGAGAAGGTCACAGCAATCATGTTTAATAAAAGAAGGTTTCCCTTATTTCCTGGCACTAGCTCTGAGCAATTGGCCATAAGGACTGCTTTCAAATCACTCCCCAGTTATTCTGTCTCTTTTCTGCTCAATATTCCTTGAGGCATTTGCAGCCAAGTAGATTATCTCTATCATTTTTTTTTAATGAAAAGATTATATTAATTTAGCTCAGATTTCAACCAACACACATTGTAAGTCTCCACAGATTGTATATTAGCATGGGAACTTCTAATATACAATGATTGATAAATATTGCATTCAAATAAAGTCTCAAGAGGGAGGTTTCAAGTGCTGGTTTAATTCTACTGGTTTTTTAAAAGTCTGATGATGGTATGAAAATAAGTCACTGGGAGAGAGTGTCCCCACACTGATGAACTGTTTCACTGTTTTCTCCTAATGGTACCTTCTGTTTTTATCTTTGATGGCTATGCTGAAGGTCTGGTTTAATTATCAGCAGATCTTTTAGGCTCTAGTCCTGCCTGAAAATGGTCTGTATGGTGCAAGCTCCCCTTATTTCATGCCTTGCCCATCACTCAGAACACAGTCACTTCTCAGTACCTGTTGAGCCACATTACCTCTGGCTGCACCCATCTCTCCCAAGAGCATCCAGGCTGCCTGTGTGCCCAGCCTAGCTATGGACTCTGCTGCAGCTCTGCCCGCAGGATGATGGTGCCAGCCTCTTGTCAGGATGGCAGCAGGATCCACAGGCACCTTCTTATCTGGAACCCCCACCTTTGGGGTCTTCAGCAGGGTGCTGCTCTGTGAGGGCTAGGCAGTGCCACCAGGCCTGCAGAGCCGTGTTAGTGCCCACAGAGAATGACTCAGGCAGCACAGCTGTCACTGCCGCCTACCCAGGGAACTGGGAGCCCTGCAGTGGAGAGTGAGCTGCAGCTTGTCCTCAAAGCAGTGCTCACAGGGAGAGCGTGGTCATGCACATGCCACCAGAATGGGCTCCTGGGGAGATGGCCACGCCTGAGCCTCAGCCACAAGTGACAGCAGTGACAGTAACCTCAGGCACAGCCTGGTCATGGCTGGGTTGAGATACTGGAGATAGAGATGGCCTCTGCAAAAGGGAGGGAACCAGACAGACATTTCCCAAGCCAGTACCCTCCTGCTGACAGATGCCTGCTGGGCAATACCCAGCTCAGTGTCCCCAGGAGCTGAAGGGCCCTGCTCAGGGAGGTCCCTGCCACTCCAGACCCACCTACCAGCACAGGTCCTGAAATAGCCACGGCCTCCTAACTCTCAGTGCCCTGGCTTCTCTGGTACAGCTCCAGCCTAAAGCAACCCATGGACTGGAGGAATTTCTGCTTCCCCTTCCTCAACCCCTTTTGCATATTATTAGTAGAAAAACATCCAAAAGTCTGTCTTTCAAGTCAGCTTAGGAGCAGCAGAGCTTTGAGAGCTGGATGCTCCCTGGGAATGTCTGAGGGCAGGGTGTGAGAGGAGGAAGACAACCCCGTATAAGCCCTGTGTCTGCACTTCCCCATCATAAGGCTGTCTAGATCCCATGGACACCCTTCTTGCTTGGGAGATCTTAGTGAGAACCATGATTCAGCAGCCTCAGTCTGCAGACATCAGCCTCCATGTACTGCTGGTCTGCATCTCTCATCCCTGCTGCGTACACCCCAGCAGCCAAAGTTTCCACCCCAGTCCACTCATGTGTGGACCTCACTGCTGCTGACCCCATGCCAGTTCCCATCCTGCCTGCACTCGGAACACTCTCTCCTGCTCATCACTCTCATCACTCTCCCATCTCCTGTGACTCACGTGTTGTGTCTTGCAAATCAGCACCATGTGCACCAGGAATTTTAATAGAAGTTACCCAGTAGAAGACATTGGAATGTGCCTCACACTCTCCACGCCCTAAGGAACTCCAAACCGGAAATATTTCAGGAATTAATTAAATGCTTGTCCATTGTTTTATCTTCAACATCAGGTTCAGCAGCTAAGATTGATCACCAAGATTGTGGCTTTTTATTGGTAAGCTGCACTCAGAGGTGGAAAACTGGGAGATGGCATGGCTAGAGCAAGTGCTGAGGATCTTAGTGCCCAAGAAACAAGAAGGCAGGGTAGGGAAAAGCCAGGGTAGGGTAAAACACTCCCCTTACTGAAGTCAGCTAGAAACAGCTCCCATTAGGATGTTTCCAAGAAGGGTCATTCCTGGCTCGCCTGAGACGGATGCAAACAAGTCAATAGGTGTCATTGCAATGCCTTCAATCTCAGCTGGAAAAGCGGAGGCATGACAGCAAAGTCTTTAATGCACATATCCCTCTGAAATCCCAGCACTCTCTGCAGGATGATAAGCAAAGTGATAGAGCCCAAACTGCTCTAGGTTTCTGAGAAAGAATTTAAATACTCACGCAGGCAATAGGACCAGAGTTTAGTAATTCTTGACACTGCTAAGCTCTCTTACTCGACTTCAGGCCACAAGAGGACAGCTGAAATCACTGTCTCCCACAACTCTCAGTTTTAAGAGATAGTCCAGTGAGAAAATGCTAACAACACTCAGGTGTGTTATTGTCCAAGGTGTGCTAGTCAACCTATTTTTTTCTACAACACAAAGATTTTGAAAATGGGAGGGACCTTTCAGAATACCTTGGCAGAGCAAATAACTTTGAACTGACACATCTGAAATTTTGCAATGTATGAACACAAGTAGGTTTATGGAATAACAGTGACATTAATTCCAGAGGATAAGTTTTGATAAAGTGAGGAATTAATTAATGCTTTTAAGAACTAAAGGTCTTGACTGTGGAAAAGGCTGGCAGTATCTTTACTCTAAAGAAATAAAAACTGTGCATTACCTATGATGAGTTTTTGCTCCAAGCAAAAGGAAGATCACAATGGTCAATTGGATGAAAAGTTATTTTAGAAACAACCACCAGGAACAAGGAAAGAGCCTGTTGTGAGTGAAAGGAAAAAATGGACAACAAAACACGCCATTTCTTCTTGGTTAAGAAGTATGGGGAGAAATAAGCCTTGACAAATATCAAAGTGAATTAGAAACAGAACGACAAAACAATAAAAACATGGCAAAAAGCTCTTAGAGGCAAAGGGAGCTACTTAGAATCAGTACAGGATGAAGAGTAGAGACTACCCATGTATAGCACCCAAAACTAACACCCATTTATATGCCTGTGTTGGGAAATTACCTGAAATACAGTGTACAGTTCCCACAGATCAGCTCCAGGGAATGTCTGAAGTGAAACAAGTACAGGGTATAAATACAAAGAGAGAGAAGGGCTTTTCTAGATGGGAAACTGGCTGCCAAAGAATCCCAGCTGGATATCAGAGGGCAGAAGAAGGATCCTGTAATATTTTTTCAGGAAAGGTAGTGAGAAAATGTAGGTCAAGTAATTTTGAACCTAGCTCATGCAAATATTTTCAAAGTACTCCTGAAAGTGACATTAGTGTAGAAAGTGCATTTCTGGCACCTGCAAGGGCAGAGCACTGGCTGCAACAGACCAGGGGGTATCATATCAAAGCAAATAAACTCATGCAAACTGATTGTAAGGAGGCTCATCTCCGGTAAAAGAAACACTATATTCTCTCTTAAATGTTTTCACTATGTGTCAGATGGAACTATTGTGCTGGTACTTTTTTTTTTTTAATTGAAGTATTTCAACCCAATGAGCAAAACACAAAAAAAATCTCAGACTCATGAAAGACATGTTAAGTGTTTTCACTCACCAGTACAACCTGATTACTGACTTCCATGAAGATGACCTCTTGAAAATAGAGAAAGCATCGGTTTGGTCTGACGAATTTAATTAAAAAATCTCTTAACTGCAGTGATTTTTTTTTGTTTATGTTTTTTCCAAGATTTATGTATGCTAAGTACAAATGCTGCTAAGTTTTCAGCTCAGGTTTCCTGCATTGTCCTTAGTAGATTGTTTGCAACACTGTGAATTCAAAGGCATTCAGTTTCTCTAAATAGTCATTTTGTTCACTGATAATGGAAATATCTTGAACCTTTCCTTTGCATTATTGTCAAAATAACCCAGGAAGAAGAGGGACAAACCCAAGCAGAGCCCCATCTCAGCATCTGGGCTGTGTCCTGGATATTCCTAGGGTAAAGCCATTGCAGAAAAGCCTGTCCCACTTGAATGGTGCCCTACACTTTTCTCTGTGAGGCTACCTGGCTCTATGGACCATGGATTTTCCCAGGCTTCCCCTAGAACTGGGACAGTAGATCTTGCTATTACTCTTGCAGCTCTGCACTGATTAATGCCACATGGTCCAGCAGGACAAATCTGATCCTGATTAAGGCTAAATACCCAGTTTCCCTTCTATTAGACTATCCTGAGCACATCAAGAATATTTGATCTGACTGTGCTTCAACCAATCTTCTGATGTGCTGTGGAAGGACAAGCGATGCCTTTTCTGGCATGAAATTACAGTGGCTGACAGCAAACCCTGTCAGGTGTGAAGTGTGCAGTGTCACCAGGGTGGGTGGACACTGCCTCTATTCCTTGTGTTATAAGGCTGCAGGAGTTTTGATTCATTATTGGGCCATTTAAACCCAGATTTATGTCTCTTAGAGCTGCAGCACTGCTCTAATTAACATCATGTGGCTGCGTTTTCTCCCCCTCTCCACCAACACATCATGATGTTTGGCAGGAAGGATGTTCCTCTCTTCAGGAATCTGATTAGGAACAGCAGCTCTGACCTGGAAGGCTCAGTGGGCTCTTTTCTGCCCTGAATTGAGCAGCACTTTCCCTGTGCTCCCCTCATTGCCCTGTGGCACTGCTGGCAGTACCAGAGCTAAGCCCCAGCTTGGCACCACAGCAATACTGGTGGAGGAAGAAATGGAGGGGAGGGCTCAGCTCTACCTCAGCCCCAGAGCAGAAAGTCAGGTGGGCAGCATAGCAGAAAGGCAGACTAGGGAGAAAGTCTGTCATGCGTTTTCAGACTAATTTAGTTTGTCCTTGGTTGTCATTGCAATGCCTTCACGCTCATTTAAAAATACATTTCTGCAGGCTGAGCAGCACTAAAGTGGAACAGCATAGTCTGCTATGCTGCAGGAGGCAGGACAACAGGAACATATCCAGTTTTTCTTCTTTCCCAGAGGTGCTCCTGGAGCTGTAGATTTGCTCTTGGCCATCAGGACATGACTCTGGAGCTGCCAGTGCTTTGGAGCTGTGCCCACTCCAGCTTCCCTGTGCTTGGTGCCCCCAGCTGCTGCAGGGCCAGCCAGGGGCTTGCTGACAAAACCACCTTGTCCTGCTCTTGGCCCTATCTCGTGTACAGTTTGGTTGCCTTCAGTTAAAAACTCGTCTTACGTAAGTAACACTAAACCCAAGCTTTTCAAGGGGTTTTAGCTTCATTATGTCCTTAAGGTACTTTAGCTCTTAGAAAGAGTAGTTCTTTGTATAAAACCACAACATAGTGGTGAAGTACTCCAGCCTTCAGCTCATGTATCACAATTTCCTTAAAATCCAGCTATGTTTAGAAAGAAAGTTTTCAGTTATTTAACATTAGAAAGAAAAAAATTGGAAGCACAATTTTTTCTGCATGAACAGTCTGTGGATGTTGGTTGGTGTTCAAAATCCTCTTTCTGAAATGTTTAACGTGAATTCTTGGTGATGTTGTTTTGCTTCTGTCACATATGCTCCATCTGTAAGATTTGAATCACTCTTGAAGAAAACAGGAGGATCTCCATGGCGACAAACTCCTGTGGTCTGAAAAAAAGATGACAATATTTTCTCTATATTCTTATATTTTATTTTGTGATTCCTCCCCCGCCCCCCCAAGATAACAATGATAAACATATAAGAGCATGGTTTCTAATATTCAGTATAAACAAAATCTTCCTGAATGTTCAAAGAATCTATCCTCTCTTATGTACACCTGCAAAAAGTTATCAGCATGCTGCTATGTAGTGAGAACTCTGCAGGAGGGATATGTGAACAAAAACTGCTGCAGTCTCACCCACACGAGAGTTCCAGAGATGGAAAATGTTTCTTTAGCCTTCCCTTATGAAAAATTAATACAGAAACATCTCTCCTGTAGATCCTACCAAGATGAAAACACACAGCATTCTGTGTGTTTATACACCCTAGTGAGTGATGCCTGTGAGACTGCTCTGAGCAAGCAGAGCAGAGGGAATCCCCTTGAAGGGGGCCAGGCTTTGCCCCCCACTATGACAGCAGCACTCAGAGGTCCCTCTTTTTCCCATGACCCACTGTGCAAAGGAGGAAATGGAACATTTGTCCCAAAGGCCTCACGTTCCTAGTTACAGACATTGGGCTGTTTTTCTCAAATCACAGAAAATTGTAGAAGACAGAATATCCATCGAAGTCAGGATGAAAAAACACCCAGCCTCTTGTACTTTGCACCATCTTGGAATGGTTGGTCTCAAAAACACCATGGGATTGAACTGTGATTTTAGCACAGATTCAATGTACTTTATATAAGCAAAGTCATTCTAGCAGTTACCTTGTTGTTGGTACATTGTACAGTCTGTGTGAATAAAACTATATGGGTATTTAACTGGAAGATTATATAGTGCAAAATGGCTGGCAAAGAAAGCCAAATTGTGTTTTGCTCTTCCAGCCCTCTGTATTCACATTGATCCTGTTAAAAACATTACAGGATTCCCCATCGGATAGCAGCCAGCTGAGTTTATGTGTTTTCTTGTTGCTCCTAACACATTAAACAGCAAATTCATTTATGTTAAAGCTTCATGTAAAATATTTCAGATTGTGATTTTTCAGTAAATTGCTTTTCATGTGAAGTTTTTTCAGTGTCTGTAATTATGACAGGGTACATGCACAGTCAGTTCCCTAATAAAATGGCCTTGGCTTCCCCTAATCTTATACAGGTTTTATAACAGAATATTTATACTTATTCAGTAGAATAGCTCCTGATTTATATGAGTTTGTCATTGAGAGAGAAAAAGTAAGTACCACAGAATTATAAAGGTGATGGTTAACCACAGCCAGCACCTAAGCCCCAGCAGCTGCTCACTTGCTACCACAGTGGGATGGAGGGAGGGAATCTTAATGGTAAAAGTGATAAAATCTTGTGGGTTAAGATGAAGACAGTTTATTAGATAAAGCAAAAACTGTGCATGCAAGCAAAGCAGAGCAAAACAAGGAGTTAATTTGGTGCTTTCCGTGGTCAGGGAGGTGTTCAGTCATCTCCAGGGAAGTTGGGCTTCATCACAGTGACTTAGGAAGACAAGAGCCATGACTCTTAACATCCTCCCCTTCCTTCATCTTCTCCCTGCTTTATATGCTAAGCATGATGCCACATGTTCTGGGATATTCCTGTGGTCAGCTGGGGTCTGCTGACCCCACTGGGTCCCTTCCCAGCCCCTTGTGCACTCCCAGCCCACTCGCTGGTGGGGTGGGGTGGGGTGAGGAGCAGAAAAGACCTGAATGCTGTGTAAGCACTGCTCAGCAACAACTAAAACATCCCTATGTTATCAACTCTGTTTCCAGCACAAAACCAAAACACAGCTCCATACCAGGTATGTGAAGACGATTAAGTCTAACCCCAGCTAAAAGAAGCACAATAGGATAGGGGTTTTTAAACTCTGAATTCTGGGGGTGGGGGAAATTCTGGAACAAATTAGCGATTTGTAAAGATGAAGATGAGTAAGAGATAAAATGAATTTGTCAAGGACAATCTGTCAAATTAATCCACATCTCTTCTGCGTGATAGGTCTTGTGAGTAAAGGAGAAACATAAGAAACATAAGTTATACATCTAGAATTCAGCAAGATCTCTGCTGTCTCATATGAAGTTTTCATTGGCAGGAGAGGAAAACATGGACTAAATGAAATTGTGACTAAAAGGTGTAAAAATAATTAGGTCACGTATCGGGCTGAAATTAAAAAGATTAACTCATCTAATGAGTGGATATATTGTCTGTAGGACATCTGCTGCCTGTCCTGAACCAAAGTCCATTGTGTTCTTTCACTAGTAATTGACAGCAGCACCAAGCACTTACCCAACAAACCCTCCTGGCCAAAAAGGCAGGTTGCAGTTGTGGCCATTTGAATCACTGTCTAGACCATGTTGATGGTACCCAGCAATCTCCGTTGACATCGTAATAAGAGCTGAGATTTCTGTCTCACACATAGACCCCCACATTTTTTTCTTAGTTAAGAGTGAAGTTAGTGAATCGTATTTCAGACAATTTTTAAATAAGTTATTTTTAACATTTGGTAGTCTAGGTCCAATAGCAAACCATGAAAGAGAGTAAGAGTTTTTTCCTATCCTTCATGGTGGAAGAGGCCTTCAAATTCTTAGGCACAAAATTCATTAATTTGGTTCATTTTATGGTTCTACTGTTACTGAAAAATTGAGAATATTAGCTCCTGTTACCTGTTTTCTCCCCATTAGTACCAAGCATCTCACAGACAGGGTTAGGTAATCCTGCCATTCTCCAGACACAGAAATAGAGACAACAGATACGTGGAAAATCAGTGCAAAACTGAGAGCAAGACACATGACTTGTCATATCCACCCGCCAAGTCTTGCTGTCCTGTGACAAATTTTAACTGCAAATTGTCTTTTTTTCCTGTTCTAATATAAATCTGCATGTTTAATGGAGGCACCAGGCACCAAAACAGAGAAGCAATAAAGAGAAAAGGGTGGAGAAAAAGAAAAACTTGTAAACTACTGCACGTGTATTCAAACTACCGTTGTCTTGCACTTCTCATTGGGGATTCCTGCTCTGGATACTTTACTTTAGGCATGTTTGGGATCAGATCACGTTAAACAGAAAAGACTCGATGTCTCCTTTCCTCCTTTCATTATATAGGGCTTGATCATTGTGCAAATGTTTGACCCCCAAAAGCAGCAGAATCAGACAAGAATATAATAGTCCTTCTGCCATTATTAAAGCATTCATGTTTATTAACATCACAGTGGGGGAAAAGCACAAAAACGGAGGCTTCCAGCCAAGAAAAATATAGTATAGAATACTGAGAAATGGTGAGTAATGAAATGTATGATCCAGCATCACTCAGCTTTCTCATTTCCAAATTGCAATGAGATCTGAAATTGCCCATTTTCTCATCATTTACTGAGGGTTAACAAAAAGAACCATTCTTTCTCACACTGTGCTCCCTAGAGAATTTCTAAATCATGAGATTTTGCCATTGTGGCCCTTTCTGCTTTCACTAGTGTCTCTGGAAAAATGTCTATTGTCCCCAAATGCCTGTTAATTGTGCTCAGTTTACTATGAAATCATTGTTTTTTCTTCTAATGGTTTCTCCTGCAAATCAGAGATCAGCTCATCCGTCTGAGCTCACGCTTTCTTGCACATTAACAACAGTGCAGAAGGAAGCTGAATTATGCCCACAGTTATTGCAGGCAGTCATGATCTTCCAGCTAATCTCAGAGTAATGTCATTGGAATCCCATTGTCTCCAGCAATAGAGATTAGGCTGATTTAAGCAGTTATTTTCCATCAAGTTCCTCCTCTACCAGGTGCGGAAGTTGCAGGGCTAATATCCAGTGTTAACAACTTTCCAGCACAGCTTGGATTTAGTGCTTCAGTGAAGTGCTCATTCTCTTGGCTACACTGACAGCACACCCATCTGTGCTCAGAAGTGGGCTGTTGACAATGCAATGCAAGCAGACAAAATTCATCTGCGTCGAACTTCTGCAGTGCCCAAGTACCTGGTCTAGGGATGGTCAATACAAGCCATCACTGAACAGATCAAAACTGACCATGAGCAAGGCCAGAAACGGGAGCTCTTACAGTTGGAGCAGTGAGGTCCTGTGCTGGGCAGAGTTTTGGGTTTTTTAGAAAAATTAGGTGTTGAAGTGGGAGTAGCCTGGATGTAACCCCGCCCCTTCATGAGGGCTGCAAGAATGCAGTGCTCCAGCCTGCTGTCCAGCAACAGACAACCTCCAAAAGTGACTTCAGATAGGAAAAATGCCTGTGCATGCATGGAGACTGAAAGTTTCCCACCCAGCACCACCTGCCTGCACCTCCCAGCCCTTGGCTGCAGGCCTCCTGGGACAAAGCTGGAGCTGCAGCAGGGAAGTGTACACTGAATACTTTCCTTTTTTTGATTAAACTGCTGTTTCGTCTGAGCTGGTAATTTGCTCTCCTAAATTATATACCCCAATTAAATCAAAAAGAAAAACTAAAGTAACTACAAATTGATGTGAAAACTAGAAGAGCAGTGGAACCTAAAACCTATGATACATTTTTAACATTTCAATGTGCACGCAAAAGCTATAAATGTATCTTTAAAAACTCTAACTGCCGCTGTAACAGAAACGTGTTCATAAATGATCAGGAAAGTTGTAATTGGGTATTTAGGCATTTGTAGACTAATTTTGCCCCAGAGCACTCAATTCCTCTCCTTCTCCCATAATTTTCTTCAACTGTAATTTAAATTCCTACTCCCTGCAAGACCACAACGTGGTGTGACATTAGCTACAGATTTACTCAAGGCACCTGCCAGTTTGCCAAACCAAAGCTGTTTAAAGCATACTGCCAAGACATGTCCAATAGCTCAATCAGTCTATCAGTCACATTAAGTTGTAGTCCTTGAAGCATGAATGGTTGGATGCTTCAAGAACAGTTTTGGCACTTCTGTATCTGAGTAAGTTTAGCCATAAGTTAGTTTTTCTGGAGTTAAAATTCTCTATTTGTTCTTGTTACAAACTGAAGCTTACATATGAAGTGTATTCCCAGTTTAAAACATCACCCTTGCTACTGCTACCACAGACCAAAATTGCACTTGCTTGGATAGTACCTGGGAAACCTCTGGCATCAGGGAGATTGTGTGGAAGGGAAGGAAAAATCCTGCAAGTCTCCAAGGCAGCAAAAGTTTGTAAGATGGGAAACCTGCCCCTCTTTAAGGTGCTTTCTGTGAAAGCTCAGAAAACTCCTTCTCAAATTAGTTTTGCACATTTCCAAAGGCCACTAATGGATGTGAACACTGGTGTTTTCTCTGGCAGCTGCAAATAGGGCATCATGCATGAAGCAAGCTGCAGGCCATGTGGTTTAGCTGAGCAATTGAAATACCTGGATCATGCACTCGGTGTACAATGACTGCATCTTCTTACCACCTCATAATCTTGAGGCTTTCCAACAACAGAACCTCTGTTCTGGCTTCTGAATACGACCAAAAAGCAACAATTCATTAAAAGACTTGTTAAGGTGACTAGAATATTTTCAGTGTTGTGGAATGGCTTTCAAGCTAAGAAATCAATGAAGCCTTTCCAAATATCCATAAATCACCTTGAAATATTTCTCAGTAATTTAAACTCCTGCCCAACCCTTTTGAAGCCAGCAACATTAAACAGGCATGGTTGTAAGAAAGAGCTCAGCAAAGCACACCAGCCAAGGGGGAATTTCAGAAAGAACAACAGAAGACTGAGTTGGGCTCACAAGCAAAACAGTCCATGGCGGGCCTGGGACACTTCCAGCAGAAAACCTCCTGCAGAAATAATTTTTAAAAGATCACTTGAAATTTTACCAGTAGAGGGAAACAGAGCACCTCTGCTGCAACCTGCTCAGAGATACAGGGCTGCCACTGTTTTCTCTGATGACGAGCTGTTCTCCTGTCCCTTCTCCTCGTTCCCCATTTGCATCCCACGGCTGCACACTTGCACGCCAGCAGCCCCATGCCTAGGGGCGGCCGAGGACTGGCCACACCATCAGCTCAGGTCAGAGGATGAGCAACACCTTTATCATCTTGCTGCCCAGGCTTTTCTCTTCCTGAATATGGGATTGTTTGCCCCTCGTATATAAATGAAACATTCAAAGTTATTTCATGAAGTTAGGTTGCTAAATATCCATTAAAGCACTTAAATACAAGTAGCTTAATCTTCAGAGCTGTTACATACCTCTGCCTTAATGGAATTTGTAGTTTCTTAGCACTTCTGAAAATCCAGCCCTTAAATATGTGCTTCATAACTCAAGTTTGGCGTTAGAATCCTGCCTAGAGACACAGGGTTATTGAGAGCAGAAAGAGTTGATTTGTTTTCGTCAATCTGTCATGAAATATTAAAATGCTTTTATATTAAACCTATACTTGCTATTTTTACTTCCTCTTCAGAATCTGCTTTTTTCACAGAAGTGATTTCTGGTGTACAAGTTTACATAAACCCTAACTCTAACCCTAACCCTAAACCTAAAGCTAGATCTGTCCCAACCCTAACCCAAACCCTAGCCCAAACCCTAGCCCTAACCCTAACCCTAGCCCAAGCCCTGAAGCTAGTTCTAAACCTAGTCCTAACCATAAACCCAACCCTACACATAGGTCCGTCCCAACCACAGCCCTAGCCCTAGCCATAGCCCTAGACCTAAAAATAAACCTACACCTAGCACTAACCCTAGCCCTAGCCATAACCCTAGCCCTAAACCTAACCCTAAACCTAACCCTTGTTCTGTCCCAATCATAACCCTAATCCTAATCCTAATCCTAATCCTAATCCTAATCCTAATCCTACCCTAACCCTAGCCCTAAACCTAGCCGTAATCCTAAGCGAAACCCTAACCCTTGGTCTGTCCCAACCCTAGCCGTAGCCCTAGCCCTAGCCCTAGCCCTAGCCCTAGCCCTAGCCCTAGCCCTAGCCCGAAGCCTAACCCCAACCCTAATCCTAAACCTAACTCTACACCTAGCCCAAGCCCTAGCCCTAGCCCTAGCCCTAACCCTAACCATACCCTTAAACCTAACCCTAAACCGAATCATAGCCCAAACCCTAAGCCTAACCCAAACCCTAGGACTGTCCCAACCTAGCCCTAACCCTAGCCCTAGCCCTAGCCCTAAACCTAACCCCAGCCCTAGCCCTAGCCCTAGACCTAGCCCTAACCCTAGTTCTGTCCCAACCCGAAGCCTAGCGCAAGCCATAACCCTACTTCAAACCATAGGCCTAACCCTAACGCTAGGTCTGTCCCAAACCTATTCCTATCCCTAGGCCTAGCCCGAGCCCTATCCCGAGCACTAGCCCTAGCCGTAATCCTAACCCTACCCCTAACCCTAACACTAACCCTAGCCCTAGCCCTAACCCGAGCCCTAGCCCTAGCCGTAGCCCTAGACAAGACCTAGCCCTTGCCCGTACCGCAACGCAGGCCCTAACCTTAAACCTAAGCCTAGTTCCTTCCCAACCCTAACCCTAGCGCAAGCCCTAACCCTAGTTCTAGCCCTAGTGCTCACCCTAAGCCTAGGTCTGTCCCTAGCCCTAGCCCTAGCCCTAGCCCTAGCCCTACACCTAACCCTACACTAGCCCTAGCCCTAGTCCTAGCTCTAAGGCTAGCCCTTGCCCTAAGCCTAAACCTAACATTAGCCCTAACACTAAACCTAAACCTAAACCTAGTTCAGTCCCAACCCTAAACCTAGCCCTAGCTCTAGCCCTAACCCTCATCCTTGTTTTGTCCTAAACCTAGCCCTAGGCCTAGCCCTAGCCCTAGCTCTGTCGCAACCCTAACCCTAGCCCTAGCCCAGCCCTAGTCCTAACCCTCACCCTTACCCTACCCTAACCCTAGCCCTAGGCCTAGCACTAACCCTAGCCCTAACCCTAATCCTTTACCTAAACCTAAGCCTAAACCTAAGGCTAAGACTAAACCTAAGCCTAACCCTAACCCTAAGCCTAAGCCTAAACCTAAGCCTAAACCTAAGCCTAACCCACCCTAACCCTAGCCCATACTACGTGACAGATAATTTGCATAATGAGCAATTTGTATATTGCGCATTTTGCATATCATGCAATTTGCATATTGCGTGATTTGCGTACCACACGCCACGTAATTTGCATATTGGGCAATCTGCATATTGCGTAATTTGAACATTGAGGAATTTGCATACCAAGCATCACGCAATTTGCACATTACGCAATTTGCATATTACTCGGTACCTAATTTGCAGAATGCGGAATTTGCATATTACGCAATTCTCATGCTATGCGGCCCGCAAGTTGCACAATGCGCAATTTGTATGGTGCGTAATTTGCATAATGCGTAATTTGCATAATGCGTAATTTGCATATGCACAATTTGCATATTGCACAATTTGAGTACAGCGCAGTGCGTAAATTCCATATTGCGCAATTTATCCCCTAATCCTAATCTCTAACCCTCACCCATCTCCAGAACACTAATCCTAATCTAGAACCCTAATCTAGAACCCTTATCTGGAGCCCTAACCCTGAGGCCCTAACCCTAAGCCTAACAATAGCTTTTATTTATCTATTTAACTCTTATACTGAGAATTGGAAAGAAAAATTTTGTTACTTTAAATGATTTTTTAAGCTTCTCCATTTCTGTATGAGTTTGGCTGAGGTGTGCTTTAGGTAACAGAAACTTAATTATATGTTTTTTTTCTTTTTCGTAAAATATGCATCCCTTTAAAAAAAAGCAAAAACACACTTTCAAACCCAGAAAAAACCTTCTCTTCCAAAGCAATAGCTGACAGCAGTACTGATGATGTTTTGCTTAATTGAGCTCTGTTGCTCACCTCCCACGGTATGAAGTCTACAGAGAAAATAATTTTTAAAAAGCCATTAGTATTCTTTAATAAATGTCTAAATAGAAAAAAAAGTATCCTAAACCCAGATGTTTTGCCTATTCTTTTTTCTCTTTGCATTTAAAATTGTTACAATAAAAAAGAGCCACCAAAAAACCCACAAAAACCAACCAACCAACAACAAAAAACACAAACCCCCAACAAACAAACAAACAAAAAAACCCCAACCAACCAACCACCCAACCAACAAAAAGACCACAAACACACAAGCAAACAAACAAAATGGTCCATCTTGTGCTACCTGTCCCAGTAGGAGTGTGTTTTGTTGATCATTTGGGCAGCAGCAGTGTGTTCCTCCTAGTTCCCCTAATTCTGCTGCTGTTTGCTGGAAGTTATCATGAATGTTGATTGCTTGATCTGAATTTATTTCACATTTTGCCACCTATTTCTCCCATGTTCTGAAGATTTAAGCAAACAGTGAGGCAGATTTGGAGATCCAAAAAATGCACTTCATATTTCACTAAACTGATCTACATTCAAAGTAGTTATTCGTTGGAAGATGTACCTTCATACGGCAATAAGTATCAAAAAAAAGTACCTTGCAATGGCCAGGTGAAAAAGATCTTTGCATCTGTATCTCTGCAAATGTTATCATACCCTTCTTAAGTGCTTTTAGCTTGTAAATTATTCAATGGAAACATTATGCTTAATATGATCACACTGAAGAGCTGTGAAATGAAGAAAACAGGGACAGAAGAAAAGCATGGAGAGACTTTGCAAGTAGCTGTTCTTCAAAATCCCAGATCTGCAAGGATTTCTGACGTGTAGAGGATAGGAAATTGCTCTCCAGTGCTTAACTTGATAGGGAGTGTCCTCCTCACCCTGCCATGCCATAACTTCTGCTGAAGCAGTGTAGCAGCAGACAAATAGAGTTCGTAAGCAGATGCTTCTGGGGTTTTGTGCTGTTTGGTTAACTTCATAACACTAAAAAGTTTAATGTTGGAGCAGCTTTCTTCTCCTTACTTTGTCCCTACTGTCTTGCCTTGTTTTTATTTAGTAAGCTTTTTGTAACACCTCAGGCACTGGAGCAATACAGACTGTCAAAGACAAAATAAAGCTCCTGGTACCACTCAGTTCTCTGGTACCTGGCTGATGTGTGGACACAAGACAAATTCCAGCCTATGTGACTACAGCTTAGGACTCCAGGATTTTTGGCCTGCTTGTAGTCTTGTGCATTAATTTCATGCTACCAACTCAATGTGGCAGTCACGTACAGCCTTCCTCTGCCTCCTCCCCCACTGCTGGTGTGTTAGGAGAAATAATTCTCACTCTGTGGCTGTAAAAGACAACAAAAAAAATCCCTGTAATGCATGAACCAGGCACCCCTCACTGATTCAAGCTCAGCTGTGCTGACCAGCTGTGACATTGTGCTACAGGATGGCTCACATATCACCTGGAATATGGACCACAGCTTCATCAAACAATTTTGTAAGGATGCTCACGGGCACGATTTACTGGAGGTAGGGATTGTAAGTGTGCTGCTAGTTGTAATCTCTGCTCAAGTGTGTTTTGGGGATGTTTGGATTTTCTTTTTCTGCATACTGGAGCCTGGATGAGACAAGCTGTTTTTTGATTACAGGGATTGGAGCTACATGCATATTGTTCTCAGTTACACAGTGTGTTTGATTACTAACATTTTAGAAATCACTGACTCCTCTTCTGGCAAAACCGATTCTTTTCTGCACTCTCACAGCATGAGCACTGTTGTCACCTGAAAATGAATTTTTCAGGATTGTGTTTCACATCACAGTTCTCTTCTTCCCCTAATTTAGTTTCCATCTGTGTTTTTCATAGATGCAGATAGAGTACATGCTGGAAAAACACCAAGCAGGGCATCATTCTTTTGCTTTCACTATTAACATGTTCCTGTTGATAGTAGCTGCTGTGACAGGTGGGAGCCCTGAATCTGGAGCAGGTTCCTACTGAGCAAGTGACTCTATAAACCCAGAAAATGATGAGCTACACCATAGGAGTTTACACCAGAAGTGGATGCAATAGGTACTTATCAAATACATGAGCACAAGAAAATCTATGTAATATGGTAAAGGAGGGATACAAATGGAACTAGCTTAGTGAACACAGAATGGCTTGGTTGGGGAGGGGCCTTCAAAATCATCTCATTCCAACCCCTCACCATGGGCAGGGACACTTTCTACTAGGCCATGTTGCTCAGAGCTCCATCCAGCTCAGAGCTCCATCCAGCCTGGCCTTAAACACTTTCCAGGGATGGGGCATTTCCAGCTTCTCTGAGAAACCTGTTCTGGTGCCTCACTACCCTCACAGTACATTATTTCTTCCTAATACCTAATCCGAGCCTGCTCTCTTTCAGTTTGAAACCACTCTCCCTTGTCTTGTCACTACATGCTCCTGTGGATTATCTCTCATGGTAAATGCATCAGAGAGTGCAAGTGCTCAGCCTCACTTCAAACCTGCAAAAGCTTCTGGAAAGGAAATGTGTGATGAATGCTGCACTGTGCATCACTCGACTCCTAAATGTCTCTTCTGTGAAAAGGACTTGGCAAAGAGGAGCCAGACAGCCAGACACAGAGCCGTCACAGGTAGTTTGGGAGAACCTAATTACCAGTAATGTGTGAAAAAACCATGGGTTTGGCATGCTGAATTACATGGCTGGCTGTTCAGATGGAAGATGGAGTATAAGCCAAAAACATATCCAAATGGCTCTGCAATTCTAGCTGCACATAGTCCTAGATATTGGCTCTGCAATGAGCAGTTCTGATCTGACAGAGGAATCAAACCTCTCATTTTCGTAGTATGAGCTTCCCAGAAGGAGGGTTGCTGCTCAGGCAAGCCATTCCCAGACACTTCCCTGTGTCAGTCAGGCCACAGACCAACAGTGAACCCACCAAGTATGGAGCTGAGGTGAAGCTCTGTCTCCAAGTGATGGAGGAGAAAATAAAATAATGTTTGGATGGGCCAGAGGTAACACTGAGAAAGAGAAGCTGGGATGCTGGAGCCTACAGGATTGTCTGAAGAACAGAAAAGCTACTGAGGATGTGAATCCTCTGGCAGCAGATGCAGCTAGACAGGCATAGGAGAAACTACTAACTGGAGGAAATTTCTGTCCATGAATGTTGGCTGCTTCATCTTCTGAGTCAGACTGTGTTTCTGAGATGACACAGTGACATGAGCTGCTTCTTGGGGAATGACCATGCTGAGGCTGTGTGCAGGACCTGAGCGTGCATGACATGAACAACGGATTTCCACAAGCCAAACCTCTCCGAATAAAGAAATGCCATCTCTTTCTTCAGCCAATTATTTATTCACTTTCAAGAAAGCAGGATGGGGTGAAAGAGAATAGCAGCAGGCATTGGTATTTGAGGGTAGAACTAGAATTTTAATCTGCCTGTTACTCATGAAGTAAAATTCCTAATGTAAATGTTAAGTATTGCATGCTCCTCTTGCGATGGCTGCATGAATAAGCATTGCTGCTGCTGGTGTGGGGCCCTGCCTTGTCAACAACAGGCTTTGATGCAGTCAGGGTATGCAAGAAAGTGAGGAAAAGGGTTCAGGTAGCAACTCTACCTCAGGGCATAAGCAAGAGAAGGAGCTAAGGCTGGGATGGATATAACCTGGAAAGGAAAGTTAAAGTCAAGCCTGGCTGCGACCTTCTGCAGGGGAGATAGAGATACCACTAACAGGAGCAGCAGCTGGAGCTGTCAGGGCTGGGCTTTGCAGACACTTGGAGATGCCTCTACAATCCTGCTGGGACTGCCTTTGGAAGGAGAAGAGAGCTGAGCAAATTTCTATCGCTTTCGTTATTGCCCCTCTTACTTCCTGCTCTCCTCAAATCCCTTCCCAAAGGTTTCCTGTGCAGAATACAAAAATGTCTGTTGTGGCCAGCCCTTTTGCTGCTTTCATCCTGCAGCCTCTCCTGCAGGATTTACCCAGTTCCTGGTCCAGCAGTTGGATCCTGGCTCTGGGCTCTTTGTACAACGTTGCTAATGTGACAGCGTGGCTCTGGATCGATCCCTGCTGATGCCACCTGCAGTGTCTGTACTGATAATGAAGCAAAGTGCTGTTCTGCCCCATCACTTACCATCTCAGGATCTTGCTAATTACTACTGCTCAAGGAGCTTATTTGTGCAGTAAATTATTGATAAAAGCAGCCCTGTGAAAATTTGAAATTTTTGTTTGTCATTCTCCTAAGCAAATAACAGTGCATGGAACACTTGCAGCAAACACCATGTCTCCCTGATCAGAAGAAAGGGAGGGGAAAACAGACAAAAGCACTTTCCTTGGGTGACTGCAAAGGTACAGACTATATTTTGCTTCTCTATAATCGTATTTGATTTTACTAGGAGCTATACACATATTAAAGAGTGACTGAACACTGGAACAGATTGCCCAGAGGGGTTGTGGATTCTCTTTCACTGGAGATATTCAAGAACCATCTGGATGCAATCCTGTGCCATGTGCTCCAGGATGGCCCTGCTTGAGCAGGGAGGCTGGACCAGATGACCCATGGTGGTCCCTTCCAGCCTGACCCATTCTGTGTTTCTGTGAGTGTAGTGAGCTCCCAGCAGCCATCAGGAGACACTCAGCTTGAAAGGAAGAGACTGCAGTGGATTAAATATAGGATGCTTCCTTCAAAGTGTTATATCCTCATTGTCTTATTTTGGGAGTATGTATAAATGGGATCTTGCTTGCATAAATATACTAAATTTATTTAAGAAAATAATCTGAGAGGGAAATAAGTGTCTTTATTAAGTTTATTAATCCAGAGCTGCCTCTTCTAGAAGCACTAACTCCAGGTGCTGGGGCAATGTACTGCACAGTGTCACTGTGAGTGTCACTAGCACCACCATGGGTGACTTTTGTCTTTAACACTTGCTTTCTTCTGTTACCTTGCATCTTTGGGCAAAAAATGACTCTTGAAGAATTTCAGAGGCTGAATTCTGTATTTCAGATATGGGCTTGCCAGGAAAATTATTCTCTCTATTAGAGCATGAGAACAAATGCCTGAAGTGGGCCAAGGAGGGAAGGAGACAACAGCTGTCAAAAGGGAAAGTCGGAGGAGGAAGCCTGGCACTTGCCTAGAAAGGCAGGTGTAGGTTGGGCACCCTACACAAAGCAGGCTTTTGCAGGCAATACTGCAAAAGAGGCAGTGCTATTCCTTTGCTCACCCTCCAAACTGTTTGTAATTAGGTAGCTAAATACATCCCTTTTCCTGCTACTGCTCATGAGATGAAAAGCTGGAGCTGTGCTGGGAGATTCCCACATGGCTCTGGGTTGGGGCAGCAGGGGTGATTGAAACCTCTGCCTGTGCTCCCAGCTATGACCCAGCTCAGGATGCTGATCCAGCATGGGAATTTTGGCAAAATTTAAAAGAGCAAGGTTTTAGTTTGGCAAATTGCTTGCTGTGGAGTCCTGGGGATAGTGCTGTGGCCTTTTAAATAATAGACAGCCCTGGTTTCTGGATGACCTGACATGATCACATCTCTCCAAAGTGGTGCATGAAGTCATGGCTCAGTCTGCCCTGATGGCCACGAGGGACAGCAAAGACAGGAGGAGACAGGAGCTGCCTGAGGTGGTGACACAGCCTGGGCAGAGGGCAGGAGTGGGGGAAGAGGATGCAGTGCTCACCCAGTTTCTCCACCTTTTCCATGGAAATTGCTCTGTAGACTAGGCTCTGCAACAGGCTGAGCCTCAGGAGGGAGAAAAAAGTGGAAATGAGGACCTGAAATGGGGACAAGTGGAACAGAGAGATCAGGGAAAGAACAAGTTCAAAGAGCCAGGGAGGAAGAAGAATCAGAAGCCAGACAAAATATGTAAGAAGGAAGAAAATCAGCCCAAATCAGAAAGCAAGCTTCAGAGGTGGCAGAAGAGAGGAAAAGTGTGAACAAGTTGGGCACTCTGAGATTAGAGTATCCTGGCAAGGACATTTGCACATTTCAAAGGGGTGTGGGGGCTGCAGTGGGAGCACTGCTCTGCACTTCCAGGTGCTTGGGGACATGGCTAACCTGCCAACCACTGCTGGAAAGCTGTTCTTCACCTCACAAGTCCCAGGAGGGGCTTTTCTGATATCCAGAAAAAATTGTCTCACTGTTTTGTATGTAAGATCCATAACTTAACCTGATCCATGACACCTTTAAAGCACTTTACTATACATACACAGATTTTTCACAAGTTGCAAACTATGCTTTTCTCAACAATATATTTCTAAGGAGCCTGAAACTATCATAATTTGTTTTGTACTGCAGAAAAAGCCCTGAGCTTCTTTCCTGGATTTTGTTTTCCTTCATTACTAAGCAATAATTATACCACTGTATCCAGATATCTAAAAAGTAGCCAAACAGGTTTTCATTTTATTTAATAGTATAGCCATGATAAAAGAAGAGGAGAATTAAGCCCAGTTGCCACGATCTGCTGGAATCAGGTGAGAGGATCCTTCCCAAGGTCCTAAGATAATACAAAGCTGGAATTTATCAACTCCTGGAATGATGAACTCATGATGGATTTAATAAAAATACTGTTTTTCTAGAGAGAAATGTTCAGAAGTGCAAGCTCACATTAACACGCTCAGATATGAATGTTCCTTAAGCAAACCCAAAATAACCTTTCTCAGAAATGTGTCTTTCACTCCCAGGAGTTGGGAAAAAAAGGCTATAGGTCAATGCCTGTGGAGAAGTTCAGGTGGATAATAAAGAAGTGCATGAGTCCACATAGCACTGTCCATGAACTACAGTTTTTAAAAGCCTGAAAAGCAGAGTGCTTTTTGCTAAAGTGTAGCTCTGTTCCATGGATCTAATCCTGAGGACAGGAGATCCTTCAACAGCCATCTAATGTTGTAGACACTGAATTGCCCAGAATACTTGGAAACCCAGAGCATAAGCAGTTTAAAAGATGGAAAATATACACTTTAAACATACATTTTCTCTCCATGTCCAGTGTGGTTACTTGTTTATGGCTATGGAATGTGGGAGGGTGTAGTGTTTGCCTTAAGTAAAAACTATAGGATAACTCTGCAAACAGTATTAAACAAAATTGGGCTACATTCATATTTTCTTTGTCATGACAGATATGACATTTTAATGTAAAATGAACCCTAATCTGATCCATATTTGGGGAAAAAAGTTATTCCTGAAATTCTGATACTTGTTCAGAAATCAACACGAAGACAAAGACCATGAAATCATACTATTTCCAGCTGAGTAAAAATCTGCTGTGAAGACAAAGCATTCTGATTCAATTACTCTTCACATAACATCTGTCTCAAAGTTGTATCATACACACTTTTCAGAGTCATAGGCAAGTTGAAAAACTTTTAATGGAAAAGTCTGCATTGCAACAGGAAGAATTCAGTGTATGTGTGTTTATGTGCATGTGGGACAGCTTTGGGATCTTGTAATTTGTTTTTTTCTCACTTGGAGGACAAATCTTTCAAGCAAAAACAGGAATAAGAACTGCACTGGCAGAAGTTCATAAACAGATTTTAATAAAGGTTTGCAGTATATTAGAGAGAGCAAGTATTACATGAGATTCAAATTCCACATTAAAATTCTCCTGTAATATGCAATTTTCCATTCTGTTTAGTCAAGAGTTTGCTTGTGTTTTGTACAAATTGAGCAGTATATTTGGAAAATTTTCCTAATTTTCTGATCCTGCTCAAACTGGTCCAAAGGCAGGATCCACAGCACTGTCCCTGCTTCTTTCCCTATGCAGCAATAATCACTTGCAGGACACTTCTAAAAACCACAAAGCCTTACCATGACACTCTCAAACGCAGCCATATGTTGTGAAGACTGGGGCAAGAGCCAGCCCCACTTCCAGAAAAGGGGGATGTGGAATAACTGATTTGTCCGTGCCGTAAGTGATGAGCTGGATGCTGATCCCAGGTGGATTTGACGTCTCCTCATTCTCCATTGTATTTAACAGGATGCTGCTATGCAGCACTCGGCCTGGTGAGGGTCACATACTGTTTGCCTTCTCTCTCTGGAAGGTGTCTGGGGTGTCCCTTTGGCTGCAGGAGAGGACAGCCACACACAGAGACCTGACGTGGCAGCAGCACCTTCTCTGCTCATGGAGCGTGGAGGTGGCAGCTCCTCATGTGCTTTTTTAGAAGACTGTCAAGGAGAAGCCCAAGTGGGTGTTGAATCTCACTGTTTCACAGTACAACAAACTCCTTCTGGGAAGAGAGCAAGCGGTTCCTGCTTGCACTATTGGATCCCCCTGGCCTTGATATCAATTCAAGTCTTATGTGATATTCCTCCACAATATGCTGTTGGATGTACGAAGCTGTATCATTAAATAGGTCACTTTGTCTCTCTTCATTATAATCTTAATTTTATCACTCTACCCACATTATGTGCTTGGGTGTTTATTGACCTTAAAGTCATACATAAATGGTAGTGTATGGGTACATCCTGCCCTTGATGTGAATGAATGTGAAATGCAGCTAATGCCTTTTGGGGGCCTGCCTCCAAAATATTTGGCACTAAGACATGTTCAGTACAAATGGGAGGTGACACTGATTGACAATACCAGTTTCCTCATGCCTAGCCATTCCCAGCTTTACACTGGGGATGGAGAAAAATATGTTACCTCTCCCAAAGAAAGGCATTTTGCCTTCTGCTGTGGGAGTTGGAGGCCATTTGCCTGAAGAGAGCACTGAGATTTCTTTCAAATGACAAAAAGCAGGGTTGGACCCAATGCAAGAAAACGTCCCTGTTAACTACTGTGTGGTATATCAAACAGCCTGCTGTTGCAATCAAATATTTATAACTAATCATTTTGTTAAATGAAACATGTACTTTATGACACCTTTTATAATTAACAAGTCATGTTCCAGCTATTTTTGCACATGGTGTTTCACAGTTTATTACCAGGTGCTATGAAGAGACATAATAAGTACCTACAAATAACTGTCCATATTAAGATGTAGTATTGCAAAGAGGAGCAATTAAGCTCCAGGGAAGCTAAGTGTTATTTGTTTGTAAACAAGTGCAAGGGTAGGACCTCTGCCAAACAAAAGATTGGGGTTGGTGGGATGATAAAGCAATAAACCTCGCAATGCATGAACATGTTATGGTGGAGCTAAAGTCAGGCAATAACGAGGATGCTTTAGCAGAGACTTTAATGAAGCTGGATTTTGCTGACAAATAGTGCTTAAAGATACTGGTATGGTTAAGCTGTATTTAATGATGCATTAGATGTCCTGAGTGCTGGGATTAACACTGAAATAATGGCTCATGATCTCAGCAAGGCATTCTCAGTGGACTTTGGTGACATGAATATATTCAACATTCACCATTAACCTCTCTAATTTGCAGATTAAAGACTAAAGACTAAAGTAAGAGGCTTGAGGGTGTTGTGCTGAAGGGAAACCTCAAACATCTGTCATTCATAGTGTCCTCAACAAGTCAGAGGTTGTAGATATGAGGAGCTCTGAGAGATTCATTTTAACCAAACCAGAGAGCAGCAATGTTGCAGAGATCACTGACTTGACCACAGCAAGGCAGAGAGCTAAGTCATCCCCTAAATTTTGCTGCTGCACAAGCACGGGAGAGCCACTGCCATCCTGTCCCATGGCTGTCTGTCAGGGCAAACCTAGTCAGGATGGGGTTACTCACTGTGCTTCATTTTCTAATCAAAAGCTAGAGGAGGGTTAAAATAACTAAAACTCAACATTTTCATATTGCAGATGTGGTCTGAGGAGACAGCTCCAAATGCTAATTGAAGCATCTTCTGAGGAAGAATTATCCCTTGATTAGAGCCAACAAAATAGGTGTCTTGCTCCTGTTATCCCTGCCTGGCAGAACAAGATGAGTGTGCAGCGCTCAGGCTGAGCAAGGCGGGAGAAAGCCGGGTCTGCTGCACCTGAGCAAGCCTCCACCAGTGCTTCCCAGCACAAACCCTGGGGAGGGACGGAGTGGGGAATACCCCTCTGATACACACAGATGCTCTTCATCTCTCCTGAGTTGCTGCTTGCTGGCCTGGCTGGCACGTGCAACCCCCATGGCAGGGGGACAAGGCACCTCACACCAGAGGGGCCCCACTGCCACTCAGGTCAAGCCAAGAGACAGCCAGGGACTCCCCATGCTCACTGCCAGACACGTGCCATGGTCTTGGGCCCCAGTGCTGCAGGGCTGGGCCTTCCTGTGAATTAACCAGAAATGTGGCATCTTCTGTCCTGCTCTGAATGCAAAAGGCTGAGGCTGGCTCTGTTGGTTATTTGGAAACTGGCAGTCCTCATGTATTTTTACTTTTATAGGTGCTCTGGGTTCAATTTTTGCAAATTGCTGAGAAGTTTTGCCAAACCAGTGGCAAAACTTCAGCTCTCACTGGCTTAATGATTGGTCCTTTGGTAACAACCATCTACTATGCAAATTAGCCATCTGCAAAATGCTGCCCCACTCTATTTGTGCCAAATCCCCACATCCTTATTCGACATCAGGGACTGAGGGGGCAAAACAAGTCTATGTGCATGATTTTCTTGCAAAACATTTCCTGGCTGTTTGGTTTTTTAAGGCTGTGTCAATATTTGGCTCACATTCTCTGCAGGGGTAAGCATTTGTGTTTAAAATACAGTGCAAAGCTAGGTGAAAAGTTAAGGCCTTTAATGATGCTCAGTTTGAATGCTGACAAAGTTATTGTGAATTTTCACTTAATTTAACTTTCTTCTCTTTGTCCTATCTTAGCTTGACCTGTCTCAGCATTACTGCTGTTCCCTGGGCAGCCTTGCTCTGGTTAGGTATACCCATCCTGGTTGGGTTTTCTGATGCTGTTGGATCAGTTTGATTTTGCCCTAAAACTGGAGGCAGAAGAGCTGAAGAGACATGCAACTGAATGAAAAACTCCTGCTTTTCTCTTTCTTGCTGAAGCCAGCAGATGGTGCTTACTGCCTTTGCACATTTCTTGGAGAAACCCTACATTATCCGTCACTTAGTTTATGGTATTTACCAGGAAACAGCAATAAGCCTCACAGCTACTTGTCACTTCACAAAGAGATGAAGGATTGGGTTCTGAAAGCAAAACACATCCCACAATGTTGAGAGCTTTAGAATTTCAACTCCCTACGATTTTGGATGTTTTCACAAACTGTTTCCTCAAAACGGTGCTTTGCTGCTATCACAATAATTGGTGCCGTTTGTGTTGCTGTTGGGAGTTTTTTCTCTTTAAAATTGGAAAGAGTGAAGAAAAGAGCAAGTCATACTGTCTCCTTGGATGGAGTGGAGCTTACAGAAGCAGGCTATAAGGGACAGGTTATGCCTTTGTTATGGGGTAGCTGAGGCCCAAGGGAGCCAGTTCAAGTTGGGATGATCTGCAGGGCGTATTGAGCAGCATGTGCTCCCAGGAGGGATGCTCTGAGACCTCTTCAGCCCAGAGAAAAAGGGTAATAAGCTCTCAGAAAAGCATCTTCCCAACCCATCCCCAGCACTGGTAAAGAAGCACTATCTATCCTCACTGATGAGTGTAGAAAGTTGTTGTTTCCCATGTGTTCTCCCATGTGTTTTGGAAGACTTTTATACCCTGAATGTTTTCCCAGAACAGCTGTAGCTGTTCTCTCTCCCAGTGTGACATATATCTGCTGAAAGGTGCACAGAGATTGAGTTACATGGTTTAAAAAACCCAAAACCAGAGGTGCTCTGTCATGTGGTCATGGAGAGTGTGAGCAGCAGTGCTGAGGATAAAAGGCTCAGTTACACATTTACACTTGTTTCTTCTGAGCAAAGAGCTTAACTTGTACATTTTGTTTACCTGTGTACTTCACCTACGTATTTCCTTTCTATGGACACAAATCAAGACAGGAACTTACCTGGCAGACTGCACCTTTCTGTGAGCACCTTTTATTCAATATTAATCTCATTCTCTTCCTTGCAGCTGAATCATTATGTCTACATTAAAGCAGTAATTTCTATTTCCAGCCACAAGCCAACAGCTTTACTACTAGGTAACGAATTTGCTTATCTTTAAAACCAGTGGGAATTTCTTTCAAGATAATGTGTGTCCAAGCATTTCTCCCTGCTTCCAGCCCCAGCAGAGTATCTGTCAGTGCCATCTGCATTTCTAGGAGCAGCCTCTGGTTTAAACTTTTCATTTGATGATGGAAACTGAAGAAGTATTCTCTTTTTTATTTTCTTTTTCATTATGGATTACCTGATGCACAAGCACAGCTAAGCTTTCTACATGGGAGGGCAATTTCCAAACCCATCAAAGCTTATTAGAAAAGTCAGCAACCTGGCAGCTAGGCTGGATGAATTTCCTGACCACTTTTACCAGATTTGGCAGCTAACCCCGGAAAGTGAGAGCTTCAGGGAAGCTGTGCTGCTCAGTGCTCTACTCTCACCCCTCAGGTTTTCTCCAAATGACTTTTTTTTCTCCCTATCTGCATGTTTGCACAGGAAGCTTGGTGCAATTACAGAAATATTGGTGTTTTCCTGAGGCTGTCAGCTATCACTGCCAATAATAAAGAGAAAATATAAAAATTTCTCATGATTAACATCTTTATGATTTGATCAAATGTGGGTAGCGTGAATCAAGGATTTTCTAAATAATACAGGAGAAGAGTGTGGCTCAGCTTGGGCAGAGCAGACAGGCAGAGTCTGGCCCATTGTGAATCCTTACTGAGGAATTGGTGTATTTCAAATATCCATGGCTTTAAGAAAAACCAACTTTGGGATAACTTTAGTTTTCATCCATGTCCAGGAGTGCTGAGCACCTGCCCTTTAATCTAACATTCTATCACTATCTGAAAAAATGGATATTGGAAGCAAATGACAAGTGGTTACTGAGGTGTGATAAAGCTACTACTCAATTTTTTGGTTTGTGTCATGTGCAGGCTGACCCACCTTGGTCCTTGAACAACTAATCTACAAGAAAAAGGCTTACATAATCAGGTTTTTTTTTCTGTCCTACTTCTGGCAGAAGGTGTTGTTAGCAAAGGCAAAAAGTGCTCAGCAGCTCCGTAGCCCCACTTCAGCAAAGCAGAGGCAGCTCCTGAGCACCAAGCTCCATAAGAGGTGTGAAAATGGCTTTCTCTTTTTTTGATCCACTGGATATATAGAGAGGTCTCTCAAATCTGCTTTGCCCCCAAAGAAATCAATTGCAGAGTTCTTATTGATTTCAATGAGAAACGCCCCCCCCCACACACACACCGTTTACAGGTAAGTAAATATATTTATGTCACAGATGGAGAGGTCAGTGCTCACAGAGCTTTGCCATATGAAGCCCTGAGCACCCCTAGCATCACAGTGAGCAGGGTGCTGCCTTGCTGTGGTGCTCTTTAGCACTCAGCCCAGACCTTCCCCCATCCAGGCTGTCTTCAATCTGCCCACAGGAACAGAATGAGAGGAATCACGTTTCCTCTAGGTCACCTTGGGTTTCCATAGTGACTATTTGAATGTGATTGTCTTATCAATCAGAACCTTCTTTACTCTCATAAGCAACTATAAAATCTGCTCTGGTTTCTATAGCAACCGTCTTTAAACCCATATATTTATTTTCTCTAGGCTTAGCTGAATTGTTGGAAATAGTTCAAATTAACTGCTGGTTCAATATTTCTTACTTTTTTCCCCTTAAGCTATCCTTTACTGTCATCCAGAACAACAATTATGACAAGGCTACTGTTCTTATGTTTCAGTTACTTAGAGACCCTCTTTGCTGATTAATCATATGAGCAACACCTCTTAAAAATCATGGGTTTCATGAGGAGCATAGTAAACCCAAAGCCTCTGGAGTTCAGTCTTCCCTGTCCCAATTCAGGCCCCCATTCCATCCCCATGCACTCAGCACAAAAAAGGTGCTGTTTTGATACCCCAAATCTCTTCTTGTAATAATATGCAAGAATAGCACCTTCCCTTCAGTAGGCTCAAAGCAAACTACAGCTGCTACTTTACAGCAACCCTGTGAGTTACTTAAATATTATTGTTGGTGCAGCACAATGTGCACAAGGTTAATGGTCCATTTACACTCCAAACCCAATAAATGTCAAGAAGTTTATGGGGTTTTTTTTCAACCTAAATGTGGTAACTGGAGACAAGGGCAATACCACATTGTCTATGGTTTCCTTTCACCAGGCAGCAGGTACACATGAAGTTTTCTATAGAGCTGAGACTGGCACAATCACAACTACACATTTACTTCATGATCTGACCATGAACACCCATTGCTTTCAGCCTCAGAGCTCATCTTCCTGATGCCAGGGTTTAACTTGGCCGGAAGCTAAATGCCATATGGCCACTCACACTGCTCCTCCAGTGGGATAGGGGTGGGAAAAAAAAAATAGTAAAATTCACTGGTTGAGATAAAGACAGTTTAGTAGATCAGAAAAGGAAGGGATAATAGTAACAGTAATAGTAATAATAATAGTAATAATAATAGTAATAATAATACATAAAAAATAAGTGATCCACAATATACTTGCTCACCACCCACAAGAAAGTGCCTAATTCAAGGTTATAAAGTTATTAATAGATAATTATTCTGCCCTGTGGCAGTGTTTTGCTGTTGGTAGCAGCAAGTTGCAGACATACCATATCTGCCTCTGTGCAACTTCCAGGTTACAAGGGAAGAGAGGCCCTCAGCTCCATCTGTGGTGCTGCTTTCTAGATGTCTTAGGCTTTTCTTTCTCATCTTTCTCTGTAGTAGGAAAACAATTTTGGTTTTGGCATGAGATGAGAGACTTGTTTGTTTTTCTCCTAATTTTTAACTTTTCTCTAGAAATGTTTGGTCCCTACAGTGTCTCCATCTGCTCCCCCTTGCCCAGAGCTGCTGGGTTGCTGGCAGAAGGCAAATTTGTGCCTGTTCTGCATGTGCAAAGACACCAGCAAAGCTGCAGTCAGTCCACCTTGCTTCTTAGGAAAACAGGCACCAATGAAATTGAAAAAGTTCAAAGAAAGGTGAAAAAAGATCCAGGAAGCTGAGGTTGTGGTCACATATTAGGGAACAGCAAAAGAGTTTTGTGCCAGCTGATGGGAAAATCAGTAACTGAAATCCTATGGGTATGAGAGGAGGAATACATTGAGATAATAAAAAGGAGAGGAGTTAACTACTTCTAAAATTATAAAAGAGGAATGTGTAGTGACTCAGGATCACACTGCTGAATTCACAAAAGGTGGTTGGTACTGCAGGGGCTTGGGCCCCTGCAGCTGCCTGGCTGTGCTCAGGGAGGCTTCCAGGCTTTTCCAGGGTGTACCATTGGTGGTCCTCATGCTGAGCTGCTGACTAAGGAGAGGAAGGGGAAATGGGATGCCTTGAGGCTGGCTGTGAGAGCTCCTCCAAGGAGAGCTGTAGGGGACCAGGCTGTATTTAGAACCCCCAAGAAAGTAAAGGCATTTGTGTTCAAATAAGGATTATGTAAGTAAGGATTATGACCTGCTTGTGGCAGGAGGAGGGCACTGGGCAGTGCCTGCCTTGCTGGGCCAGGGGCTGTGGTGTGCCAGCACAGAGCTGAGGCAGAGCTGTGGTGTCCTGGCTGCCAGTGCAGGGAGGGAGTCACTGGTGCTGTGAGCTCAGGGCCGTGGCTCTGTGGCACTGCTTCAGTCATGGCTAAACACCCCAGAGGCACAGCACAGCAGCTCATTGCTCTCAACACACCTATAAAGAAATCACTCCTATAAAGAAATGTTTTGCAGAAACACAAATTCTTTTCAGTGGGAGCTTGTCTGGAGCTCTTCTTCATCCCTGAACTTTCAATCCCGCAGCATTTTTTTTCCACACGGGTGCCCCCCAGGTGCACAGGTCTTTCAGCTCTGTGCAGGGTCCTGCAGCACTGCTGCATGTCACCAAGGCACTTGCAAACCTGGTCACAAGTCTGCTGGGTCCCAGTCAGAATGGGAGTGCCAGGAGGCCAGGTGACTTTGGGTTTGCAGGGGACATGGCTGCAGGCAGAGGTGGGGCACAAGGAGGCCACGGAACAAAACTGACCAGCAGGAAGAGCTGCTTTCTTCAGGCAAACACTTGCAGTACCTCTGCCTTCCTTCAGTGAAGGGCTGCTTCCACTGGCTAAACCTTCCTGAGGAAAGTCTCACAACTTCACTCTCTAAAACACAAGGATTGAGAGACTTGGGACCATTACATTTGACTTGGCATGGTAAGAAACTCACAGGTTTATATAAGAACTGTCTAACATGAAGTTGTTCTTATCTAAACGTCAGCCAATGTGCAGTCATGTTCAGAAACCATACAGCATCTTTTACCTCCGCACATCTGAAGATACTAAAATCATAAAGTCATAGAATGATTATCTAAAATATTGTATATGTCCACTGTTGAGGTTTGTAAAAACTACAGAAATCTGTTTCTTTCTATGCAGATTTCCTGAAATTATCTAATACCTGAATGTGTAACTTGCATATAATTTGTAAAAATAAGCACATGCCTGTAGGAGAAGGGAATACAGGTCACCTCGTCCCCGATAGATAACAGCTGTGTTAATTACCCAATACAGCCTTGCCCCTGATGAGCCACAGCTATAGCCAATGAAGATAATTGTGAGAAAAGGGAGGGGGTTAGCTGGTGAGGGGGATTCATGAAGGAGGATAAACCTTGAGGAAAAGGGAATGAGAGGATCATGAAGAAGAAGGAATCTGGGGAGAGAGAATCACTGCTGTGAGGTCAGTCTGGGTCTGCAGTCAGAGCCTGTTGTTGGAACCTGCACTCATAGTCTAGCTAGGTAAAAGCCTGCATTCAGAGTCTGCAAACCAATACCTGCAGTCATTATTTAGCAGGAAATAACCAGCAGTCAGAGGCTGCAAGGGAAACCTGCAGCAAGAGCTTGCTGCAGCCAGGGTCAGTGAATAGTTGGAGTCAGGATGGCCGAGCTGTAAAGAGGAGTAAACCAAGACCCTTTTTATGCTGTGATAAACAAGAAGTCTGTGTCTCAGCTCATTTCTACCCTCTAATAAGAGGGCTGCTACAACACATGCCCATTGCTGGCAATAGATTTGTTAGCATTTACAGATCTGAAGTCAAGTACTTAGGAACTGGGAGATGCTGGAGTTGAAGCTATCATTGCAGTTTTATCTTGTAAATGCTCCAAAGAACAGAGTGTTTCTTGCTCCACTTCCCACCTCTCTCCTCAGGCAGGCTGAGCTTTTCTTCCTTCTCTTTTTTTTTTTTTGTGGACTTCCAGAGCTGCTGGTTTTGAGCTTGCACAAGGGCAAGCTCTGTGCTTGTTTTCATGCACCTGGCATGCAACCCCTTTGTGTCACTGCGGATACATTTGCTCTTCACTTCCTGAAAGTGAGGAAAAGGGGCAGCTGGGGAGAAGGGGTGAGAGAGGGTGTTATTGCATTGTGGTTTTCCCCTGAAGCCTGTGGTTGGGCGGGTGTGAGGCCTGTGGGAGCACAACTCAAAAAATGACAGCAGGAGTGCCATATCAGGGGCAGATAAGAACCACATTGCTTGCAAGGACTAAGAGCCTCATTGTCCTTATCTCAGTTTTCAGAGCCACTGAAGCCCTGTGTCTTTCTTTCTCCTGTTTGCTTAATGTATTGGGAAACTGATGCTGAGCAGCTACACACGTTCCTGTCTTCCTTGGGGCATGTACAGCATGGCCTGCAGTCCCTCCCTGCTTCTCTGCTTCTCTTCCCCCCTCCCTCAGGAGCGTGGGGGGCACAGGCTGTGCTGATTTAACACCCTGCTCTCTAGCTGCACATCCCAGGCATCTGCTCAGCAGCTGCCCCCAGGAACATGACTTTGTTATTTATGCTGCTCCCACTCCTGCTGCACTGTGTGGGTCCAGAGCCTGCTGTGGGTTTTCCCTTGGGTGAATGACTCAAGTGGCAATAAGACCCAGCAGCTGTGCTGGATACTGCCACAGCAGTTTCCACTAGATTAACCCTGGAGGACTGCCAGTAAGATAGAGGGTCTGGCATGCTGCTCACTGGGCTCTCACATCCCTGCAAGGTGACCTCAGATGACTTGACTTCTAGCTTAGAGATGGCTTGACTTCCACCCTTCCTCTGAAGCATTTGAGCAGCTCCCACAAAAATAGGAACAGTTTCTGTAGGAGGGACTGCAGAAAATCACTGGACTTAGAGTTAAAACTAGCTAGCAACACCACTGTCTCCAGCCCTCACTGGAAGATGGTGGGATGTGCTCTAAGCACAGTCACAGAGCAAATTTTGTGATGGTTGTCCTGTCCTGTGATACCCACCAGTGTCCAGGGAGACTCACCCTGGGTGTGGGCAGCTGTCCACCCAGCAGTGTCTGCTTAAATGTGGCCTCTGGACAAACAGATCCAAGTTCCTACTCACCCTCTGGCCAGCATTGTTGTATCGGTCAGGCACCAGAGATCTGAGCAAAGGTGACATAAGGACACACCTTTTCCATGATGCTCAACAGAAAAGGAAGCCACAGCATGAAAGTGGGGACAAGGAGTGAGAATTTCAGCAGAACCTTTGAATACCTTTCAAAGTCCAAACTTTCTTTAATTTCTTTTTAAGTTTTATTTAAAGACATCTGAAGTGTGGGGTTTTGAAATAAGAAAGTAGTTATTTGAGTTCCCTGATGCTCACAGAGAGGTAGGAATCACCTGTTTGACTTGATAGCAGTGGGTGAAGCTTTTTTGTATTGGTTGCACCTCTGTAGGCACTATTGGTGGTGCCTGCAGCAGAGAAGGCTGAGTTTGAGTCCTGTCCTAGGCTGGCTGCAGGAGGCAGAGATGGAGGCCTGAACAGAGGGGTTTACAACAATAGGCACTGTCTGAGTGCTCTGAAGAGGGCAAGCAGTTCTCAAACTTCTGGAAAACTCCAGATCATTTAAAGGACATAAACGAGAGTGGATTGGGCTTTTCTCCTTGTTGCAGAAGGAAAGTGTGATGAGCTCTGTGACTGCACCTATGAAGAGGTGAACAGGAGTAAGTGAAGTTTTCCCTGACATCATTTAAGTCTTGTCCCGGGGTCAGATGCATCTGGTGGGAGTTTGTAGTGCAAGTAACTGTGCCTTTCTGTGGGAGGTTCCTCCCCTGAGACATTCCTGAGGGATTAGTCAGATTTGTGTGCCTCAGAAAGAAATGTGTACTACAGCTTCTGGAAAGAAAAGAACAGAAATATACCCAAGCAGAGGGAGCTGCCCAGCCTGGTCGAGCAGGCTGAGGCTGTCCATGGCTGGCTCTGCCCATCCCCAGTGTGCTTTAGCTGTAAGCACACTGCTGCTGGGCTGACAGCTGAACTCAATGATCTTAGAGATCTGTTCCAACCTTAACATTTCTATGATTCTACAAATTTAAGTGGAAAGTTTGTGCTACTTTTTAAAATCCAAGCTTTCATTGTTTCTTTTTTTCTGTTTTCCTTTAAAGACAGCTGAACTGGTGCTATTTAGTCTTGCACAGCCCACAAGTAAGAACCTGTTGTGCTAAGCAGAGGACCAAGTGCATCAGTAAAAGGTTCTGTAGTTTCCAAGAGGAACAGTAATTCCAGAGTGGAAAATTATAAGTATTCCACACCTTTAGAGACCAGTGGGTAAATTTGCTCATGTTTGAGTGCTTGAATTAACAATGTGTAAGCACCACATCTCTTTCTAATTTTGCAGAAGTATGTTGGTAAATCAAAGACATCCAGAGCTGTGTCCTGAATGTTTTTCTGGGTGTATTGTGGCTGTTGTGTGGGAATAAATGTGTGCTTTCTAAGTAGAAAGAAAGACATGATCTATTAGCATAAAACAATGTGAAATTGTTTTAAATGAAAACCCAAACTTGGTGTTTAGAGCTTGGTAAAAAATAAAATAGACCAAAAATCACTGCCATCAGTAGAACTGGTTTTTTGGGCTGGAAACCAAAACTGTGCCCATGATACACAAAGCCTGAGGGATCTCTCCCCAGGGTAAGTGGTGTTACACTATCCATGTGCCCTCCCTGCCCCACTGAGAAGCCACCCAGTTGCTTGACTGTGGGCTGACTTTGGAACGTGGAAGCAATTTTGTTGAGGTCAGCTTGACTAATCAGCCCAGAGAGCTGGGTGTGTATGTACATCTTTGCAGAAACACCAGGAGGTTTTATTGTCCTCTGAATGCAGAATCGTGGACCACTCATTCAGAAATTAAGCTGTGCAAAGTTGCATTTACCAGTGGTGAGAGAAGCATCCAACTGCCTTTTGTTGGGTAGTCAAACTGGTGGCAACAGGTTTGGGATGCAGAGGAAATGTTTGTTACTTGTATGGATGTGAAGGGCCTGCTCTTTCCTAATGAGGTCCAGGATTCCTTGAGGATCCCCAGGGAGGCATCAGCAGCCACTGACAACAAAAGAGGTTTTGACTGTTTGGTGACTTGTTGAAACCAAATATGTTTGCTTTAACAAATCGGGCAATATTGGAAATGGGACTGAATCGGGAGGGGGGTGGGGAATCTTGTAGTTAGTTTCTGGCTATTCTGGAACATTCTTCTTGCTCACTTTCTCTTAAAAGCAAAGCAGACAATTTTATCCAAAATATGTGGCAGGGGTAAATCATAAAATTATCATCTCTGAAGTGCATTTCCTATTTTCTGGCCATCTCCTTTTGCTGTTAGGGTCAAATTGCCTGCACAGGGGGCACCTTCCTGTTCCCCAAGCAGGGAGTGTGTATCAGAGGCCAATGAGGACAACACTCATCTGATGGAGGCTAAACCAGCCTCTTCCTTGTTGGTCTCTTTGGGCCAGGATTTGGCAGATGAGGTCCGTTCATGCTCAGAAATCTCAGCCCTTTGGCAGAACAACATGGTAAGGATCCACCTTGGGTCAGTGTTTCAAGTGTTTTATTTAATTAGAGAAGTAAGTTATTGCATAGGGTAAGGCAGCATGGCACAACAGATAAAAATTTGTTTTGATTTAATTCAGGCAAATGAGATTTTCATGTTACGATGTTAATTTAATCTTAGCATTGCATGATCCTCAGTCACTGCCTTTCATAAGGTCTAGGAGGAAAAGTCAGAGACAGAAATAATAAAAACTTGGGAAGGGCCAGGCAGTTAAAACTGCATCATTGTGAACTGAGATGGAAGGCAGAAATCAGGTGCCACCAAGCTTGGGGCAGGGTCAGATTTACATGTATGGTCTGACCAAGTCCAAGAACCTGCAAAAGAATGAAACAGGAGGACAAACGTTGTTTCTTTTGTGTTTCTTCTCTGCTTCCATCCAGCCGCACAGCAGCAAAGGTGACATCCTGTGTGACAGCCACTGTCCACTCACTCTCCTTGCTTCACTTTGTTACAGAGGTGATGCTCTGGTTTGGATCTTGACTTCCAGCTGCAACTGCCATGAAATTCACACTCTTCTTCCCACTGACTGCACTGGTGGAAAAGGCAAGTGCTGCTTAGGAAAACAATAAATATCACCTAGCTTCCAACAATCTCTGCAAAACAAGCATTAAGGAAAGTATTTAAGATAGATTGAGACGGTCAGGTTTGACTTTTATGGGGCTGCTTCTGCCACGCATTTGTTGTACAAAACTATCTCGAAGTGCATTTCTAAAGGAAAACAGAACTGCCTTTGTTCTGAAAATGCTTAAACAGCCTCTCTTAGAGGCTTGCTGGCCTTTACAAAGGTTTTCCCCTGAAGTGAAATCTTAGTAAAATCCATCATTCAGCAGACTGTTTTGCATTTCAGTGGACTCAGGTTTTTTGGCGTAAAATCTTTCCAGCTTTCTTTGACCAGCCCTATTGAAAGCTGTCAGTGGTGATACCTGGTGCCAGCAGTGGCCTTGTGAGGCTGTGAAGGGAGCTCTAAGAAGTGCTTATCAATGCATTACTGCTTTCTTCAGAAAAAGATTTATTACTTTACCTTCAACGCAGTAATGGGGACATCTTGCTGTGTCAACATGATGTGTTTTATTCATTTAACATCATTTGTTAAAGGAAAGTAATTCTGAATTCGGCAAGTTGAGTAATTCTTAAGTCTTTTCACATTTAAGCAGGCTTGCAGTGGACATAGAGGGTTTTTTCTTCCTATTTCTTTCCAAGCTGCAGTCACAGGTGGTACCCAAGCAATATTTCTAGAGGCTTCCATGGCTGGGTTGGGGTCTGGAGCAGTGAGTCTCATTTCCAGTGGGCCTCAAGGCAGGGATGTCGTCACTGGGATGTTGCCCATGTCCCAGCATGTGTTACAGCTCTGTGTTGTATGTGGTGTTTTTTAAAAAAAATACTATGTTTATGTGTTTCTTGAAAACTCTGAATTGTTTCTCAGTTTGCAGTAAAAGCTATTCTTCCTTCTCCATCCACTTTTAATCCATGAACATGTAGATGCAGATCATTGATTTTGCAGCATCTTAGAACAAATCATTTCACGACAGTGCAACACGCCTCTCCTGTGGGGCAAAATCTGCAGGACCTCTGGCCCTGCCATGACACAGTAATCCAAGAGAGCTCTGATTTTTCACTGATAACAGGATTTGCTCTAACATTTTTAGCTATTTTAAGGTTGAGGGTTTTTTAATTAAATATGGATATTTTATCAATCTCTTCCCTTTTTTAATATTAAAGTTTTGAATGAAAATAATAATTTCTTAAAAGTCACCCAGAGAATACTTGAGGTGAATGGTAAGACTGATAAAGGCAGTGTGCTAGGGAGCTCTAGTAAATAAACACCTTGTAAGCATGATGATCAGTGGAGGAAGGTTTGGGATCACTGCTTCCAACTCTAATTTCAGCCCCTGTGTGCTCCCCTTGCAGCAGACTCATGTTCTGCCATTAGTGAGAAATGGCTTTGCCATCACCATTTGTTCTCCTGCAGGTTTCTTCTATTCCTGAAGCCTGCTTGGCTTCACACTTCTGAGTGTGTGTGCACCATGTAAAGCCAAGCTTGGCACCCTGTGTGCAACTCCAGACAACCACACATAAAAGGAAGGAGGAAAAGCATTTTCTCTCTGAAAAATTGCTGCTGACATGCATGCAGCTATTCTGGGTTTTGGTACAGGCTTCCACATGACACAGTGTATGTCCATTAAATAGCCCCTGCTGTGCTCTCACAGACTGTAAATTGCTGCTCAGTCACACAACCAGCCTGGATGTCCATCTCAGTCCAAGCTCAGCTTCTCCACGTGACTGATGGCCATGTGTGCATGCTGACAGCACCAAGTATCACATCCTTGGGAGTTCAGAGCAGGAGCCACCACAATGTGTGTGGTGCATCTTGTTCCAACACAGATAAACTCTTCGAGCGGTATGTGTGCACGTTTGAGCAAACACGGTAAGAGAAACTAAGGATTTAAATGAGCAGTGTCCTGCCCTATATAACAATAAACCAAACAAATCAAAGCCACTTCTTCTCCCCCACATTAATCTCTTTTCTCCTCCTGTTCATTCTCACAAATCTGTCCTTGGTATTGCAGTGGCTTGTCTACAGCGTAGCAAAATTTGCCCCTGAGTAGCATTTCAAGTAAAGCAATTTAATGGCCCATTGGCTAAACGCTGACTAACCTACTTTGAATGCAGTGGGAGGTAAGGACTGAGCATAAACTCAGCAAGGATTTTGGCATAGCATCCTGTGACACACTCATCCTTGCAGTTTAGTGGGAGCTATTTACCCACGTGGGGCTGGTTCATGCTCTGCATGAAAAGTAACGTTTTAACATTTTGTAGCCTTGAAACAGCATTACTGAGGCTCTTACTCAGTTTTCACTTGTCAGCCTTTGTGCTTGGCCCTGCACAAAGCGTGGCCTCTTTGAGAAGCCATTCACTGACTGTTCTTCTCTGCTGACCCCTATTTGTGCATGACTGGGAATTTTGTGGGATGTTACAAACTCATTCCCCATTTTGCTGTAGATAGGAATCACAGGCAAGCACACACGAACAGTTACTCTGTAGGTATGGCCTTCCATAGCTCAGTTTGGGCTGGAAGTATCCGAAAGCACGCAGACCTGTAGCCAGCTGCTTTTCAATGGTGACATGATCAGGTTACTTAACTATTATCCTCCAGGCAGCACAAGGCAGTGATGCTGTCACAGGGCTCCTGGTAGGCACCTGTGGATCTCTGTGCTCCTGCCTCTGCTTTGATAGATCAGAGTTGATGTGCAAAGACAGAGTCCTGCTGTCCCTGCCTTTGGGTGGCACAGCTCATCTCTGGAGTCTGCCTGGAGAGCACAGGGGTAAGTAATGCTAAGGGCTAAGCAAGTGGCACACAGCAGCTGCACAGGGAAGGGAAACCTGCAGGAAGCCAGTGTGGCCTTTCCTAATCACCCTCCTGCTGGAGCCATGGGTGGGTGAGCCCCTACGGCTTCGATTCATGGACTGCACTTAGTGTTCAGACCTACACTTTTGTCATGGCTCTTCTGCTTTAGCCTTCATCTCTATTTTAAATCACTAGGGCCTACAGGTGACAGGATGTCATTCCCCAGGGGATGCCTTTGGGCTTTTTCTATATTTTCTATGCAACTTTCATTCTGAGGAGGAAATATATGGTCAAAAATTTTTACTTCCTTTAGCCAGGATAATTATAGGACAGTTTATAAGACAATGTAAAATATTAAGAGGTTTTATTATGCCTGCTACGCCTTTTTAATGATAAAAAAATGGAAATTTTATACTAAGGTTCTGTTTTGTTCTATTCAGTTTTGTCTCCTTCACCACTTTTGAAAGTCAGCTGAAAGCTTTTCGAATTAACATTCATTGAAATCAATACCAGTTTGGGGGAATAGATCAAGGTTCATGGAATAAACAAACACATCTCTCTTTTTGGAATATATTTCAAGCTGTGCTGTGGCTTAATCACAGGGAGACACAAAGCATAAATATATGCATGGAACACAAATGTTATCTGTACCAGAGCAGTAGATACCCTGACAATCAGATGCTCAGCTGTAACAACAAAGTTAAAAACTCCACTCAAATTTAGCAAGTCACCTGAAGTTCAGTGACTTCACCTGCAGGGTTTACCAGTATTCCTAATTTGCATTAATAAAGAGCCAGCCTGATAAATGAGAACTTCATTATAAATGATATATTTGGTATTCCAGAGAAATTATCTTATTTGAGGTCCATGATTTGCAACACACACACCCTTAGGAAAGTCAAACCTATTACAAAATGAGAGCAGTAAATAATAAAAGGAATAGTTCACTGAGGGGCAAGGTGCCTGACCAAGAATGAAAATGTATCATTTAGACTTCAGTAGTAGCCAGTCTATGTGGTGGTAGTCTGCCAAAACGTGCTACACCAAACCCCTGTGAAAGAGGTTATACAATAGATAAATTTAAGGATTTTACCCTTTTTTATTACTTATTTTGTCTATGTCTGTTTTGTGGTTCTAAGCTTTTCTTGGCTTAAAATACTTTAAAATTTCATGTAAAAAAATAGTTTCTCTGAACTGTGCATTATCTCACAATTCTTCCTTCCACTAAAGCTTTCAGAAAAAAAAAAGGCAAAGGAAAACACAACAGTCATGACAAGTCCCATGTATTTTACATAAATTTTAGTAATCTAAGGAAGATAAACATGGTTAAGGAACACTTACAAATGTAATTAAGGTTAAAAATGATGCAAAAAGGCAATCTGTTTAAGCCCATTTTGAGTGTTTTCCCCTAATATGACCTTAAACATTTTTAGTGGGGCATTTGAGTTTTTTTGTATACTTCACACATTTTCTGAATAACAAATATTTGTATTTATAAGACACTTTTCTATGATATGTCAAAGGACTCTCAAGAATCTCAGAACACAGCTTGAGAAAAGCCGTGCCTCAAAAATAAAACCACACTGAATACTGATGTAAATTCTCCCCTATTGTAATGCCACTGTAGCAAAAGTTGTAAAGATTTGGGTAAAATTGGAAACTTTGAGAAACACATTATAGGTGAATGCAACAATACACAGCATCAAAAATCCCTTATGAAAAGGATTGCAAAAGTTTGCTTTAGAGGAATCAAGCTATCTTTTTCTCTCCTTCCAGAAGGGGAGTCAAACCTTTGTGCAGTATTTAGTCAGTAAAACATTAAGGCCATTACACCCTCGCACCAGTGAGATTAAACTGGCCAGTAATCTCTCTGTGTTTTTCTGGTATGTTGCAGCATAGGGAACTGCCTTCCTGAACCTCCTCCCCTCCCTGTCACTGATACTGAGATCAAAGTGAAACTGGCACACAGGATTTCCACATGTGCCTGGTAAAAGGTAAATTAGAAAGCAAAGTCATTAAACTGGGGCAAAGGGAGAGAAGATAAAGTTGTAACACTGAAGTATTCTTGTTTTCCTTCTTCTCCCCCACACAGGGCGGAACAAGTGCACAAGCACTGTAAAGATTTAAATAAACCACTTAATTATAAAGGATTCATCACTTGCCACACCATTAGCTGGTATAAAATAGTTAACATTGCAGAAATCTAGAAAAAAAAAATCCAGCCCAGATTCATCTGTTACCAGTGCAGACTTTTTATGAAGGTTCATTAGAGGAAAATTAGAGGGAAAATTCAGTACCTTCTATACAGGTAACTACATACATCTCAATCCATCAGGACCAGAAAAGCTGCTTTTTGTATTCAGGACTAGTTCTTCTGACAGAATTCTACTTCAAACATCTCTACAAAATTTTCCACTGATTAAGCTAAGCTTTCTCCTAAGGCATCTTACTGATTTTGCAATATAAGTCCATTACCATTTTAGCAATAATATAAGCAAGCAGTAGTCTGTTAATGAAAGTTAACCCTTGATGAAACCACTCTACTGGTACCAACACAGAAATACTTCTCCACACCTCAGACATAGTTCCTATCCCTTAGCACTAGGAAAAGGAAAAAAAATCAAAATATTCCTATTGTTGCTAACTGTACACCATTGTCTAATGGATCAGCAGAAGTGAAGAACAGGCAGCCCAAAGCAGCCAGTAACAGTGATCTGCATTTTGAGAAGACTCATGGAAGGGTGATGCTAAAAACACCAACTAGAAGAAAAAGACTTCTGCATAGGATTAACAGGCCTAGGAAGCACTAGTGCTCTCTTCTGTACTCCCTCTTTAGTACCTCCAGTGGCACCAATCTCTCTTTTCTCCACTAGGTTTTGTTGTTCCAGACAAAATACTACTGTAGCCACAATAAACCCCTATTAAAAACACAAACCAAAACACTTTTGCATTTAGTGACACTGATCTTTAAGCATCTGGTGCCACATGCTTATATATGGGATCTGTGCTTCCATGCATCAGCAGAGTTAACACCCTTCAGAATATGCTCCCAAGAAAAATTCTTCCCACAGCATTCCAGGTGCCTAATATTCCCTAGTGTAATTTGATGCTTAACACAGAGCATCCTCCCCTGCACCAAGTATGCAAAAAATACTCTCCCCAACAGACTACAGTGATTTACTCGAGAGGAATTCTTAGTTTTTAAAACCTTTACCAAGAATTAACCAGCACAACTTGAATGGGCTGAAAATATTATTTCACTTTAGTCTATAACAAAAAGCAGAGCCTGGCCTAAGTATTCAAACAGGTTTTAACATCTTGCTCTGAACCATGGACTACAATTCCTAAGTTATAGGGTTCTGTGTTACGATGCCCAAAAGGTAGGCTGGAAATCAATCCCCATAGACTCATGTCTATAGAGCAGGTATTTGTTTCTTGTAGTGCTGGGGGTGAGGGGGATTTCTCCTCCTCACTCACCCACCTTTGTCAAGTGCTGTGGTACAGCTATACAGTATGTATTGCTTAGTTTCACTATGCCAGTACAACATCACACATGCACCAGAACTAATTTACATGGTATGACCTCATGGTTATTAGAGTTCTTTTGCACTGTGCTTGCACCTCCCCAATTTGGGGATCTTTGATGAAGGCTTCCAAGGTCTTCTTCACATCTGAACTTTTCAAGTTTGTCTTCAGAGCACGCACAGTTACAGTGTTCCTTGGTCTGTCTGGTCTTAACCAGCCTAAATTCTCTATTTTGTGGCTAAGTGCCTTTGCACTTGCCAATTCCTCATTAGTACTATACTCCTCTATCTCTAATCTATCCCCCTGGTGAGTTATTTCTTCTTTTTTGTCTATTCAGCATTAAGCAACTAGTTAACCATATACTAGCCATTACATTGTATAGAAAGTTATTTCTGTCAGGTTATATAGGTACAAAAAGCTATAATTCAGGTATATTGATATCAGGTAATACAGATACATCAGGTTATATTGATATCTTACAAGCTCCTGTACAAGCAGCTTGTAACCTAAGTTATACAGGCATCAGTTACAAACAGTGTCCTATGCTCTAAAATTTCTGAAGTTTCCAGGTTCTTTCGTGTGTATACAACCCTTGGGCCAAAGAAAAGAAAGAGGCATAACTCAATAAGGAGCAGAGTTACATTCATCTCACTGTACAATTGGTTCTGTGCAAAGTGTGAGAGTTTTAAGCATGTTTATAACTCCTGCACAGGAACACAAAGCAATGGCCTGTCAAATTGTGACAAGGGCAACACTTAGAGCACAAGTACTGAAACCAGTTAAACTCAAGAGGTCGGGAGATACCAGTAAAATGAACTTTATTTCAAAGCTCATTAAAAAGCTTCACAATAACACTAAGAGAATTAGCATTTCCTTCATTTTATGTACCCCACATGAAAAATGTATTGTTTAGCAAGAGATGAAACGTAAGCGTTTCTGCATGCTACTAACACATTTCACCATCTCATTACCTGATACGTACTTTGGACTGCAACAATCAAAAACCTCAGGACAGAAGGATTTCTTCTGCAAAGTCCTTATGAAGGGGACGGACACTGGCTTCTTCTGACATACCCAATTTGATGTCCAGACAAAAGAAAACTACCTTGGCATCTACAAATGCCTACGAGTGTTTCGATTACAACCTTTTAAAGGAGCAGTACATTTCAAAGCAAGAGCTTCTTTTCATCTTTAGTGATGCAAATGGTTAAATACTGCACAGAAGCTTAGTATGAACTCACAATTCCACAGGAATCTGAAAGTTACCAAGGCAATTTTCCTTTTAGGATAGTCATGACCAACACGATTACTATTCTTCCTCCCACAACATAACATATCCCAGACAAGTCTTAAGAAAAAAAATATAAATAGTTTCCAAAACAATGCATTCCCACCCCCATCACATATGACAGCCAAAACATCTTCTGTCATGGGATGAAATAATTTGCTGCCAGTGCAGTGGCTTAGTCCAGGTCCATGTTAATGGTGTTTTGATCACTTGGATGACATTCGCCGTTTTGCTGAGGCATTTCAGAATTTTTGTCATCTTCTCCCATGTCTTCAGTTTTATAATCACTCTGTTCACTTAATGGGTTTTCCTCCTTAGGAGAGTCAACTTTTGGTTTTGGTTGTGTCACAACAGGCTCACAGACATTGTTTAACTCCTAAAAAAATGGAAAAGATGTGGGCAGAATACATATTAAGGAGCCACCAACTTCACTAGTGCAAAAAGTCCTGTGTCCAAAAGACTGCTTGAAACTGGCTTCTATATTTGTTTCCCTGAATCCAAACTGACAAGTACTTACTATACCCTGAAATTAATTAATTGGTATACTTTCTGATGTTCTGTGGGCAAAGTTCAACTAAGTATTTTGGATTTCACATTGGTTTTTTTCAATACTATTTTGTCTCTCAGTGAAACACTGAAAGCAACCCAAGTTTTTAAGGTGACTGAAAGACAAAGTATCAATGAGCTCCACAGAATTGTATGCAGTACACTAGAGCTCCTCTGCTTTCTACTGGATCTCCTCCTTCCCATACTTTCTGCCTTTCAAGAACACTAGAGCAGCAAGATGAAACTGGGGAAGACAAAAGGCACAGATACCAGTCTACTTTTAGCACCAATCTCTACAGATAGTTTTTTATGGTACTTACCTGTAGCTTTGCCTTAATTTCACTTGAATGCACAGCAGGATCCTGATCTAAGCTCTTCTTAGCCTGTGCACTCACAGCATTATTCATCCACTCTACCACTTCACTAACACACTTCTCTACTTTCATCATTTCCATCTCATCGATATGGATGTATTTCTCATCCTGTCCAAATACAAACATTTTGTATTAGTTAATAATGTCAAGTGTTAATAATGTAATCAGGTTACGCCGACAAGTCTATCTCAATTATTTATAACTTGGAAATCTCTTCCAATGGTCAAAATAAATAGAAGTCAGCCACAAGGGATATCCATTACAGCAAGAGAAAACAGGAAATACAGATGTCAATATAAAGCTTTCTTTACCCAAATGAACAAGAAATCTGGTTCACAGAGGGCATAGAAGCTTCACAAAAAGGTCATGCAATAAAATTTCGCATTCTTAACAAAATTAATTAAAAAAATTCCCTTGCTTTCTGGAGGGGCTACCTGCACTTAAGGCAGTTTAGACATTGAGATTCTGATGTACAGGGAAAGGATCAGTTTTGAACTTCAGCATTCCCTATAATGCCACAGTTACACAATTAACTACTGTCAGGAGAAGGACCTGCCCAGCAACACAACGAATGAATCCATATTTAGAATTCTTAAATAAAACCAAGTTTTAAATATACTATTTACCATGATGCTATTTATTTCATGTATAACAGTACTAATGATTTCACTTAATTTTGTGATCTATAGCTGTGAGGATGTAATTGTTTCTGATGCTAAGTCTCAGATTGAATTAGTTTGAGTGTTGTGAGTTGTCCTATTAAAATTCTTTAATATGAAATCCAAGGAGCAAGTTTTCCGACAGGAATGCTTATCAAGAACAATCTACAAATACCAATGGAAAAAAAACCCAAACAAGTAAACAAAAAACCCACAAAGACACCAAACCTTAAAAACCCATATAATAAAATTGTGGTTTTTTACTTTATCTACCATTAGGTTTTACACTACTGCTTCTCACTATACAATAATTCTTGTCCCTGAAAGAACTGGAAGTGGAGCACACTTCAAAAACCAGTCAAATCAGTTTTTTAAAGGTCAAGAATCACACCACAAGTCTAAACTCTTTATAAGAACATCCTCTTCAGCCTGAAAACATCCAGAAGTATCAAGCAACTGAAGATATGACACACTGTGTGAGATTTTTTGAGTACTGGGAAACATTTGTGGTGTTAAATTTGTGACCTATATAGCAGTAGATCGCAGCTCATCTGAAAGTGGATTTGAAGCCCCTCCAGCCAATCAGCCTCACTGAAGCACTGTGGTTAAAAAAAAGGCCACTTACTTTATTCCTGAATTCCCCAGCTATTGTAGCATAGTACTGGAGCCTGTGTCCCAATTCTTGTAATAGCCTTGGTCGTTCCTCTGCTTCTTGATAGCGCATTTCAATTGGAGTACCTAATTTCTAGAAAAAGCAATTTCTACATGTTTATGTGATTCATTAACATTCATTAATGTTGTTTAGCAGAGTTTTGGAAATTTTGCTTTTTGGGCATATTAACAGGCCTACCTTTAAATTCTCCAATTTTTCTACATACACCTGCTTCGCTTCATCCTCACCCTCTTCATACAGCCAGCCTTCTGTCTCTGCTAGGAGGGCAGAGAACCCCTGCAGATCCTGTGTGTCAATATAATTCAACACATCAAACATCCAAATACACACCAGTTGACCATGTTTGTCTTTAAGTAACATGACAGAGGTAAATGTACACATTAATCCTTAGTCTCCTGTATAAAAATTTTATTTCTACTGCAACTTTTGCCTAATTAAGTTACTTAAACCATGCCAGCTTCTGGACTGAGAAACACACATCTACAACAAATACAGATTTCTGTCCTTGAATAGGCCAATGCTTGGGGTGCAACTCTAATTCATGGTTTTGGTTACATATAAAGTAACACAGCTTCCCCTTCAAGTCACCAGCTTCAATTGGAAACAAAACTTTACTCCATTTCTGACAAAACCTATTTTCGGGGATAAGTATTTGATACGCCTAAACCTAATTCTGAGTTGGTCACTGCCATCACTCAAATGAAGTTCTGGTTTTGCAGCTGTGTTCAGGGTAGCTTTGAGGAAGTTTAACCAAGGTATATAAAACAGATATTTAGTGTCAGTATTTTCAGAGAAGTTCCTGAAACCATAACCTACCTTTTCACAAACAAACTTTTCATACGGTCCAGACAACTTGTCCCTGAACTCATATACATATTCCTCCACTGCATTCTTTGCATCATTTCTTTCTTTCTCCAGTTTATCTTGCATAATCATCTTTCCCTGTACACCACAGAAAATATTTTAATTAAAAAATAACAATGTTTAAACAGCATTCTACAAAACACAGCTCCTGTAAAATCCCCCAGAGGCCTTGGCTCACCTAACTGTTGAAATTCTCATTATTATGAAGTAGACTCATCTGAAGAAATGAGTTGCACTTCTCTGGATTACAACAGTTTAAATGAATCTGTGATGTCATTCCATGGATCAAAGCTCTGACACTAATTGCTATAAAGGACACTTCAGACTTTCTGATAAACATTTGGCAGTTATGTGTTAGAAGGCAGACAGTATGTTAGCTCACTGTTAATTGAGCCCACACTCCAGGGTGACAGTTCAATAACAGAGGTTGCCTTGAGAAGCAGGTGAATGGTTAGTAACTGCACACAAGAAAGCAGTCTAAACCACACTAACTCACCTCTGTTTCAATATACATATTGAGGAGATCTTTTCCTAACTGCCAAACCAAGTTAGCTTCAATGGGTAGTTCCACATTCTTCACTTTTATCTTGGGTTTTTTAGCTTCTGGGGGCTGATCACCTTTCTTCTCATTTGTCTGAGTTAGAAAGAAGAAAAATAAGATAATTTTTCTGACTTCTTCCTGATGAAGCACCACTATGATGAAAGATACATTGAGAGTAGGAACACGCAAAGGATTTTCCATGTTCTTTTAAAATCTTCAAAATATACTCATGAGGCACTTTCCTTTTGGGGATTCCACCTCCTATCCCAGTCTCCTTACAGTCTGTTTCCCAGACAGTAAGCACCGAGCTACAGCAAGGACATTCCTCAGATATATGGTGTGTTTGCAGATTTTCCAGAAGTGTCCATCTGTAACGCAGCAGTTCACTGATGCTGACAGTGGCTAAGATTTTAACCCAAACCATTTTTCATCTCATACAGATGAAAAAACCAAATCACTAGCAATAACATGCAGACAAATGTTTCACATTGATTATTTCCTTTTATGTTTATGAATTCCTAATCCCAGCTTCCCTCAGCAGGCCTAATAAGCTCGGCCTCTAACCGCTGTTTAATTTGAAACGTCTGCAACCCAAATAAACTAGTTGTACAACACTGCAAGAAGACAGGGAAGTGATAGAGAAAGGCTTCTTACAGGAATCCTTTCGCTAACTCTGCTCAAAAGCCATCACAAGATACAGACATTATTTTTCACTATAGTAAAGATGTGAAAATGAAAAAGGTTCCAACACCAAAAGTTCCTTACTTTTCCTGAAATATGTTACCATTTTAAAAGCCATTATATAGCATAACATTTTCAACAGAGTTAAAGGGTCACTCACTTTCTTGACATCTGGGATTTTGTTTTCTTCAGAGGGAGGTTCTGATGAAGGGGGAGACTGTGACGTTTGCTGACCATCAGTTTGTACCTGGGACTGTGTTCCAGCCTCACTGTTCTCTTGCTGGATATTTTTCTGAAATGAAAGCCCAGGCACAAAGGATGTAGAAGGCATGTGCACTTGCATTTAAGTATAGGGCACTTCACTTCTGACGCACATACGGTACAAAGTGCCCTACAAAGCATTCTGTGCACACGCAGAAACACACACGCTTCAGCTATGGAGATACAGACTAGGTGCAAGTTCAGAAGGACTTCATGAAAATGTTACCAGTGCCAGGCTTGCTGCACGATACTTGTGTGCGTGTGTGCACGTGCTACCGCTTGCTCTTACAAAAAGGGGCTTTTAATTTATTGAGTCATAATGTTTAAGTTTTTCCCCCTCAGAAAACTATCAAAACATGAAGTAGACTGTAACAAGGTGCGTTACTCCCCAGTGTTCCCCTCTCCTTCAATGCTGTAGAAAACAAGTCAGCTTTCCCTTTCACAAGTTTCAAAGAACTTTACTGATACAAAGGATTCTGTACAAATCCTTTCACCACAAAGCACATGGATGATTAACAATCCAAATCTAGTTGTCCTGTTTGGAAGTTGGATAACTATGGCAGCTGTAAGCAGCCCCACCCTCAAACAACCAACCTGCTGCTATTTGGCACTTCGCACAATTACAGATTTTGAAATCCACACATTTCCAAGATAGGTTCTTGTAAAGACATTTCCTGACAGCTACACACATCTTAATCTCCTTTTGCTTCCTTAGAGAAAGGTATTTTTCTTCCAGAGTGCATAACAGCAGAACATACTTTCATCAATCAGTAAGGACATTCACACACAAGAAAGGTCAACTTACATCACTGAAGTTTTCAACAGGTCTCTGGTCCTGAGCCTCCACTTCAGTCTCAACACTGACATCTTCACACTCTTCACTTTTAACTGGTTCTACCATAGATGCAGTGGAAACACTGAAAATGCCATGAGTATTGACACGGACTTTCACTTTGACTTTAGACTTCTCTCCATCTTTCTGGGCTGCCACATTCTGGATAACATACCTACCTAAAACCAAAAAAATCAAAACTCACACAGTGGAATTAAGTAGGTAATATTACAGAGCCAGGAAAACATCTCCCTTTTTCATAGACAAACTGTTTTCTAAATATTTGATGAAGCTAATCTCATGGTCCCTCAAATTAAATCAGTACTACCAGAAAAAAACAAACAAACGACAAAACCAAAGTACACTGCTTTTCAGCCAACTTCATCTGATAAATCAAATAGTAGGTTCTCCTGACACCACTAATACAGAGTAAATACAAAACTGGTGCTACCTGTGTTACTAGTGGGCTGAAAGAAAATTACTGAAGGGCTTCATCTATTGCCAATATTAAGTGGTGCCTTTCTAATACAAGTTACTGCCCAACATAGAAACAATATTTCTAGAGGCTTTCCTTATAGCTTCTGGCATCCATACAAGTCTGTCATTACCTTTTATTCTAGGGCAGAATCTAACTGTTCTGTAACTACAATAATACTTGTAAGAAGCATTGTGAAACTAATAGACAATTAGTTCAGCAGTAAATGAATAATCAGATGTCCTCAACATTAACAGCAGACATTTTTCCAAAAGAGAGACCTGGAGACCAGAATCTCACTTACCTGCAAAGGACAAGGATGATGCTAAAGGAACTTGCAAAGGACAAGTTCCCCAATTTCACAGACCAAACACACACATTTGCAAACACCATTCCTTCAGCAACAGATCTAGACTACAAACGCACAAGCTTTTTACCTGCCTATCCCACAGGCCAAGGAACATAATCCTCTGTCTTGTACATCAAATAATACTGGAGTTGTGTGACCTATTTCCCTTTTGCCAGCCTCATTAGAACTACTACTTACCCATTAGTCATACCAAGAATTCTGTTTTGAGCAAAGAATTAATTTGCAACGAAGTTGCCAATCTGATCTTCAGTTCTGTTCTTACCAGTTCTCAGAACAGCAGTTAAACAGCTTCTCATTTGTTAAAGCCATGTAAATTGAACACTGACAAACCCCACCATCAGTCTTTATGGTAAGACTTAACCACAAAAAGAAGTCTGTTTCTGTAACTACGGAATACTGCCAGAAAAATCATAGAATGGCCTGGGTTGGAAGCAACCTTAAAGATTGAGTTCCAAACCTTGGCCTTTCATTAGACCAGACTGTTCAGAAACTCATCCAATCTGGCCTTCAATACCTCCAAGGATGGGGCATCCACAACTTCTCTGGGAAACTTATGCCAGTCCCTCACCACCCTCACAGCAAAGAATCTGTTCCTAATATTTAATCTAAACCTGCTCCCTTGAAGTTTTTAAAGCTATTGCCCCTTGTACTGTCACTACTTGTGCTTGTAATAAGTCCTTCTTTGTGCTGGTTTTTCAAAATATATGGTATATCTACAACATTTAATTGCATGTTTAGAACTCAAAACCAATTATTTAATTGGCCTGTCTTTACCATCACAATCTTTGTCTAACTATGTTGTAAACTCTTTGTAAGTATCAACACTGTCAAGTGCTGCAATTTGTCAAAAAGCATGAAAGAGCTGCTTAGAAATGTTACATAGACAAATCAATACTGTAGTCTTGTAGCTGCCACTGTTTCAGATTGCTTTGACTAAAAGTTATTCAGCATTAAGTCAATCCCAGAAGGTATAGGTAAAAACAACAGCTAGTTATTCAAGACATGCTTTTTTAATACACAGGAGATATTTTTCAATTATTCCTAGCTTGCTTCAACAATAAGCAGAAAAGAAGATTTAAAAAGTTACAAAGCTATCTTTTGTAGCAATAACCACATTTTAGTTGGAGACATTCGTTCCCCCCCATTTCTTTGTTTAGCCAAAGCAGTATTGTAAGCAAGAATAATAAAAAATACAGATTCAGTTGCCTCAGGAATGGGAAAATTCTGAGTCCTTCAGAGACAAAAACCAGAATATGTAGTTCATAACCATACTGCACCACAACATAGTTACTGTTTGATCTCAAGTGATTCTATTGGAGACAACACCATTTCCAGGACAATTACTTACCAATTTTTGACTCAGGATATGGGACTCCATTAGGATCAGAATAAAAAGCTTCTAGTTCAAATGGACCTTTCCTATAGAATGTAAGTACCTTAGAGAAGGGTGCTGCATGATTTCTGCTGAAGACCTCATGAACTCTGTAATTAAGGGGAAAATATCACTTTTAGCAGTGTATTTGAGCTGGATGGTTTTGATATAGGATCAGAACTCTTTATAGCAACATCATGTTTTGACACATTTATCCTTCTGAACAATTCCAATACAGATACTTCACTACTCTACTGCAAGGGAAAAGGATTTAGTTCTCTACTGTAATGAGAACTTGTCCTATTTCACTGTTTGAGCTTGGAATAGTGTATCTTGAATCATAATTTGCACCCTTCCTTAGTCTCAAAGGGATAATTACAGCCCTGTTAATTCCTTGCTCATTTACGTTCCACGGCTCAGTTGAGAACCCTGACACCAGATTATTATTCATTCCTCAACAAGACAGAAAAACAACCAGCTTTACTTCATGTTCTACAGCATGTCCGCTATCATGCCAACCAGATCCTAATTTCCAACTAAGTTTTGTCTCCTAACCATGCAAGATCTCATCTAATAACCTCGATGTGAGAAAGTGAGAGCTTTACCTAGAACATGAATCCACAGGCTGCTCTCACAAGTGACAGAACGATTAGGCCCTGCATCTCCACAGAAAGCACACAGGAAGAAAAAAACCCTGAACTACAAAGAACATGAAAAAGGTATGAACAGATCCATCTAGAACTGTGATTTGATTTTTCCACAGGTTGAACCTGGAGCTCTTTACATCTTAGAAAGCAATTGCATTTCCCACAGGCATGGCACAGTTAGTAACAGATGTCAGTCATAACAGACTGCAGCAAGAAATTACTCCTACAATTGCTAAATTTTTGCTAGGTATTAAATTCCTGCTTCAGTCAGATAAATAGCATCCATATAGGTTCACAATATTTCTATAGTACATAACATTACTAATAAATCAAGAATCTCAGATAGGTGTCGGGAACACCTTGAATAAAAAATGAAAAGCCAGAAGGCAAAGTGGAATCAGGACCCAGGCACTGATCTAGTTAATTTTATATTCCTAATCCTGACAACCAGATAAAGGTAGCACAAGAGAAAATACTAGTTGGTAGCTCTTTCACTCACTTCTTTTTAGCATTTAATATTTTTACAAATGAGGAATTACAGTTAAAATTTCAACCTATGTCTTTACAATATTCCCTGTAAACCATCTCTGGTACACGGCCTATGGGTTTTCTACATGAGAATGTCAAAATTCTAACTTAAACACAAGCAAGAACATTACCCTTGAATTATGAAGGTCAAAAGCTTCACCAAATGGTAGTTTGAGCTACCTACCCTTCAGTATCCTCTGCTTCTGTGTTCCATAGCAGAGATATTGGAAAAGGTGTAGCATCTGTCACAGAAAATTCTCTCACTTTAAAAGCTGGAGAAAGAATGGCACACTAAAAAAAAAAAAAAAAAAAAAAATAAAAAAACAAAAACAAACAAACAAAACCAACTTGCATTAAAGCTGGTTAACTCTTCTACTCCTCTAGCTAAGACAGCAAAAACATCCTTGAACAAGTGAGAACTGAATTGATTTTATTAGGCAGAACTATTTCAATACTCAATTTCAATGCAGTATGAGAGAAATCTCACATACAATTGTTTATGTGATGTGATGTGATAGCAGGCCTTTTGTAGCTTGTGAGTAAAGGTAACACTCAAAAATAGCAGGACTGTAAAAAATAAAAATGCTGCACTGCTTAGTCCTAAAAGAAGTGTTTATCTAAAGGGTCCTGCTTCTTTCCCTGAACACAACTGACTGCTGGCAATGGGTAGCTGTTAGTGAGATGGAGTAAAGAAACAAGTCAAAGAGAAGAGGGTGAAATAAGACAAGAAGTTAAAGGAGAAAAGGCAGAACACAGAATGAATGGTTTGCTTTTAAAATATAGTTGGGAACAGTAACAATGGGAGTGAGACAGAATAAAGACTGTTTCACATTGATGGCAAGTTGGATACCAGAAAAGTCAAACTTGCAGTAGTTTGGGCTCTCCATAGATATTCTTCATAGCATGTTGAGTAAAAATATCTTTCAGCTTGACAACATAAACAACTTGACAACAACTTAAATTTTTGGCATTAAAGATCCCTAGATCGTGTTCTTCTGAAGAGCAGAGTGGGCTGCTTACAGAATACAGCCTGCAATAGAGTACAGCACCAGAGAGGAGTACTCTGGACTTCTTAAACAGCACAGTTCCATAAAAAGACCTAGTGAACGTGTATGTTCCCTTGAGTATTTTAAAATGGACCACTTCTACAACTTCTCATAACTGCTTGACTAATACTTCATGGAAGTGCTACCAAGAAATACACCTTTTAATTTCATCAAGTGCTGCCAGTACTATACCTGCAGAGCACAGCCCCTAGCTATGGCTTCATCTGCATTCAGGGTTGTACTGACATCCTTGCCAAAGAACTTAGCAATCCTCTCTTTGACAGCAGGAATACGGGTTGCTCCTCCCACAATCTCTACAGCATTTACATCTTCCACTTTTAGTTGTGTTTGTTCCATTAATGAAAGCAGAGGCACCTCTATCCTTTGCAGCAGGTCAGCACACAATTCTTCAAATTGTGACCTAAAAAAAATAAAAAAAAAAATTGAATTAACTGAAGAATGCCTGTCCCACAAGAATCTTACCTGGTATGTTTCCAAACTGATGCTGACTAGGTTAGTTAACTACGCTGCAATGAGACTGAAAGCTAAACTCCTGTGAGTAGGCCAAAGTGGCAACCATAGATAAGGGAGTAACGAGCTGTTTACAAATTTTCCTAAGCCACTATCAATGTAGTTAAATAAGATAAAGGTTTTGTTTGGGCAGCTGCTATATATTTGCCTCAGAACAGAGGTTACAGATAAGAAATCAGAAAACACTGACACTTCCTTTATAATGAAAAACTTGCCTAAATACTGGAAGCAAAAGAACCCACCACTGTTAGCAGTAGCTACAGAACTAACAAATGAAGCCGTGCCTGTGAACATGAACAGAGAGACTTAATTTACAGTTGGACCATAATCAAGTCATCACCCATAAGCACCATTTCTGCCCTCCATTTCTCTACCGATATCCCTGGTACACTAAGAACAGAAAAAAAGAAACAAAGCTTAAACTGTTGCTTCTTAAGAGCAGTATGGGATTTAGGTTACCTAAAATATGCAGAAGGTCTAAATATGCAGCGAACTCTCTGGTTTGCATGTAACAATCCATGGTTTTAAGAACATATTCTACAAAAAGAATCCAAATTCCTTATGCATGCTTTATTGCACAGAAACACTACTCAAGTAGCTGAACATCACATTTCCCAGCATTAGCTATTCTAGTATCACAAAATTGCCACAGCTATTCAGCACTTACACTTGATTTTAGCATGTTAAGTTTCTTTCAAACACGGAAAGAAACACTTGTTAAAAAAATATGACCATCAAAACCTGTCTTGTACAGAACTCACCTGTTCATTTTTCCAGATACATCCATATCATTCATGAAACACTCAATATTTAGGGGAATGTCTGTGCTATTTGAACTCATTAGTTTCTTCAGTTTCTCACATTCCTGATACAGACGAAGAAGAGCCCGAACTTTGGTTTTTGGATCTAGTTTGTACTTTGATTTTATTTCTGCACAGAAGTAATCTACCAGCTTTCCATCAAAGTTTCTCCCACCAAGGAAAGGGTCAAATGCTGTGCCAAGTACCTGGTTTGAACAAACACAATTGTAGTCTTACACTAATAAAATCAAAGGGGATAGTCTTCCAATATCAGCATTTGAAGTTCTTGCTTCAAAATATGCTGGGGACAGGTCAGCCTATCTTCCAATGTACAACCACATCAGTCAAAAATTGATCTTCACTTTTACAGAGGAAATAAGACTAAGTAACTAAGTGACAACCCTAAGTATTCAAAATTTTAATCCATGCACACACTCATTTTGATGAAACAAAATTACAGCAGTTGTATTATATATCTTACATTTGTGTGTTACAAGAAGTCTACAGCCTGTTTGAAACAATTCTAATGACATGAAGGACATGGATGGAAGGCTTCACGTTTTGACTCGTTGCCATTTTCCAGGCATTAAATTAGTTCAGAATTTAAAAAAGAAGGCAGACTTAGCAGGCTATTTGATTCTAATTTCTTGTAAATCTTTTTATTTCCATTTAATCTTACTACCTTCAGTTTACTCTTGTTGAATGCACAGGCTGATACTTGAAATGCAGAATGTCCCATATCAACAAACACAACTATCCGTGGCTTCTCTTCAGGAGCTGGAAGGTCTTGTTTATAAATTCCATAATTCAGAGCCACTGCAAAAGAAGTGCCAGGTATTATCCACACAATCTCTAGTTTCCAGTGGCATACCATCACATCCCTGTGAACATTAAGCTAGAAGATCAAAAGCATCAAGACAAATCCAGACAGACACTTGTGCAAGGTATACTATCTTTCATGGAAGCTTTTTCCATTAATCTAAGCTGTAGGACCTGAAAAGCAGAACATACTCCCTTAGTCATGTATATGTTCCCTAAGCATTTGTTTGGGTTTTCTGGGATTGTGTTTTTGTTTTTGTTTTTGTTTTGCAAAGTAATCAAAAACATAGAACATCTTAACAACAAAACCCAAACCTAGTTTGGTATTTACAGTGAGTATCTTCCAAGCTGGGTAGTTTTGTCTGAGAGTTATATAAATGGTCAGCAGAGCCACATGTCTGTTTAAAACCTCAACTATACTGAAAAAAGCCTTGGAAGTTCTAAGGTGTTGATGTTTAATCAAGAAACTTCCTTTAAGAGTGGATAAATCCTGGAACTGTGCATCTGGGCAGTACACCAAATGAACAAGTATTCCAGGTACACGCAGTGACTCCTAAATAAGTGCTCAGGGAGATAATTACCAATGGAGCTTGATCTCATCTACCCCTTCACACAGAAGCCATTAAACTAAGCAAAGAACAGCAAGATTTTCAAATATTTACATCTCTCATTCGTCTTTTCAAGTCAGCCTTTTTCTTACAGTAATTAAATGCACCCTCTATTCCACCTGTCACCTGCAGGAACTGCTGTTTTGTTCTACTTACCTGCTGTCATGTCATTCATTAATCTAAGACAATTTAGACCAACAATCTGAGCTGCATCTAGAAGAGACCTCCTTTCAGCATCTGTGAAAAATGATGGAACCTGAACAAAGAAGGCAAGAATACAAAGTTATTTCCAGAAAATTAGACATTTAACTATTTATTTAAAAATTGTATCTATTCCCCTCTTTGAGGAAGATACTTACTGCAAGCCTCTAAGATGCAACACCACACTGAATTGACACTTTAATTACCCTATTCAGAGACAGAATTAAACCAGCATCAGCTAGTTTACATGAGCACACACTAGCAAGAAACAAATGGGTTATTTGTATACAGATGCTAATAACATTAAGTACTGGTCCAAAATGTGAAACTGGATATTATGAGGACAGTGACATGAAATAGCTTAATCAGAACTAGCAGGTACACTCCTGTCCAAAAAAAGAAAAGAGGGAACTAAAAATGTATAGTTGATGTGAGAGATGCATAGAAATAAGGGATAACAAAGAAGATGTATTTTGGCAGAAATTACTTTGGGCAAGAACAGCTAAGAAATTCTGAAGGGATATGCTGTTGAAAATTTTCTACAGATCTCTAGCATTGGCACTGGACAGTGCCTTCTGATATCGCCCCCCCCAGGGACACATGAAAAACTAGCTTTCCAGGTATCAACTGGAGAATCAACATTTCTAATAATAACAGAGCTAAATATTCCTAGATGCAACATGAGACAGACTTGTTCAGAGTTATTGAGAACAGAGAGGCAGGTGTTATTTTATACTTGGGGCTTTGCAATGGAATGACTGTTCTTGATCCGAGGTCATTTTTTGCACAGTCATAACATTGAAAAAAAAAAATCAAAATTTGCTGAAAGGATGAAGACAAACAGGACAGAAACTAAAATTTTCAGCTGCCAGAGGGAAAATTTTGATAAACAAAGGCAATTGTTTATCAAAGTTATCAAATTGTTTTAAATTCAAGAGAAAACACAAACATACGTACTTACTTTAATGAGTAATTAGCATACTTAATCATGAAAACAAGCTGTTCAGAATGGTATGGATCCAGAAACATTTTGGATCCAAAGGTCCTGACATTTCCAAGACAATGAGTTCTTGAAATTAGTCAGGGTCTGGAATACAGCAGCAGCCCTGGGATTTCTTTAAGTCAAAAGCTCTAAAGCTAGTTAGGATTAATCCCTTTGTAAGTGCTTAACAGAGTTCTTTTTCACTCTGCATGAATAGAAACAAAATGCCCTTGATAGCTGAAGTTAAAAGACGTAATGTTCCTGTGCACTACAATTACTTACAGAAATAACACAGTCTGTTACTGGCTTTTTCAGGTTACTCTCTGCAGTCTCCTTTAATTTAGTCAATAGCATAGCTGAAATCTGTTCCACACTGAAGATGTGCTCTTCATCCATGTACATGACCTGGATAGAATAGGTAAAATAATTCCATTAGTTCAACTAGAGGAAAATTACATACATTTAATGTTTTTTGATACACTGCTGGCTAATAGTCTATGAATCATGACATGCTTCATTATTTCATTACAGAACTTCAGTTTACAATTTAATTTCCCAGTTGAGTGTTTATAGAAGCAATAATTCCATTCTCGCTGTCTTAAAACATCAAGAACTGTATCAACTCCATAGATTAAGGAAATGGCCAAAACTGACACAAGTTTAATATATGGCATACCATTAAGTAAAAATAGCCATCATTTTTCAAACTGATGCCAAATGCAAAAAAATGTACAGATCTACTTGCTAGCTATTTTCCCCTGGCATTTTTATCCTTCTGCTCAAATATGTGAGGAGTCTCTGAAAGGAAGAACTGTGCAACAACAGTTCCACTATGCAGCTAAAACAACTAAAAGCTTAAGATAAAGCTCAGCAAAAAGCTTATTTATTGCTCTCTTAGCAAAAATTAGTCTTGAATCATCATTTTTATCACGCAATAGAATACATGACAATGATGAAGTGAAGTAACACAACTGATGCTTGAAAATATCACTTCTCTTTTATTCACTCAGTATGATTTGGGGGAAAATTAGGCATTTTGGTTTTAATAGAAAAATTGTTCCCTGAACCTCCCAGTCTTACCGAATGTTACTGGATCAATTATTAAAACTTTTAAACCATAGTTAAATAGAAATAAATACTGATTTGTTCTCCAAGCAGCCTAAGAAAAATAAGAACAACACCAAATAGTAGTGTTCTCCCAATACTAGGCTGTCACATACATAGTACAAGACTCCTACACACACTGATTAAAGGAAACTGGTAATTTCTCTGTGAATTTATCTGTTGACCTCATAAGTCACAAACAGCAAAAGAAAAAGCATCTCCTCTTTTGTAAAGCCTGGCTACCTTTCCAGACAGGATTCTTTCTAATGTATATAATTCTGTGATCTAGTCACTACTTAGAACTGATCTATACTGAAGTTTTGAGGGACCAGTTCAAGCTAAGTTCTTCATTAGTGAAGCAACATTGTTATGCCAGCAAGGCTTCATTATCAGTAATTGTACCTATTTCTGTAAATGGACACAATGTTATTAACTGTATCTGTTCTAGAAAAAGCTGACATTGTATCAGTGAAGTCCTTGAAATGTAAGCAAGAGCCAAACCTGCAGTGTGGTAGGAGCTGGTTTTGAAGACTTTTTTGCAAGTGACTGACTCCAGGCAGTCCACTGAAGACACGCCACTCATTTATGGCAATTATTCAAAAGAAGAGCTCTGACTACTTTCTAAAGCATTTGCAAACCACCTAATAAGACTGCTGCAATGCATTCCACACAAAAGTGACAAAGTCATACTTTGAAGTAAAACCATATGACCTTCTAATTATCTTAGCAATTTTTCTGCCAGTGTGTTTGAGCTAGATGTGCAATTTGCCATCAGGGAAACTTGCATTTCAGCAATTATTTGTAAATGAACCTTAATTGGAAGATTAACATCCACTATTTAAAGACGAAGCTGTCTACTCATAGAAGAGCTCCTCTTTAACAGAAAGATTAAAACAACCTACCTTTAGGGTAATTAAAAGAAACCCATATTTTCATGACTAGGTGCTGAAATGTAAGACTTCAGATTTAGATATACAACCCAGAAAGATACACTGCAGATTTACCTTTACTCCAACACCACCATTCTTCATGGGAACCAAATCATAGCTCAACTTTTCTTTTTCCTTCTGAACAAAAGGATCATTAAATGCACGGCCATGGAATCTCTTGAAGTTAGATACAGTGTTGTGGGCATGAGTAATTTGCTGTAAAGAAACAACAGGATAGTTAGAAATCCACTCTTAATCAGCCTGCAATGTTCAGTGCTGTTCTGTATGCCCCCAAGCACAGGTCAAGTTTTCAGACAACGCTCACTTCCTTGTCACAGCTGTTTTATTTAACACTGGTAATTACTGTCTGGCACTTTTTATCAGCTCATTAATAAGTTAGACACAGACTTGCAGACCATTACATATTAAGGATTATAAAACTATCTGAAACCTTGACACAACTAGGTGAACAATAACACGATCAACAGAGCCTACTGCTACTTTAGTAGTAAATTAGTAACTAATTTAGAATCATAGAATCGCTTAAGTTGGAAAAGGCCTTTCAGATCAAGTCCAGCTATTTACCTAACACAGCTAAGTCCACCAATGTTCCCAAAAGCAACACCCACACACCTTTTAAGTATCTCCCATGACAGTGACTCCACCACTTCCCTGGGCAGCCTGTTCAAATATTCACAAACCTTTTGGTGAAAAAAAAATTTCTAATAGCCAATCTAAACTTCCCCTGGTGCAACTTGTGCTTCTTTTAGGTTATTGTAGATAATGATAACACACACCTCAGCTTCCTCTTCTCCAGGCTAAACACCCCCAGCTCCCTTGGCCGCTCCTCATCCATCTTGCACTCCAGACCCTTCCCCAGCCCCGCTGCCCTTCTCTAGACTCAGTGTCACCTCAGTGTCTTTCTTGTAGTGAGGGCCCAAAACCAAACACAGGATTTGAGGTGTGGCCTCACCAGTGCCAAGTAAAGGGGGCAATCATTGCCCTGGTCCTGCTGGCCACACCATTGCTGGTAAAGGCCAGGATGCCATTGGCCTTCTTGGCCACCTGGGCACACTCTGGATCATGTTCAGCCACTGTCAAACAGCACTCCAAGGTGTTTTTCTACCAGGCAGCTTCCCAGGCACTGCCCCCAGCCTGTAGTGTTACATAAGGTTGTGACTCAAGGGCAGGACTCGGCACTCGTGGAACCACATACAAATGGCCTCAACCCTTCAATCCAACCTGTCCAGATCCTTCTGTAGAACCATCCTGCCCTCCAGCAGATCAACACTCCTGTCCAACTTGGCCTCACCTCCAAACTGACTGAAGGTGCACTCAATCCCCTCTGCCAGATCATTGATTAAAATATCAAACAGGGCTGGCCCCCAATATTCAGCCTTGGGGAACACCACTGGTCACAGGCTGCCAACTGGATTTAACTCCACTCACCATCACGCTCCGGGCCTGGCTATCCAGCCAGTTTTTAACCAGTCACGAGTAACAACCCAGTTGTGCCAGTCCCCCCTCACATCTCCACAATGGCAACTGTGTCAGTTTTACTGCTGCACAGTGGTGTCCAGCTCCTCCTCTTTATTGCCTGTGCTGCAGGCATTGATGTGCATGCACTTCAGCTGGGCTATTGATCCGGCCACTTTTTTGCAGAGGAGAAGCCCCAGTTCCTATGTGATCATTCTCAGGAGCTTCCATGGTTTCTAACAGATCAATAATAACCCTTGTGTCACTGCTGCTGCATGGATGTCCATCCCATCCCCACCAAGGCAGCGGAGTGAAGGACCTCACTAGAACATTCTCTCTCAAACACTGCTGTGGTGCCCCCCAGGCTTATCTCTAGCAAACTAGGTTGTAGGTCTTTCCCCCTCCAAATCTGTTTTAAAGCTCTCAATTATACCTGCTAGCTCCTGTGCAAAGATCCTTTTCCCCCTCTGAGACAGAAGTACGCTGCCTGTTGCTAGCAGTCCTGCTGTCATGTAAACTGACCCATGATCAAAACCCCCAAATTCTGCCAGTGGCACCAGGCTCAGATATTGGTCTGCTGGCTCTTCCTGTTTCCTCCTTCATTTCCTGAAATTGGAAGTATAGGGAACACATGATAGCACTATTTGTACTCCTGATCCCTTAAGCAGTCATTCAAAGGCCCTGAAATCTCTCCTGATTGCCCTTGGACTTGCTGGTGCAACCTCATCACTGCCAACCTGAGAAACCAATAATGGATAATTATCTGACAGCCATACCAGGCTAGGAACTTGGACCCCAGAGAGGCAGCAGACTTTCCCAAGATGTGGTTCCAGCCAGCATATTGAGCCTTCTGCTCCCTTCTAAAGGGTGTCTCCAATGGCAAAGACCTGTCTTTTTTCCTTCAGGGAAGCAATTTTGACATAGGCCAACTTAACTTTGGTGACAGATTGCTCCCTACCCCTTCAAGTCACTGTTTTCCAGCAGTTGGAGGAGAGAAAGGAATCCTCTGTGTGTCCTGTCTGTCTCCCAGGTGTGTCCCAGGGAAGGCAGGGTGCAACTCCACTACATCATCTCTCTCTCACACTCCCTGATAGTCCTCAACCTACTCACCTCCTGCCAGAGTTCTGTCACTAAGTGGAAGAGTACCTGGGCACACTCCCACAGCTGTGCTCACAGCTGCCACCCACTACTGGCATTCAAAGCAGGGTTCACCCTGCAGGTGGCACCTGGGTGGCAGCATGTTCCTGCCAGGGCTGTCTGGGCAGCTGTGCCAACCATGCTTGGCTTTCTGCCAGTGGTTCCACTGCTCCCTGGTCAGGCTGGCACTGCCTCAGCACCCTTCCTGCAAACTGCTGTGCCACACCCTGGTCACCAGTGCTCCCTGCGGGCCTGTTTTATATTTGGGGGAAACTGCCACTGTTGCTCCTGGCCCCACCCAGGCCCCATCAGCCACTGCCACTCGAGCTGCAGGCTTCTGGCAGCTCTTGTCTCCCCGTGACATTCCCCTAGTTCAGGAAACCACCCCTGTGCACTGCACTGGAGAACTCTGCTGCTGATTGTGCTGGCAACCAGAGCCACTCATCTTGCAACTGAGTGACAGAACTTAGACCAAATTCAACCGTTTAAAGATTGCAACTACAGGCAAAGCTGGTTTCTCTGTTGGTAAGCTGGCCCCCCAACCCAACCCACACTACCTCCACTTTAAACATCATTACATTAAGCACAAACAAGGGCTTTCCTAGTTACTAAGTGTCAAGTTTAAGTGTCCCCATACCTTTCAATACTTACTGTTTCTTCCCTGAGCTACTTTGAAATCACATAATTTCCTTGTTCACATTCACCTAGCAGCAACTCAAATTCTTGCACTAGACAGAAGAAGAATACAGTGCATAGGCAACTTGGAACTTTTTTTGCTAACATTTTGAAGTATATGCTAAACAACAATGTAAGCTCCCCAGTGCAAGCAAGTGACACAGAGAAACATTCATTATGAGAAATGCAATGCACAACAGAAACCAGACAACTAGAGCAGCCTAAGAGGTAAGGCAAGTATCTCAGAGGAGAATTAATCCTATTTCATTAGAGAGAAATTATAGAAGTGTGTTATTATCTACAGGATAAATTTAGGCAGGCAACAACAGACCACATGATAACAACTCAAATGCTGAGCATACCAAGGAATATTTCTAGCACTGACTACCCTCAAAGAAAAGTATCAAGTCCTTGTTGCATATAAAATTTTCCACCATGAAATGGAAGAATTTGAGCTACATCTTGTATTAGAAAACTACTCAACTAGGACAGTTCTCCTACAGAAAAGCTCCCTGACAAAAAAGGAGGCCATACTCCCACCAACAAACAGTAACTTTCAGACAGCTGTGTCTGTGGAAAGATGTCACACTTGGACTCCCTGCTGAGAGTCATCCTTGGTTTATTCTAATCACCAAACAGTGCTCAGCAATTAATAGTACAAACACAAGTTAGCACAGGCCAAAAACCACACCAGGAACTATTCCAGTACTTTAACATGATCGAGTAGTTAGGTTCCTGTGTTGAAGATTGTTTCCCAGCATGGTTTCATTTATTTGTATAGCCACAACTTCAGAGTACTTCAGTGCTACGTATTTCACTGCTCTATGGCTGAAGAACGTAGCAGCAGGAATTATTACCATGTAGTGGGCAGAGAAGTGCAAACACTCTGGCAGCTTTTATAGCCTAATTTAGAATTAACCTCAAAGCCTTTTCTAAGAGAACAATCTTAAGATATTTTTAGAGTAATTGTATGCCATTAGGTCTGTAGCATGTTTTAATATCTTCCTGCTTAGTCACAATTAAGAAAGATGAGAATTATGGTCTGTTAACTAACGTACTGTTCTCATCTCCAGTGCTACCACACTCACCTAAAGGTAACAGAAATTATCCAAAAATTTGCTCCAGCAGCAACTTCTTAAATGTTAAAGAGAGCACCTTTGAGTATTTTGAGCTCTCTCACAAAATCACATTGTAGAAGTCACCAGTCAAAACCTCTTTTATTTTTATTTCATGGGATTTTTTGTTTGTTTGTTTTTTATTTTTTCAAATGAAAAGAATCATTTTACTCCCTGTGTTGTAGCTACTACACCCTAGGACACCAAAAATGTAACTCTCAGTAGTCCATGTCAGGAAACTTCCACATTTACAAAAGAAACACAATTCACATCTCAGTTCATCAGCCAAACTGGACCACTTACAACTAGAGAAATAAATGATCTGTCATGTTTTAGACTTTCAAGTATCACATTCTTTTTTCCTAGCAAAAATATTTAGCTTCAACTGCTAGGAGAGCCAAGCATGAAACACTCAATAAAGTAACATCATACAGGTTAGTCTGAAGGTAACTAAAGTCACAGGTGTGCATCACTGCAAACACACACTTGTAAATGCAATCTAAGAGAGACTCTACCTCACTCTTAGCTGACTTCATGTTTTCCACAGCATCTACTGGAACAATTTAACAACCCTCAAGCATCCTTGAGAGTACATAGGATCATTTCACATTTTGAGTAAGAACTCGTTTTGCACACTAATGAATCATACTAGTTTCTGACTTGTAACAATGTCAGCAGCCAGCTCAGCAATGCTAAAATGAAATTTAAGCAATAAACACAAACACGTGCATTTACTTCATTACTCCAAATGTTAACTTGTAACTGAATGTGCACGTGCTTGTTAACAAGTAAAGTATTTGTATTGCCTCGGCTATTCAAAATTAAGAAGAGTGCTATTACAGTGGAATAAAGTCTCCTTTAGTGCTCTCTCCATGGAAACCCACTGCAGTCCTTTTACTACATGAGAGAGATGCACAGGCCAGCGGAGGCTGCATGCTTGATCTCCTGGCAGCAGTTATGTAACAACGTGCAATACCTAAGGATTCATTTTTATTTAATCATTACATTTTGTTATTCTGAAACTTGTTGGAATTAAGCTCTCCTTCTAAACTGAAAATACTATTTTAACAAAGAAAACATTCAATCTTTCGATTGAAATTAAAAAAGAAAAAAACAACCTAAAATAAGGACTTGCACCTTCAAAACCAGAGGTATTTAATTTACAGCAAATCCAAAGGCTGTAAGATACTCTAAATAGCTTTAAGAATCTGAGCCAAACCTCTCCCCTTACATCTAATTTTAAGAAACTATATACAGCATTTAAAATGTTTTTCTTCAAGTACTAAGAAAAATCCTGTATACAATCATTAGGAAAAGAAATCCAGTGACCTTAACTTGTCAGAATAGGAACATATCCAGCTGGAAAGTACTACATTAATGAAAGAGAGAGCAGAAGCATTCTAGCAAAAACATCCTACATTTCTCAGAAGAAAGCATGGCAGGACAGTGCATCATTTCTAAAACAAAAGGCTCAAGAAGAAACTGAAGCTGTTCAGCTTCAATTACACCTAGCCAACTCTCTTTACACGCACTGGTACTTCAACAGTTTGCAGCTGGAAATGACCTACCTGGTTTTTAGCTGCAACACCAATAGCTCTGTTTTTGGATCCAAATGAAACTACCGACCTGGAAAGAACAACAGGCTAATTAACTCGGTCCTTACAACAAACACGACTAAGAACTGTCACGAATTCATTTTCTACCACTGCGGATAAAACACCTAAGTCTTGCCATCAAAGTGTCATTCTTTCAGTTTACAGTAAAAAATTACAAGAAGACTTTTATCCACCTTAAAGCCTTGGCTCGAATCTAGGACTTTTCACAATGGTTCACCCAAACGGTAAAAGAGGACGATCGCAATTCAGAGCTCACAGCCAGACTACACCCTACCCGTCTGTGCACGGCTGCTTCTAACTTGTCAACTAACTCCCGCTGTGAGCCAGAGGCTTTCTATACCTGGCATCTGACTAAAGGAGAGCTGCCCTGGAGCAGCTGGCAGAGCCCATCCTACGCAGCGGGAGAGTGTTCCTCCGCGTCCCACTTAACCCGGGCTGCCCCCACGGGGATTCTCCGGCCGCCCCCGGCGCTCCCAGCCCGCCGCGCCGCCACCCGAGCGGGCTCCGCACAGCCCTCCATCCCCGGGCAGTGCCCCCGCCTCCGGGGGGACAGGGAACGGCTCGGGACCGGGGCACGGGGGAACAGAGAGGGTCGGGACCCCGGAGAAGGCGGGGGGGCACACAGGGGAACCGGGGAGTGGGCACCGAGCGGCTCAGGAGCTGGGGGCAGGATGGCGGGGGCGCGCACACAGCGGGCTGGGGCGGGAAGCGCCGGCACGGGCGCACACAGCGGCTCCGAGGGACACACAGCGGGCTGCCGCCCTGGCCTTGCCACCCTGCACCTGCCCCCCGGCAGCCCTCGGGGGCCCGCACGGAGGCGGCCAGTGCCGGGGAACGCGCTGGCCCGACACAGCGGGAACCCTGCCCCCCCCCCCACGCCCCACCGCGAAATTTCCAGCACCTTCTCCACGGCGGGCGCTCCGCCGGGCACAGACCGGCCCCCGCCCGCCCCCGCGCCCCTCACTCACGGCGTGCACCGGTCGCTGAACTCGTTGGCGACGGTCTCGATGCCGCCGGCCCGCGCCACGGCAATGTAGCAGCTCTGGAAGCCCAAATCAAAGCCCACCACGGCCATGGCCCCGGCGCCAGAGGGAGGCCCCCGCTCTGCCCGGCTCGCTCCCGGTGCTGCTGCGGCCGCCGGTCCCCGTAGCGTGCGCGGGCGGGCGGGCGGACGGGGCGGAGAGCCAGCGCCGCCGCCGCCGCTTTAAATATGACAATGAGGCGAAGTTTCCAGAAACTGCGGCAGCCACTCACCGGCTCCACGTGCGGCTTCCGCTTCCGCCCTCGGCCGCCTTCTCGAACAATTCCCGCCAATCGGCGGCGCCGGGCGCGGTGACGCGCGCCGTTCCCATGGCGACCGCGGACGCCGCCGGCCCCGCGCGGGGCGGCGCCAGGCGGGCGGGGCGGGGCCGCGCGGAGGAGGCGGCGGGGGCCGGGAAAGGCGGAGGCTCTCCCCGGAGGCTCCGGAATGTGCGGGAGAAGGGGAGGTGAGCCGCTCTCTGTGGCAATGCCCTTGCTTTAATACCCTGGGAAACCTCTCTACAGCTCGTTGTCACGCTGTTGTGGGTATCCCCCGCGCCGCGCTGGCAGGCTAAATGTGTTAATTCTGCGCATCACTTGCTCTCTGCAGAGGGCTTTTGTCTCAGTGTGCCACAATCCACTGTAACATAAGTGTCCTATTGCCTCCTAGCTGTCTAGCTCTGGCTTTTTGTGCAGGACCCTATCCCTGCTAGAAGAAGCCTTAACCTTCTGCGTTCCGCATGGAGGTATGGTGAGTACACAGATCCTGATTTCGGTTGTCAGCAGTACATCCATCACAGAATCAATTCGGATGGAAAAGACCTCTGCGATCATCGAGTCCAACCTGTGACCAAACCATAACAACCAGACCATGGCACTGACTGCCTCATCCAGTCTTTCCTCGAACACTTCCAGGGACAGTGACTCCACCACCTCCCTGGGCAGCCCATTCCAATATCTAATCGCCCTTTCTGTGAAGAAATTGCTCCTAATGTCCAGCCTCGTCCTCCCCTGACACAGCTTAAAACGATGTACTCTCTGCATGTTAGGTGCCTTTCAGGTCCTGGCTGTTACAAAGGGCAGGGAGAGGTGATAGCATTCATTGTCCTGAGTGTCCCTGCATGGAAGAGGTGAGATATTTCCACCCTCACCTCTAACAGCCCTTTCTAGGTACTGTGGCTCAGCAATTTCTGATAAAGCTTTGCTTCAGAGTTGGGTAACATTCAGCTCGGAGGGATCTTGACCCCTCTTGAGGGTGTGTGGGAGGATTTCATCTCCTGAAATAGTTCTTGCCTGTTTCAGAGGAGACACAGGACTGAAAAATTCATGAGACCAGCATGACTAGCTAAGGATGCAGCTTCTAACTTCAGAATGAGCTGATAGGTTGGCCTAGTAGATGTGTGTGTGTGAGCTGATGAGGCTTCGTGTCCTTACTTGACGTGGTAAATATTCATGATAATGTATTTCCAGTTTTGAATGAGGAGACAGACTTCATCAAAGTATTTTGCTGCTTAAATATCCTGACACAGAAACGCTTAAAGTACTTAAGCGGCCTTCATGAGCTTCCAAAGTCCTTGCATCCTGGATAATAGTTCTGTAGAACTTGAAGTGAAAAAACAGCCTTTTAATTTATCAGTTCACCTGTATGTCAGGTGTCACCCTATCTGACAAGAAGTGGGGTACCTAGCATTTTGAGTGGTTGTTTACAAAATACTGTTGTGGCAAATTATGGGTATGCAGCATACTTGGTGGTTTAAGTGTTGCCATAGAAGATAAAAGTAGATACCAAACGTTCTTCCTGCTTTTTCTCTTTCATTTTAAATTGTTTATCCTTGAATAGAAAAAGAAGAAAATTTGACTGTTTGCCCAGATTTGCAGCTGCTCTCTAAAGGGAGGAAAAGATCAGCAGCGAATTTGGAAGTTACTCTGCTGGCACCATCTCTGATGGTGCAGTGCAGTGGTTGAATTATGGCTTCAATGAACTGGAATCCCAGTATAGGAATAAAGTTTATTTTTACTCAGCCTAGAGCAGAAGCACATATTGGTAGTGACTTGCTATGCATTCCCACTATGGAACTGTAAACGATGTTGAGGAGGAGTAGAGGGGAGATAAGGACTGCTGAGGGAGGTAATATTGGTAAGATGCTTGCTAGAGATGGTTCCTATATCTGGGCCTGGGGCAGTGACACAGTGGTGGGGGCCATTCTGAAGGGATAGGCCAGTGCTGCATGCTGCCAGCAAATCTGTGGGCTGGAAACCCTGTGGCTGTGGGCACAGCCTGCTGCCACCAGGAACTGCTTTGTTAAGGGACAAGTTGTAATGTTATGTTGTGAATAAAACCCCCTTGTTTTTCATCACTGATGAGAGCCAAGAAACACAAGATCAAAGAGGCATCAAGAAAGGATGCGACATTGGCTGGCTGATGTTAACACACTGGTGAGGCCTGGCAGTGAGAACACTTCCGTCTGTCTGTCCAGACTGATGCTCTGCATAAAGCCAGGAGGATTGGAGTCCTTAAAACCATGATTTACCAATGGCTGTAGAAATGAGATGATAAACTTTATTTTAAAAGTCTTGGAAAAGATTCTAGAGTCTTGGTTCTTTATTCCAGCGATGTGGAGACTGTGTGTCTCTTCCTTTTAGAGATAGGAAGGGTTACATATGGACAGACAATCTTGTAGGGATGGGTGGGGAAACACTGTAGCCTCTGCTGGTGTTTGTTAGTGTCAGAAAGCTTGTGAGTTTCTGAACTAAAGCTAACCAGTGTGCTGCCCTTCTTTTTGGGTGTCACATCAGCCTTTACTGGTTGTCCATGTGGACATTAATGCTGGCCTGATGTGAGATTTCTGTTAATGTTCTCCTTGGTCGTGTAGTCTGTGATCTTAATGCTGCTGGGAAGGGGAGAGGAGAGAGAAAGAATATTCCTGCTTTCTCATTGTCCAGTGGGGTATTTGGTTCTTACACATGGGTGCTCTATTTTAACCTTTGTAGTTTTGCAATGCACTATTGCAGCTTGTTACCAGAATATAATGACTGAGCTGTGTTCTTCAAATTTTTAAGGTTGGCTTGAACATTTAGGAGGAGTGTTGCTCAGTTTGCCCAAGTATCCTCTCTACTTTGGTGTTTAACTTACGATAAATGAAGAGAGAGTTTGGTAACAAAAAGGTGTCTCTGGTGGATTTTTCTTCATCCCTCAGTATGAGCAGGGAGTTTAGTTCTGTAAGTGCTCTTCCTATGAGAGTTAAGGGCTTCTGTAAACATGCCTACATTCTGACCTGGAGAAAAGAGCAATCTGACCTTCTTCAGTGCAAGCAGTGCTTTAAAATGGTGGCTGATCAGGCTTTTAAAAATTATTTTCATATTTGATACTGTGGCCTCTACCAGAGCATTAATAAGGGCGTTCAGAAACTGAATTTAACATGGGAACAGGAGTTATCTCATCTGTTAAACCGGTCCTAATGTTGGTATACTGCCATGGGGAGCAGAGATAGAATGACATTAGTGTCTATACAGGGAATGTTACCATTATAAAACATGACCTCAGTCAGCTAGAGGATGGGCTAATGTCCCTGTGGAAGGCCAAGCGTCACAGAAAATAACATAGGAATCAATTGAGTACTTGAAATTTCTGCTGTGTTGCCAAAGGCCCAAACAGAGATCTACAGGAGCTCTGCTGGGACAGTACAGGCAGCATTCTTTGCACATGATCTTCATATTTTAATTGAAACAGAAAACAGGAAAACCCATCCCAGTATAGTCAGGCAACATCTAAACATTGCATTCCAAGTAAATAGGTCTCTGTCATTTATCTGGGGACTTTATATATGTTCATACTTTCCATTTGGGGGTTGAGCTGCATCCCAGTCCATGCTATTGTTCTAATCTGTTTGGAAGTTTCCTGTGCCAGTTTTAAACAGCTGCCATTCTGTAAATGTGAGCAGTTGGCTCCTATGATAGCACATGCTGGTCAATCTAAGCTTCTGCTCTGTTTCTGTCTCTCATCATTTGAGAAGGTCTTTAATGCAACCTAATGAGATTAGGGTTCATTTGTTCTGGGTTCCCAGCTAAGTTTTAAAAGGGTAAAGAGCATTTCAGGTCATTGCTTATTCCAAAGGAGGGCTGACATTTCTATCAAGCTGTGGTTCTCTGGAAATATGAATTAGTTCACTAGACAGCTCCAGTAGTCTCACCCATGTGGTACAGTCCTGTACTTCATCTCTTGCTTTACACTGGTTTTCATACCACTATGTTACCACTGTATGATATTTATTTTCATATATATAAATGTATTGTAAATCAAGTGAAAAGGAGGATTGTGTCAAGGAAAGTAATGAGTTGCCAAAAGTCTATCCAACTATGTGAGACTAACACATCAGGCTTGTATTTTCACTTAATTTTTTTTTGTCTCTTTTAAATTTCTTTGGTCTCTCTTTGGTATAGGAAGTGTAAATGATAATTTCTACAGTTTTATCTTTGCTAATACCTCCATTCACATTCTTATCCTGGAGGAAGAGAGGAAAATTGAAGAGGATATGTCACCAATGTGGTAGTGTAAGTAGCCTGAAGCATAGCAATCAATGGCCACTGCTTTCTAAATGTTTGAAATGTGAGCTGAGCTGTTCAGAGCATCCCTACTGTGGGGAATATCCACTTTGTACAAAATGCACAGGCTCTTGGGTAAGGCAGATAAACTTAACTTGATAGATTTTTGCATGCTTCCTGATAAAAGCCTCAACACTTGGCAAATTCTAATGAGGCTCTTTGCAGCTCTGGCCATGTATCAGCATTTGTACACACAGCACAGCACGGATCCAAATCCCAGAGTAACCAACAGGGTGATGATGGCTTTATCTTCCTCACACTCTGAATAAGACTCTTAACCCAAAAAAACCTTCTTAATCTGAATACAAGGATGTCCTTTTCCTGTGACTTTTTTTTCTTTTTCATGCCTATTAATAGATCTGTGTTCTTATAAAACATGAGTTAAAATGGAGCAGACTTTATTTTTGAGGGTAAAATGAATTCCTCAAAACCTGTAGCTGTGAATGTTTGCTTTGATGGGTGGGAAACTACTATTACTGTCTGATGTTGATTAAGCATTATTTATATTTAGAAAAGCACAAATTAAGACTGAAACTAATGCAAAGGTGGAGAAGGTAAGTTAAAAGATACAGTGCCAAAGTTATTGTGAAATTCTTTTTTTTATTCCCTTGGATGTACAGATATTTTCATCCTTTCACTTAAACAAATGGTTTGTCCCACTGGAAAATGTTAAGATTTTAGGAAAAAGAACATTTACACTTTATTTACTTTGTATTTAGTAAACTTAACACAGCAAGGCAAGTATACCATAAATGCTTTAAGGTCCAAAATTATGGAGATTGGGCACATGCAAATAGTACTAAACCTGGAGTGTTCATGAATCTCAAATACTCTAATTTGAGTGATTATATGTTTATAATTCCCTCATAAACTTTTCTCCTGTTGCTTAGACACAAGATGTGTTTTAAACAAGAAAATCAAACAATATGATTACAGTTGAAAACAAAATTAATATAGGTGACCAGCTGAACATCACTAATTGGAAGAAGGGGAGAGTTGGAGGTTTTTTAAGTAAATATGGACCTAGATTGTATAAACTCTCCAATGCCTAAGTGCAATTAATAAAATAAATGTACTTGTAAAAGCAGAAAGATTGCAAAGCCTCTTTAGACAGTCTGGATTTAAAAAAAATCAGTGAGGTTTTGACTGGATTTTGTATATGAAATGAAAGGAACTGAATGTTATTTTTAAGTAGGGAAATGAAAAGGGATGAAAATGAAAATAAGGGATGAGAGGAATGGAGATAAATAAGCTAAGTTATTACTACTTGATCTGATAGCAAACCATCTGGCAATATGCTGCCAAGTCATTATGTATCATTTATATGACTCAGTGCTAATTAGATGTGCACGGATTATGCAAACTTCTTGTGCTTTCAACATTGCTAGAATGTTTTAAAAATATCACTTACATTATTAGTATGACATGTACTTGTTATGAATTTCTGACAGTAATCCAAGCTATTTTTTCACTACAAAGTATCCAAGGCACTTCAAAGACTGTTCAGATTTTGACTTATTAAAAAAAAGAAGCAAAACAAAAACCCCAATACAATATCAGGATCTTCTGTCCAGACACTAAGAAATTAATTTCTTTTGCTTTTCCAGTAACTTTCAGAAAATCTACTGAGTAGATTACATAGATACATACATACATACGTACATACAAATCAAACTCTTTTTTTTCTAAAAAGAAATGTAGATATGTTATCTCCCCACTTTCATTCTCAGAAAGTCAACAATTGCCACAAATTGAGGACTACAAATTTTTCCTTTGAAAAAACCTCTATAGCTATACTTACAACATATTGACTATTATAAATATATGTCTATCTTAAACATGCTGCAACATAAGCCTGTTAATAAAATGTATTCTTGTATGTATGTATGAGAGTTGAAAAATTCCCACTTTTCATATGAAAGTTATAAAAGTCTATTGGATGGAAGATGAAACACTGAGACTTAAAAATCAACAGGCTGAGTGATTAATAGGTGAAATTCCTTCCTTTTCAAGGAATGTCTCAAAGATGGTGCATCTAAAACTACAGATTAGTTTTTTAAGAAAAAATTCAATATGCTTGACAAAGAAACATTATGTGCTATAATAATACTATACTCTGAAATGTACAGGCCTCTGAAGGGAACTTGTTTATTTGTCACGTGAGCATTAGACTTGGTTATGAATATGGTGAAAAAAAGGCAGCACAAACCTTGCATAATGAACTAGCAAGTGCAAAGAAAGAGGTAATATTTGAAAAAATATCAGAACATTCTAATAGAATATTAGAACATTAGAAATAGATTTTAACACAATAATACTTTTTGTGATGTGCTTTAGTAAATATGCATGACTTGCCATGTATAGTTTTGTATTTACATTTACAGGTGATTTGGAAGAGCTGAAGATAGCCCAAAGAGCTGCCAGAATGCTTTACAGTGTAGAACACATGATCTGCAAAGTGGTATAAATAAACATTTATAGACTTAGAATTACACAAAAAAGAGGTATATGCTCATTAGAGCATTTTTTTTTTTTTCAGAAGCAGTCACATAATGTTCCTCTAGTAGAGGGATAAGGGCAAAATTTCAAACAAAAGTGAGATGTGCACTTTTAAGAGTAATTGTCATTAATAATTTCCTGCTGACATTTTCCAATATTATAAACTCTTTATTTATAATTACAGGTGCCTTTCTAAAACGTTTCTGTCCTTTGAACACAGGCTAGATTCATCTCTTTATCAAAACTGGATTATTGTGCAAGAATTTTCATTTTAGCAGTGCAAAAGTCCCTGCACTGCCTGAAATATGCTGAAGACTGATCCCTGTAAGAGGCCCCAGCTGAGAGGGCTCAAAAAGTGAGAAACTAAAATAATGAGGACCTTCGGAAAATGTTGGTAGAAGTGTTTTGACAGCTTGAATGGATTTACCTGGGCTATGCTAATATTCATTTTACAGAGAATTCAAGCTGAAACTAAAAAAATATTTGCCTGCTTGGAAATTTACCACATCTGTTAATCTTATGCCTGAGCCAAGCCTTTTCATACAGTTATGATTACTAATAACATTACACATAGTTTGTTGAGTTTGGGGTTTTTTTTGTTCTTGGATCAATAAAGAAAAACAAATTATGTATAACTTCTGGACATTGGGTGGCACCATTGCCTCATGTAAGTCTTCACAGTGTTGGCTCTGTTCCTTTTCTCCTTTAGCATAACTATATAAGGCAAGTCAGAATGCAGAACTAGTTGCCTTTTTTCTTCTCTCTCTCTCTCTCTCTCTCTCTCTTTTTTTTTTTTTTAAGTTTGATTTTAAGTAATCATCTTGCTTTAAATAGTAGTGGATTTTTAACCATGAACTGATGTCGCTCAGTTTAGGGAAGTGGTGTTTTGAGTTCAAGTGCTGAAATGGAAAAATATTCTGGACAGCCAAACTGCTTTCATGTGCATGTGCACCAGCCAGCCTGTGATGAAGCTGTACACAAATGCAAAAAGCAGGAATAGCACCTGTGTGTTTTATTGTCTTTAATGAAATTCAGTTTAAAACAATTTTTTAATTCAGAGCTGATTTGTGTCTGTAGCAGGACTGATATATTAGATACCACTATGTGCTTCTTAAGGTCAAGATTCCTCTAGGTTTACTTTTAAGTTGTATTTAGGTCTTTTTAATTGGACCTTGATCTCCATCCTGGCAGGTACAAAAACTTTGCTCCAAATCAGGAGATGGGTATAAAAACATAAAACAAATACACTTTTCCTTACACCAGTATGATTTTTTTTTCCCAGGGTTCATTAAATTTATTGTACATAGTACTCAGTAGATAACTAATAGTACTTTGTATTCAGATTGATTAAACCACCAGAGACTGCATTTTGAAAATTTTCTGACAGTTACACAGCAGTGACTACTGTGGAAGTGAATGAGCCAGTAAAAAGAAATGCAGTTTTTCCATTAATTTTTACTTTACAGCTGTTATTTGAGGCAAAAGTGCAGAATTAGGCTTTGACATTATTTCAGAGAGTCTCATGGAAGAACACAGTCAGAGTTATGTAGATCATGTCAGTACTAACTTACTTGGGAGAAGGCATTCTGATGAAAGCTGGAAGAATAATAGTGATTTTCTTTTAATTTGGGCTAAAAAAAAACCCAATCGTGCTTCCACATATGTTGGCTGTTCAACATAAAGATAGATGGCCAGTCTAAATAGAAATCTGCATAAAAGTATTTCTTGTTCTTTGAAAATGTTGCCAACCATTTGCATTTTCAGAAACAATATCAAATAATATATCAGTAGTATCTGCTATAAACAACTTACGAACCTGCTACTTGTCAGAGTTTTCACCATTAAGCCTTGTAAGAACTGTGTTCACTAGAATCGGAGCCAACTGCAGAATTAAAGAGCAGATCATTAAAATGCATTTCTTGGATTATCTGTTTGTAGTGCATAGTCTGACCAGCTCTATAGGTTTATATTCCTCTAGAACTCATCACAGTCCAGTTCTTCAAGTTCAAGACCTTTCATTCTTCTTTTAGAGCCTCACAAATAAACTTGAAGTAACCGATAGCTTCAGAGCTGAAAAGTGAGACAGAAGCTTTAAATATACACTATGAGAATGGGTGAGGACTGCTGATCCAACATTAGAAGCATTCTACTTTTTTATTCTTTGTAGTGGGAACAGAAATCGAAAAGAAACAAGTGAGTATTTCTCAAGTATTGAAAAATTATGTGAGGACTTTCTCTAGGCCCATTAAGGACATGATGAGAAATAATGTCTTAAAATTAAAACAAGGAAGCACACGTTGGCTCCAACAAGGTTTGAAGCTTAATGTCTACCAGGAACTGGGAGTCAATGCACATACACAACTGAAGGATGCTTTTGATTTCTGGTGTCTCCATGATTTGAGAAGCGGCCTGGGTTCTGCTGCGAGCAGATATGAAAGAACATCTTCAGTTTCTTTCTAAATCCTGTTCAATCCCACCCCATGGTTTTAATACTGTACATTCTGTAGGAGATAAATCTGCTGGAAACAATAATTTGTCTTTCAAACTTACTATTCAGACCACAGTGTGTTACAGTAAATTCACTGCCAAATAACTGTGATGAAAAGACCAGAATGTCATTGATTTAGAAGAGATTGTTACTAAGAGTTGTGTGTTGACCCTGGCCAACAGCTGAGCACTCCCACAGCTGCTTCCTCACTCTTCATCCTCCCCCAGCATGACAGTGCTTAAAAGGAGAGCAAAAGCTGTGGGCTGAGATAAAGACATTTACTAAATGAAGGAAAATAAAGGGGAAAGACCCAAGTGATGCCAAGGCAATTGTTTGCCACCCCTTGCAGTGTCTAGCCAAGCTCCAGACACCAGTCACCTTGGAGGCCACACACACACCCCCATTCTTCTGACTCAGCTTCTATTTGGTAGCAACTTCATATAATATGGAATATGCTCCTGGCCAGTTTGGGTCCTCTCACAACTTCCTGCTCAACTTGAGGGAGAAGTATAGCACCGTAGGGGCTCTTATGAAGGAAGTTAACTAACTCCAGTACACCAAGTTTTTTTACAGCTTTTTAGGTAAAATTCAACAAACTAGTTGTTTTCCATGCTGTCTACACAAAGCTTGTTATTGACGTTTACTGTGCATGTCACAGTCATTTTCTTAGGATTGCTTGTGTTTTCTGTAGAGATGTGTAAAAACTTGGTACAGCTGTTATGCCTGGTGTGTGCCATACTGCTTGGTCAAAAAGCAGTTTTCCAGACTCTTAACTGAATGGTTTTGATTTAGAACTATGTATTTTGAGGGTTTGGACAAGGTTTTCCTAGATGATGTTACCATCGAACTCTCAAACTTCTTTTGACTTTTGTAGTTTCCCTGTGTCATGTTGACTTGATGTTGTTGCACTTGAATGGTTCTGTACCACATCTGGCATTCTATGTTTTTTTATCCAGTTCTGTTTGACTTCCCATATCAAAAGCAGAATGAAAGAGCCCTAAGGGAGCAATTGTGCAATTAGTTGTATAATCTAAAACTGCTTTGAGACTAATACAGGCAGTGATGAGTGCAGTTGCTCCGAAGTGACACCAGGCTGTAATGACTCCTAAGATTCACTTCATAACTGAAATCTTCTGAGTGTGGAGTGCTCCGGTTCCTTCTGTCAGTTTTGGTCAAAAAGCTGCTCATGTAGTTAACTATCCCAGCCCTTGTTTCCCCTTATGTCACTGAGAAGGACAAGGCAGATGTCCACCTTTGAGTGAAGACAATCAGGATGCAGAAGTCCTTCTCAGACAATTAAATCTATTTTTATTGTATAGAAGATATTTCATGTGCCTTTGTTCATATCAAGGGATGGTTGTTAGGTGACTTATTCATAAGCAAGGATGGTGGGCAAGCTCAGAACTAAATCATTTTACCTTCAATAATGACTGATATAATGACTTTAAACTGCTGTTTTGCCTAAGTGGGAGGTCATAACAGGCAGCAAATACCAATTTCTGTTGTTGGTAGTGAGAGTGAGTTTATATACCCAAAGCTGACTGGTTTTGTCTTCAGGTATGTGTCAGGTAGGTGTTGTGCCTATTTTCTATTCTTCTCCCTACCACCTCAGAATAAGAGAATAATTAAACTGGGAAAGAAGTTTTGAGGTCATCTGCTCCAACACCCAGCTCAAAGCTACTTCTGAAGTGGCACAATTTTCCAACTCTGCTTGTTCAATGGCATGATGGCTGTGCACACCTGAGCTGGTTCAAAAGAAAATTACTTCAGCTGAAGAAACTAGCTGTCATGCACCTGCCATTGTTTAGAGTGTTCACATCTAAGTATACAGACCCTTTGTTTCCTGAGATTACTGGCATTAAAAGCTGTAAGACAGACATACCCCAAAGTCTTTGGTGTCATCATGTTATAGAATGGATTTTTCCAGAGTCTAAAGCCTCATTAAGATGTTCCATGCTGGCTGAACATATTACTGTGACTGCAGAGTTTTTTTGTGTTTTTTGTTTTGTTTTTGTTTTCCTGCCAAATTGGGATGTCATAACAATTTTTGAGTTGGTTTCTGACCTGTCATGGTTTACAGGGCAGCTGTAATGGTAAACAAAATATATGGAATTTATTTGTGAGGCAGGGGACATCTTGAGGCACAAATCCCAGGAGCTGATGCAGGTTAATCAATTCTTGAGTGATATTGATATTTGCAGCTCATCAAACCAGCAGAAATGTTAAAGACAAATTCATAGGACATTATTTAACCACCCTCTTCAGTGTTTCTTGAACAGTTTGCTTCATTCTTTCTCCCTGCCACTATGACTTAGTACACAGTTGAGAAAAGTGGGTGATCCTTTACACCACTCTTTATTTTCTTGTAAGAATTAGAAACTGGGAAAAGTAGTTAATGTAGCCACTAAGCTCTTTAAAACTTATGGAAGCATTTTGTTCATACATTACTTTGCTCAGTTAAATGCCTTATTGTTTATCTATATTTTGACTTTCGGTTGACAAGATAATATTTTCACTAATTCATTAAAAGACAGGATCAGGTAGTTTAGGATGAATGTTTCATATTTTTAAATAGCTACATTTCAGCAGGGAAAACATAAAGAGCTCAGATGTGCTTGGTAGAGGCAGTTCTGTGTCAGATGGAAGCAGCAGGAGACCAAACAGGAGAGAGCAGCAAGTCTGACAGTTCCTTAGGCAAGCTGTTCATCTGACCAAGGGAGTGGGCAACATGCCACTTTTCAGTGTTATAATCAAGACTGAAAAGCTTCTACATCTGCCTATAGAATTTTCTCCTTGACTGTGTGCAGTACAGTAGGCAGGAGCATCTCATAATCTCATCACCTGAACTCCGGGGACCTGTGTTAAGTTCCACAGCTTGATATATCTTCTGTTTCTCATCTGTAGCTGGGTCTGTAATAGTTCAAAGATGTTGAAATTCCTGTGTCCTGCCCCCTCCCCTGAGTGCATATATTCTGCCTCTTGGACAATCCTAAATGAGCACCAGAAGATATGCTGCAGATGGTATTTTCACTGCTGCTCTGCCAGAAGGCAGAGGAGCTGACTGACAGAGACAGCTAAGCACTCATTACTGCCCCACAGGAAAGGAATTGTCTTTGATCCATCTTTACAATCTTATAAGATTCTGTGACTGATTGCTTCACACCCAGTGTTTTTCCAAGTCCTTTCTAGAGAGTGTGTGATTTAATAACAGCAGTCTCTATCATGAAAAATTGCTTGGTTGAATTCTGTTCATAGGATTCTTTACTACAGCCCCACACCAGTTCTCTATGAAGCTTTGATTGAAGGCTCTAAAACTTAGCTCAAATGGAGTCCTCAAATTTTAATTAAGAACAAGCACTTCCCAGGTGAACCCAGGAAGAAGAGAGACTAAATTCAGACTACACTGTGGGCTGCCACAGGGGTTGGCTGGAGCGCTGAGTTCCCTCAGTGATTTGGTTATCAGGTTTACAGCATGCACATATTGGTGCTGCAACGTTATCAGTTCTCCTGAGCAAGATGGGGCAAGTCCCATGCCAAGCATCACTGACTGAGTCATGTTTAGAGTGTGAGGGGCTTTCCCTGCTACTGCAGATTTCTCCCATGGAGAGCTGTTTAGAGCAGTCCAAAGGGGACAAGGGAGTGTAGTTCAGATCTGAGTGCTGCAGAGTATCAGAGCTCCCTTGCTCAAGCCCACTGCCTAATGTTTGACAAACATAGGTGCATTCCCTGGGTACCAGTATTTTAGGGTATATAATAATGGACTGAAACTGGCATTGAATAGCTGCCTTGAGTAGCTGAAAGCTGAGAAACTCTGTTTCCAAATGCATGTTGTAATTTAAAAAGTACTTGTGTGATTCTGAACACATTTGGATTGGTTTTGGTCATTTCCCTGGGATTAGTCATCACTTAAAATCATGCCCCTCCTTACGTAACTTCTGAGTAGGACAGAGAGGTCCAATTGCAGAAGCCTGAGGAAGAGCTGGAGCAGAACTTAACTCATGGGATTTGCAGGGCTGTCTCTGACAGAGAGGTCTTTCCACCCCACCTAGAAAGAAAATATGGAAATACAGGAGAAGAAATACAGGTGATCTCACCCCTGATAAGTAACAGCTGTGTTAATTAACCAATTCAGCGTTGTCCCTGATGAGTAACAGCTATATCCAATAAGGATGAGTGAGATAAAAGAGGGGGTGAGGTGGTAAGGGGAGGCTCATCACAGAGGAGGAACCTCGAGGAGTATGAAGCAGAGAATTGTGAAATAGGATTCTGGGGAGAGAGAATCACTGCTGTGAGGTCAGCCTTGGAATCTCCAGCCATAGTCTATTTAGGTAAAAGCCTGCATTCAGAGTCTGCAAACCAATACCTGCAGTCATAGTTTAGCAGGCAATAACCAGCAGTCAGAGGCTGCAAGGGAAACCTGCAGCAGGCTCTTGCTGCAGCCAGGGTCAGTGAATAGTTGGAGTTAAGATGACTAAGCTGTGAAGAGGAATAAACCAGGGCCCTTTTTATGCTTGTTTAACAAGAAATCTGTGCTCTCAGCTCATTTTTATGGTCTAGTAAGAGGGCTTCTGCCACATGGGAACTCTGTCATTCCTGGGTGAAACCTTTCTCAAATGGCTAAAAGAACAAAGCAGTTGCGGTCAAGTTCTCTAACTTGGTAATTGCTGTTGTGTCTGTTTCATAATTTGTCCGTTTCCCAGTATTATGGTCCTTCTATAGAAAGAGATGACAGAGCCACCAGGGTATCCAGAGGCACTGCTGCGGTGCCTGCACAAAGAGCAAGCTACCTTTGAATCACATGCCAGCCTTTGCCTTTGATATGCATAATTTTATATATATATGTATGTCTGGGAGCATTTATTTGTATTTGCAGCCCCTTCCTTTCTTATCTCAGAGGTGGGACAGTAACATCTGTATTTTTTAGGAATCTAAAATATATGTAATGGTATAAAGAAAGCAGGCTTGGTGCTGTTCTAAACCTCTGTGTTCCTTAACAGAAAGTTCTTTATTTTTAACCTTCCTGAGATGGAAATTCTCAGTGGGGTAGCTAGAATAACAAACAAATGCGATCTGAGTGTGTAAGCAGAGCAGAATTCAAGAAAAAGCTTTATTTCCTACTTCCTCCTCACAGACCTAAATATAAGATTTAAAACACTTAAGTGCTATTTTTTGTAACAGTTGGAGAACACCATGTTTCATGGTAGAGTTCCATATTTCTTGGGGGTTGTTACAATGGAATTTTTTTCTCATATTTGTGACAAGCCAAAACATTTATTACATCTCAGCAAAAGGCTGGGTTGTTTTATTTTGTTATTTTCCTTACAGACTCTCTGCACGGGGAAACATGGGGACATGGGTGTATCTTAACCATTTTGAAAGTGAGAAGTCTTATGTTTATCCCAGATGTTGTGCACATGAGCCTTGTGATGTGAATTCCTAAACAAACCAGCACAAAACAGAGAAATGGAAGAAAGGGTGGGAAGTGCTGCTGAAACTTATAAGGAAAACCAAGCAAACGCAGATATATGTGTTAAGCCAAAGGTTTAATATATTTTATTATTGCTATAGTTCTAGAAATGGAAGGATAACTTTATACTTCTCTCATTTTTTTTTCCTGGTAATGATGAGCATGCACATAAAATCGGACAGAGAAATAATATGTAAGTTTCTACTTAGTTGGCATCAGAATTGTTATTCTTGAGGCCAGTAACTTATTTAGTGAATTGGAATGTCAGCAACAAGCAGTTGTTCTGTAAGGCAAATAACAAGTTGTTGTTCACACTTGTGCCTCATTTTCCCTTCTCTTGTGGTATCAGGGGGTGTGTGTGTTTAGAAAATAGATAAAGCAGGTGGAGTACTCCAAAGAAGTCTGGCTAACGTATTTCTAGTGTGATAGCTTTAAAGGAAATTGTGAGGTCTACTACCAAGTTACTGTGGTATAGATATGCTTGCCTGAGCTTGCAGTGGGAAGTGAGTGTTTATCACTGTGAAAAGTTTCCATTCATCTTCACAATCACTTCTCTGGCATATTCAAGGCATCCTATTGTAACCACCTGACCTGTCAGGAAAAGAATGCCATAGATCTAAAGGTTGCAGTGTTTTGAAGAAAGATCCAAGTTGGGTCCTGTGTTGTTTGGCCTTTCTGGATTAAAAATAGTTTATGGCCGACTTGACTCGGCAGCATTTTTTCTCCAGTGAGGTCAGTGCATACTGAATGGTTGGGTTGCTAGGAGGGGTCTGTGTGAAAAGTGTTTGATGGGAAAATGTGTAGAAATAGACCTGTCTGGAATTCGTGGCTGTATGTAGACAGTGTGAAAGGAAGGTGTTACATAGGGGCAGCAGGTGTTACACTCAAAATCATATTTAAGGCCAAAGAAGAAGCACACCTTATATGTTATATACCAAGAATTTTTTGTTTCTTGCTACCATAGCTTAAATGTGAAATTTTAATAATTATTTATACAGATCTGATTGTTTCAAAAAAAAAAATAAATAACGTGACTGAAAATTTTCTACACACTGCTGAGTTTCTAGTCCTATCACTGCTTGCCTTTCTGTGGCTCCCGTGGGTCTGAAGGACAGCAGTTTAATTCTGGAGTGTATGGGGCCACTTATAGCAAGTTGTTAACATGTGGAGTGCTTCATTAGGACAAATCTGACATTGCTGTGGATGGTTTCTTCTTCCTTGTGCCAGGATTCATGTGGAGTCATTTTTTGTTTGCTAACAACGTTTCACACTCTTGATCTTTCTTCACTGGTCTGTGACTCTGTTGTATGCAAATTTTCTATCTGTGTCATGACATACATGCATGTTAGAATCCACTTTGTCCTCTGTGTTACCCCTGAAACCAGTTTTGTGCAGCTCCAGGTCTGCATTTCTTTAGCCAAATAGGGTGAGTCATTTTAGCTGTGGAGTCTCCAGTGCCAAGGCTGTGCTCCAGGTCACCTGCCTGTACTCCGTGCTGCACCCTGTGTCCCCACTCCCGGTCACACAGGTGGTTTAGGAAAGGCTACCTGAAGGTGCCATGAGCTCTCTTGGGTAAGGGTTTGTGAGGGTTGTTTTAGAGATCAATTAGGTCCCTTGCTTCGGTGGATGAGGTTCCTGTTGGAGTGCTGGGAAACATTTCACGGAATAACAGAACCAATCAGGTTGGAAAAGACCTCTGAGATCACCGAGTCCAACCCACGACTGAACAGCACCATGTCAACCACACCAGGGCACTGAGTGCCACAGGAGTGCCACCTCCAAAGTCGGAGACTCCACCGCCTCCCCGGCAGCCCATTCTAACGGATGGTTAGGAGGAGTTAATGGCTAAGGAGAGCTGTGTTTTCTGGGATGATTTCGGGCGGGATGCTCGCTCCCTGTCCCCGGGGGCGGCGGGTGTCCCGTGACGAGCACCGCGGGGCCGCAGGGCGCTGCCTCTCCCGCTGCTGCCGCCAGAGGGCGCCGCGGGCGCCGAGCGCCTCCCCCTGCTGCCGGCGCTGGCGGCCGGTCCTGCCGGGAGGAGGGAAGGGGAAGGCGGCGGCAGCGGCAGCAGGAGGAGGAGGAGGAGGCGGGCAGGCAGGCGGCGACCGCGGCACCGCCACCAGCCGGAGGCCGCTCGCCCGCGCTCCTGCTGCAGAGGCGGGCAGCCGGGCGCACCGTGCCCCTCGCCTCCGCCCCGCGCCGTGCGGCTCGGCGGCCCCCGCCAAGATGTCTCGGGAGCCCGGCTGCGGCCGCTGGCTCCTCTTCGCTGCCTGCGCCCACCTCGTCTTCCTTCTCCCGCCGCTCCGCGCTCGGGGTGAGTGGCGGGGGCCGGGCCGGGACGCCATGGCGAGGTGAAGGGAGGAGACCCGGGACGCTCGGCCCCTCCGAGGAGGGGATGGCAGGGAGGAGGGCACGGAGAGCTCGGAGTGGCGCCGGAGCCACCGCCGCTTCCTGCCCGCTCTGTCCCGCCCCGCGCCGGGAAGCGGGCGGGGGAGCCGAGGTGCCCCTGTTGCCGAAGTTTGTTGGCGATCCGGGCTGGAGCGCGGCCGGGCGGCGCGGGGTCCCGGCTGCGGAGGCAGCGCCTCCCGACCCCGGGGCCGGGACGTGCGGGCAGGGACAGCCCGCGCCGGGGAGAGCGGCGCCGGGGTCGGGAACAGCCGGGTGGAACAGCCCAGCCCAGCGCGGAGCACTCGTGCTCGTGTCGGGGCAGCGCCGCACTGACGGGGTGTTCTGCTCGGGGCGGGCGGAAAGGTGAAACCGCCCGCCTAAAATGCCAGCCGAGAGGAAAGAAATAAATTACTGTGTTCTAGAGATGTTTTTCATGTGTCTAGTCAGGTGGGAGAAGATGAAAGGAGAAGAATTAGTAGTGTGTCAGCAATTGGGTTGCTAGAGGCTCCTGGAGTTGGGAGCTGTTGGCGTGAGTGCAAGAGACAGAAGTAAATGTTTACATGTGTTCTGTTTCTCATTATTTCTATTCCTGAATATTTCCATCTCTTGTCAGTTTGCTGTGAGCTTTTGGATTTGATTCTCTTTCACTGCTGATGGCTAGTGCATGAAAGTCATGCAGGGGACTAATGAATCACGTTTACAGTAAAGTAAAATTGTGGTTTTTTGGTTTTTCTTCTGCTAAACGCTTTTCCTTTCACTGACACAGCTTGGTTTTTGAAGGAGTCCTAATAGTCTACAGCTCTTCCTAAAGCTGCATTTCATTCTTTCTGGGATGAGTAGTTTTGCTCCAGTAAGGTACTATAGCACTTGTAATCACAAACAGATTGGAAACACAGAGAATAGCAGATTCCATTTCCCCCGTATCTGTATTTATTGTACATGCATGCATACCCACATACATGCAGGTAGAAGGCAGAAATGGAAACACTTGTGTTCTTGTTTAGTAGGTCTTGATTAACGCTTGTATCAAATTTATTCACCAGAAGCTTCCTGCAGTATTGTGGTTTTCTTTTGGTTTTTTTAATACCTGTTTACGTTAGAGTCCGTCCTTTCCCAAATAACCCGTGCTTTTGAGATGGCCTGGGTATTAAGTTTGTTCTTTGAAAACAGAAATAATTTGGATTGCCTTCCACAGAAGCAAATGTCTTGTCTGTCAGTAGTTAGGTAATTTCATAAATTCCAGCTTGCAAGTGGCAGCTTACAGAATGGGAAAATGTATTTAGATGATTTTGTATGGTGTAACTTCTAGGCAATCAGAAGGGATCATGATGATGCTTTTTCTTCTCCTGTTTCTCTTTGCTTGCCTTTACAAAGATAATGTTGTACACAGCACTCATCCAGTGGTTCAAAGTGGTGATTTCAGCTGCCTTCTTCCCATGTGTGCTATTTGTGTAAAGAAATATAAGTAGTTGCTTTTATTTTATGAAAAGCATCAGATGCTGTAAATTTGCTCGCATCAGCCTCTCCTCTTCCTCCTCCCCCTGCTCTCTCCCCATTTTGTGTTGATGAATCTGTAATACATTCTTATCTGGCTAGACCAGAGTCTGATGCTGATAGGGTGGCAACAGTGAAGGAATATTATAAAAGCTTGCATAAAAATACACAAAACTAATTTTTAGTGCTCACAGGCTGTCTCAACAGAAGCTCCCATCTCTTTTACTGACAGCATCAGTGCCGATTTTCTCTGGAATCATGTCAATCCATAGAATCTTATGTCCTTTGAAAACTTGTAAGGGGGAAGAAACCTGACCAGAACAGAAATAGGCCTTTCATTAAATTATTATTAGAAGTATAAAGAAATTCTATTTTAAATGTTTTCTCTACAACATAATCACTGGCTGTCATTATCTGAAGTGGTTATTATCAATCACAGTTTTGCCATACATTAAGTCATAGAATTGTTACTGTTTTGTAGCTTGTTTGAATTGACCCACAGCTCAGTGAGGTGGCTGAAATGACTTTGGGGCCAGTCAACCTTGAATCAGACTGTAAAAGAGTATAATAGAAGTGTTGCTTTTCTGTCTCAGGTGGATTAGCCTGTGAAAACAAAGAGTTAACTCCTCAGTTTTTAATGTCGTTTGCACTTCGGGCACTTAAACGTTTGGAAGTTGTTTATGCATGAAAGAGTATTACCCAAGCAAGGATTGCTTCTATGTATAGAATGTGATATTACATAGTTGTATATGTTTATACAGTTTATTGTATTATAATGCTGCAGTGATTACATGCATTTTTCTATCCTGCACATACTCCTGTAGTTCGGTTGCTGAACAATGGAAATAATTACTGAGTGTTATAAGCAAGTCTATTTACTTATCAAAAATTTAATGGAAATAGTAGAACACTTGACAAAAATAAATAGGAATTGAATTGAATAGGAATTCTCATATTACATGTCCAGGTTTTGAATGGATCCAAAAATGTTGTCTAGCTTTTCCAGTGGGTTTTAGTCATACCCGTAAAAGACGTAAAGATAAGATTGATGATAATATAGAACTTTAAAGTCTTTCTAAAATTTCTTTCCTTTTCTTATCCTCAGTTCTTGGCCATTTAGCAAAAGGAGGGGAGGGCTAGCGATTGACACATTCTGCATCTGTCTGCTTGTGCCAGATGACATGATGTTAATGCCCAATGTGCAGTAACAACCTTCAGAGTACACAATGCATTAAATAATGAAGTGACAAATACAAGATTACGGGTTGCATTTAAGATGGTGCCTTGCTGGGATTTTTTCTGCTTTGGGTGGTTTTGTTTGTGAGAAATGGTACAGTTAATCACCCTGGTCTTTTGGTTACTGTGCTACCTACAGGGCTTGAACTTTTACCAGCTAGTAAGTTTCTTCTTGCAATGTATTTTCTCTGTGCTCTATGGCAAGTCAATGGTCCAGCTGATGTATGGTTACACTGTATTCAAAGACAGAAAAGGACTGGAGGAAATTCTGGATTTAGCAAAGGTACTTCTAGCTGCAGACATTGATATGTGTTTTAGAGAGTCGTACTGAAAGAAATCCGTTTCAGTTGTCTGAATTAATAATGATGCTCGGGCACAAAAAGTTACTGTTTTGTTCAAGTAGCGTCTGATAGCTCCTAGACATAGGTCATCCTTCTTTGTGCACGTATGTCTTGCACACAACAAAAAGATATCCCTCACACAGAGAATTTACAGTTTCTGCCTGTGTTGTAGAAGGGACCTCATCATGAGCTGCACCTGGAGTTAGGATTTTTCTATCAGTGGTCCACTCCTGGGAGCATCTTTTTCAGAAACCTCTTGAAGTGAATTGCATGTGAATGAATTAATCTTGGAGTGGTCCATTTGTGCCAAGGCACTGTATTTTCTACCTGCCCTGTGGTCCCTTTGTTGATACATTGTAGGCCAGCTAAATTTACCATGTTCTTTTCCTGCTGCCCTTTTCACAGTAAATCCTTAGAAGAGGATATTTATTTCCATGCTGAGAAATCAGGTTGCTTACCCAGAACAGTATTGGCCACAGCTGACTTCTGAAGACTGCTTTATCAAATTAGATGGGCATAACAGATTTGTTGATCAGGTACAAGAGTGTTGCTAAGATAAAATCATACAGTCTCTGTGTGTGAAAAACTTCATTACTGCTGGATGAGACTTTTTTGGTCATGTCTTCAGGGGTCTGTTGGTCTGTTTTGTGAATGGTTCTTCAGGAGTTTAAAAATAGTCTGAACAGTTCTTGTCTTATTAAAATGTATGAGCTGGAAAAAGTCTTCCTGATATACTTAATGTAAAAGATACCAAGTCATTTTAATGTGTTTAATTGTTGGAAGAGGAGAGAAAGCTGCCTTTCTGAAATCACAGGGAATAAGGGTAATGGTATAGCGAGAGACTTTAGCATTCATTGCATGTACTGGTTTGTTGAATAAATTAACTGTGTAAGTGTTGAAATTGCACTGTGCGACAGGGTCAGAGCTGGTTGATTTTCAAGGTTCATCTCCTACAGTAACGATCCATCCCCACATGCAGGAAGGCAGGCAAAGTTGGCAGGAGGTCCACATGCAGAAACAGGAGCTTCTGGCAAAGCTGAAACATAAAAAAGGAAGCACACAAGAGATGGAAATACAGTCAGGTCACCCCAAGAGTAACGTGGAGACACTGTCTGAGAGTGCAGGTATGCCACTAGGAAACCAGGCCACCTGGAGTGGCCCACCTGGAGTTGAATCTGATGAGGGATTCAACTTGTGAAAGGTAAGAAAAACGGCTTCTGCAAGTGTATCAGCCAAAGGGAGACTAGGAAAAATAATAATATGCTTTCTTATGGATGGAAGACAGGGTTAAAAGAAGGACATGAAAGAGGGCAAGGAAATTGGAACCTTCTTTGCCTCGATCGATTTTACTAAGACTCACCTTCAGAAGTCCCAGGCCCCTGAAACTCAGGAGAAAGTTTGGAGCAGAGAGTTGATCTCACTGGAAGAGGACTGGTTTAGGGAACATTTAAACAAACTGGACATACAGAAGTCCACAGGACCTGATGGCAAGCCCATACAAGCACTGGTGGAGTTTCACAGTGTCAGTGCAAGACTTGATAATCTTTGAAAGGTGATGGTGGCTGGGGGAGATTCCTCAAGACTAGAAGAATATCACCCTGGTCTTCAAGGAGGGCAAAGATAAGTTGGCTATTGGTACCTCAGTCCCTGGGAAGGTGGTAGAGCAAATAATCCTCAGTATCACTGCCAAACAAGGAAGGAGAAGACAAGCCTATGAAGGACAAGAGGGTGACTGGGAGAAGTCACCATGTTTTTATGAGTGGGCAGTCATGCTTAACCAACCCAAAAGACTTCTGTGATGACAGACTGCCTTCATGAATATGGGGAAAACAGTTGAAGATGAAGTTGTTCATCTCAACTTCAGCAAGGCGTTTGAGTTCAGTCCTGTCTCCTATAACGTCATAACAAACTGATGGAAGTATGGCTATGTCTGTGGACAGCGAGGTGGATAGAAAGCTGTCTGACTTGGTGGGCTTGTGGGCTTTGAGTGGCATGGTGGCTCCAGTGTTTAACCTTTCATTAATGACAGTGGGATGTGCACCCTCAGGGAATTTGCAGAGGATACGAAATGTGCAGGAAGAGTTGATGCACCAGCTGGTTGTTGCCATTCAGAGGGAGTTCAGCAGGCTGGAGAAGCAGGCAGGCAGGAAACTTGGGAAACAGAGTTCAATGAAGGGAAAAATACAAAGTCTGGCCCCTGACAGGGAGGCACCCCATGCAGCATTGCACACAGGGAAACATTGGCTGGGAAACAGCTTTGCAGAGAAGGACTTGGGAGTCCTGGTGTGCAGCAAACTGATCGTGGATCAGCAGTGTGCCATTGTGGCAAAGATGGCCAGCACCCCCTGAGCTGCAGGGGGAAGAGTGTTGGCAGCAGGGCAAGGGAGGTGACCCTTCCTGTCTGCTCAGCTCTGTGTGACACACCTGGGGTGCTGTATCCAAATTAGGACTCTCCAGTACAGGAGAGACATGGACATACTGGAGTGAGTCCAGTATAGGACCACAAACATTATTCATAGATTGGAACCCCTGACAGACAAGGACAGGCTAAGGGAGCTGGGGCTGTTTAGCCTGGAGAAAAGAAAGTTCAGGGACCTCCAACATGTAAATATCTGGTGGGATGCAATAAAGAAGACAGAGACTGACTCTGGTACTTAACAGGACATGAATCAACTTATACAAACTGAAATACAGGAAATTCTGTTTGAACATAATTACTTCTTTCTTTGGTTTTTGTTTCTTTTGTTGTTTGGGTCTTTTTTAATTTAAGAATGGACACTGGAAGAGGTTGCTCAGAGAGTTTATGGAGTCTGTTGCAGGAAATAACCAAAACCTAACTAGACAAGGTCCTGAGGATCCAGTTCTGGGGGGTTGAACTAAATGACCATTAGGGATCCTTTCCAACCTCAGCAAATATGTGGTTCTGTAATACCAGGATGAGTAGGTTGTTTAATTGATTCCTTGAAGAGCCTTTTTCTGTGCTCTCAAAGACGTAGTGTGAAATGGGTGATCTGATTTTTGTTTGGTTTGTTTCAAGGATCATGTGTGTTAATATTTTATAAAGCTTAGGAGCAGTGTGGCATGGGTTATTGAATGCTCTGTGGTGACAGAGGCAGCATCTCCTGTCAGTCAGAGTTGTCTTAGGTTTCATGTGTCATTCCTCAGGTGCATACTAAAAACTGAAAATTAGGCTTGTAAATAAAGCTGAATTTATGAGATGACACTTCTTCAGGTTAGTACTACGTAATTAATACATTTTCTGGAATAAGGATGTTCTGTGTTGATCTTGTGATTAGGATTGTGTCAAGAAGAAGGTGTGGATCTGGTTTGTGTAGGGGAAGCTATTCCTTGTCTGGATCTGTAAATACTGTTATACTGGGAGAAGAGGAGGAAAATGACCTTGAGATTTGCTCAGTTGGTTAGAACCTGGTACTCATAACATGGATTCAGTCCCTGTACTGGCCACTCATTTAAGAGTTGTGGGTCCCTTCCAACTCAGAATATTCTGTGATTCTGATTTATGGCCACCATGAGTCTGCTGCGTTAGAATGATTTTTGGGATGTCTGGATCTAGATGTGTAATTTAAGATACAGGTTAATCAGGACCTGAGATGTCACTGTGAACCTCAGCTCCTGGACACTTGATGAAATTTGATCTCCAGCTGAAAGAGCATAAGGATGTAGGTGTTCAGACATGAGGCGCCCTAGACTTAGGACAATCTTGTCTTGATGTCCTATATTGTAGGTTTCTAATGCATCAAAGGAATGATAATAGTTAACAACTCATTCTGAAGTAAATTTCAAGCAATAAATAATTTAAATTTGTAGTGAGATAATCCACTTGAATTTGTTTTCTGCCCCAGTTTTTAAGAAAACTATCAATTTGACCGTGATGAATAGTATCTTGAATTCCTTCCAAATTGTAACAATTTGCTTGCATTTGCATCTCTTTAGTACTTTCAAGTAAAAGGTTTCTTAAGAATCTTAGGAAGGCTTTCTTATGTTAAATGGAACTACTTTTACAAATGAGCTGGCTGAGACAAATTGAGTGACTGTATCAACACCAAAAAAGTAACACCAGAACCCGTTTTCTAATACAAACCAGAAGTGTCTGCAAAAGGTGGTGTCACTATAAATAGTTTAAGATAGTGCCACTTCTGTGCAGATTACCTCTGTGGGATCCCTGTTCTTTTTGTAAACATTTATTTGGGTCTCCTACATTTACAAGTTCAACTGTTGTTCAAAGATGACATTCAAAGCCTGTTTATCACTTTTGGTAGAAATTTCTGTCAGTTTCTGACAGTGGTGCCAAGAGAACCTTTGGTAATCCAAACTTTAACCTAAAAACAGTGGACTGCAGGTCTCCTGTGTGGTAGCACATAAGGCTGTTAGCAAGTGAGCTACTGAACTGATTTTTTTTAAGGGATTTATTTGCCTTGAACCAAGAAAAATTGGCTTCATATCAGAGTGATTTTTTTCAGTGATGGTGTAGAATTGTCAGGCAGCAAATGTATAATATCTCTAAGAACAGACTCTCATGTTCACAGAGATTATTACAAATACAGTATCATTTAATGTGAAAAATCTACCTAAATGATGGGGGAGGGTTGGTTTTTTTTTTTTTTTTTGCTGCAGAACTTCATCAATTGTGAAAGTGAGCTCCTGTAATACAAAAAAAGTCTGTTTTTTTCTTTCAGCTTTTGCTCTAAGTGTAGTTTCTGAAGGTGCAGAAGATGAGACTGAACTGCCAGTGCTGCAGGTAATAAATTTTAATTGCTAGAGCAGGAACATTTTACAGACATTATAAAATAAGCTAGAATAAGCCTGAGCAGAAAGCCTAAAATCTGTGGCATTGATTATTTTAATTATTGACTTCAGTAGTACCAAATTTCACATGATGTCTTTCTGTTTTCTGTCATATACGTTCTTAGTGCTCTTGCTTCTGAGAAAAGTTTCTGAGTATACAACCTTTGTTAATTCAAGGGCAGGTTTTCCTTTCTTCTTGGTTTTGTTGAATATGTAATACATTGAGAGGGAAATGTCTGCATCTCTGCCAAATTAACATTATTACATAATACCACTCAAGTCATGGCTCAAGCAAAGCTCGCGTATGAAATTTCAAATTAACCACGTTAGGAGAGCTAATGGTCAGAGTTAGCCCTACCTTTAAATAGCATACTTAGTGTTAGGTGTGTATGCATGCACATCCTTTGACAGACTTCTGACTACCATTTTTACATGAGTGCATATTTGTAACAGATATTTGTGTATGTATAAAAGACATTTAAGGGAGGAAAATAAAAAAGCTGGAATGAATCAATAGTTAGAATCTATAGCTGCCATTTATATCTAGTGATCTGACATCAACTACAGTAGAAGTACAGTCAGAAGTACATATTTCTAAATAATTTTTGGTTTTGATGATGATTGCTATAACTACAGTAATTTTTCTAAGTGAAGAATATCCCTGTTGCAAACTGCTGATCTGCCAGTGTCTTGGAGACTTGGTCATGTCATTCTGTTGTCATTGCTAATAGGTTGCTGTTTATTAAATTCCATTACTGTCTCAATCCAGCTGTTACCCTTCTTATATAGGATATAATTTATGAAGGCTTTCCTACTATTTTAGAGTGTCAAAACCTTCCCTCAGATGAGGTCAGAGGTTCTTCCTAGGACTCTTCAGGCCAAAATATCTTTTTTCTCCCCCTTCTTTTTTTTTTTTTAGAAATAACATTAACAGGAATATAACAGGCAACAGTTGTTTTGTGGTTTAATAAAATTAACTTTAAATATGGTTTATTCTTCACACAGTGTACTACAAAACACATAGTTTTTTGTTTGCATGCAAAATCAATCTTCCTATTTTTTTTTTTTTCTGATACAGGTTAGCTTAGAATGCTAACTTACTGTGCTATATAATGACAGTGTTGTGCATAGGTATCAAAATAAATTAATCTTATAAGAAATCTTTTAAACTTTATTGACCCAGGCAGCAGGAGAAGGGTCATAAGAATGGATGCAGTTGCAGTAATTTTTGTTAAGGTTTTATGCATGGCTACCAGGGAAGTTGGAGCTTATTCATTTCAGAGTAAAAGTCAGAGGAAAGATTGTCTGATGCAAGTAGAGCTAAAAGGATTACATGGACCTGATATTTTTAAAAAAAGGGAGGGGGCTAAGTATTTAAAAACAGAACTTGTCTCGAGGATAGGGGAACTATGTGTGAGCGTATTACCAAGGATATGTGTGGCTTTTCTCTCTGACAGTCATAAAACACTGCAGCCAAGATAAATCCTACAGCATTCTTGTGCAATTAGTAAAGATGAGTTAGATTTTTCATGTGGACAAAGCAAAGCACTGGGGTGCTGTCACCTGTGTGGGATAAATTGTGTACAAATGAAGGCTCTGTTTTCCTGCCTGCAATTTTCTAGGCAGTGCAGACATAGCTGGTGTTTGTGATACCTGAGTAAATTCCAGTGGAGTCATGTTATGTGCAACAACCTTTTGATATTTGTCTTGATATAAATTGCATTTGAGTCTTCCTTTAAGAATTGTGTTCTGATAGAAGCTTGATACTAGATTAAATGAATAGAGTGTGTTGGGGTTTTTTCTACACTGAACAGGTGTGTTTTTATTGTAGAACTCCATATTCTGAACTTAGTGCTCAGGAGATATATAATAAAAAAAAAAGACATTGTTAGTAATAATTTAAATAGCTCTAGTATAAATTGAGTCATGGAAAGGTGTTTTCTCTTTCTTTCTTACTCTTACTGTATTTTCTGAGTAATAGTATGCAAGTATATAGGATATCTCTTGCAATTCTTGGTGATGAATAACATCTTACTTTATTAGTTTTTGAGTTAAAACCTCTGAGTATACATTTATAATATGATGAGTGCTTTGACTCCCAGTGTGTTTCTGTAGAAACATTTGAGGCTTTGTGTACATTCTTAATTGGGTTTTTTTCTTTCTTTCTTCTAGAAGTCTGGAAAAAGTAAAACAATTAGTAAAATAGGCAGAGGTAAGTAGAGTATTGTGCTGTTTCACAAATACTTTGTTGTGTTTTTGGTTTTTTTTTTTCTTGGTTCATGTAGTCTCATCAAACAGAAGATTCTAAATCTGATTGTACTTGAAGTTCTTGTAGTTAAGTTTTTTGTGAACATGTGCACTTGCACTGTGAAAAGGATGAATTGCTTTTTGCAGTGCACTTACAGTTTACAATAAAATTTTATGGTACTTAGTAGATGTTCTTGTAACAATTTAAGATGAAACTGAATTTTACCATTCTGCTAGGCTCTAATTGTAATAGCTAGTGTTATTATAAATGGCTTGTAACAAATTATAATAACTTTGTAATATCTAGAAGCAAGTATTTAAGAAGCATGTCAAACATTAATAGGTAAAATAGTGGTAGAGCAACTTTTTACTGCTGGACACATGATAAATAATGAGAATAAAAATTCTGCAAGGTTCTGCCTTCTCTGAAGACAAGTCTGATGTCCTTCTGGCAAAAAGTTAACAGACCTGACTTGAATTCTATGCACTGTAACTGAGGACTTCTCACTCTGCTAAACCCTCAGGCCTTGGCTCTGCTTGTTCTAAAAGGACCCAGCTTAATTATGTCTGTCTTCTGGCATTTCCTCATGTAATATTTCTCTATGCTGTGAGGGTATGAGGAGCACTGGACAAAGTGAAGGTTTTGTGGTGTCCTAAGTACTCTTTCCTTTTACTACTTTTAAAAAATATACTGGACTTGATGGACTGCTGGTCTGATGCAATACATCTTTTTTTGTCTCTCCCTAATAAAGTTATTTTGGTTTGAGGAGGGTTTTTTTTAGGTCTTTTAACCCATTTCTATAGGTAAAATGTAAGGGCTGGAGACAGAATGTGGTTCTTAGTTCATCTGGTATTTCATTCTTCTCTTTTGAACTGTTATATACAGATCAGTAGCACTTTTGGATATGAATCTTTCAAAAGACTGGTCTTTCTCTTGCTTCACTGGGTGTTTCTCAGCTTGAGAAACAATTGAGGTGTTCAATATTGTAACTATTTTCTGTTGACATTTTCATACACTGAGTATGTCTTTTATTAACTACTTTAAACTACCTATAGCAAAGGAAACTATTTCCATTTGATTTTATCATCAAAGTAGATCTTATATCACTCCTAGAAAGTATGCTATTGTGGAACATCACAGGTGGTGTTAAATGTACCATAAGTGAAACTAAGTGTAATTCAGATGCTTCCACATCTGTAAATATACTGGTACTAAAACAGCAATTACATAAAAACAAGGTAGTGTTTGTTTTTTGTCTCTGTGGGTGTTTTTGGTGTTGTGCATGTAGATTTAGCCCTTTGACTCTCATTAGCATCAACAAAGTGTAGTTTCAGTTTTCACACTAATTTTAATTTTTGTGCAGGAAATCTTGCAAGGTAGCAATCAGTTGCTATTCAGTTGTTTTTATTATGCATGGGATTTTACAGCAGATTATTTGGTGGTTCAGAGTATGAACACTGTTGATTCCTGCACTGTGTGGGGAAAAATGTGAAATGAATACTGATATCTAAACCAATGCTTATTCCGTCTCCCTGATACATCACCAGAAATCTCACAGTTTGACAATGTCTTGATAAATAAGCTAATAAATTGAGGGCAAATAGTATTGAGGGAAAAGCAGAAAAACATCTAACTGCAGCTTTGAGCTGTCATAGGTCTAAATTAACAAATAACCATTCATATGAACAAAGCAATGCAATCGATCCTCAGGTGTTGGACATAGCAATCTTCTCATAACCATAGTGCAGATATTTGTGGTTAATGCCCTTTCTGTTCACAATGTTCTCCTTGTCAGCTCAGTTTTACTCTTCCTTGTGATTGCTTCTTTCCGTCTTTGGACTTTCCTTCTTTCCTTCTTCCTCCAGTTTTTCTCCACCTTTGTTCCACTGCCCACCACTCATTTTACTCTATTTGCCAAGTTAATTTTTTTTTTTTTTTTGGTGCAAACTTTATTCCTTCTCCACAATTTTGAACATTCTGTACAGATCTCCTGGGCATTTAGTTTCTTTCCTTGCGGTGCTGTCTTAAGTTTTTATAGTCTGAGTTTCCTGGTACACTTTCTACCTAGTATCTGTAAAGTTCAGCCTTTTGTGGCCAAACAAACAGAAGTCACAGTATCATGTGTTATTCCTCCTCATTGATTGATACTTGGTTAATGGTCTTGAGTGGGTTAAACAGCATAGATCAAGCTTGTTGAGAGCTCTAGAAAGGCATGTTCCTTTTATCTTCTCATCCTCTGTTGTTGTCTGCTGTGCTCTGCTTCTGAATGGGATCCTATCTTCCTGTTTTTCTAAAATTTCCAAGTATTGAAGGATTATTCCTATCATCAAGAAAATTTGGCTACCTGCTTCACCATCTACTTGTATTTTATAAGAGGCACTTCTAACATCCATAAATATTTGCAAAGCTACTTCATTATTTTTTCTTTTCAATTTCTCTCAGTCTTCTCTCCTGTTTAAAGTTTTTAGTTGTGATGCCTGTAAACACTGTGAAGATGTGTGAGGTATTGAGGCTGTCCTATTAGATAAGAGTATCAACTCAGTGGTGTTGTGTGTGCCTCAAACCATCGTCCACCTGATGTTTGTTTCTGGGTGGGGTTTTAAACTCTTTGTTTGGGAAGCAGCTTTTCTGTTTCATGTTCATGCATTTCCTGGTGAAGGGAGATGCTGGTCTGTGACAAACACCTTTTAACTCTGGTGACAAGGAGTGCTGGTGTATTGGAGAAAAAGCAACCTCATGAATGTGGCTACAGTTAACTGCTGCACATCTTCCAGTCATGCCATGCCCTTTTAAAATGAATCTTGAAAAGGGCTGGTTTGAATTTTCGTGTGCATGTCTTAAATAATGCCTTTTTACTATTTCATATAATGTTTGTATAATTAAGGGAATAGCTTACTGTGTAAGAGATTCATACATGCATCTGGGTTCTCACTAGCTTTAGAGCAAATCAGAAAATTATTTTTTCTATTTTTAAATCTTCTTATTTTCTTGTTTACAGAATTAAAAGGAATTGTATTTGTCATCCAGAGTCAAAGTAATTCTTTTCATTCCAAGAGAGCAGAAGATCTCAAAAGAGATATTTTGAAACAGGCTGTAGATCTTGGAAAGGTATGTTGAGATAATATTTAGTGCACCTTATTATATATGCTGTTACTGCATTTTACTAGAAATATTGGGGTTTGTTGTGCCTATTTTCAAATTCATTCTATTTCTTTTGTTAATTGCTTTCTGTGTGCTTATAAGAAAACTATTTCAGTGGTTATTTACTGACTGCTGTGATTTATCACTACTTTTAATTTCAACTATCAATCTTTTTTTGTAACATCTGTTATTGTTTGGATGGCATTGATGCAAAAGTGAGACTTGGAAAAAGGCAGTTTTCCAATATGATTGTAGAGTGTTTACAAAAAAAGAGCATTCTTTACGAAATGAAAAACATAACAGTTTAATCATTGGTTAGAGTAATTTTAGGTGAGTATTTTAATAGAGCCAGTGAATGTGCTATAATATAGGCTTTGTCAGAATTCCATTGCATAGTTGTGACATTGTGGCAGTAGAATGGAAATGTGTGTGGACACTAAATTCCTAAGGCAGGATCCCCCCCTTTCGTGCAGCAGCAGTCCTCCACACCTCTCTTGCCCCTGTCTCCCTCCGTGATGCAGTGCCTTCCCTGTTCCTTGTTCCTCTGCCACCCCTCTGCAGACTGAGCACTCTGCCCTTGACCTGAGAGCTGCCTATTGTACTTTACATTCTGATGGGAAATTTGATTTGTAAAGCTTAAGCCTACCGAGAGAGGTTTTTAAGATATTTTCATTGAAAATTCAGTGTGCATAAACAATGTTTTATTTTCTTTATCTTTCATAAAATTCAGAAAAATTTAAGAGTGGCATACATCCCCTGACGTGAAATAGCTTGCTGTGAGGTTCTTTGACCCATTTTTCATTTCTGTGTTCTTTGTTGTAAAGGAAAAAAATCTGATGTAAATTGTCTTATGTACATTAGTCTTGTAGTGCCTAAATCAGATTGCTGGATGTTTTAGGCTTCATTTATCCAAGCTTATCAAACCTGTTGTAATTAAATCCATTCTAAATGCAATTTTTAATCCCTTAATGAAATCAGTCATGTGAACAGCCTTTGTTCTGCAGCGTTCTGCTCTTTCAGCGTCCTCTTCGGGATTGAGACGAGTGTTCAGATACAATGTGTGCAGAGAGGATTATGGTGTCAGTTGTTAAACCCAAGGATTTTAGTTGAGTTCTGTAATTGATGTTGCAGAATATGAGTATGCAAAAAAAGTTTAGTAAGTGGAAGTACAAATGGTTTCAGTGAGGCTGGAATATAAGCGTGTTTTGTGGGAGAGAGGTGAAATCTTTTTGTATTCAGAGTTGTACCTGAAACTGACCTGGCTTTTAAAAACCTTTATTGCCTAATTAAGAAGATAGTTCCCTTTATGGGAATGGTGATGCTTTTCCAGTATTACCTCTTGAACAGCAGTCATGGTGTCTTAAGAGAAGCAGTGTTGGAAATCCCACCAATGGTCTCATATCTGAAATTTGAGAAAAGGAGAAAGCCATCAGTGTATAGGAAAAAAATAAATGGGCATAATCAGCAGGTTCTTGGTGCATCTTGATTGTTTTGGTCAACTCACCATGCCACTGTGAGGCACTACCCATGAATTCTGATTATGGAGATGGGGCAGATCATCTCTGCAATCCTGCATATCAACATTTGAAATTGGCATTTTTCACTGCAAAGAATACATATGAAATTATTAGTTTTTCAGCAAAAAAGTTAAATCCTTGTGCTTTCAAAGACAACTGCTGTATGAAAAGAAAAGACTGAATCATCAGGTTCACTCCTCTGTTGCTACAGGCCCAAGCAATAGATGTTTAGTCCTTAAGGTTTCATTAGTTTTTTTCTGCTAGTTTAAAATGAGAAATGGAATCCAACTGCTAGATTTGTGTTACTTCATTAAACTAGCATATATGTCTCACTTTAAAATGGATTAAGTCACTGACATTAATCTTTGTAAGTGATTTGTCCATTTATTTCCTTTTATGGTGTACTTAAAACATTTTTTTAACATGAAACCAATCTGTAATTTTGGTCACCAGTAGATGTCAGTATTTTGTTCTTGCTTAAAAACATTTCATAGTGATTTATTGAATATTAGCCAAAACTCTTCAGTTAGAATTTAGCAATGGCAAAAATTCATTACAGGTTCTACCAATCTTTTTAATTTTCTGAGATTCCTGAACACTGAACCACTGTAAATTAGACCTTTGTAAGAAGCACCAATGAAGAATCAGGAAGCTGTTGGGAGTGGTAATACTTAGGACTATGCCCTTTATGTTTTGAAAAAAAAGTCAAAATCAGGATTACTTTTTGGCTATTACACTTAAAATGAGAAAACAGGTAAAATAAAGTTTTTGAAAAATTACCAGTTCAGATGCAGTCAGTGCTTTTTAATTGCCTGTGATTGTGACACTCGTTAGAAGACAAAAGTATGTATCTTTCCCTATGAAAACCAGTTTACTGGAGTAGGAGATTTTTTTGCTTTGGCTGCTTGGGGGTTCTTACATTGAACACCTTCGGCCAATTCAAAAAGCTGTAATTTTTCCTGAAAAATATCTAGATTTGATCTAGAGATCAAATGGGGTCCTATGTTTATTAACCAGGAGAGCTATAGCAAATTAGTACTGTTCATTACAGAGTTAAAATAAAAAGCCAAAACACCAAAACAAAGCAGCAAACCAATTAGGTAAGAATATTTTAAAATGGATGCCATGCAGTATTGGAAAATGGAAATGAGTATCACATACTTCCATGTGAGTAATAGGTGATGCAAAGTATGAGTTATGTTTTGTAGAAGTGTTGTAACTCTAATTTGCAGTATTTTTACTACTGGGCTTACTATGTTTTTAGCAATTTGTATATATTGTAATATCACACAGAAATAAAATTTCACACATTTAAAATATCTCTGCATATAAAGGAAAATATTGCTTATTTGTGAGTTTGAGGACTCTTACTGTCATGGTTATTAACATCAGTCTGAATTAAACAGTGCAGTCAAAAGTGTGGAACTCTACATAGGAATTGGATGTATATTATGTTTTATGAGTAAATGCTTGTTTTAATTAATACCATCATTAACCTTTCATAATACCATTTTTAATTCAGTCTCCCAATTTCCAGTTTGACTAATGTGGAAACGAAGTGGCAGATGTTAGGACCATCCTATAGTTTTGTTCCTGTTTATTTGAAACAATTTTTGAAAATCCTGTTTCCTGAAGTGCAGCAGCAACAAGGATGATCAGAAACCCAGCTGGCCTGTACCAGCAGCCTGTGCCTCAGAAGTTCAGTGTCTTTGTTGTCTTACAAGATCATGGCTACACCAGGTTCTGGTTTTCTGCTTCAACACAAATTAACTGTAACTCAGTGTCTTAGCTGCTGGTCTCTGATGCTGAAAAGCCTCTTAGTGCCTATGTTAGTGTTATTTTATTGTGTCATTAGGTTCATGGCCACAATATCTGTTGCCAAAGTGCCAGTGACCACTGGGCACGGCATATGTGCTTTAAAAAACCAGGTTTTTTTAGTTGCCTAGGCTGTACTGATGGCAGCCTTGCACTGCTTTAATAATATGGAAAATTTCTCTGTTAAGGGATTGGAGAGGGTGAAAAAGTAAAATCAATTTGCTTGAATATCAATGTATATATATTAAGCCATCACTATATTCCTATCTGAAATGATCTGTCTCCAAATTGGTCCTGTAGATGTTTTGGGCATCTCTGCGAGATTACTTTCAGGGAATTTGTGGGCAGGTTTTTTTTGTTTGTTTTGGGTGTTTTGTTTTGTTGGGTTTTTTTGTTTTGTTTTGTTTTGTTTTGTTTGTTTTTTTCCCCTAACTTGCCGGTGAGACATTCTGACTGAGTTAATGTTTCTTGAAGTTCTTCCTGCTCTGTTTTTACATTTGCTTCAGATGCTGGAATGAAGCTATCTGAAGTTCTGTTTTCCAAAATAGCCTTCTGTTAGTGTTCAATACTATTTCCTGTGTTCAGGATACAACAAATTTAGAATTCACTGTATTCTGACATCTGTATTTCACCTGAAATTTTCAATGTTTCAATACTATCAGGCTATGATAGAAACAACTCTGAAGATGTTTTTCTTGGACTGTATTCTCCTTATTTCATTCCATGATAGATGTATTCCACAAATGAATGGGCATACATTCCTTTTCTTGACCTACAAAAAGCTCTACAGTTAAAATTTCCCAACAGTTCTGGGAGTAGGTCTGAACTTATTAAAAAGCTCACATGCAAGTTAATAATGTTGTGGTTTTAAGATTTAGTGGAAGAACTTATTTTTCAAGGCAATTGCTTTGTTTTTAAATTGATTTGTATATTTAGATAAGATAGACATAATTTGCTTGAGATTTTGCATTGAATTTGTGGCATTAGTTTTGAAATCTGTAATACACCCATTGCTTCAATTTCCAGTTACTTGCTCAAATTCAGGATTCTAGAATGAAAACCCTGTTTACTTCTCTCCCTCCTGTAATGGCTTCCCATTTCATGGAATGAAATGGGAACTCTCCAGCTGAGACTGATCCAGCAATTCATTTGTTGATCCTGCAGTTCTAACAAGGTTTAACAGATTATATTTAAGTGAAGTGTTGGGTTACATTCTGACCTGCCCCTCCATCTCCATGTCTACAATAGTTTGTCTTTATGGGAAGGTCTTCCACCATATCAAGATTAACCCTATTTTTTAATTAAAACATGTATGTTTTAACTTCAAAAGCTTTAAACTTTTTGATTTCTCAGTATTACTAGATTGATTCCCTTTGGGTTTTTTTGTGTAAAGTAATGGTGTGTCCTTTGTTTCCTTCCTAGCAACAACTTTCTTTTTTTTCTGCAAGGATTTATTCATTCTTGTGTTTGTAACATCATCCACAACTTTAATATTTACATTTATTTTCTGAATCTGTCCATAAAACTACACTTATATTATGTGGGGAGAACTTGCAGTATAAAACCCTAATAAGAGTGTGCATTTAAGTGGTCAGTGTATAATTCTTATTTCTACTTTTTTATCCATGTTAGCACCTGTGTTTGTTTTATGTTGTGTTACTTATTCTGCTTGCATACATTGCCTAGCATCAGTATGCTCTTGGTCGTTTTTCTTTGTTTTTCTTCATAACGCTTCATTCCTTTTAGGATTTGCATTTTAAAGTGTGACTGCTCATTCTGAGGCTTCAATATTTTGGGTGCTCAAGTTTTGAAATGCTTTTAAACTCTGTTCTGTTGAAAGGTGAGGTGTAATTCAAATTAAAACCTTTTGAAAGTGTTCCAGGAAAAGTGTACAAAAGCTACTGCTTAGTTTTGAAAATATATTTCGGAGTTGTCTTAAATCTCTTCAAGGTCAACTTGCAGGGCTTTACACATCTGAGTGACTTTTGTTTTATCTTTGCTTTCTTCCAGCTGCACTCCTAGATTTTAGTTTTAATTGTTTGATCTTTGACTTTCTAATGTGCCCTTACTTCTCATTCTGCAAAAGGTACACATCCTTTTGACAATTGCTAAGCTTTATTATCAGCAGAATTGATGTCTAGCTCATTAGCTGTTGAAATGGTAAAAGTTACCTACACTTAGTGCTGGAAGGTGAACAGGATCGTTTTCCTCTAATGGATGCTCAGCAGATTTGAAGGAATTTGTAGAAGTCAAATAATTCTGCACTAATGAGATCTTTTAAATGTTTTAGTAGTGATGAATGGGCTGCCCTCAGCCCTGCCTATACACATCATATACTATTTTTATATGGCTGCTTTTACCAATCAAATATATGGAACTTCCTTTGCTTTTTTAATGCAGAAAATAGGACCTGTCACCTCACAGAGATGTCTTGTCATGTCAGAGCAAAATATATACAAGAAATTCAGAAGTTTAAAGTGCTTTAGGCTAAGTGTCTCAGCCTCTTCAGCAGCAATCTCTGCATACTTAATAGAAATTGAACAAACTAAGGTGTTTCCTTTCTCAGTAAAGAATAAGAGATTGCTATAAAGCTTCCTCCTCCACTGCTGTTGGCTATATTAAAATTGCTCAGTCATCTTTGAATAGAGTGCTCAAGTATACATGAGGCTAGAATTGCTAAATCATCAGGTTAAAATCATTACTCGGTAAGAGCTGTTTTGCTCTTACAAATTCTCCTGAGCATTTATACTGGTACTTAAAATACATTTACCAAATTTCTTGCCTTGTGGAAGCTTCTTTCTGCTCTGCTGTTCCTTCTCTTCTTCCCTAGTGAAAAAAGGTATGTGAGATTTACTTGGCCAGAGCCTGTTGTGGGGAGGGGACGTGCTCCCCCATGTATCACACTGACTTAGCTTGGGAGGCAGCTTCTCAATCTCACTGTCAGTGAAAGATGCTTCAGGCTTTCCCTGAATATAAAAACCTACTTATACTACTGATCTTGCTGATATTAAAAGAAGCATCTGAACCCCATAAATTTCTTCATTTCATTGCTTGAATCACAGAATCATTAAGGTTGAAAAAGACCTCCAAATCATCAAGTCTTTGACTGAATACTACCACACCCACTAAAAACCATATCAGTGCCACATCTGCTCAGTTTTTTGAATAGTTCCAGGGTTATTGACTCCACCACTGCCCTGGGAAGATTTTTCCAATGCATAATCACTCTTTCAATGAAGAAATCTCTCCCAATATCCAACCTGAAGTGTTTTTAGGCACTAGTTGGGATTGACAAAGATTTTGCTTTTAAGTAAAAACTCACTTTACCCACTAATATTATCAACTACAATGCCAAAATCCTATCTTAAACACATTCTAAACAAAGGTCTTACTCAGACCAGTTGGCAACGTAATTATAGTGGTTCATCTTTATTATTGGCTTTCATGAATAATATCTGTGTGCTGTATACCACATGTCTGTCTTTGTTATGATTGCATTTATTTAGAATTCTTGTAAACTCTGAGCTGAGGAGAAAGTATTCCTTGCTGCTTTTTATTCACTCAAGTGAGGAGCAAACAAATGGCATTTTACTGCAGTATGTTGTTGTCATGCTAGGCTACTGTCTTATTATACACATCTGTGGTAGCATTTATAATAAGCACTCAAAAATTTTCAAGACTTTTCCACATTTTTTTATTTGCCTTGTTACAAAATAAGGTCTAATTTGTTAGTTTCCACACAGTACTTGCTCTTGAGTTGTGAAAGCAAGGTAATGCAGTGAAAGGCCTTTCACTGAACTCTCTGAAATTACATGTAATATGTTATGAAAACTCAGTTCTTTTTAAAAATGATAACTGGGCATCTGAAAGTAGAATGGAAGTAGAAATCCTCTCTAATGGAAAATAGTACATCATACTTTATTACTTTGGGCTTCCTGAGGAGCAAAAGATTATTGGAAACCATGCCTTATTAGAAACACGGGTTTTGTTGTTCTGGGGTTTTTTTGTATCTTATTATGGCCTTTCAGTACTTAACAAGGGCTTATAAAAGAAAGATGGGAACAGACTTTTTAGAGGGCCTGTAATGATAAGGAAAGAGTAAAGTTTGTGAACTAAAGGAGAGTAGATTTAGACTCAACATAAGGCAGAAATTTTTTAAAGTGATGTTGGTGAAACACTGACAGTTTGCCTGAAAGGTGATTGACATCCCATCCCTGGAAACAATTACGATGGTTTTGGTCGGGGCTCTGAGCAACCTGATGTAGCTGAAGGTGTCCCTGCTCACTGGAGGGGCTTGGACTGGAGCTTTAGAGGTTCCTTCCAACTCAAAATGGTTCTGTGATTCTACGGTTCTACGATTCTATGAATGCAGCCTTAAGGGAGAAGTAGAGCAAGGAATTAAAAGGACAGGATGACTTTGGAGAAATTCCTAAAATAACTGATGTGTTAAACAGAAGCAAAGATTTTTCACAGTGGTATTGTAAAATAGTACTTTAAATCATTAATGAGTTTTATTTGAATGGGATTATTGAAATAATATTTTGTCCTGGATTCTTGGAAATGAGGCTCTGATAAAATTGATGCTTACATCTTTAAAACATGAAAAATATTTGAAATGTGTGTTGTGATTTTCAATATTTAAGAAAACTGTTAGAATATAGAGGAGATGTAGTGTTTGGTATACTGCTTGAAGCTGGCAATTCCCAGTAAATTGTCTGACCCACTGGGCTTAGAGGTAGGAGATTTGCTATTACTTCCTTTTACTGTTGCTATTGGTATTACTTTCTTCTGGAAATCCTTCAGGATTTCTACAGAATTGGCATGTTTTTGAAAATAAAGCTGTAGGGAGACTTCAGTATGTATTCCACAGCTCTACTTTGTCAAAGTAGTCATAACAGATGACGGTAAGAGCTTGGCTTACTTAACCTCCCAAGGGAAGGCTGAGAAGGTAGGCTAGCTCTGAATATGTCTTAGGATTGATTACTGAAAAGAAAGTAAGGGAGTAGGGAAAATGTTTTTACGTGCTTGTGAGGTATGTAGAGATAGGAAAACCTTTCTAATTCTGAAGCTCTGCAGTTCAGTAGCAGTGCTCAGGGTTTAAGATCCTCACTCCTGCCCCTCGGCTCTGGGCTTCATGAGGCAGTTTAATAAGCTGACAAAGCACAGAGATGATACATGCAAGACACCTACAGATACCAGCAAACTGGGCTCATACAGGAGGAAATTCCTATACACTGCTTTATTTTTCTCTAGTGTATTACAAGATGGCTCTTTGCTCTGCTCAGGTGACTCAGTAATATAACAGCAAATACATTACTGTCGTGTTTTGCATTTCACTGCAGGTCTGTGTCTGTTTCTATGCCACACTTGCAAAATCGCCGTCACACAGGACATATAATTAATAGTGCTGAGCCAGATCTGCTTTGAGTTGTGTTCTAATTAAAGCATGTTCTCACAAAAGAATACCCTTAGGGCAAGGTATGGTTATGCTTAGATGAAATTCAGTGAACTGTTTCGTAGGAAAACAAAGCAAATGCAGTTCTGCTCATGGATCATAGAGGATGTGACCTAGCCTGGAAATCCCATTTTAGCTTGGGTGGATTGCTGTCATCCTGGGTGCATACAGAAGCCCATTTTGGCCTTGTAGTCTGTGAAACCTTGGCATTTTCTTTTGGTTTTACCCTGTACAGTTTTGTTCTCTATAAATTGCATGTTTTTCATACAGGATTTGGTAGATTAATAAGAAAATGCATGTAGTGCAGAAAGAATACAGATACTTGTTTCAGCTTAACAGTTCCTTAGTTCTTAATTCTTTTATTCTGAATTATCTTTCCTCCAAGTTTTTTCATGTTAATGAAGAGAACTTTCAATATTTAGATTCAAGAACCCGAGTTCTCTTGACAATTTGGTGAGAAATTGATTGTGTCAGAGCATCTTCTTACTTCAACTTGCATAAAAAATACTAGACGATTTTAAAGTACAGATGAGGCTGTGTGAGTCTATGTCTGTAGAATTGGCTTGAAAATGTGGATCTAACCCCTTTATTCACACTTAGCTTTTCATTTGTGTAAAGTTTCCAATTGTGATCTCTGGCAGGTATTGCTGATCTCACTGTGCTGAATAGAGTAGGTGGTATTTGGAGTAAAAATGTCTTGCTCTGTATTTCAGACCACAAACAATTCCATGTCTTGGTTTTGCCCTTTAAAGTCAGCTCAGTTGTGTAAGTGGGATGGGTAGTCTTCAGAAAGTGATTAAATTATTTTATTTAGATTATACATTACTTGTGTCATATGTAAAACGTTGGTATGCGTGAAAACACATGTGGTTTGTAACTGTGGAAACAATAGTTTCAAGCTAGAATAACCAGTGAATGCAGTACAGGCCATGGATGTATTTGTAGGAGAGTTTTATGAGATAGACAGTCACAGTGTGCAAGTTACATTTCTTTACCTTGACTGCACATGCCCTTCCACTCCTCAAAGCTGACAGCAGGTACATTTTCCTTTTTTGTTCTGTCCTTGTACTGAAGATAGAATAAATAAAATGAATAGGTCAGCCCAGTTCCTCTAGGTTCAGAGTAAAAATGAAATCCTCCTGTATTTTTGAAAGAGGCTGTTTTAGTGTGTTTTAAACATCTCCTTTATTAAATTAGAATTGATGCATGGTTAGAGGTGAGTGGAAGGAATGGATCATGCAGGACATGTATTTTCATGTTTTAGAGGAAGTTGGGTGGAGAAAGAGAACTGGTTTATGAGATATCAAAGAGAAAAGATACCTTGTAAAAGTACTGGATTAGCTCAAGAGAGAGAGTGCTTTTTCTTTGTCATCACTCCTTTGCTCTGCACAAAGGAAATAGAGTCTATGGTACAGCTACTTAGATTATGTAATTTCCTTCATATCTTTTGAATGGCTAAATGCTGCTTTTGTCTAAAATTAATCCACTTTCAGCCTTCAGTGTGATAGAGACACTGAGTATATTATTATTAACTACTATTTTCTTTGTCTGGATCCTTCTGTACGTGAAATATGTGGCTGCCTACAAATACTAGTGTTAGTGCAGGTTTTGTATGTGTGTAAAAATAAATGCTCTTGTAAAGACAGAGGTCTGCCCTTTTATCTTCCTATCTGCAGTCCCATAGGTAAGCATAATTTTATGGTTTTACTATAAACTTATATCAAAAATAAAAAAAAAAAATCTAAGTAAATAAGTCAATAAAGATAAAACTGTATCAAAGGAAATTTTACCTGTTTCCCATTTTAGTGAATACAAGATGTTGAGAATACTATGACTAAGATTTGCCACTTACACAAGAAACTCTGAACTTTTGGTTTTTCAGTAAACTGAAAACAAGCAGAAACATATTTTTTAGGTTATCTTAACTGGAACCATAACTCAAGAATGCTGATTTTTGAGATGCAGGTCAATATCCTGTTCCAAATTAGAGTTTTGGCATTGTTTCTTTTCAATTTGGGTAATTCCAAGAGCATAAATCCTTATTTTTGTGTAAGGTTAATGCACTCCTGAGAGACACAGTTATTCCTTAGAGCAGTAGAGATGTTTTCTTTAGCATATGAGATCTGGTGGCTTTACGTATTTCTAGGTGCTGTGCTTAGCTGCCTTTAAAAAGGATTTAAAGTAAACTTGACAGAATCAGCAAATAGCATTAATTTTATCTTAGAGCTTTTCTTAGAAAATAAGTTATTTTTGTGTTTAAGTGTGAATTTTATGCTAATGGCATCGTTCACAAAAAGAGCTCTTCAAGCAGGAATGTTTGGCACATGGAAGCTTAAGTGGAAAAGGATTAGGGCCTGGAGAGGCAGGTGCACCCCTACGACTCATGGTCCTCTCTCTGGCTGTGGGAACACAGACCTCCAAATACAGGCACACAAAACTCCTGCCCAGGAGTTAGCAATGGAATTTAGGAAGACAGGACAGACTGCAGTGATCTGGGCATGGCCAGACAGATATCCTGACCAGCAATTTGTTACAAGTGACCAACTCCCTTTTTATCCTGTACTTACCAATGATTTTTCCTCCTTGTCCTGGTTTCGTCTAGGATGGGGGAAGAGGGAGGTTGAGTGAGCAGCTGTGTGGTGCTTAATTTCCAGCTGGGCTTAAACTGCTCCTCAACCCATCGTGATCCCTCTTTTGCTGACCTTTTGGTCTTTCCTAAGCATCTCATGTGAAGTTTTGTGCCACCCCAAAGTGCTGTTCCCCTGAATGCTGTGGTGAGTCCCATGATCCTGTGGGCAGTGACCCCCTGTCAGACTGTCAGGTGAGCAGGGAGCCTCTCCCTTCTCTTCAGCTGGTGTCACACCTGGACAGAATGATGCTGCAGCTGCAGATTGTACACGTTGGTGGAGTAAGGTGCTGCGTGTGTATTAAGGGATGTACCTGGATCCAGCTTTGCTCATGTATTACAAATCGTGCATTTTGGTTTATCAGAAGGCTGTGTTTAAATGGTCTTTTCTTGGAAACTACCCCAGAATGATAGCTTATCTGCTAGACATTGGGATCTGCCACTTCAAAGAGGTTTCAAGTAACAAAAGAGCAAAGGAAATTACGAGAAATATTTTCCTTTGTAGAAAAGCTTCTTTGATCTTCAGAGAAAGGAAAAGTGTTAACTCCTCATTTTCATTTTTCTGTAAATCCATTGGTTTTTGTCATGATGTTAGTGTGACAGGTCAAAGCTCAGCTCAAAGTAAAGAGTGTTATATCTCTCACTAAAGCTGTGCATAACATGATTGTCCAATGGAAGCCTCTGTAGAACATTCTTCATTATTTGTAAGTACTTCTTTTATGGGATTTTATGGTATGGCAAGCAGATTACTATGATACATTGATTACGTGGGTTCTTATGCAAAGCATTGAACTTGAAGTCTGTTAGCTTTATAACTAAAAGACAATTAAGAAATTGTGAGTTGGAAGAAGCACTGTCCCTAACTTGCAATTCACCTTGTTTCATACCAGCCTAAGTCATCTGTTCTTCAGGGCTACGTGCCAGTCAAAACCAATGAAAACTATGTAGTCATTCCAGAATAATTTTTTAAAGATTGATATTTAGGAAGAAAGTACATATAATTCAAGTTTAATGGGAGCATTTTTATTTTTCTTAAAGGATTTGCCTACGGTTCTGCTTATTCATCAGATCGACAGGCATGAAGGTGCATGGACAATATTGCCATTAATGACAGAGTAAGTGTAATGAATGCCAGTTATTTTCCAAGGTTTTTGTAGCCAAGAACATATATTTTGATTACTCAGACCTCTTTTTTCTGAAGCAAAGTTTTTTAATGTGAGTTGCAACCTTATATTTTAACTTTCTTACTGTACTTCTTTTTTTTTTTTTTTGTTCTGCAAAGCAATTTTCTGGTAAACTTAATTAAATCAGAGAAGCCTATTTAAAATAGAAGAACAATAATAATAGAATTTAACTGGGCAACAACCTTCAAATCATGGTGCATTTTAAAAATTATTAGGGAAGTAAACTAGTCTAAAGAGGCAGCGTTTTTAAATGTGTGTTTTTCTATTTGGTCCCCACTTCTTACAGTGTAAGGTATTACAGAAATTTTGGTCTTTCAGATTCTAATACTTGTATGGGTTTTTTATTGCTTATAGTGTTTGTAAGAGGTTGTATGTCTCTGTAGTGAGAAGTTGTAGGTTTCAGCATCTTTTTAGATGCTTTTATGGCAAATTTTCATATTAGTATGATCAGAAAAGACAGGTAATCTCAAATATCTTTTCTTCTTAGCTTATACAGATGGCTCCAAGGAAGACATGCTGCATTTACGTGGTAGTATCTTGCAAACTGTCAGGAAATTGTTTTCGTAATCCTGAAGCTCCATGGTAGTGAAGATTATCTTTTGCCTGAAGCTTGCATTTGAAATCTACAGCCTCCTGAGGTTTAATTTAGTTAATATAATCTATTAGATATATTCAGGGTGAGGTTTTTATGTCAGAGTGGTTGCAGGGCAGAATACCTTTCCTTCTGCTTTCCACTGCTTTGTGTGTAGAAAAATGTAAATAGTGCTTGTATAGTGGCTATCTTAGAGATATGTGTAAACTGTGAAAAATAGCAGAAGAGATTTGAAGTAAATTGAAAAACTGGAAGATGATGTTCAAATTATCAGTCATCTTCCTTTTTTTTCCTGCTTAGCTCCTGTTTCAATGACCCTGTGGTTCCTCTTCTGAATTATTTATGTCTTGGTGACAGAGTTTACAGATACACAGCTCTTAGATGATAGCAAAACTAAGAAAAAATATAAATGCTCATTTGTGTGAGAAAGCAGAAGAAAATTCTTTAGAAACCAGAAGAGGAATCTTAAGTAGAGGATTTCCATCTTGAGATTTATGGAGTATGACTTTGCTTGTGTGTACTGTTTCACTTAGTACTATTGGCAAATGAAGACATGGAGTAGTTTAGAAGTACATTGATGTTTCGAAGCTTGTGTTGTTTTGTTTTCTCAATGGGCAAAAGAGGAAGAAGGGAGTTCAGCTTATCCTCCAGCAGCTGATGATGCTTTTAACTGTGATATAAGATTCATCTGTATCAGAAAACTGCTTTCAGAAGAATAGATTTCTCAGTCCTGAAGATGTCAGCATTTTTAAGGAGGTCTCTAAGCAGTTGTGAAAATCCTTAATTTTTAGGTCTTGGGCACAGGTTAAGTTGGACAAAATATTTAATTTCAGAAGATACAATCAGTGGATGTCTTATGACACAGTATCCTTACTCTGCTCAGAAGAGGATACTGCTACATTTCTTCTTAGTAACCATGTTCATTTAGCAGAGAAGAAATCCTTTTTAAAAAATTATCCAAAACAGGATCTTATCTGGGCATCTCCAATGTCTCCTTGCAGTCTGAACTCCAAACTTTTGTGCTCTGAGGTCTCCATAAGGCTCTCCTGGAGACCTTAAGTACTTAGCCTTGGGAATCATTCTGTTTGTCCATCAATAGCTAGATGAGCTGCTCATTATTTTTGTGAATTTATGTGTGCTATATTCACAAGATGCAGTAATTATTTTTGTAGGGGTCATTCTTGTTTTTTTCCCTTTCCCTTCACCCACCTGCTTTCATGTAAATCCAGACATTTCTGTCTTGAAGTTCTAGCTGAGCACTAAAGTGAGAGAAAAGCCTGCAGTCTTCACAGGGTATTAATTACTGTACATATTTAAGAACATGAGGTGTATCTGATGCCCTTTCTGTACTTGTTTGGCAAGTTTTAGAGGGGCAGCTAGGAAGTGTTTTTCTCACTTGACTGTGGCTTGCTTTCTTGGCTGAATGGCAGAGAGGTGCCTGGATTTCTGTGTTGACTATTGCACCAGTTATATGCTTTTATGAACTGAAAGGGTGAATGATGAGTTCTTCTGGCTGCTGGAGTTTAGCAGATTAAGTGTCTTAAGCACAAAGCAGTGAATAGTCAAATACTGTTGCAAGACACAGAGGAAAGGTAGCTTAATAGGGGGATGACTGTCATGATAATGTAAAGAAAATTAATTCTACCCCAGCCCAAACCAGCACAGTAACTGGTCCCAGGTGAAAAAAGACTGAGCTAGTTTGACACCTGGCAACCATCTGGTGCTTCTAGCATGTTACTGCAATACCTGCAGAGGCAGGTAACACATTTTCTAGCTTAAGTGTTTCTCAGATGAAGGGTTTGGCTTTTTGAGTGGATTTTGTTTGTTTGTTTTTTTTTTTAGGCAAACATAAATGATGCAATCAACCTTTTTTACTTACTTCTGCTGACTTACATTTCTGCCGTTTCTTTTCATTGCTGATTTTATCAGTAGGAAGTGCTTTGGAGAAAGCAGACTATGATGTTTATAGATATTAGTTTTCTTTTCCCTCCCCTCTGATGATTTGTTGAATTGAATCAATGTAAAAGCCATGCAAAGGAAACTGGACAAATAAAGATTGTAGGTTTTTTTCCATTAGGATGTTATTAATTAATACAGCTCTGTTTTAATGAGTAGTGGAAGAATTAAGGCTAGGGGAACAGAGAAACAAGGAATGACATTTTTCTGAAGGAGTCAGGAATCCTGCATTGAGATTATTGCTATCTTTGAGGAGTCCCTTCAGTCTGTACAGTTTCACTGTACTGGGAAAGCTAATGAAGTTTTTAGGTTGGGAATGATCAGTGTCCTACAGCTGTGAGAAAACCTGTCATTAGGCATTTTGATGTTGGTTGCAGTGCTGTTAGATTTCAGATGGCCAATGGTGGGGCCCCTTGGAAGAAGGGGAAGGTAACTTAACCTGGTATCTATGGACTTCTGAATTCATAGGTGACTATTAGACCTGTACATTTCTGAGTGGAAGTGCTTTATGTATCTGTGTTCCCTTCTTTCTGTAAGAACTTGTGTTTTATTAATAGAGAGTAGCAGTGTCAGCATCTTTACCCATTCACAGTAGTCCTTTGATGTGTAATTCTAAATCAGTAGTAAAATTTTCTGCTTCTGTGTAAATGAAGAATTGATGGCAAATTATTTATATTTGGGAAATTTGCCATCAGGGAATGTGCCTTGAATTTGCCATTTTTGTTCATAAGCCACCTTTTTAATAAAATGCTTATTTCTTTTTTTAGCTTCTCTGTTACCTATGGTAGGAACACCTCATGGATTTTCTTCTGTGAAGAAGATACAAGAATACAAGTTGTAAAACTGCTAGAAACACTCAGAAGATTTGACAAGTCTAAGGTGAAATAAAAATGTAGATATTTGCCTTTTTTTGAGTGTGATTGTGTTTTGCCAAATGTTGGAAAAGATGTGTCAAAACACCTTAAAACAGGGGCATAGATTTCTTTTGCTGAGCATGAGAGCAAGGTATTTAATATGAAACAGTACAAATGCCTGTATAACTGTTGAGTAACTATTAAAATCGAGCAGAGAAATAATTTTTTCTGTGAATGGCCTGAAAATTATTTATTACAAATAAAAATATTAATATAGTCTGTTTTGTGCTCCCTTCTCCCCATTTTCATTTTATCAATTCTGATCATCATCAGACTGAGTGACTGATGCTATTTTGTCTCTGAAGTAGAATGGTAGGGTGTTCTACTTGCATTCTGTTTCTGATCTGTCTTGGTGATTAGTATTCTGTACCTATCAGAAAGAAAACCAACACCAAAAGACTTGCAGAACAAAACAGAAGTACAGTCACCAAGGAGCAAAGCAAATTTGGCAACGCCAACACATGAAAGGTGTTAATATTTAGAATTTTAGAATTCAGTGTTTGGAAAAAAAGAACACCCTGGTGTCAGTCCTTTGCCTGTAATAAAAGAACCCAAAATCTGCTGTATGAAATATGTTTTGCTTCTTTATTGTAATTCTGCTTCAGGACTCACCTTAGCATATTTACTTTCTTTTCAGGCACGTGGCCTTGTGTTTTCTCACAGTTCTTTTCCAAAGTGGTAATAATAATAATAACAGTTCAGAGGTCTTACCTTTTAAACACTTGGTCTTCAAAATGGAGGACTGAATATATTCAGACCTCTGGAATATCCCCCCTTTTTTTTTTTTTTCTGTTTCAGAAACACCTGCTTGTAATTGATACTCTCAGAATAGAAACTTGAACCTTTTTGTTCTAGATGCTGTCCTTTTGCCAGTTTTATTCTCTTGTTTGCATTACATACAGATTCTAATAATAACAAATTATGTTCCAACCTGCGATAAGAGGAAAATAAAACATTTTGCTTTTGTACATAGTAATTGTCCTCTTAGTGTAACAGTCCATCCATGATTCTTTATGTACAGTAATAGTCCATCAGGTACAAAATTTAAGGTGATTTATATCAGAGCTCATTCAATATTCATTTTAAAGTCTCAGCAGTCTGCATAATAAAATGTTGGTAAATGTTTATCTCATTAAGAAGTCTGCAGTGGGCATGTGAATTGTTGATGAATCTGCAGCTTTTCAATGTGGATATGTAGAGATTAGTAACAGAAATATTGAGACTGATACAAGTGAAATATTGACTCTAATAATGAGTGAAAACAGATGTTTCAAAGCATTGAAAGAGACTGGGGGAATGTTAAGAGAATGTCCTGCATTGATAACCGAGGGCATTACTGACTGCAGTAAAACTGAAAAACAGTGGGGAATGAATTGAGATATAGACCTCAAGGCAAGCACTCAGATGCTGAATTATACCTGAACATCAGGTAATGCTTTTTTATTGTGCAGATGAGTGAGCACTGGCCCAAAGACACGAAGTCTCAATCCTTGGATATAACTCATGAGCCATTAGGACTCATGGATGGTCCTGAGCATCCTGCTTTGTAGCTGGACCTGCCTGAGCAGGGGAGGTTAAGCCAGGTGGTCCCCAGAGGTCCCTTCCAATCTCAGCCCCTCTGTGATTCTGTGTATCAACAGCAGATTGATTCAAACTGTGCTTTCATAGTGGAAGATGGCAGCAAGGTTAAACCAAATTGTATGTGCCACTCCTCTTCCAGTCATCCTAACAGGGTGATAGACTACAGCTCTAAAAATGTCTGGAATGACTAAACCAAGTGGGATGGGCAGCAATGACTTAGTAGCTGTTGATACCTAAGGGTATAAAAGATCTGTCTGAAGAACAGTTTATCTTTGAGAATCATAAGAACTCGTAAAACGTTGTAGTGAGACAGTGAGGGTGTGACAGCTGAAATCTCTTTTTAAGTTCCCTAGAGCAGAAGAGGCCAGATGGATGGAAATTCTAAACTGCTCTGTATGGCATACCTGAATACACTGCTTTTGAGTGTGTCTTGTCTAGAGAGCAGTCAGTTTGGGCATTCAAACACTGGAACAGGTTGCCCAGAGAGATTATGGAATGTATTCAAAGCATGATTTGACAAAGTCCTGGGTAACCTGCATTGGGTGATCCTTCTTGAGCAGGGGAATTGGACTAGATGATCTCAAGAGGCCTCTTCCAACTTCTGCTATTCTGTGACTCTGGGATTCAGTGTTATTTGAACAGGTGGAAGCCAAGGCATGTTCTGGAGTTTGAAAATGCAGCCTGTATTGGATTTCAGAGAACAATCTTTAGTTTCGTTTCTTACCAAGTACAGTTTTTGTCCAGATTATTTATTGTGAACAATATGCTTCCCTTGTTTTTGTTTTCAGGTTTGCTTTATTCAGCATGAATGCAGTCGTCATCTTCACTAAAAGGATGCTGTAGATGAACAAAATTGTTTCCTATATTCCTTTACAGGAGTGGTTTTTAGGTAAACCATTATATGATGAAGAATCTACAATAATTCACCATTATGCCTTTGCTGAAAATCCTACAGTCTTTAAATTTCCAGATTTTGCTGCTGGTTGGGCACTTAGCATTCCACTTGTTAACAAGTAAGAATTGAATTTTAAGTCACTTCCTGTTTATTCTCCATTATTCTACACATTCCAAGTATAATTACTATAAACACTTCAAAATTAAACAAGATCTGCAGAAACAGATTTCTGTATTATTGCTGTGCATGTGGTTTATTTTGCTTCATTCTGCCTACATCAACTAGCTGGTAGCTGTCCAGTACTAATTGTTTAACTAGTTCAATCCTATATTGTAATTTTAAGAATGTATTCTCCCCCAGACAGTGGTTTTATTCTTGGGCTGTAGAGTGGCTGCATTGCCCTCTAGAAGTGTTTCTCATGTTGTACAAAAGTGCATATTTATTTCAGCTTAGATGCTTAGGGTGGTTTCAGATGAGATTTCAAAAGTTCATAAATTTCAGAAGTTGAATGCATCTTACCATAGCAAGGATCGATAGTCTCATGAATTCAAAGTCCCTAAATAATATGCTTTGAAATACACAGAAAGAGAATGTTGTCTGTAGTTTGAGATGCTGATCAATACTGAGCTTCAAATGCACTGCTGCTTTTAATTTGTTGAAAATTTTATGGCAGACTTTCTATTTTCCCCGATGAGAACTTTTTTCTTGCGCAGGAAGAATGTATCAAAATGTGTGTGCTGAAAATTGATATTAACATCATGACACTGTTCAGATTTTTTAATAGAAGAATTTATATGATAAATATAAGTTGCTTCTTGAGGCAATACAGAAATGTGGTTTATTGTTATTTTTCCCCTTATAAGGTGGTCAGTAGTACCAGCCACACTTCCCTGCATGCACTAGTGATTGATTTTTTTTTTAATGTGGTTGATTAAATTTCTTCATCTCTAATTGCATAGGCTTGCAAAGAAGCTGAAGAGTGAACCACTCAAATCAGACTTTACAATAGATTTAAAGCATGAGGTAAGCAGTGGTGTGATTAAAGAAAAAATTGTCTCACAGTTATATATGTGAATGGTGTTAAATCGTAATGGAAATGAGAGATTTTTCTTAAACATTGGTACACAGTTTGACTGCAATGGCATGTTAGATTTCTTTTCCTTCCTTTAGAATATTGTAATACTTTAGAACTATATTTTAAGCATAGAAAAATTCATTAATAAGCTTGCATTCATGTATGAATGCATACATGGTTGTATACGTTAAGGTATTTTCTAAGGATTGCTCTGTAAGGAAGGAGAGAGACTTCCAATTCATGAACCATAAGATGAGGTGAGTAATATCTTAATTTTAGCCAACCTTACTCACTTTCTGAATCAGACTCTCAGAGCTAAATGTGGTGGGGTTTGCATTAAATACTGTGAGGAACCTACCTTTGTGTAAACAAGTAGCGCTGTGACTTGGGACATGCAAGTCTGGGAAGACATTTTTTTGTCTCTGGTATGCTACACTTTCAAAAGGTTGGCAGAAGGTATTTCAGACAATGATTGAACTGACTGAAAGGAACATGAGAAGGAGGCTGTATCTGTCCTCCTTTTTTGGAGGCCTTTTTATTTTTTCTGCCTTTAAAATGTTTGTGCCATCCAGGGTTTTGTACCGTCACCAAAGTGAACTTCTGAACTAGGGATGGTTTAGGGGGATGAATTTGGCATAAGCTTGTGGCCTGAAATAAGAATATTATTAAGATTAGGAATAAGGAATGTGAAGAAGAGGGAAGGAAGAACAGGATAAAGATTTTCACCTGAAATTGAGTGACACTGAAGTAGTTTTAATTATTTTAACACTCCTGAAAAGCATCTATAAATTATTGTGGTCCAGAAAAAAAATCACTTTACATAAAACTACTGCTGCTTTCTCAGATCTTGTAATGGTCATAAACCTCCTCTTTTACAATGTAAATCTACAGTGTGTTTATAGAGTATAGATTTGTAGCATATTTAAATAAATTTGGTTTTATGCAAAAGCGTTCCCTTATATAGTTTCCCCTCATTGACTGATGAATACATCAGTCATCTCAAAAACAATTGAATCCCTCTCAGCTTTCATTTTGCTGTGAGAAACAAGACAAGAAGGTGTTTTTTTCCTCTTGTTAATTTTTCTCAATGCAAGACCTTGGGCTTCACAATGTCAGTTTATTTTACCTTTATTTTTAAGATAAAGTCATTCATATATTCCCAGTATTCCAGTCTACCTCAGCACTAAAAAAGTCTCTAAACATACTGTCATTAAAAAAAAGATCATTAAGAGCTACCCCTTTTATGTGCCTAAGATTGCTTAGTGAAAAACAATTGATCACTCAACTGACAAAATGGCTTCCAGCCACTTACTATTCTGTTAGCAGGTCTTTGCATATGTTTCATTTCAAATTTATTGCCATCGATAGCCTACTTCAGCCTTGTAGTTATTCTTTCTGCACAGTCTCATGTCTCCCTAGAGACAGTTTCATTCCCTCTCATTTATTTAATAAATCACCATCTTCTCTGTCTTAAATCATTTTTATGTCTATGCTCTTCTTGTGTGAATCAAGATTGACAGCAAATCAAAGAATATAATCTGTTGTTTTTAATGATTATGTATAATGTTTAAGTTTATAAGAAATATTTTAGTTTGACAGACTCCTAATAGCACATGCCTCTAACCGTTGGTATTTTATTGTGCTCTGGATTCTTTTTTTTAATTTTTTTTTCGTTTGTGTTACCTTATTAGTTTCCAAGTCCCTATTTCTTATATCCATAACATTTATATCACTTTCATATCTTGCAGATGTGGTTAAGTGCTTTTGTCATGCTGCTGCTCACTTGTAGGTTGTTGCTTACACTTTTTGTAACTCTACAATATGTGGCATGTTCCCTGATGCCTATTCAAAGCTGGAATGGAATAACAGAATTTTTTGTATATCTAACATTAGATCTGAGCTAGGATTAAGACTGTTTTTGTCTTTTTATTGTAAATGTTTCCATTGTTTTAGTAACCTTGTGTCATCCTGTGCTACAACCCAAAATGGCACTCTCACCTCACTTCTGAAATAATACAGCTTCACGCCATTCTAAGGCTTTCTACTGAAATTTCATTTTTCAGTGGGAGATTTTTAGCATATTGTGAATTTCCATAGATAATTGGTGATAAGTTACAATTGTCAAATACTCTTTGTTGTCTAGGAGCATTGCTTCTTTGTTGGTTCATGTGATTGACATTAATTCTGAAGTGGTTAAAGGACCCACTGGACTGCACAAGTACTGTTCTCTGTCCTTCCAGTTGCAGGGAGTGATGAGGGAAGAAACTGGAAGGGCCAACAACCAGTACCTGGCTCTGAGCATGGTGCCACCAGCAGAATATGGAGGAATTAGTTAAATTAACTCATCCCATATCTTTCAGTTTCCTTATTAATATGATCTCTTTGTATGCCCTGAAAATTTTTATCTAATTTAATTACTGATATAAATGTTTCCAATTTTGATAGATCGCCCTGTACATTTGGCAGAAAGGGGAAGGACCACATCTTACTCCAGTGCCTGAGTTCTGCACAGAAGATGTGAATTCATATAAGGCTGATCAATGTGCAACAACATTCAGTAATTTTCTGCCACTTTGTGTAAGTACAGTATTTTAAATACCAGTTGCTTAGTAAAAGTAAAATTCTTACTAAAATGTATAATACTTGAGTTCAAAAATCTCAAAACTTGAGAAAATATTTTTAAGTAAGCTAAAAGAAACCCCAACAAAATAGTTTGTTCTGGCATTTATCTAGGATGTATTTTGGATATGCTTTCAGGCTTCTGTGGCACTGAATATTTCCTGGCAACTAATACTGTGTATGCTTTAATGAGTCTTTCTACCACAATGTTTGGTTGGCGCATGACCTATGAATTATTTATCCTTACACTCCTTACACATTGAGATACTGAAGTATAGAAGTATAGATGATTTTTTTTCCCCCACAGATGGGAATCTAAAACTTGCTGAGGTTAAAGATAAAATGTAAAATAGTATTTGGTGCCTTAAAGTACAACTCATCTCTTCCACCTCTAGGAGAGTGCATTTATTATATTATGAATTAAGTGTAGCTAGAGGTCAAAATGTGTTCCATGCTTCCAGGAGAGCAAAATTCTAGGTGCCAAAAAGGATAACAAATCAAAGTGGTCAAATGGTTTATTACAGTTGAGGAAATTCAAAGGTTTCTAGTGTGTAGCATTAAAGCTGGTTTTTCCAAGTGTGATACAATTTGTGTTCTCATAGTGACAGATTTCAAAGAAATTAAGAAAACTGTCTTTTTCAGATGGATCATTCTTAGTTCAACAAGTTGTTCTACTCACGGTCTTTTCCTAATGATAGGTGTTTTAGTTCTTGTTAGAGTACTACATGAATGGAAAAAAATTCCAGTGTTATTTCAGGAATTTTAAACAACCAATTCCTTTTTTTTTTTCAAGAGATAAAAATTTGCTTCCTGGTGTATCACGAGAACACTCTTCTGCTTGATGGAATATACAATGAAAAGATACTTCTGTTTTATTGTATGTATGGACATACATATCCTATAAATAGTAGGCAGGCACAGCCTGCACTTATAAGATTAATTTTTGTTTTGTTCATATAGGGAGAGCCAGTGAATAAGGAAGATGTTTTTGTTGCTGTAAAAACGTGTCGAAAATTTCATGGTGACAGAAGTAAGTTGTTGGCTGGTCAAGGTAGTAGTTCTATGCAATATAGTTCATAAAATGAATATTTAAAAAGCAGGCTGATATATGCTGTCTCTATAGCTCTTGGGACTAAATCTTTACAAAATTGACTTGGAAACAGGGAAGTTTTGGAGTTATAAACAGGTTATTCTTCAGGTGCATCTTTTTGCTGTTCAGAGTCCCCAGGAGTGCTCTGAATCAGTTAAAGTAAAAAAATTGTTTCATCATGAGTCACTGTTGGCAAAAAACTTGAAATTGAATACATAAATTAAAACCTGCATAGGGTTAGCTTGTATTGTTGTATGTCATATATGAATTAATACAGCAGCTATTAATATCCTTCAGTGAGTTTCCCCCAGATAATTTCTTCACTTCTTCTCTTCGTACCAGCAGTGACAATTGTGCCACTCTTTGGTGGCTGACTTAGGAATTTGAAGAAGCTGAAAGGTCCCTCATCTCCTCCCTCTTTTGTCCTGCCCTCCTCTCCAGTAAAAGATGGAGCAGCTTATGCTGTCGTGTTGCTGTTCCATGTGCATGTGTATTTTATAATGCTTGGAATGGGAAAATTTGTCCCTTCTAGAAACCTGGTCATTTGTAGTACTTTGTCCAGCCAGTGACCCAGATCAGAGTGTGTGAAAACACTAGAACATGTTTCATCTGAAGGTCCATCTGAAAATTGTAGAGTTACCCAAGCAGTGGTAGTCACCATGCTAAAAACAACAAACAAAAATCCCCTGGCACAGCCCAACAAGATACATGCAGCGAGCTTTAACTTCCTCCTCAGATGCACAGAAAATAGGCACAGAGAGACTCTCAGCTTCTGCTAACACACAGTAGTGCTCAGCTAAGTTGAGGGAGATCAGGTCTCAGCAAAGACTGGAAGGAAAAATTCTAAATCCACCAGTTTAACAGAAGATGCTCCACCTACTCGATGCCACCTACCAGTCTGCTCTGGTTTGCTTCTTGACATTTTGTTAAGAAGGAAGAGATTTATTTCCAGGAATTTGCTTGAATTTTGTGTGCTCTTTAATAATCCAGATGCATAATACTGTCTCAATTATACTTAGTTTGTTTATAAGCATAATTTAAAGTGATTATAATTGGCAAAAAAAAAAGAAAATCAAATAATTGGTTAGTAGTTGTACCAAATTTTGAGAGGATTTTGCTGCACCTGTTGTCAGAGGACAGGATGAAAGTAAAAGCTCTTTCCTTAACTAAGTCTGGTTAAAAACAGGCAGGAATTTTTCATAATAAGATTTATGGAATTTCTTTCTTAATGCTACTGCACCTGATGAAGGCACATTTGTAGTATTTTAATAATGCCATTGTTAGGTTATCTTTAAAATAGCTTTTGACAAAACAAAATTGACTGTCCTGTAATTGGAGTTCACTGAAGGGTTCTCCTTCCTGGATCCATGTTAATTTTTAAATAACAAAATTTAAAAAAAGAAAAAGAAGAAAAAGAGAAAAAAACCCTAGAAAGTCAGAAAGAAACATAAGGCCTGAAAACGATAGCCTAAACATCCTTCAAGAAACACCTGTTGAAGACTGAGGAAAATTCTTGAACTTTCCTCACAGCTTCCAGTGTTATGCAATAGAGGATAATCTTACTCCAGATTTTGAAAGATTAATGGATGCCAGCTTCAGAGAGCTCTTTTTACCTGGTAAGTTATTCTTTATTGTATGCCAAAAACTACATTAATGCAGCATTAAGGCTTGGAAATTGATGTGCTTTTTAAAAGCATCTCAATTTTACCTCAGAATTTACTTCAGATACAACTCTCCTTCTTACACATACCATCTGTAGTTTTAAAAGAAATTTTCAAGATGGCAAACATGCATCAGGGTTCTAGAAATAGCAGAAATAAAATGTCATTAAGAGCTTAGAGCTGACCTTTAAGTATCTTTAGTGGTATTAAAACTCAGTGTGATCACAAGTATTAATACATATTGATAAATATTTGCATTGTCATCTAGTCCAAAATTTCAAGTAGTTTTCTTTTGGAAGATACAATTTGCCAGAAATTACGAAGTATTGTGGGATTCAATTTCAGTTGACATTAGTTTGCATGGTGACACTTCCATCAAGACAAGCAAGGGAAAAGAAGGACACTTTAGCAAACAACCCCCTTGCTAGACCTTTTAACTGAGGTGAGACTCAAGTCCTTGCTTCAGTAAACTTTTCTTCATTTATAGAAGAAGGGGGGCTCCACCAAAGGAATTGAGAGGCTCAGTCTGTAATTGCAAATATTTCTGTGTGTTCAAGGACCCTTCTGAGTTCCAGGTCCTTCTTTGGAGAAACGTAAAACAGTGTAGGTAAAACGAAGGTAAAACACCTTCACAGGTACATCTCTTCTGCTAGGGGAAGTTTGGATTCTCTTATGTATCTGTGATTCTTCTGTTCTGGAGCCTTGTTTTCTGAAACCTTTCTGGTTTTGTTCTGCTGACAAACATTTTTAAGTAAAAAGTTTCAACAAAATAAGAAAATAATTTCCTGCCTGTACATTTTTTTGTACATAATTCCTTTGGGATGTTTTATGAAAGAAAATGAGAACACTTTTACATTTTTTAAAGAACTTTTAAAAGTAGCATGGACCATTACAAAATGCTACAAAAGTGATTCTTTTTCTTTTCAAAATATTAAAGTCTTTCCATTAGTGCTTTGAATTCTTATTACTCTGTCTTAAAACTAAAATGAACTAAAAGGTAACTGTCATCAAACTGACTGTTGATCAATCAAGAGTAATAAATCCTGTGTGTTCAGAGTAGAGAGAAGTGAGCAACTAGGTAGGCAGCAAACATCAAATTAGGTGATTGATGATTCTAGCAAGGGGCTAAAGTGAGTTCTCACTCACAAACATCAGGGTTGTATAGCAGAAAAGGGGAGTTATATAAATATTTCCTCCATTTAAAGCACTACCTGCTACTGGTGAGACCTCCTGGATGGTGTCAGAGAGCATAAAGGAGAGAAGCAGTAACAGCAGAATGCAGAGTACTTGCTCAGAGTATTTGCTCATCTCAGGCCTGACCTCCTTGTTTTTAAGATGGAATAGAAATCATTAATTCAATCTGATGGTTTTCTTCTGGAGACCCTGCAGATGGTTAGATTTTTTGGTGTGTGTTACCCATAATTTATTCACTTCTGGATGTAATGTAAACACTCATGGCATCATTATTAGAATTTTCTGTGATCAATTTTAAATGCTGATGTGAAATGGCAAACTAGTAAGAAAAAGGTTGCTTTTATAGAGGATCATTAAGCAATCCTCCTTTGAATAGAGTCTCCATGGGATCAAAATTGATTGTATGATATTTATAAACTATACTATACAAATACTTCTTATTTATAAATGAAACAATAAATATTTATACATTTATAACAGGAATGGTTTAAAATGTCCTGTGAGTGTGTCTCTAGAGACAGGTGCTTTGAGGCATTAATATGAAGTTGCTGTCAGATAGGATGTGTATAACACCAGTATAGTATTTCAAAAGCTGCATTTGGTCTGTTTCTGATTCAGAATATGTTGCAGACTGTACAGTTGGATTAAAATGTGCCATTTCAATGCTGGAAGAAGGACTAATCTCTGGTAGTGTTCATGCTGATGTGTGCTATGAATTGTACAGTAGCTAGTGTAAAAGTAGAATTCCATACTTTGGTTAGCCAAAATGTAAATATCACATTCACATTTTTCAATTATTATTATGAATAATAGTATCGTAAAACTATTGTCATATTTTAATAGAATCTTTTTTATCGTTTAAATAAAACTATCCTGACTGCTTTCAAAAAATTGTAAATTTTTTTCTCTCTAAATATTACAGGAAAGAAAATAGAATGAACATTTAGAATCATGATGCTGTATCTGAAGCAGCATTTTTATTACCATGTGAAGAAATGTGGCTAACAAATGTGGTTAACATGAATATTTGGATCAAGTATCTATTTTAATCAAGGTCCTTGTGTTTGAATGCCAATCATTGTTTTGCAGTACCAGTTGTAAAGCAGACTTGGGAAAGAGAAGCTGCCCTTATTGAATTCTACAGTGATTATGCAGACATCTCCATTCCTACTATAGATTTAGGCATACCTAACACTGACAGAGGTGAGCTGTTGACTGTTGTCAGCTTTGCACAAATGGCTGTCTAAAGAAGTGAAGTTTTATGGATGATATGTGTCTTTCATGTCAAGCATGTCATTTAGAAATCCTGTTTTTCTCTAGCACATATGTGCAGCCTGAACTAAAAGAATGCTCTTCACACAGGAAATGGATGGAGAGTACATTAGAGTCCCCTGTGTAGATAACATATTCTTTTTAGCAGAAACCTAAATAATGAGATTATGAAAGCATGATATACTGATATACTCCAAGAGAAAAAAAAAAAAAGGTATTATTACTTGTGATAAGAGTAATAATTCTACAGTTATTTATGATTTTCAGTAGTCAACAGTGAGAAGTCATAAATTTATTTTGAAAGACCTCAGGCAATGCCAACTGTACTAAGCATACACTGCTTGCCATATGGTATTCAGCTATTATATCCATGTGCCTTGCATGCCTTGATTTAAACACAAAAACTAAATGTTAAGATTAAAACATCTTTTTATAGCAAACAATGGGCATTTAAATTAATTTACTTTGTGTTTGAATAGAAAAAAGGCTATGGCTATGATGGCTTTCTTGGGTTTATAAATTTTGGGGTTTTTCTTTCATTTAATATATTGTTCTTAGGCTAATATTTTATATCTATTACCTTCTGGATGACAGGTGTCCAGGTAGTGGCCTCTTAGCCTTATCTGGCCCACAAGGTCAGTTGTTCTGACCTCTGGGTTATTTCTGCCCCCCCCTTTTTTTTGTCTGTTAGAGGCAGAGAGAGAATAGGCAGGGATTTCTGTGTGCACAGGTGGAGTGGGACATGAGCAAGCAGTGAGTGGTGTCAGGAGGCAGCAAGCCTGCTGGGCACACGTGGATCAGTGGTAGAAGCCGTGCCCAGTAGTTCTGGTCATGCCAGGGAGCTTCCATGTTTTGTGATGGAATATAATACAGAAATCTTGGGTTTCATTTTGTAAATGCTCACATATCAGCCTGCATTAAGTTCACAGTCTCACAAAATCACCAGAGGGAGGACTTCATTTCCTTAGCATGGAATCACTGCATTTTCTCAAAGAATATTTTAACTGAAAATGGTTTTAAATATAATATTATTTTGAGTGATCCTTTACTAAATGTAATATTGATAGCAGTTATTACTTTAGACAATCAACTGTAAAATAAGGACTGACTGAAATGAGGTTTGTCCAAAATCAAAAAAAGACTCAGTAGAAGTCTGAAACATCTTGTTTCTCATGTCCTGCTTATTCTGAGCAAGGTTATTTCACTTCTTCACTCCTAGCAAAGGCTGTCTTACCTCTGAACTTCATCATAATCTTGTGATAAATGTTCAGACCTTTCCTTGGAGGCAGTGGTCAGGACCTGAGTTCCCAGTGAATAGTACAGTAGATTCAAATATATTTAAATATTTCTATAAAAGCAGTGGATCTGCCTGATGCATCATGAAATGCTATGACAATGTCTTGGAGTATTTTGCAGAACATTCTTCTGTCATAGTATCCTCATTTTTACAGCTCTTTAAATTAAGAGTAGCAATTTGTCCATTATTGTTCAATGGCTTGACAGATAATTGGAATAAAGCTTGTTTTTAATTTAATTCCTATTTTATTTAAGTGTATATTCTGTTAATTTCTCTTCTTTTTAGGTCACTGTGGGAAAACTTTTGCCATTTTGGAAAGGTTTTTGAATCGTACTTCTCCCAGAACCCCTTGGTTAGTTGTAGTGGATGATGACACACTGATAAGGTATATATTGCATTGCTTCAGGAGCTACCACTCTTCGTGTCAATAAGAGATTCAGCAATATCCACCTATCCTGCTTTATTTAAGAGATACAGCTATTTTATTAGTCAGGTGGCTTTATATTACTTGAAGAAAAGAAATTGTCACTTCCCATTAGTGACAATGGGAAAGTGACATTTCGCTTTAAATAAATTAAAATTAATTAATTAATTAAAAAACAATGTTGTAACCTTGTTAAAGCTGTGCATATCAGTATTATCATGTAATCATTTAGCCTGAACACACCACGTTTTGTGATTCCTCAGTGTAGGTATGTTTGAGCTGATAGGGTTTAGTCATTTGCCAAAAACCTTTCTAAAATGCGTTCCTCAGACAAATGTGTCAGAAGAAAAGTTCCATAAGCTCGGGTCAGTTGTCTGAGCTACCCAGAATGGTGTTTTGGAACTTGGTTTTGTTGGACAATTAGATCCCATTCTCTGTAAAATCTGACACTGCAACATAAGCAAAAAAAGGCACAGTGAGCAATGCACAGGATCCCATGGTTATGAGCAGTGGTTCAAGACAATACTTTAAATCATTTGACAGAAGGAGAAATAGCAAGAGAATGCAACTGTGGATAATGCAGCATTCACAGAACTAAATCTACTGTTCTAGTTTTCAATTTGTGAATGTTCATAGATAATCTGCAAAGATCTTATCATTGCTTGGAAAGTGTCATTTCATGTTTTGTCTGAGATAAGTTGCACTTTTACTGACAAACTGCCTACATCAAAAAAGACTTTAAGCTAATTTGCTCATCATTTGACCAAATTGCACAGTCATATCTCATAGTAAATAATCCATCATAAATTTCTGTTTAGCAGTTTGTATCTCTGGGGGAGGTTTTTGGGTAGAATTTCTGAATTTCTCCTGTCATCTTTGTGCTATTTAATAGAATGCTGTTGAGGGTAACATCTGTTCCAAAATGAATGTTTATGAGATTTTTTTTTAATGTCTTTTCGTGTTATAGTATATTCAGACTCCGGAAATTGCTCAGCTGCTATGACCCAAATGAACCAGTATTCCTTGGGGAGCGTTATGGCTATGGCTTGGGAACAGGAGGATACAGCTATATCACTGGTGGAGGAGGGTAATTTATTTGAGTTCCTACTGAGATCTTTTTGAGTGCAAATGTTTTAAATTACAACACAAATCAGTTTCAACAGAAACAGTGATTTTCCCCAGATGTGTGCAATATACCTCACCCCTTCTGTGTAGTGACACATGCTGGTCTTAAGTCCCCAACTCTTTTCCCTTACATTTGAGTAAGATTGAGGAGAACACTCCTTTTGAGTCCAGGCCAGGTTTAGGAGGATTTATCAGCTGTAATAAAAATGGTGGGTAGCTAACTTATTGTTGGAGTAACAACAATGGGTATAATTGCTGTAATTAGTTTTCAGTATAAAAAGTAATTATCTTTCAGAAAATGCCTCTTGCACTGTTTGTCAGTTCTGACCCCTTAAATTTTGCATTTCAAATGTATTGTATCAGAGGGCTACATTTCGGTCTTGTAGTTTTAAATAATTTAGCAATATTTATTAATTACAGTTATTTGGTGTCTTTAGAAGTTTTTATACATTTCATGTGGGGTTTTTTTTGTTTGTTTTGTTCTTGTTTTTGTTTTTTTAAATTCAGGATGGTTTTCAGCAGAAGAGCTGTTCAGAGATTACTTGCTAGCAAATGCCGGTGTTACAGCATGGATGCACCCGATGATATGGTCCTTGGGATGTGTTTCAGTGGATTAGGAATCCCTATCACACACAGTCCACTTTTTCATCAGGTCAGAGAGCTATTTTTGAGTATTAAAATGTATTTCACTTTTTAAGTATGCACATGAAGCAGTCATAAATATTCAAATTCGATCAGTATGTAATAACACTAACCAAGAAGCTGCTGCTGCTGCTCCTTTACCTTGATTCTCAGCAGAACAAGGCTGATCAAATAAGAACATTCTCATGCCATGGATAACTACAATGCTTTGCTAGTTTATGTGATATTTTAGCTAACCTATAATTAAATTTTATTAGAAATGCAGTCAGAGGTGAGGATTTTGAAAAAGAAATAGAATTAGGAGCCGCGTGCTTTGAACAGTAGTCATATATCCTCTACGTGAAAAAATACAACACAATACCTTTTTCTTCAGGTAATGGAGAACTGACTAAAATTTTTCAGTAAATCTGCCTGCACTACTTACCTGATTTTTGTATTGATTACTATTTACTATTCTGAAATACCTCATTAGTGAAGGTATAAAATATGAAATTTTTGCTTTTATGGTGGATTCTGATAAATTGCTGTATGCTAGCTCATGGGAGAGCAAGCTTACAAAACATAATTTTCATTTGTGTTTGGGAGAAAAGGGCTGGAATAGATGTTAATCTTGTTTCTGTCTTCCATGTATTTAACAAGCTAACTGTAGTGTCACAGTGGAAAGCATGATGCATTGGGGCTATAGAGATTTTCTTCCTTACAAGCCAAGTAAACCATATCTGTCCCTGGTAGGAACAAGAAGCACTGGAGATTTTTTTTTTTCCCAAACAGTGCACAACTTTTTTAAAGTCAACATTTAAGTCAGTGTAGTATTTGATGTTTTTCAGGCGTCGATCTAGTTGAAAAACTGGGAAGACCTGCATATCTTAGTATGAGCTGAGAATAAGATAATAAGCTACTTGAGAATTACTAAATTACCCTGTGGTTCAAAGCAGCTGTCAGTGGAGGGGGAGAGTTTCTTATTTAAATTGTCAGCTTTTCCTATGTTATGATTCCATTTCTGATTACATTTACTATTTAGAGAAATGGGAAAACGGAGAACATACTATTCAATATTTTAATTCCTTGTCCAAATAAAAAAATCATATCTGTTTACTCTCCTGTTTTATTTATCATTGCTTTCTCCTTTCAATATAGAAAGGAAACAAGTCATGCAAATTATAAAATCAAGTTACTGAATAATTTTGCTTGCACAGGTGTTAAAAAACCCAAAACAACAAACCAGCCTAATTAAAGGAGAGTCAGAATGGAACTCATTTTCCAAATTTGTTAGAATGATCCTCTTTCAAAAAAAAGGACCTCCTTGTAATCCTTAATAGAGTGTATTTGATACTGAATCACTTTGAAAGTGAAACCCTAGCAGTTCGATATTCCACACAGAAAATTGCACTTGACTTCTAATTCATCTTTACTGTTGCTTGTAACAAATTCTATTTAACATCCCTCAAACAAAAATTAACCCATGGGGGAAAACCACTGAATAAAAATTGAATGTGCTTATTCTACAAAATCTACTATTGTGCAAAAAATGTTTTAAAAATGAGAAAACCCATTTTGGATTTTCTGTCAACCAGAAAATAACTTTTTAAGGACTTGACTGAAATATTATGATGTGTGATGTTCCTTGAAGTATGTGAGTCTAAAATTGTACTGAGATACAGATTATCAAACAGAAGCAAAGATACCTTCGTTCTTGGAGGGTCTGTGATGTGTTTGCTCACTCTTGCTGGTTTCCTGCTGCCTACTTGCTGAGGCAGATACATATTCTGTAACCTGTTCCAGAGATTTTTGACATGATGAGATTCTTAAAGAGAACAGGAACCTTCCCATGTTGAGTAGCAGCCAGAATGGTGGTCTTAAATATAAAATCTGGGCTAAAGCAATGTATTTGGCTTTTCTAGAACACCAAATACAAATTTTAGCAAAAAAAAAAAAAATTACAGTTATTGGAGTAGGTATCATTATTTCAGAATTATCAAAACACCATAATTTTGTCTCTAACTTAATAAAAAGCTGCTTTATTTTCAAACAGCAAAAATCTTTGGTCTCAGATGTGTAAAAACTGTCTCTATCCAAAACAAATTCTTCAGCTTCTTGAAACCTAAATGTTCTTCAGAGTGTTTTCAAAAGTCCTGAGGGATACAGACTCCCTCTTGATTTCTGGAGTGGAATTTTTAAAAATAAGCACTCCGTGTTTTAAATATCAGAATTAAAAAAAAAAGCCAGCAACACATAGTCAGATTTCATAATGTCAAATTCTGTTGCCCAATTTTATGACTGTAACCAATACAGAACTGCATGAAGAATTCATAAATACCACCATAAGTAGGTGAAGCATGCAGTATTGAATCAGTTACCAGCTTAGGCATCAAACCAATTACTTGTTATCCAAATCATTCCATTTTCTTCTTGTTTGGGTTTTTTTCCCCTAGATGTAAAACACAAATGTTTGCTCTCCGTGCATTTTTCTTACAAAAACTCTAATGGCAAAATTGAGTTGTTTTACCAGGGGCCACTACAGGTGGGAATTTTATATGTAATGATGCACTTAGTGCTGTTGAACAGCCTGAGCAATGAAATACACATGGAACATTAGGACAGCAGCTGCATCTTGTAGCTGTGTTGTAATTCTGTCTGGTTTGATATAGCCCGATGAAGAATAACAACACGGTTTTCTGGCACCACAGTGTTCGGAACCTTTAGATATCATAAACTCTCTATATATTGGCTGCTTATGGCCTTATTAGAATCCTGCAGTCACAGTGGCAGTGCTGACAACTCTCATTAGAGGAGGAAGAGAATATAGTTTAAAATGATTTTGTCATTATTGAGCTGAAACTGCATATTTAAAAAGATTTCATACCAATACACTGTTTTATTGCTTGACTTCTGAGATGGTGTCCATTTCATCCTGAGAAACAGGGCATATTTAGTATCAGTGTACTTCGTTCTTAGTATGATGACTGCAGTGTGAGCTGCAGTTTTAAACCAGTACCTTGTCAATTGATAGGAAGTGATAGGAAATTACATCAACGGAGCTTAATGAAACATTCCTTATGGAAATACATAAATTAAAACCTGCATAGGGTTAGCTTATATTGTTGTTATGCCATATATGAATTAATACAGCAGCTATTAATATCCTTCAGTGAGTTTCCCCCAGATAATTGCTTCACTTCTTCTCTTTGTACCAGCAGTGACAATTGTGCCACTCTTTGGTGGCTGACTTAGAAATTTGAACAAGATGAAAGGTCCCTCATCTCCTCCTTCCTTTTGTCCTGCCCTCCTCTCCAGTAAAAGATGGAGCAGCTTATGCTGTCATGTTGCTGTTCCATGTGCATGTGTATTTTATAATGCTTGGAATGGGAAAATTTACTTCATTCTTAGCATGATGACTGCAGTGTGAGCTGCAGATTTAAACCTTGTCAATGTGCTATAATAGAATGATGTAAAAAACCTTTGTTACCATCTTGCCTATTTTGTCAGTGCCACATTGTTGTGTTACAGGGGCCACTGAGCACTGATACCTTTTTTAAATTACTATTCATCATTAAGTACTGGTGCTTTTGCTTTATTCTTCCATCTTAGGCAAGGCCAATGGACTACCCCAAAGACTACCTTTCTCACCAAATTCCAGTATCGTTTCACAAGCATTGGAATATCGATCCAGTGAAGGTGTATTTCACATGGCTGGCACCAAACACAGAAGAGTCACCTAATGGAAAAAAAGTTGGATATAACAGAGAGGATTTATAAGCAGTAGAAGAATGTAAGTGTTAATTACTATTTTACAGCTGAGAGACAGTCACTACTGTGATTTTTGTTTTCACATTGTTCATCTGTCCATGACATAAGAAGACAGTGTTTTGTTCCTGTTCGTTGCATCCCTTCAGAGCAATGGAAGAAGGCACTTAAATGACTTTTGGGTTCTTTTCCTCCGCTTGATTTCTTTTTAGAATGTTTTTGGGCTTTGTATACCAATGAACTTGACTCACATTTAAGAGTCTTGTACAACTTTACCTGTGTTCTGCTTTGGACTTGGTTCAGACAGCATCAATTTACATTCCCTTCCTTTGGAAGTGTAATATTGAATAAGTTTTGAACATCTATTAAACATTATCTCTCACTGACTTACAGAAAACAGTTCTCTAAAAGGATCTGGAACAGTTTCTTGATAAATCATAGAGGACACTTGGCTTTTTTTCTGAGACCAGGACGGGGAGCTAGATTGTGTGAAGGCTGTGCTCCTTTATGTTCCTTTCAGATAGAAATACTGTAGTTTTCTGAAGTAGCAGGACCAGGCATGAAACCACTGTTATACCTTTTAAGTTTATTGGCATTTGTGTGGAATGTCATGTACAAAATGGAAAAAAAGGTTAAGGACAGGGATTTCTTAGGTGGCCACGGGAGGTCACTGTGGCTCCTTTAGAAACTGAAGTCACCATACATCAATTTGGCAAATATAAAAGTTACTCTTAGGGATTTTTGCAGAACTAACATTTCAGTATTTCTGATGCGTGCATTTCAATAGCATATGAATACCAGCTTTAAAAATTTTATAGTATCCCTAATTTATATCATCAAGATAAGTAATTTGATGCATATAACATGTAAAGTGTGTATTTCATATTTAAAACGTTCTTGAATTTTTTTTTTTTTTAGTAATTCAGTTTTGTAAAAATGTTTGTACAAAAACTGGCTTTAGTATGTTCTAAACTAATTTTTATATTGTAAAACTTCTTTTAAAATGACAGTATATGGCACTTATATGCTGTTATTTAACTTGGCTTGCTATATTGTAACCAAATACAGGGTCTTAAAGCCATACTGCTGAAGTAATTTGTGTTTTGGTTTCCTTTAGTAGGTTAAAAATTGATTCCACTCCAAAGAAAAGCAATACTTGCTCTAGAGTTGAAGTAGGGGAGCCACTGATTCCTGTCTCGGTCATTACCGAACTTGTATAAACTGTTTGTGAATGTAGCTTGTGGGTTTCTAAGCATTGAATAGCAAGCACATGTTCATAATAGATTCCAATTCTGATTAATAAAGAGCAATCCATGTTATGTCTTTTTTTCTTCCCACTACCAGTGCCTTAAACAGTAGACATTTTACTGATAGCAGGACTATGTTCTCTGATACTGTTGGCGAATTGTTAATTATGTTTACTGTTTAGAACTGTGAAAGCTGAAAGCTGAATAAAAGCGTTCTTTAACCTTCTATGCCTTCTTCCTCTTTGCAAACCACGTACAGCAAACCAAGTACAGCACACTCTTTAAGCACTAGTGAATAAGTTCATCACGTTAATTGTAATTACTGTCAATTTTATTACAAGGCGGCTTAATCTTTGGGGTTTTTTCATATTCTGTCCTGACCTCCATACTAGATCAGATTTCAGACTCTAGTTTTGTGCAAATAGAAAATGCTGCTTCAATGAACACCTTGTGATTGGGAGCCTTGATGCTATCACAAAGCATATTTCACTATCAAATTCTCCAAAGGTCTTGCAACGCAGTCCAGTCAGGTCCAGCTTCCAACTGATATTTAATCTCTCCTTGGGCCCTGTACAGGCAGACTAGATCAACAAAAGATGATTAGATTTGAGTCCAGGTTGTGTTGTACCTGTAGCCCGCTTATTTAGATGTGGGAAGTCATTGACTTGTTGATGATTGATTGCTTACTTGACTTTTATTTCTGGTTTGACAAATACAGTAGTAGCTGTCCTAAAGTCCATCTTTTCCCTTGCTGTTAGCTCTGGGTTTTACTGCGAGGTTGCTGGAGGTATTAGTAAGCATCAGACTTGTGATTTTAGTCTCCATAGTTCTGAAGACAACAAAGCCATAATTTGCTCAAGTATTTTGCCAAAACTCTTGACTTTTGAGGCACTGCAGCAGCATGGCACAAATGACCTTTTAGTCCACCACCTAAATAAGATTTTTTCAAGCACAGGATCACAAAGAGTTTCTATAAACAAGACATGACACCTTCTATGTGAACTTTAGTTTTAGAAGACTCAGGATGACTTAGTAGCTGAAACCAAAGGACAAAACTGTGTGTTAATGAGCCTGAACAGTACTAATGTTTCTAATGAAAATCAAGTGGATTATAAATGGTGTAAGTTAAAGCAAATCAATAGAAGAGGCATTCACAACTCACTTGGTAACAGGCAGATTAAAACAGGTCTGCAAAGTTGATTGACTGCTTGAAGTTTCCTTTTCTGGGACGCTGCAAGGTTGTGGCATGAAAAAGAAAATCTGGGAATCATTACTGACTATTTGTTTTTGATGTTTATAGCATAAATTTTTTTTATGTTTGAAGATCTTTCACAAAATTATTTTGATAATTTGGTTGGTTGGTTCATCTGCCAGGAACCAAAAACCCCCTTGTGCCTTCAATAGAGCAGATACATCAACGAAGGCTGAAGAAGTATTTGAGGCCCACATTTGCTCATGAGTGAGAATGAGGGCTGTGAATCTATTTTCATTTCCCTACATCTGCAGTTGGCCCAGGCATGGAGAGACTCGAAAGGATCTGACCTTTGTCTCTTCCTCTGTGATTAGGAAAATGGGCAAGAGTCTTGAGGCAGCTTGCAAGCTGGGTAACTTGTTTTTTGTGCAGGAACACTTTGCCCTGACACCAGCTCTGATGGCTGCTGACTGGAGGGAGAATTCCACATTACTTTATTTTCAATTATTTAATTTGTCATGGGTTTTATTATCATGGCTGGAACGAGAATGTCTCAGCTAGAGGCCTGAGGCACCGTTCAATGAGATTCCTGGAAGGTGAGATCAACACTGTGTAAGACTGCCATAATTATCTACAATGAACACCTCCAAGGCCAACAGTGCCAGTGCATTGCCAAGGAACATGGAGAAGTAGTAAGAGATTGGTTTTTGCAACACTGTAAAACTCTGAATGCTTTTGTGCATTGGACACCATGATAATAAATATATTTGGGCTCGCTTTGATGCAATTGCTTCTTCTTCTTCTTGTTGATATGAAACTAAAGGAGAAATTTAGAATTCTGAGTAAAATGCTCCCTGAGGGTGTCACCTCATCATACATTGGCTGAGGAGTCTAAGAGCACTTGCCTGTGCTCCATTAGTGCTGCCTGGTGTAGCTCTGGCTCTGAGGTCCCAGCTCACATCAGCATGGTGGCTTCATGCTCTGTACGACCCTGTACACACATCTACTGTGTCAGTATAGAACAAATTCACCTCCCCAGTCACACTGAGGGCTTGATCTTTAAAGTGATTGTTTCATTCACCAAAGAAATAGATTCATTATTGATTTGTAGGTAACTAATTTATCTGTTTCAGTTTGTGATGCACAATGTGCACATATAAAAAGTAGCTTTTTTAATACACAGTCTCATAGTGGTAGCCATTGTGTAACTACTTGATTTAAATTCTTCCTGAGAAGAAAAGTCCTCATGCTTTTCAGATCTCAGCCTGTGGTTTACAGGAAGAGATCTGTGGGACTAGAGGAAGTAGAGAGAGGTGAACAATCTGTTTATATCTACCTGCTTTTGCAGATTCCCTTGACTTGTTTATTTGTGCCCTTGTCAGCCAGGAAGCAGAAGTACCTCCACTGAAATCAGTTAATGAGATCTCTTCTGCTAAGACCTGCATTTGCACTGGCAAGAGTGAAACAGCTTTGGTGGAGTGTGTGGGCATTGTTTAGTTCTGAACACAAGGGGAAAAGACACAGTAGAAATAATTTATTTAAAGATGAAAAGGTAAGTAGGCATTATGCAAGTTCATACAGAGGCCTAAAGGACTCACTGTCAAAAAAAGGAAGAACTGGCTTGGAAAACAGGCTATGGAGAGGAGTGATAGAAAATTACATCAATGGAGCTTAATGAAACATTCTTTATGGAAAATCTATAGGCATGCTGCTTTTATAAGCTAAAAAAAAAGAAAAAAAAAAACAGCTAAGCTATTCCTGTGAGAAATAAAATTTTAAAGCAATGCTTTTGTAAGTCTGAAGGCTTAAGAGCCTGACTGTTAAACAGAACAACTCCAAAAAAGTTGAAAGCACTAGGCTGTTAATATTTTACAGACTCAACTTACAAAAAAAAATAGTGTAAGCAGATTGTTAATTAATAAAAAGCCGATAAAGAAAATCATCTGCTGGGAAGATTATTGTGCATCATTAACTGATTTGTGCCCACTTCTCATTTATGTATTTCTAGCTAGGACATCATCCAGATGAAGGTCGAATCAGACAGTTTATAATGTAAACTGTCCATCAGTTTACATGATCAGTTTGCTGATGGTCCTGCTATGAGGACCCCATCAAGGTCCTCATAGCAGGAGCTCACATGTTGCCCTGGTTCTACAGGCACTGCACCCCATCTTCACAGGGGTGCTGTGTGACACTCTCTGGTGCCTGCTCTCCAAAAGCCTGGGAGGACAGCAAGAAATAGAGCACATATTCCTCAGGAAGGAGGGAAACCAGGACTGAAGACCTGTGAGTTACTCAATTGTCTTAAGGAGAGCTCTCACTGGTCCTCCTTCAAAGTAGCCATTCCCTGGCTAGCAAGGCAGCAGAAATGATGCAGGGTGTAACTCTCAGTAAACACAAATACAAAGTGATACCCTGGAGCAGATCAAGCTCAGCTGTAGCCCCAGAGGCATTGGTAGCTCTAAGGACAGTCAGTCACTGGTGCTGATGGGTGATGTTGGCTAATTCACCAGCCTTTTTTTCCAGAGACTCCTTAAGACTTCTTATGTTGCTAAGATTCTGTTTGCAAGCTCCTTGAGGGAGCCCTTTACACAGAGCAGAGTGGGAGCTGTGCTCCAGGTGCAGTGCTTTGGTGCAGCCTATGCTGTGGTCTCATGGCCTCATTCTGCCCCGTCATGTCCTCAGTCTATCTCTTGTCCTGACAAACCAAGTTACTAATTGGTTGTTCCTCTTTCTGTTGCTGTTTCTTCAGGCTAGAATTTTCATGTTGATGGATTTTACGTTAACTAAAACATCTGGTCCTACAAATGCAAGTTTTGGAATGACTTTACACTTAATAAACAGTCAAATACCTATATTTATCAATATTTAACAAAATAGAATGTGGATAATCATACTATAGTTACCACGTTATTATATTCTTGTGAAAAACTCTGTCAAGTGCAGTTTAAATGTCTGAAAAAGACATGATTTTGTTTTGTAAGAGCTGGCTTACCTCTGCCATGGCTTGCCCCTTGTTCAGTTAAGTGATATGACTTACATGTAAACAATCCTTGCTTTAAAAGCTCATAATTGTCCTGCCACCATTGTCCAAACCCTGCTCTTGGGGACTTGGTGCTTGAAAGCTGAAGCTCCAAGCAGGTAAGTTTCTTTCTTGTCTACAATTTTGTCTTGTGCTCTGTACATCCTGCAAAATCTATTTAACACTGGACCTGTGAACTGAGCCATGCCATTGTTCCTGGCTTGAGAAAAGGAAGATGGAGCCCAGCTCTACCTAGACTGCAATACTCAGCTCACTCCAGGTGGTTATTTAATTGACCCCAATTAGCATTAATCACACAGTCCTGAGAGGACTGGAGTCAGTGCTGTACCAGCTTCTTCTGGGTGAGCAGATCCCTTGTACTTCATGCCCCTCAGGCAGTGCCTCTCAGAGCTATTTCTCAACGTTAGCACACAGGAACAGCACATTTGCACACAGAAACTCGTAACTGAAGAACAGTCCGGGCTCCTCTGGAGGTCACCTTCTCCAGCCCCCCTGCTCAAGCAGGGTCACCTACAGCTGACTGCTTAGGACCATGTCCAGATGGCTTTTGAGTACCACCAAGGATGCAGACCCCACCACTTCTCTAGGCAACCTGTGACAGTGTTTGACCATCCTCACAGTATAGAAGGATTTTCTTATGTTCAGTTGGAATTCCCTGTATTTCAATTTGTTCCCACTGCCTCTTGTCCTGTCATTGGGCTCCACTTGGAAGACTTCAGCTCAATCTAATCTACAACTTCCCATCATGTTCTTACTGATAAGACCCTCCCTGAGCCTCTGCCTCTGAGAAGTCTCTGAAGCTGCCTGAGTGGGGTTCAGATTCAATTTGGTTTTGTTTATTTGACAGTTTCTCTTTAACATGGCAAGGTGACTCCAGGCACTTTCCCCCAGAGCCTGTTTACAGGTTTTAAATAACTGTCACAGTGCCAGGCGTTTCCTGCACGGTGAGAAGCTGCTGGGAATAATTAGCACCAAGGGGAAAATGTCAAAGAGATTCAAATGTAACATTTATTCAAAATGCTACTGCTCTTTAAAATTCCGGTCAGCAGCAGCACAAACCCTCTGTGATTCCCTGTACCCCGAGGTTCATCCCACCCACACAGCTATGCAAAACAAGTTCCCCACTCAGAGTCCCCTTTCTCTTCCCTGCAGGAGTGGTGCCAGCAGCGCTGGGAGCTGGAGAGTCGTGTGAGCTCCTGAGTGCCCCAGCACCCTGCACGTGGCACCTTTCTGCCAGCCGTGTTATCCACGGATCATGGCCCTGTAGGAAGTTTCCCAATCTGTCTTCGTCACTTACATCACTGCTCCAGCCATCCCTCCTGTTGCCTCCCTTCCCCTTCCCTCTCACTGTGCCAAGCTCTCCAGTTCTGCACATCAATCCCCCAGTACCAGCCATGAGTTATGTGAGATGTTCCTCCTGCTGCCCTCATCCCACGGAAAATCAATGGGCAGCTACTGTAATCTGCAGGTTTGAAGTCGTTTGCATGTGAAGGAGAGTCAGTTTTCCATTAACCCTTTGCCCCCTTGCAGGGTTCATTACCACTATCCAGCATGAGGTGTTACTGCATCCTCCCGAGGGATTGTACTGCTTCAACTGAAAGTGCCAGCAAAGAGATTTCCTTCAAAACCCACTTGCTCTGGGCCCTCCCTGACACTCCAATGTGGAAGTGCCCTCATCTTGCCAGCATGGAACATGCTTGCTGCTGAGGCTGAGCAGAGGGTTTAAAACATTTGAGGGATTGGTGCACGCATCTGTCTCCCTAAACGTTCATATGGAATTGCCTCCATGGTGAGAAAAAAATGAATACATTTCTCCAGAGGTGCCCCAGTAGGACTGAAGAGCCAGCTTGTATCTTCACAGCAGGTTTACATCTTCAGGAGCAAACAATGAGCTCCACAGCAGCCCCACCACGGAGTGCAGAGCAATGTAACTACTTTTAGTCAGGTCTTGAGGATCTGACCTATGGGTGGTAACTTGGAAATATAAGCTGTTTAAATTGGTGAAATACTGTTTTCTGTAATATCCCTGGGCCTCTAAAATGTTTTCTTTCCCCCATTAAGTCCTCCTGATTAGTGAAAAAAACCAGTTATTATTGCAGATTTTCAGATAACCATGATATATTCTTCTTCCATCCACAAATAAAAAAGAAAATTAAAAAAAAAATTCAGCAGCAATCTCTTTGGAGTGTATGCCTAAAGATAATTGATAGGTATGTATTCTACAATATATATGTACATTTATAAGACCTCTTTCAAAGACCCACGATTCTGTCAAACCTCAGTGTTAATAGCTCTGAGGAACTGATTTTATGCAGTCACCACCATTAAAATCCTGTGTTTGCTTTTCATTATCCCTGGGCTGGGCAATAATGGTACAAGACAGGGGAGCATACAGGTAATGATTTATACTGTCCTGTGCAATTTTCTCAGGTGCTCCTCATGCCTTGGTTGGCCAAATCCTTTCTGAAGTGCCCTTTTCACCTGTGCTGAGAGGGAGCCAGAGTGCCCATCTCTAAGTTTTAAGCAGAAACACTCCATGCTCCCTGGAGCCACCGGACTTCTGGAGCAGCAGTAGCTTCTGGTTGAAGACAGATCTCAGGTCTTCCTCTGTACTGGCTGAGTGGCCGTGGGATCTGTTGAGATAAAGAAAAGTAAGGGGTCCCTATTCAGGTGACAAGGCTGCAGTTACCTATCCTTGTACTGAGAAATGTTTAGCAGAGTTCTGTTTGTATCCGTGTGGATGTAGAGCACCTCTCTGCAGCAGGGGGTCATTTATCCCCTCTCACAGCAATTGTGAGCCAGAAATAAGAAAATACATGTGGTGTACATTAGGGAATACTGGACTTTTACCACTCAGGCACTGTGAGGAATGTAGCAAGGTTTTCATAATTCTGTATTTTTAGAATTTATTATAAAACGCAGTCTGTCTAATTTATCTCATGCAATCACTATTGTACAGATGGAAATATTCCACATTAGACAAATAATAAATCATGTTTGAGTTGACCAAATCATCCCTTTCAGGGTGCAATTAATTATTCAAGAAGTACACATCCAAATGTTACATAAGAGCTCTCTTGCATCCGAAATTGCCAAATATAATTAAAAATGTATAAAGGAGGAGACAAGTAGCTTCAAATAACTTTGTGAACTTCTAATTATTTTCAAAATAGGTTCAAAGCCAGTATAAGACTTCTATGTCTAACCTGCATACTGCTAAAAACTATGTTCTCAGGCATGTACAGCTCCCTGGGCAAAATCATACCATACATCCCAAATCCCTTCCTATTTAGCAAGACATGAGCTCATGTTGTGGGCTTCTCTGTGAGCAGAACTGCCTCTGAGGTCACCAATGGCCACTGACACCCTGAGGCCCTGGTACCCACACCCCTCTTGAGAACCAGCCTTGTGCCTCTGATGTCTGTGTGCCACCACTCTGCCCAGGCAGCACCAATCCACAGCTCATCTAAATCCCATGTCTGATTACAAACAAAACCAGGGCAGAGCCTTACATTTAAATCACTTGCTAGAAGAGATTATTGAATAGAAAATCATGAGAGTTTGTTTTTCCTAGCAGCAGGAAACAGGAATTTTCAACAATAAGCTATTGAGTAACAAACATTATCATCTTTGCTGGGCAAGCATCTCAATTTTATTTATGAATAAGGGAGATAAAGGAGATTTACAGGCTGGAAAACATAACAATCTTTTCTTTCTCCAGTTGTTTGTCAGGGGTTGTGGATCAGCTCTGTAAGACAGACAAAGGGAAATGCTCCATAAATGCAACAGAGGCAGATTAACCTGGTGGGGCTTCTTCACAGGAGTGCTGCAAAGCTCCACACATTTCATCAGTCCTACAGGGATAATTACAAGTCTGTCAGTTCCTCCTGAAACACTTTAAACTTTCACACCACTTGGCTCTCAGAACCAGTATTGCTTAACAAATCCCAGGGCCTGTAAGACTCTTAGAAAATTCATACAGTCTTAAATTTTACTTCCCTTCTCTTTTCTATTTATTCCTTTCTTCGCTGTCTTTTCTCCCTCTGGTCCCCAGCTTATTTGTTTGGTTTTTTTCTTTTGTGTGGTGAACCTACCATTCAAACATATTTAGGAGGGAGGCTGAGGGGATTTTAGTCATCCACCCCAGCCCACTTAGTCAGTTGTGCCTTTGACATGGTCACAGCCATCTTGTTTAAACCAAGGCTACCATGAAGTAGAAAGTGCCCAGAGCACCTCAGATTTATTCTTTGCTTGCCATTTTTGCCAGTCTATGCCCTCACATACGAGTGAATTTTACTACATTTGGTTCCCACAGAGAAGACAGATGTGCCATGGGTTGATAGGGTCAATGCAGAGAAGCAGCACCCCAGGTCTATTGTGTGTCAGTGCTCCCATCCATGCCTGCTGCAAGGAATACTCTGAAAAAACACCCGTGGTATTCTCCTACTTGCCAGTGCTCAGCCACCTTGGGCCCTTGGCAGCACCTTGCAAATCTGCCTCCTGTATTTTGAATAACCCATCCTTTACCTGAGGTTAAGGTCCCTATATGTAAATGCTGAATGCAGTTAGGAGATTTGGTCCAAGTGTTACCATGAAGGAAGAATTATCAACCCGTGGTGAACACACTGGAAGCTGAAGAGCTTTACAGGAGGAGGCAGAACTCAGTGCTATACAAACCCAGAAAAAGGAGGAGATTTGCAGGCTGTTAAAGACCAATGCACAGTTGTTATTTTGTCTTTAATTAATTACTCTGCACCCAGTACCTGTGAGAGGTGAACACTGCGGTGGTGTAATTTCTCTTCAGAATAGGAAGAAAAATTCTCCATAGCTAGTGTGATTCCCTTTACCATACTTTTCCTAGGAAATGAGGCTGTTTTTCTTTCTGCTGTGACTAAGTCTTCAACTCAGTGCACTGGGTGCCTGTCTTCATTCATGAGTGCCAAATGGACTATACAGCCCCCAGTCATTCTGCTCAGGCTTGAGCCTGCATCAGCCTGGTACCACAGCAGCAGCTTTGGGTACTCAAAGGCACATGAAATTCCTGCCTTCAATTGTCTTCTCCCTATGGATATCACTGTATTTGGCCATAGGCTTTAGGGCTGAAAGGACCCAGTTACTGTCTGGTCCAATGTGCTGCAGAGTGAGAGCCCTATGCCCAGCTGGAGGCTTGGCTGCACAATTTGGGGAAGGGTGAGGTGGGTGAGATGGGACCTCGCTGGAAGGAGACATGGCAGTGTCCTTGGGAAGGGGTGAATGGCACACATGGACTTTGTGGGGCTGCGTGGTCGTGGAAAGCAGGGAACAGAAAAGATATGTGCCTTAGGGGCAGGAGGAGCTCTAACATTGGCAGTGAAAAGGAGAGGACACCCAGGCAAGTTGTGTGAGACCAGCTTCTCTGTTGCTACAGTAAGACCCTCTTAAGGGCTAACTAGAAAAAATAAATGCAAGACTGAAGGGACCAATTTGTTGAATTTTTAAAAAGTAAAACCTTCTCTTCATGTCTTGGAGTGCATGTCTTTGCTTGACATCTATAAAACAAAATGTTACTGTTTAGATAAATATGGATCTTTACTCCAAATCATGCTTGAATATTATAAAAATTTTCCATAAGCTCAAGTATTCAAGGACTCAGTTGTATTTCATCATGTCCACTGAAATCTTTTTTTTGTGATGATTTGGTTCTGACTCTCAGCAAAATTTCATTGAAAACCAAGCCTTGGTAATGGTTTATCATTGGTCAAGGTTTCTAAATGTGGTCACCCATAGAAATTTATTGTCCTCTCCACTTTTAGATTTCCAGACAGTGGCTATATCCTTGTTTTGGCTCATCCCATAAAATACCTTCTCAGCTGATTTTCAAGGCCTGTGGCAAATATTCCTGCACATGCTCAGGGGTATTTCATCTCCTTCCTCCAGAGCACTGCTCTGTGCTGCACTCCTGGCAAAGGTGATGAAAATTCACAGAGACTGAGAGAATGTGAATCAGGTAAATTCTGGGGGGGGGGGGAGGGTTGCAAAACCCTGCATGATCTCAGGCAAATTACTTTGTGCCTGGTGAGATTGGATAGATGTAGATGTCAATTGGTACCACAGTTTCATGTCTGTAAGTGCATGGAAAGTCCTGAATTGCAGTACCTTTGAAAGTAAAGCCACAGACACCTAAAGCTAGACACATGGAACCAAATAACCTTTAGTGAAATGTGGGTCTCCATTTTGTTTTACCTTATTTTTCTGGGCACTGGAACAGTTTGTAGCTTCAGAAAACTATACATTTGGTTGAAGTAATTTTTATTTCTGTACGATAGATGAGTCCTCAGGACTTGTTTGTGTATGTATACATGAGCTGGGTAATTGCACAACTCCTGTAAAAAAAGGTTTTTGATAACCCTTTTTCTGTGAAACCCCCAGAGAGACACTTTCTATCACAGATTTATTTTGGCTGGCAAATGTATTTTAAATACTGCTCCCTATATCAGCTCTGGCAGCCCTTCTTAGCTAGTAAATTTGAGGTTTGGGAATCAAGACAAACAGAACGTACATAAATGAGAACCTCTGTGATATAATGAGTGTCAGTCACCAAGTCATAAAGCTTAATGTATTGTAACCCATTAGTGGTAATTCTGGCTATATCTGGCAGTTGGAAAGGACTAGATCAAAATGTTTTAGAAGGCTAAGGAAAGCCAAGTTTACACTCAAGATTCAAAGCTGAGGTGAATTGTTTTCCTTCAAAGCCAAGAAAAAAGGGAAGATGAATGGGAGCCACATGCTCAGCTGTGTGTGAGGCAGCACTGCCCGGGGTCTGATCTCACCCAATTCATGTAAGGCTGTTTGCCATGGCCAGCACTGTGACTGCCTCATGGCCTATGGCAGACTAAAATCAGGCTCACAGGACGATTTCCTTTGAGGAGGTGCTGGGGAGGGATCCAGCACAAATGTAACAAGCTCAAATCCGTCCCTGGGGCTCAGATTTGGGTTCAAAGGGAGAGGTACTGTCTGTTCACTTCATCTCTTAGAGGCCATGCAAGTTAAGCTTCTGCCTAAATGGACATTTCTGGGAATGCTTGTATTTGTATACAAGGCACCTTTTGCCCTCACTGGCATAATGGGAATGGGCACATGTTCAGAACCTTTTGAGGGAGCCCTCTTGAAACCTCGTTTCTGCCCGTGGGTGTCTTTGCAAGCGGATCAGTGAAAATCTTGGAATTATTTTGAAATAACCCTTTTATTAAGTAACAGAAAGCAGAGTACCTATGGCCTGGTAGCTTTGGAGTTCTTTTTTTTCTCTGAATGCTGTTCAAGCTCAGTGTTGTAGTCCCTCTTATGTTATGCTTTGTGGGAAAAAGTGGATCTCACAACAGCTCCTCAGGTTTCCAGCAAATTTCAAGAAAAGCAAGGGATTTTTGGTGGTTTTCACTGAAAAACTTCACCCAGCTCTACAGAGTACTGCAAGGTTAAATCCTTCTTGTTTAAGGCCCTGCTGGAAACTAAATGATAAATAAGAAGCTCACAGCTCCCATTCATTTCTGTCCATCCATCTTGTCCTAAGGGGGAAGATGATGTCTCATCAATGAAGCAACAGAGTTGCTGTTCTTATTTAAATATAAAATTAATAATTTGAAAATAGGCATACATTTACTTATGTTTCTGTTGTTGAAAAAGTTTTCCTACCTTATTATGAAGATTTTGAAAAACTAAATTTCTCATTATACTTTTTTTTTAAAATTCAATATTAGCGTTGACCAGTAAACTTTGATTAGAAAGGCATTTTAAAGAAAAATTATTTTTAGGAAGCCTGCAGAGTTTCCCTGGGGAAAATTTCTTTTTTTTTTTTTCCACAGATTTGAAACAAATCACATTGTTCTGTGAACTGCTGTGAATTTTCTTGAGTTTGAATTTTCTTGAGTTCTTGAATTTTCTTGAGGGTTCAGGGAGTCCTTTTCCCTTCTCTTTCTTCTCATGGGACAAGGTTTATAGAAAAGGGTTTGTCCCACTGAGTTTGTTTGGAAGTCACAGCACCCTGATTTTGTTCCATCCTTTTGCTCACAGAGATCAATAAGGTAATCATCAACTCTGAGCTGAAAATTATTAAATGAACCTAGCAACAAGATCAATTCATTGTGCCAAAACAAGGTACTCTGATCACTTCTGCAAATGCTGAAGTGATTCATTCTGATATTGCTCAAAAATATACATCCCAAGGTTTGCCCTGGAATGGGGTAAGAAACATGGGTTTAAGGGCAGCATTTGCTGTAGTCTAGAACTTCTGGACTCAGCTCAGTTAGGTTCAGCAGAACAGCCCATGGAGGAGTGTCCATACAACATCCTCTCTCACCTTTACAGTGCAGACTGGACTGAATCCAAACCTCTAAAGGTCACTGAGCTTTTCTCAGTGATCAATTATGGAAGCACATGTAACCTCTGTGGTTTCATAGTGAGAAGTGATGCCTTGTGTCTGGCAGGGTGATAAATGCCTGTGCCTGGGGCCACTGGCGCTGTACTTCAGCTTGTACACGGTCATGCAAGAAAGTCTCTCTCAAGACTCCTACAGGGATCAGCCCTTCTCCTGCTCACTTGAGTGATGGCTCGGTCTCCAATTTCCCTCAGAAAATGCAACAGAAATAGTCACTGGTTTTCAGTGAGCAATTACCCAAATAGCAGTGCCTTGGGCATGGAAAACTGAACAGATTTTTGCTTTTGTAAAACAGCACACAAAGGGCTCCCCTTTGGAGCTTTCATCGGGATCATGTAAGTGGTACTTCTAGAGCTTTGCCTAGTGCTTTTTTTTTCAGTCTTCTGCCTCTTGGTGGTGTGTGTCTGCTATGTATTTTGCTGCTGATATGCTGCTGAGAGCCACTCAGCTTGCTGCCTCTGCATTATCATTATATCTGCAGTGGGAAACCCTGTGACTGAATGAATCGATATCACATATGGCCTGATTCTAGGGAGGTAGACTTAATTAGTGCAAGCCATCATTGATAATGTGTTTTTCCATTGTTAGGCCACATCTGTCCAAAATTCTCATTGTCCATTGTCTGGGACTCAGTCCATGTGGTAAGAGTTTTCTCAAGCACTCAGAAAAAAATTGTTGATCCCAATATGAGCCAGTCTGTCTCTCAGTGAAAAAATTCCCAGGCTTGATCAAAACACAGGGAAGTAAGGGGGGAAAAAGTGAGTTTTGGACTGGAAAATAATAAAACCATTGGATTTACTTAGTCCCACTAGGCTAACAGGGTCTTAGGGTTTCACCCACAGAGACTTCTATGAGGATGTGGTGCTTAGGGTTTGTGGCTCTGTTATTCTTTGCACATGGTTATTACTGCAGCAGATGTCTCTAAATACTGCATTTTCCTGTTTTATGAGCTTCTTTTGAAGATGTGTATTAAAGCGGCTAATAGAGGTATGCACAATAGTGTTTGACTCTGTTACCCTCTGAGGAAAACCAAGGAAAAGACTCTAAAGCTCTCCAAGATCTGCAAAGCAGGTGTTTGTTTCCTCAAGGCAAAGTGAGCCCAGCAAGGGAACACCAGGCAGAGGCAGTCCTGGTGAAGAAGGTGTGCTGTCCTCATCCAACTCAGAGCAATGCTGAACACTCTTCTCAGCCTGCTTATGTCCCCACTGTCCTGGCACCAGCACAAGTGGCACACATGGGTTTTCATCAGGGACCAGATGGGTAGAAATCTTTGAAAAAATCTCTGCTTGGAAACATCACCTAAAACGGGATTGGTTTAATTTGTTGACTTCATCTTACTATAATATTATTACACCTACACATTATAAAAGAATCAATGGATAGGAGTCACTAAATTCTAACTCACTTGCTATAGGATCTTTCAAATTAACTACTGTTAATTAACTAATGTTGTTTGGTTTGATTCCTGGAGTAATCCTTGGCACATGCATAAAAGAATTGATTACTCCAAGCGGAGATGATTCCAGTCTTGTTTCTGCCTCAAGGCTCAGCAAAGCTTCAGGGCAGCCCATCCCAGACCCACCCTATTCCTGGTGCCTCAGGAGATCCCCATGGGTCAGGAGGTGGCTTTCAGGGCAGAGATCAGACTCAGGGGGCAGGCAGGAGGGTAAAAGCATGTCTTTAGTCCCAGCTGCTCCTGAGACATAGAGCAGTTTTGTCTTGTGCCCTGGGCACGCAGACAGCAGCAACAACTGGGCCAGAGCCCTGGGAAGCCCTGTCCCTCCCAAGCCATCAGCAAAGCAGCAATCTGGCAGGGAAGGGTTTCAAGAAAGAAGAGAAACCTTCAGGGGAGCACAAACTCGTGTGCAAGGTGGGCACTGACTGCTCTGTGCACCCTCCCTTGGGAAGTGCACGAGGGACCAGGGTTACTTTCCACATATGAAGCCTTCAAACCATGCAGAGCTGCCCCAGGATGGGCTGGTGCTTGCTGGTGCATGCAGACACTGTGGGCCAGCAGGGTCCCAAACCCAGGGTGAGTTGCACACATGGCTGGAGGTGATCAGAACAAAGGCCAGGTGCAAAGGTCTCATTCAAGAAGAGGGAGATCACCATCACACAGTCCCAAAGAAACTGAAGGCTCTGTTTGGAAAGGATCCCACCTGGAGTCCATCCATCAACCAGCTCTGGCATCCAGCTGCCACACCTCTCTGCCTGTGTGCACTGTACCCCTTTGCCAGAGGAGCAGTAAAATATGTGCAGCAAAATTACTTGTGAGAGTCCCACAGGAGTTTATGTGCAGGAATTTCACTGCAGAGAAGCTGTAGTATTACCCAAAAAATCCTCACTAAGGGCTATAAATCAACTCAAGCAACTTCCACATCCAGGGAACCAAATGGCTGCAAACTCAAGTGTCCATGCCTGCAACAAGCTGTGCTATGGCTCCTCACCCCTGGTGTGGAGGGCAGACATCCCACCCACAGGGCGAACGGGAGGAAAAAGAAACTAGGAGAGCAATTGGATCAAACAAAACCTTTTCTTCCATAACTGGGCAGCAAAATGAGAAAATGATTTTTCTGAATCATGTTAAAATATTATTTCTGGAAGCCTGGGGTCTTCTTAATATGTGAAGCAGAAATAGCCTCTAGAATTTGTTTTCCTCTTTCAGAGAAGTATAAAATCAGCTGCTAAATGATTCTCCTCTGTGCTGGCTAAAAAAAACATTCAGAGATTACTCACATTTGACTTAATTTGAATAAATGTACTATCACTGACATGATTGCTAATTATCCTTGTACTCAGTTACTCAAATTAGCATCCTATGAATTGATCAAAATGGATGAGCTGTGTCAGGGAAAATATGTTTATTTGCCTAAACCTGCGATCTTATACAGATAGCAGCATATAGCAGGGCTTCAGCCTTTGACAAGGTGAGACCATGCTGCCATTTCACAGCATTTAGCACTTTTCCTACCTTGGATTGAAGGGAATGAGGCTGGCTGCCCTCCCTTCCCAGCAGATAGCAAAGGGACTGAGGGTACCCTTTTCATAGGACCTGACTGTGAAAAATGAGCTGGACTCACTCAGCTGCTTCAGCCCCTGTATTCTTCACTTTTTTGCTCATATCTTAATGTCATTATTACATTTCTTCATGAAATAACCTCACAGAGAAAGAAAAGGCGTTGAGTGACACAGAAAGAAACATTAGGAAAAGGGCCCTGGAGGTGTTTTCCCTTTGTTTGAGGAAAAGGGCAGTTTCCTCAGCAACAAGAATACAGAAACGTGCTGAGACAAGTCAGGAGAAAAAAAGAGGGAGAAATAATGAGTGGAAAATTTATACTGAGGCTAGATTAATATAAGAGGTGAAGACACAGATGGAGGTAATGTAAACATGAAGCAGACCCTGCTGGTTGTGGGGTGGAAGTATCTAGTGAGACGGAGAAGGGGCAGAGGCAGGGAGCCAGGAGTGAAGACTGTGTAATTTTGGAGTCCCTGGAGAGGCTGGAGCCCCTCACACAATGCAGCAGCTCTGTTTCCAATGTGTCTGATTTACTTGGTGGGATCACGTAGCTGTGGGACACCATTTGTTGTTTTTCTTTTGTTTCCCTCCTATCCTAAATGTATGAGATCACTGCAGAGCTCTCCCAACAAGGAGCAGACCTACAGGGCTTTGACCATAGGAATACAGTCTCACCAGAGATTTATCCATAGATAAGTGAAATCATGAGTCACTGCTTAAAAGCAAGAATTTAAACATAAGAAAGCAAAACAGCTCCCATTTCCTGCAAGAAAGAGCAGGCCAATGACCAGGTTAAGTCTTGCCAGCTCCAGTGGTCTCATAGCAAAGCCATCACTTGCAGCTTTCAGGATGTCAGTGGAGCTGCACATAGATGCTCACCACCTTTGAAGACCATACCTTTAACAAAGCCAGATCAAAAATGTTCTCTACAAGTCTATCTAATTGGTTCTTCACTGAATTTTTCTTTAGATTTTATTTAACCTGCCGTAAGTGAGAACTTGGCCTGGGGTTCTTCAGCTAGAGTTCAGATAAAGAGTAATGTTTGATGTGAAGTAGGACTGAAATTAGCTCACTTTCACAGAGTATCTCAGCTATATACTAATCAAAAGAATTAACACTTGCTCCTAATTAGCCAAAGGGGAAATGTCACTGAACATGTCATGAAGAGCATATCCTTTTAAGTAGTCTCGATAAAAACACTTCCAGCAGCTATGCTATAAAGGTATGGTGCCAGGTAAAACAGACTCAAAAGTTATAAAAGGCATCCTATAGATCCAAGTCTTTGAAATCATAGCTTACATCCTTTTCTGCACAACTTTCCATCACCTGCATTTGGCTCTCTTTTGCCAAGATTGCTGTAAAGAATTATTTTACTTCAGAAAATTAATATATGAGCAATATTCTAAAATGGTTTTATTATGTTCATTCACCATTTTTGGATTTGCATAAATAAGTGATTATATCCAACCTCTAACGATATTTCCCTCCCTCCATTTTCACCTTTTTTCCTTTTAAAATCGCTAATTGTCCTTTGCAGTATTTCCTGGTGTAGATGTTAAAATACATCACAGGCACAAAATGTGCTATCCCCCAGAACCCTTCTACACCCCAACATATCCATTAGTGGGAGGAGAGGCTGAGTGATGCTCTGATGGTTGGTGCATCTCCTGTATTGTGTAAACAGACAGGAAACTGGACATACAGCATTACTAAGGGATCCTTTATAATCCATTCACTCAATTTTTTGGCCAATCCAATTAAATTTGCTGATCCTGTTGAAGTGTGTAAAGCCCTTTGCCTGAGTTACCTTCAACATGAGTCTGAGTTATTCTTTGTTTTGTGACCTGAGCACAATAATGCCATTCAAGCCTCAGAGTGACATATTGCAGTGTCAAAGGTGACTCACCATTTCTGCATGCAAATCTAAACATACACAAACCTGGGCTCAGCTCTTAAGAATTACTTTAAGTCCTCAAATAAAATCACTGCCACTTACCTTTTGTAATTAATGATAGTAATTAATTACTTTTCTTAAGTGAAAGTATCAGTTAAATTAGTTCTATTAATGGTACTGTGTTTGTTACACCAGTGTCATAAATAAAACACACTTCAGGGAATTACATTACTGCTTTTTTCCATTAGCTTTTTGTATTCTCTAGAAAGCATCTTTTCCTCAGCTGGTCTAAAACTGCCACTCTTTCCCCATTCTTGTCTGCTTTGGTGCTACCATTGCAACCCCCCCAGGGGAGCCATGGAAGGGCTTGGTGGTGATGCCCACAATCACCACACTTCTCCCCAGGCCCTCAGCATCTGTACTTCCAATTTAATCTTTGCCTTTCATGCTTTGCTGCTTCTGGCTGCGTTTGCCAGACACAAACAGGCTCGGGACATTCCCTTCCCTTCCCTTCCCTTCCCTTCCCTTCCCTTCCCTTCCCTTCCCTTCCCTTCCCTTCCCTTCCCTTCCCTTCCCTTCCCTTCCCTTCCCTTCCCTTCCCTTCCCTTCCCTTCCCTTCCCTTCCCTTCCCTTCCCTTCCCTTCCCTTCCCTTCCCTTCCCTTCCCTTCCCTTCCCTTCCCTTCCCTTCCCTTCCCTTCCCTTCCCTTCCCTTCCCTTCCCTTCCCTTCCCTTCCCCCATCCATCCCATTAATAGGCTTGTGGCAAAGGTTCTGCTCATACAGGATTTCACTGATGGTAAAAGCTGTTCTGCATCTTTCTTCAGGTAACACAAACCTTTTCTCTCAACTGAGCACTGATGAAAAACAACCCTTTTGGTACTATAAGTCACAGCTTTAATTGAATCTCTGTCATTTCAGCAGGGTCTTTCAACTGCTTTGTGAACTCAGTGAGCTGATGAAAACGTGAGCTGGAAAAAGGGATTAGTGTGGCTGCCTGGCCAGGACAGCTCTGCTGCATGATATGTGTCACATCACTGTTTAATTGTGATTAACACTGATTAATCCAAACAACAACATCCTGCTTGTAGGAGTGTGGCTATTGTGTAAAAAAGCCACGTGATTAATTCAAGTGCAAGGTTCTGTTTGAATCTGGTATAATTCTGAGTCCTGGTTCAAATCCCAGCTTATGTGAGCAAGGTAAAGCTAATGCTACATCTGTATTAGCTCAGCAGGTAAAATTGCAAAAATCAAAGCAGTTTTCAAGTATACTAATTCTCAAAACTGTGAAGAGACAGGAAGGGCCACTTCAGAACCTAAAACAAGGTTTCATGCTTAAAATCTTCTCAGTCTTCCAATTCCACTGGATGGTCTTCTGAAAGACAGTTGTCCTTACCTACAGCAATTTGATTCCCTTATGCTCCTGGGAAGGGAGGTCTACAGCAGGACTGTGTATTGCCGACTCATTTGTGCCTCATCCTACCATCCTGCCATCCTGCTCCAGGATAGAACTTCTCTCCTGGAGCAGGAGGGACATGGCTCCAAGAAATGGCACCATCTTCCCCGACCTGGAGCAGATTCCTCCTCAGAAATGTAGGTCAGTGAGTTGTCCCTTAAACCTGCTTCACAGCAGCATTGAAAGGTTATGGATCCAAATAAGGTTGAAACAAAAACCACTGACATTTATTTATTTTCTCAAACACAGACCAGTTTCTGAAATTAAATACTCTTATTACTGCAGTTGTGAACCAGACATCTAGAAATTATTGCAAAGGGTGTGTAGGGATAGGAGGCGGAGTGGCTTTAAACTGAAAGAGAGCAGATTTAAATTAGATGTTGGGAACAAATTCTTTACTGTAAGTGTGGTGAAGTCTTGGCTCAGATTGCCCAGAGAGGTTGTGGATGCCCCATCCTTGTGAGTGTTCAAGGCCAGTTTGGGTGGGGCTTTGAGCAGCCTGGTCTAATGGAGGGTGTCCCTGTCCGTGGCAGGGGCATTGGAAGCAGATGATCTGTAAGGTTCTTTCCAACCCAAAGCTTTCTATGATTCTGTCAGTAATACCAGTGGAGCTGAAGTCTGCTCCACAGAGTGGCTAATTTGGCTCCTGAGTGCCCAGGTGGGACAGGGCACCCCTTTCACTTTGTGACAGTCCAGGATTTCCCATAAACCTTGCCTCACTACAGAGCAACCCATAAATTTCTTCTTTCTTTTGCATGATCAAAACCCCCTCATTTTTTTTTTTTAATTCTCCACTGAAAGACCTGATTTAACTCCATTTTTAATGTTTTTTACTTTATGCTCATACTTCCTGAATCCCAAAGAACACTCCTTGCTCTTTGCAGGCTCACTTCACATTCTATTCTGTTTGAGGTGAGTATTCACCTCACTGTGTGGTATTCACCTACAGTCAACAGCTGCAGCTCTGATCTTACAAGCATTTATCACCTCCTTGAGAGGCAAGTTCCAAATGTTATTCGTATTTTTGACCTGAGCAAATGTCAAGTTCTGTCCACATTCAAGACCTTGATTCCTCTGCATGCATGGCTGAACTAAGGAGGTCCTTTCATTTCTCAGTACATTGTCTGCTGGTTGAGTCTTGAAGAATGAGAGGCATTTAAAATGTCAGGTTACTACATTATGGACATGAAAAAGCTCAGTATTCAGTCTGCCTCTGAATGAGTGAGTAGCAAAGGAGGAAGGTAGAAAAGAGCAGGGGTCACAGGAGTCATTATTTGTCTCTTTTCTGCTTGATTTCCATTTATTTGATTATTTCACCTAGAGCAGAATTTAACAATAGAGGGGAATGAGAGAATGTCAGGAGTACATCTATGTTGATCAAGTAGATCATCAAAACTTCTTAACACAATAGTTTCCCTGGGTAACAGAGTAGACACTATTGACTAGGGCTCCCAGGACAGCTGGAAACTCGGTGACTCAGGAGATCTATGGTAGGGGAAGTTGTCCAGGACTTTATGGATGAGCTGAACAAGTTTCCCATCGTCCATCCACAGAAAGGCAGGATGAGGGGCACTGCTTGTCTTGAAAGAAAGGTTTCCCCACTGCCTTCAGTGCTGTTACTCTCCTGCCATCCTCTTGGTCTGCTGGTTGCCTCCCTCAGTGTCCTTTGGAGAGTCAACCCTCTTTGAAGGCTGGCAGCCACTTCTGTTGGCACAGCTGCTCCAAGGAACCTCATTAGGAACACAACATCCATGACCATGTCTGTCACTACTTTCCACCATAGTTAAATGCATTTTCCAGGTGCTTGTTGAAAACAAGGCTCTGGTCCTCCTTTCAGGCACCAGTCTCAGCATTTTACTGCTCAGCTGAGGCTCTTCTCTGTCCTCTCACAGCTGCTTCAGATATAGCCCGGTCTTGACTTTTGCTCAGGTTGAAATTGGGTGTGCACCCACAGAGCTGTCCTGCAGTGCTCTTGCTCAGACCTTGAAAAATTTGTTTTGCCGTTTTCATAACCACAAAGAATGTTGATGTTTAAAATCATTTAAGCACACCATTTCAACCATGCCAAGTCTTTCTGAACATCTGCCTACTAGGTAATTTTTTGATATTACATCCACTGTCTTCAAACCTCTTCAGGATTTACCTTTACAGACACTGTAGCACTGTGAAAGTAAACACTCAGGGACAGAGCTCAAGCTCTGCTCATATGTGCACAAAAGGAGAAAATATCAAATTGAAATAACTCAGACCTGTTGAAAATGTGGAGAAACACCTGCAAAAACCTTGCTGATTTAAACATTTTCTGAACTACAGACTGAGCTTTCTAATGCAGAACACACTAGTAATCCCAGAAAGTAATAAAATAAACTATGAAGAACAATTTTCTTTGCAGAAGGCCATGTCAGGATGTGATGTCAAATGTCCCTAAAATAACACATGCAATATCCATCTTCCTCCTGGGTGGGGAACTGCATACTCCTGGAGGGGAGAGGAAGGACTGTGCAGGGGAACTTCTTGCTGGAGACTGATGAAGCAATTGCTTAACTGCTGAATTGAGAAAAACTATCCCAAACCATCCTGGGTGGAAAGAAAAAAAGAAAGAACATTTTTGGCATGCATAAAGATACCTAAATATACAAAATGATGCTGTAAGAATTGATAAGTGAAGGCATCACAATGCTGAGGTACCTTGTATTGATCAGAAAAACATGGGAAGCCCCCTTTTACAACTGTGCAAATGAAAGTTTTAATTTTTCTTGTTATGTCCTTCTTGATGCCTATTAAGTCTTGAAAATCAGCTGTTTGCTGTGATTCACAAGCTGGGGAGGAGCAGTGCAACTGAATCAGCACATACACAGAAGACTTCTTGGCTGAAGAAGCACTAGAAAGAAACACAAATAAGAGGTCTTTTGTTTGGGTGAATATTTTCTTACAGAAGCAGATATTTTTCTAGCTGTAGTTGCTAGAGATGTTCTTTCTTACATGAACATGCCTAAAAATCTGCTAGGAATGTTAGACAGCTGTCATAGTGTTGAGATTTGGGATGTGAGAGTGCAGCATGGGTTTTATTTTCATCTGAGCAAAATGGCTGGATAACATTCTGCAGTAGTACAGCATATAAATAATTCAGATGCTCAGAGAGTTTTATAAATAAAAAGAGGAATTATTTAACACCACTTTTTAAATTGTAATTAGACCAGCTACCCACTCTTTAAGTCCTTGGCTCTAATTTAATACATATTTTTTCCTCGTGTCTCGCTTTTTTCATCAATGATAAATGTAGGATTTTTCCTTCAGGAGTTAGTGTGTTTGTTTTGACATTGATAAAACCAATCTCTTTTGTTAATTTTTAATTAAATGAGCAGAATATGTCCTTCTGTCTTCTTTGTTGCTGCAGCTTCCTCCAGCATTCACTGTATGATAATAGAGGAAGAAAAAGAATTCTGTGTCAGAAATGCAGATGATATGTATTTACCAATGTCACTAGGTAGTTTGAGTTCTAATTTTCTTTGATTAAATTTTAGCCTCCTAGAGAGTGGGCACTATATTTAGATAAAATACTGCTTCCCATCTTTTTTTGCAGAGTGCCACCAAAAGTTACCCTCTGATTTACCAAGCTGTTGAACACCAGCTGGTGTTAACAATCATGTTCACACAGCTCTACCAAAAGTGGTTCAAATGGCAATTGTCACCTGGAAGCCATTTCCTCCAGAGCTGAAAACTTTGAATTTGTGTGAGCACTCCAGGCTGCTTCACAGCAAAGTAACCATAAATTAACTTAAATCACCTTCAGTGTCAGAGGTCAGGGAGCATTGGCATAAGGTTAGAACTGCCAAAAGGTAAGCTAAATTATAGCCTGCAATTACCTTACATTTTTTTTAACTTACGCTGAATAGAAAGCACTTTTTGAGTCATACAATTAAAAGAGGAAAACAAAAGATATAGGATCACCAGTATGGGGAGAGAGGGGCAGTTTGAAAATATGGTCCCCATATTTTCATGGTCACCACCTAAATACTCAAGATTTTTTTTTTAGTGGAATACTACTGGAGTATGATGATAAAGGCAGGGTGAACAGTCAGAAGCAGGCTATGGAAAGAGAAATCTGAGGAAGGATTAAAAATCAGCTTCATGAAGAAGAGCATAAATCCAGTTTTCGCAAAAACTGGCTTCAGAAATGGTGGGTGTGATAGCAAGAATCTCAAGTAAATCTCTTAAGCTGGGAGAGGTGATTGGGAAAGTGAGCCAGGCAATTGCAAGTGCAGCTTAATATTGCTGTTAACGTGTCTGTGGACATTATTTATTAGCACACAGCCAGTCTGCATCGCTCTGCTGAGCTAAAGGTGACCCAGCTGTGTCCCTGCCTTTGCACAGGCTCAGCAAAAGGCTGCTGGGGGCACAGGGTATCCTGAGTCCATGTGCTCCTTGTGGGTGTCATGCTGCTATCTCAAAGGATGCACTGGTGTGAAGTGAGAGCCCAGGAGCGTATGGCAACTGTGGTGCCACAGAGCAGATTGAACTGGCTGCTAGGAAAAAAATGCAATGAGGAGGAAATGAGGGTGGCTACCAAACCTACTGACTAGACTGAGCACAGGAAAACACCCCAACAAATGTCCTTTATGTGGGTAATAATGTCCCACTTGATAAGCTTCTACAATTCTATTGCAAAAACATCAATTAATTCGTACAATGCACTCATGGAGGTATATCATACATTTCCTGAGAAGCTGAGGTTCACTGTGCTGCAGCCTGCAGCATGACCTCTTGGGGTTGTCATGGACCATATTGTGTTTTGAATTTATGACCATATATCATTAACCAGAGAGACCAACATTACCCTAGCAATGCTTTGTTTAACTGACAATATTATGACATGCTGGAAAATAAGAATAACAGTATTTGACCATAAGGTATAAGTTACTAGAGCAAGATGCAGAGCACACAAACCACTCCTGATCTCCTTTCTCTTTCTCTGTTCTGCTCAGTTTTTCCATGCACAATGAGCATGCCTGCAGCCCAGCCTCAGCTGTCATGGGACCTTCTGTGCTATTTGTAGGAGTAACTATTGATTTTAGGATCGTAGAAGATTGATCACTGCTGAGGCTGTGTGTGGGACTGAGGCACCAAAATCTAATTTAGGGACTTCCAGGCAACCTGTGATGGGATCCTTTAGTTATTAGTGAAAAGCAGTATTTTTGTTTCTATTTTTCAGGTAATCACTTGTATCTTTCACAAAGTTTGTTTCCATATATCCCACTGTACCAGAGAGAGTTGTGTTTAGTCTCTTATGCTGGCTGATATACATGTGCATATATATATATATATATATATATATATATATACACACACACAACAAGAGATTGAAGAAATTCTTTCCTTTTCACATAAACTGTTTTTACTCCTTTTCAATATGAATTTCAATGACATTTTAAAAGTCAGAATGTACCATTTAACATTTTTTTTATGACAAAATATTGATTTTTGACCTTATTCTTGATTTAGATAAGTTACATTCAAATATAAATTTCAAAATACTTTTTTCCACACTGTTTATAACTTTTTAATGCAAACCTAATTCTTACAGAATAATCCAAATGACCAAAATTAGGAAAATAATCAAGAAACATCAAATCATAGAACAATTTAGGTTGGAAAAGACCTCAGAGATCATTGAGTCCAACCATTAACCCAGCACTGTCAAGTCCACCACAAAACCATGTCCCCAGTGCCACATCAAAACATCTTTTAAATACTTCCAGAGATGGTGACTCCATCACTTCCCTGGGCATCCTGTTCCAATGCCTGCCCACCCTTTCAGTCAGGAAACCTTTCCTAACATCCAGTATAAACCTCCCCTGGCACCACGTGAAAGCATTTCTGCTGAAGCAACATAAAGTAAACAGAAAAAACTGTTGGAACATAATTTTTTTAATGCCTTCCTTTGTTTCAAAACACAGTCAGAACTTTTTGTGTGCCATTAGTGTTAATTTATCTGTAAATAATATATAATATCTGTATATATTATATTAAGTACATTGTGATTAATGTACTATAAGTGTAAGATATTATTTTGCTCCAACTTTCTGAAGGTGGAAGATTTCTTGTTGAAACAAGTGCTAAGTCCAAATAAAAATATATTTTAATTATCTCCATGGAAATGTAGAAATTTCAGCTTGGCATCCAGAGGCAGAAGAAAATCTATTAAAACCACCAAGAAGAAAACTTGATTTTTATGTACAAGTGGATACCTGATTTATTGTTAGTTTGAGTAAGCTTCTGCAAGGTGATGGGGTCTGAAAAAGTCTGTCTTTATTGGCTGTGCCACAGCAGAATGGCTGTGTAGGTAGCCTGAGCAGCATTAAGTACCCTGATCCTTCCATTTCAGCTGCCACCCTTTGAGGACCCTCTTCTCCCACCCTTGCCCTTGGTGACAGTAGTTTCACGTAGTATAAACTAAATAAAAATGAACATTGTACAAAGTACAGCTGAGAAGCAGGTATAATCCAATTGATTTTATTTTGTTATTCATCACAAAGTTTGTGCAAGACTTTTGCACAATTTTTGCATCAGAAATTTAGGCAATTCAGACAGTGGATTAAACATCAACCTTGAACATTCATTCATGCACAAAGCCTTTAGGACCAGAATATTGAAAAGATCTCCTGAACATAAAAGCTCAAGACACAATAGGCATGTCTTGCTGCTTAACTAACACATTTCTGAAGAGAAGAAAATTTCATGAGCAGAAAGAAGCTCTTTCACAAAGAAGCTCTTCTTAGGGGACCATGGGTAGAATTTGCTAAAGATAGCTACCTTTTCTAATCCATTTCCTTTGAGCTAGAAAGTCTCACTCTATACTAGAAAAAGTAATTGGTGTCAACCAAGATGAATAATATAAAACTTTGATCCCAGGTTCAAACCAGTAAAATCATAGTGAGCTTGTAGTGTTAGTGTCATGACAGTGAATCCTATTTTTTTCAATAATGTGGCAATTTGGGATATTTCTTGCAAAGCGAGAATTTTTTAAAAAATTAAAATAGCTGGCAGTATCTCCACTGTTCAACTCACTGCCTTTCAAAATTCTTTGGCTAAAGGGATGGTTACTTCTGGAGGCAGATGTTGGAGGAAGCCATGGGAGTCTTTAGAACATAATAGAGATTGCTGACTGGCAGAAAGCCTTCAGGCTATGAGATTCTTCCACTGAAGAATTTTTAGATTAGATTCTCCAAGCATTCTGTCAAAATCTTGTGATAAATGCATCTGAGAAACAGAGGATATGAAGCGTGGGGCCAAGGAAAACAGCATTCTTTTTTAAAAAGTACTGGGTTAAAATTATTAGATCTAAAAGATTACTCATTGACTCTTGGAAGGTTTTCCTGTCTCTTCCTGAGAATGTCATATAACCCACGTTTTATTATTGGACTGAATTATTGCAGCATGTTATTTAAGGGCCATACACCTTCCAATGACAGCAGCCACTGCAGATGGAAGAATAATTTTGCCAGTGGTACACTCTGTAATGAGGATATGAGATCTGGAGGTGGGGGGGAAATGTGTGTCTTCTCAGGATTTTTATTATGGAATAAGATCTTCTTTGAAGAGCCTACTTCTGGGAATTGCCCCTGAGGAAGACTAAACACCAAGTGTGGGACAAGCAGTATACATAAAACTCACAAATAACCCAATGTTCTTGTCCTTAAAATGACTCATTTTACCTGTTTCTGAATTTAGAGGTGTCTAGAAATGATCTATATGATGAAGGGAATGGTTGTTTACTCATTCTCACAATCAGATTGCTCTGATATATGAGTGATCTTGGATAGAAAGTGATAAGCACAGGCATTAATCAAAACCACTTAGAGTTGCAGGAAGCCTGATGGAAGCAGGAATTACTCATTCCTGCTACTGCCACCTGTCACTTCCATTCCTTCAAACAGGGCATGTGTAGAAACAGCTGTCCAACTGAGATTTAAGTACCTATGGCAAATATAAAACTGAGTGCAGTAAATAAAATAGCTTATTCTGTTTATTGTTGAAGTTGCCAGCTGAAAAATTTGCTTTAATAGTTTGGAATGGCTACAAACTGGTTTCAAATTATAGGAGTGGAGTGGAAGGTAACTGAACCACTGGTTTGGCTGGAGAAAAAGGTGAGTAGCACATCTGAGTCAGTCCATGCTACAGTCACCTATGCATGGACTGGCTGCCACAGGGGGATCCAGCTCAGCTTTAGCTTTGGTGGAAACAATCAGGAGTGGGCACTTTCTCATATCTGTAGCTCTACAGTGTGTCTTCCCACTGTGATAAGTTTTGATCCTGCTGAGCTTGACCACCATTTTTACAGCAATATCTCTAAATTGATATTTCCTCCTTCACTGTGGATTTGCACAGTTTAGAGCCACTTTCCCTGATGCACAACATGCCTTTGGGTGCCTGTCTATGTGCAGACTTGTATTTGAAGTGGGCAATTTATCTCCCCTTTCCCCAGCATGATTTAGGCTTTCAGGGGCTTTGTGAAGAATGAATGCCTGGTGGTGGCTGAGCCTTGACAGCAACAAGAACCAGAGACACACCTTGCAAGTCCTGTTGGTGGACCAAACTTCTTGGTGTCACAAACCTAGTCCTTACTCAGTTTTCTTGCTCAGCCTGCCTTTTCATTTCAAGTCCTTTCTGTGGACAGCTTGAACTGACGTTCAAGTGACTCAAAAAGAGTTTTGCCATTAAATTTTGCTATAAGTATACCTTAAAAAGCAAAGTGAACATAAAATGACTATGAACTTACTAAAACCACATTTATTTAATAAAACCATTTTCTGAACAGATTCTGTGGTATTCATGCATTAAATATTTCTGAAGCTTGAAGGGAGATGTAATGAAAGGAGTAACATCAAAGACATTAATAGTCCCCATAAAGAGAAGTTGGAAAATGTAATTGATATTTCTCAAATTATTTGCTTGGGAACAAAAGGCTGTTCATATTTCATTCCTTTTCTGAAAGACTATTATATCATGTCATGATGTGGTGAGGTTGAGGATCTGATTGATAATGATTTTTATCCTGTTTGATTACTATTTGCTAGGCCCACTGTTTGATGAACATATCTGCAATCAGGAAAGTGGTGTTCGTAGCAGTAAAGTAAATGTGTGTGTGATAATTAAACTTCTCTTTCATTTCCATTACCTAATCTTTATCCCTCCATTTACCTATATTTTCCAACTTACTCCAATTATTTTTAAAGCTTTCACTGCTCACTTTTATTGCTGGTAAGAAGAAGCTGATGTGGCTGAGTGTTGCCAAGAGCAGCTGTGGAAGATTCAAACTGCCCTAAGGAGCATTATGACCAGGAACAATAGGATCAGCTAGGAACAACAAATAATGAGGTTTCCCTTAATACAAATTGATATTTCCATAGTTGTTTTCCTTTCCTTCTCCCTTTCTGGAAAAAAAAAAAATCATATAATTCTATCAGGTTACAGCAGCTCTGAAAATTGTGTGCATTGGGAGGCAAAGAAAAACGGAAGATTTTCTATTCCTTATGTTCTATATGATTCATTTGCAAGCTGGGTTGAAAAGCAAGAAGTGGAAAAGTAATGTAATGAAAAATTAATTGAAATTCTGCTTTCATTGCAGTATAATAAGTATAATAAATAAAATAATAAAAAAGTGGGCTGGAAGCAGTAACTGGGAAGATAGGAGCAACTGTTGTCTTCTTCAGAAAGAAGCATTTCATAATCAGAGGTGGAGTTTTGCAGGTTGCACCTCCCTGACCCCACATGGCAGGTAGAGCTGAAACCTGGGCCTTCCTTCACACTCTAAGACCTACTCCACTGCCTGGGGTCTGCAGGGGATTCACACCTAGGAGAGACATTGCAACCAAGGAGTTCAGCTTTCCTAGGACATTTCCTGGGGACTGATCTCCCCAGCATGTTCACAGGCCATTACATATGGAGCTACATTTTTTGCTCTAGAGCCTTAAGTTTGTCTAAACAGGCTTAGAAGGAATCAGAATTATTTTTTTATTTTAATCTGTGACCTGATTAAGGCTAAATGCTATAATCCCAAAGGCCCAGTGAGAACAAGAGGATGACTGACAAGTGGAAGCTCCCACAACCTGCTCAGGTCACTACTGGCCATGGCTGGGGAGGCAGAGCTGCAGGAATGCCCAGAGTCAGCTGGCAGTGACAGAAAGCCCCTGGGTCCCCAGGTTCACTGGATCCTGCAGCCTCTAACAAAACTGAAAAGCCAGAATCCATGTATATTTATAGATGTTTAGTATGCATTATAATTTTTCTTCAATTTGACATTAAAGCAACAAACATAAATTCAAAAAGCCCCTGCAATTAAAGGCAGTGTCGAGGGACAAATTATTTCATTTGAACCTGTGATATGTCACTCTACATCAGTTCCTATGCTAAAACTATATTTAAGTATATCATACTGAGATTGGTTTTGAAATAGTAATTTAGTTACTCTTTTGAACATGACACCTTGATGTCTCTCTATTTATAATTTCATTTTGGACTCTGCAAAAGAAGTAAAACCAATTTTTCATTATGTTTCCTGTAGATTTCAACAGAAAAGTTGGAAGTTGACTAAGTGGCTATATATATATATATAATTATATATTCTGTTAGTATCTCACTTTCAGAACTGAATGCTTTACAGTCCCCAGGAACACCAAAAACATTTTCCCGTAAATTTTAAGCCACTTTTAATGTGAAAAGCCTTTCTAAATCTGAAGCATATTCAGCTGCCTGATGTGCCAGATAGAGACAAGAATTAATGTTTTGTTCTTTATTTTTTTGGAATAAACTGCATGAATTCACAGAGGCAGCAGACATACACTGCACACAAAACCAGGGCACTGAGTTTATGAAATGGTTGCTGTTCACCCTCCTGATAATTTACTGTTATTATCTCTACTTGCCAGGATATTTTTGCCATTTTGAGATAAATCTTGCTTTCAATTTTCTGACAGGCATAAATGCCTCCCTTTTACTATCTTAATTTCTAAGCTTTCAACAGCTTTTCACCACTTTTAGACTGTATCATCTGAAATTTTCGCTTATAGGAGGGGAGCAGCTATTTGCATCATAACTCTGTCTTGTAATTACCTTATCACTCCAGAATGTGATTGCTCCAATTTTTTGTGTGTATATGTGAATACTATTAATATTTTTGAGACTTAGTGTATTCTAGAGTTCTGGCAGCAGACAAAATTCACTATTTTGTCTTGCTTTAACATTTGTGAAATCACAAACTTGTTAGAAATGGCAAAATCCCCTGCTGTTAGGATATCAACTACTATATGAAAGAGATAAGAAATGGCATCTAAGTCTGCCACAGTCCGTTTATTTGGGGAGAAATGATAAGCTTGTTTGGAGAATATCCAGAAAAATATTTTCTTTACATCTCCCCAGCAGCTTGCTGCTTCCTCATCTGAGTCACCACAAAGCTGCAGAAGACCCTTTGTAGAATGACAGACAATAAAGAGAGTAGACACTACATAAAACAGAAGAGCAAGGAGCAGCAATGAGGGTGAAGCACATAAGGCACACCACTGATTCTAAACATGCAGGGCACTAAGCAGGGCAGGCGTGTGTGACCAGCAGGGTTGCTGAGAGGTCTTTCTGGCTAACAAAACAGTTACCTCCCTCCTCAACTAGTGGTACCTGTTCTCTACTACCACCCCTCAATTACTACTGCTCCACGCAGAGGAACTGCCCAATCTACACAAGCTTACTCAACAACACTTGCTGCCAGCATCCCACAATAATGGGACTCTAGAGAACTTCAGAGATCCATTTTCTCTGTTCTCTGTCTGTGACCAAGATGTGGTGAAATGGATTCACATTACTAAAGTAACAGGAACACTTAAATGATTTAATGGCTGGAAAAGTACCTAAGTGGTTCCAAAATGTATCTATTTGATATCAATAGTTCTTAAAATTGTGTTTTAAATTAGGTGCTTTTGAGTCACAGTATAAGTTAAACAGCTTTAAAAGAAACACTTAAAAGGCTTATAAATCACTGTTTAACCATAAGAATTTTCATTTAATTTAGATGTGGTCTTGAACCAAAACCTCAAAACCAAATTTTGCATATCTTTAAACTTAATCCTCTTTTATTTGGATTTCAGTGGCCTTCTGACTGTTTGTATCATTTATGAGCCTGCCCTCAAAAAAGTTGTGTTGGCTAAATTGCAGTGAGGTATTTCTTTTTAATAAATCTAAAGATGATTAAAATAATATTGTTTTAAACTATAATCAAGTACTGCTAAGGAGATATCAATTGTGCTTGTCTGTATTTTGGGTATGCAACTTGGAGTGCAAAAATTGCCATAACACCATGTCATGCTGTAACACGAAATAACATCAAGGAGTTAGTAAAAGTCTTACATAAGAGACTTTTCTGCAAGAAAGAAGGAGCTCATTGAAATTTTCCATCAGAAAGAACAGTCTTTCTGTAGATATTTCTGTCAGGAAGATCCACGTGACCTACTGCATGTGTGAATTTTCATGCCTGCCTCAGGTATTTCAAAGTTCTGTGCTTGTAATCCTATTTCTGCATTAATTCAACTTTCTCATGCCCATGAAATAATTATAATAAATATATAAATATATATGAATTTTATAAATAATTAATTATAAAATTTCATCCTATTTGGCATATGCACTGTTTCTCAATAAGCTTAACCATATAGGAAATATATTCATCTGTGCTATTCCATTTCTTAGCTTGTTTGGGGTAGGAATAGAGTCTGACACAGATGTTAAATTTCTTAGAGGGTTCAGTTTCCATTAATTTTAATTCCTAAACTACCTAGCAGATTGAATTGTAAAATCTCAGAAATTCATTTGGCTCTCAAAAGAGTATTAATATTGTAAGGGGAGGTTATGTTGTATTTCTGATACACAAAAGAGAGAATGAATCTCTGTTTTAAACAAAAAATTATTGTACTGTTATAAATGTGTATTACTTTTCAATGCATTCATGGTTTTACTTCCACAATTACCCGAGGCTGACTTAAATAGCCAAGATTTACTCCCAGAAGTAGAACTGAAAAGTCCAGCGCCCTCTGCCAGACAAGTCACAGCCAAGGAAGATTCCTTTGGACTGTATGATCGACACATAGAGAATCTCACTTTATTATGCCTTCCTTTTTTCACTTTGTACTCTCACTTGCACTTTGTAATCACATTGTCTAATAAAACCACACGAATTCTGTACTCCCCACTAGACTGTGTGTAGGATTGTTACCACTTCATCCTCCTCACTGCAAGGCACCATGACAGGCATACATCTTTATGAGAAGGATTGTTAGGAGTAAAGACTTAATTTTTTTCTGAAACTCAGACCAAGAATAAAATATTACATAGGATCATAGAACAACTCAGGTTGGAAGGAACATCAAAGATTATCTAGTTCCAACACCCCTCCAAGGGACAGCAACATCTAGACTTGCTTGCTCAAAGCCCCATCCAATCTGGCCTTCAATCCTTCTATGGACAGGGCACCCACAACTTCTGTGGGCAACCTGTTCCGGTGCCTCAGCACCCTGACAATAAAGTATTTCTTCCTAATAGCTAATCTAAACCTGCCCTCTTGCAGTTTAAAGCCATTCCCCTTTGTCCTATCACAACTCGCCCTTGAAGAAAGGTCCTCTCCAGCTCTCTTGTAGGTCTCCTCTCTCCTGATGTGATAAATCTTCCCTTTTCAGCCTGCAAGGCAGGGAGGTGGTTCTGAAGGGCATGTCAGGCTTTTGGGGAACTCTCTTCCTCTTGCAGGTTCTCACTGTTGCAATCTTCCACTCTTCTGTGTTACTGGCCCCCTCCCTCCCTCCTGTGTGTGCTGATAGGGGAGTTTTAGGCTGTTTGACCAAGGCTGTGCTCGAGCCCAGCTATCCAACTCCTCCTCAGTCTCCCTGGCACTATGCAGCCTTCTCACCATGTCCTGCAGCTCAGCCAGCTGCAGCAGGAGGGACACCTTTCCCAGGCAGGTCTGCTGACTGTCCCTGCCCCAGGAGAAAGGTCTCTGCATCTCTGCAGCCTGAGGTCTGCACAGCAGCCTCCCCCTTCAGCAGCTCCCTCTGGGTGGTTCAGATCCCCCAGCCATTGCTGCAGCCTGTGCTCCCAGACAAGAGAAAACCAGCGGAAGTTTGGAAGAAGATCTGGTGTTGCTTGTTAAATTAATTGCAGTCATTCATATTTGTCTCATTAAAGAGAGGGTGTAAAATCCCCTAAAGTAGCAAAAGATTTGTTCATGATGTAATTGTCATCAGGATCTGGTCCATAGCACACAGCAAATGCTTCACAAAATAATGAAACAACAGGGCAATATGGGACCTTTTGTGCAATGAATCATAATGGTATTGATCACTGCAGTAATTTATCATACTTATCTTGCTCCTGGCATTTGCTCATCGATGGATTCTGTTGGCAAAAACAAAGTACTGATTACTTGTTATCATGGAAATTTGCAGAAAATCTAATTGGTATAAAATGCAGCACATGCTTGTGTTCAAAGTCATGCAAAACAGAAAGACCACAAATGGAATAAAATAATTTGTTTCATGGATATCCAGGAGAGGAAGTATCCCTGCAGTTTACTCATAGTCATTTAAAAAATATAAATTACGAATGATAGAAACAAACTGCAAAATAACTAAGAAGAGAGAAAAAAATGCAGCTCCTTATATGAAAAAGGTACAGTTAATTATTTATTTACTGTGAATTGATTTTAAAATATCCATATTTCTTCCCTTTTCTATCTCCAGACAGAGTTACCTTCATAAGGATTTTTCACACGGACTTAAATTTCAGGTTTGATAGATCCAAAACTCTTTTAAGTGCTAATAGTTTGCTTTGAATTTCAAAGAGGATATGTGTATAGGGGGGTACTGTATGAATTTATAAAGAAGAGTAAAGCAACAACTAAAATATATCAAAAACATAAACTAGCAAACTGTGGACTAGATTTTAAAGAAGAAGTTAGTAGCTGAAAAATTTAAGAAATTTTATCATTGCTTTGTGTATTTTATAATAAAGCAATACCATCTTCCAGAATTTTAAGACCTAATACAACAGAAATACAGGGGTTGTTACCGACAGAGAATACAGTGGCTGCAGCAGTCACTGGCCATTGTCCTTGTGACATGAAAAAGGATCTTTGACAGGTGTGTCAATTCAAGAAGCATGTTCCTGTTCATTTTTGAGTAGAATGGTAAATTGTTATCATGTTGAATGCTGGAAATAAGTACTACCTAAACTACTTGTAGCCATAACCTTGTTGTAAAGCTGTGCATTTTAGGAAAACAAAATCTTGTCATGGTTTACCTCCATTTCCTTTGAGTACTGCACTATGTTGAGATAGTAGGGTTTAGGAGCAACTTAATCTTTTGCTCCTTTAACAGACTTTGATAAAAGCAGGTTTTCTTAATACTTAACATACACTTAGTTTCTTGCTACTTTTTTCTTTATGTAAAATTATGTCTAATTCGCTGTTTGTATATTTTCTGCTCTTCTGATTCAGCTTCTTCTCAGTTCTTCGTGTTTTGTGATTCTGATCTTGCCTGTGCCTCTGCACCTTTTTTTTGTAGGGCAGAAGCAACCATTACTAGGAAAGAAGACATGCAGTTTTCCACACATTGAACTTACAAAGGAAAAGGATTTTGAAAACCCCAAAAAACAACCAAACCACCCTCAACCAAAAAAACCCTGAATGCTTGTAAAAGGTGGATTTGGTGTTCATGAACACTATCCAATATAACAGTTGGCTAAGTACTGATGATATGACTGAGAAGTTCATTGACAGTTCTCACAGTACATCCAGGTAGTTGCAATAGTTAACATTGTGCTAAAAATAAACCCTCAGACTTTGCTGTAACAGACCTGATATGATTTATCAGGACAGCTCTGGCATTCTGTGTGGGGTAAGTGCAGACATATTCTTGAACTCTGGTCACAGCCTAGTAGGAAAGCCTGCCAGAGACTACTTTCTTGGTTTTCTTATTTCTGCTTTTCTAAGATGAGCAAGAAATCCATAGCCTGATTCTGTTGTGCCTCCTAAGTTTGCCTTCCTCTTTACTTTTTAATTGCCTCTTGTAACTATTGCCTTTTATGATACTGTCTACCTTCTCATCTTTGAGAAGTAGTGAGAAAAGAAGGTAAACTCTTTTATCCAAAGTGGCAGGCTGTTAACTCATTCTTTCTGCAGTGAGAGAGGCTGTTTGCTCTAAGTGTTTCTGCAGGGCTCATGCTGTGCCCTAAGGTGTGGGTATATTCTCAGCTCATCTTCCCCTTCCCTTCTCACAGCCCTGCTTGCACATGATGCTCCCCTGGATGGTGCATTGCAGGTGGGAAATGCCTTGGAGGAAGTGTTTCCCTCTGTCTTGCTTTATGAAATGCATCCAGACCTTTCTGGATGCTTTTTATAAACAACAAGAATTGTTATTTGTGTATAACTTTAAGACACAGACTCTGAATCATTTACTATTCAGTTTCAGTGCATTTATTATCTGTCTGATAGATGAACAGGATTTCCACAGGAATCCATCAAACCATGAAGATTTGGTCTTATTCTCATCAAAATAAGGCTTTTTATTGGCCTCAAACGGTGCAGGATCAGGCAGTACAGCCTTGGAAACATCTCTAGCACTGTATTTGAGCTGAGTGAAATACTCAGATTTATGAAACTCAGTAAACAAATACTCTATAAAAACAAAAAGCACAAGGGCTCAGTCCTGCAAGGATTTCATAGGTCCTGTGGTTTTGATCCAACAAAGCACAGAAGTATGGATTTAGCTTTAAGATATTTATGCCCCAGGGTATTCCTGTGCACTTTGAGTTAAATACCTGTTTAAGGGCTTTACTGGCCAGAACATTTTCAGCATCTTTTGAGGCTGGGTTCTTATGCAAGACTTCCCTCTGAGATCTCAAAGCATTTCACAAAACACACTAAAGACAATTCTTCAAAATAATAAGGTAGAATACTGTTGTAGGATAGAATATTGTATTATTCCCTTGAGTAGGTACAAGATTTCCATCCATAACTACCTCTCCTAGCTTTCTAAATCTGTGATACAAAAATATTATCTACTTTTTCTCCATTTGCTAAAAAAAATACCCTTCTCCGGTAGACAGTGAAATGAAAGAAAGGTAAGTTTCATGTAAGAAAGGTAGGTTTTAAAGTAAGCTACAAAGATGAAAGATAAGTATGTTACAACAACATCAAAAGACCCTATCTAATTTCATTGTGCAAACAGTTCAAACATAGACACACAATTAAAATATATTTTAAAAATTTCTGCATCACATATACCCAAGAAAGAAAAAAATAAAAAGATTTCTCCCTCTTTCCTAGAAGGCATCGCTCCACCCTACTGGACTAGTTGTTTGCCTGAAAAGCTCAGTTTGCCTCAGGAGGTGCCACACAGGCCTTCAGACAGCTCTGGCCACGCTACCTTCTCCCAGTTGTGTCCTCTGCCAGCTGCAGAGGAAAAGGAATTGTTGTGGAGAAGCCCCATGCTCCAGCCTCTGGGAGATCTGCTTGTGGGTATCCAGTCCTCAGCCTCTTTCCTTCAATATCTTTGTCCATCCAAAAACTTTTTTCAACGAAGGTAAAACACTGACAAAGGATTAGAAGGTGTAAAAACAGGAAAGAGAATCAATTCTTAAGAAGTGTGTGCAAATGAAAAAATGTCTTTTAATCTTCACAGTTTTGTCAAATGAAATAATATTAACCCAAAATAACAAGTATGGTGAACCTCATTCCTTCTGTTTAGCCACTAATGTTAGAGTTCTGGAATGGCAATCAGACATTTGTTTTTCATGGTTGGAGAGGTATTTTCTTTTTGCCTATATTGTATTATCATTAGAAACAGAATAATTTTGGCTCAGCTAAAGCAGGATCTTCACTGCTTTAAAATAAAAGATAGCAAATTCCAGCCTGAACAATGGATACCACAAAAGTTGAAGGCATCTAGTAGGATGTCATCAGAAGGAAAAAGTCTGAGAAAGCTTAAAAACCAATTTCTTAATAATCTTTATAAAAATTAGCACCTAGGACACAGAACTTAAACTTCTGAGTTGTCACCTCTGAATGACACCAAGGCAATCATTTGACCTCTGATATATGCGACACAAATTTCCATCCTAACCCAAACTGTAAGAGCTGTGATAGAAGAATCTTGCCCTCTTCAGTTCAGCCAGACTTTGAAACCACTGTAAATTCTCAAGGCCAGCTAATTTCCCCCAGTTCTTATGTCCCCTTCCCTCAGGACTCTGTGTAGCCTCAGGGCAGAGGAGAAGGGGAGAAGTCCTCGCCCTTCATTCACTTGGCCCTCAGCTGAAATCACCTCCCAGAGCTGGATGTGAAGGAGCAGACTGAGGATAGGAAAGGCAGCAGTGGAGCATCATTGTCTCTGTCCATCTCCAGCCTCCCTGATCCTGCCTCTGGAACACTCCAATATTCAAAGGTAGAACAGCTCTGCAAATACACCATTCTGGCCATTATAAGGGATCTTCATTGACTGTGGGAAAATCTGTCAAAGGTGTGTCAGGCAGGTACAGAAGGTTAGTCAGCTGGAGAGGTTGTTGGCACTATGGTCTATAAAAAATACACATAAATGGGTCCAGGTAGCTCAGAAAATAATCGAGTAAAGGATTTTTGTTTTTTTGTATAGGTTGCAGTAATAAAAGAGTATTGTGGCTGTTCTCCATGTCTACTAAAGTTAAAAGAAAAAATAATTAACTCAATTTTCAGAAATGGAGGTAGCAGGCATATATGAGAGAAGACCTTCTTGTTTTAAGGCTAATATAGAAGAAAGTGCTAAAAGACTTTAACAGGCTTTAAGAAAGACAGTAAAATTCCCAGTCCTGGATGATTGTGATTCAGCCAAGGATCTCTCCAAATAGGTATAATCTTACTTGATTACTGGAGCATATAAAAGATTCATTTTAGGCCTCTTTCACTACACATTTCTGTGATTTTTATGATTTGAAAAAGCAATGGTAATTAAAACACTAGCTTTTTGCTATGATCTGCCAGATGGATCTAGTGATAAATCTCATTCCCTTTGGCGTCCTTTTCTTAGTAATACAGAATTTAAATGAGAGCTGACCTAGTTTACACATTCAGCATGAAAATACTTTTTCCTATTTAAAAGACGAATCTATTTCTAATAATGTGCTATTTAATTCTGCCAGTATAATTCCAATGGCTCGGTTTAAACAAGGAGAATATTTATTTGCATTTTTAACACCTCTGTCCTTAATTTCCAAAGCCAGAGCACTTTCACAATACCTCTGGCATTAGTAGAATGAGGTCTTAGTTGATCCTAAAGGTTACAAGCACATGTTACTGTTTTACAGTGATTGCTGTAGTTTCTCTCCTCCCTCTCTCTTTCTTCTTGCCAACCCCAGTCACTCATCTCTGCCAGGAGAGATCCATGCCTCCTCGAGTGCTGGGTGCTTTATAACCATATTTTGCTTGTTAAAACTTTATAATCATGGGTTAAGGTTTACCTTCACATTTCCCTGGCATTTATACACAAGGTGCATACACTTGATGCTGTGGGTCACGTGCAAAGAAACAGCTGGTGTAGTGAGCTGCGTGGTGGCCTTCCCTTCTGCATTTAAACTTAGATACCTTTCAGAAAACAATTTTATTACTTGTCACCTATTTTATGAGCATGTCATATTCCTCCAGAACAACATCACTTTGGATGTAAGATAACTTTATGCTGGGAAATGAGTCAATTTTTCTTTCAGGCTTCTTGAAATGTAGAGATGATGCTACAGGCATTGTGGACAGCTTGATAGAATGTCTAGCCTGACATTATATCCTCAAAATGTGCTATATTGTGATGTCCCTGATAAATCACAGTGCACTCCTCTTTTTTTCTCTCTCTTTTATGAGAATACTGGTTGAACAATGCAGCTTTGGGATTTGAAGGTGAACTGCAATGAACTGAATTCAGAGTCAACCTAAGTATACAAGCCAACTGAGGAAGAAAAGAACAGTTTAGAATGTATTTTTATGGAAAAGGTATGAAAAATTCTTGACCACACACATTCACACTGGCTCTAAAAATGCTATAGTCTCAAACATTAACTTGCATATTGTCTTTAAGTATCTCCTGTTTTACACTAAGCCACTTAGATTCTTCTAACATGCTTTTCATTATTTCTCTTAACAGGTTTCAAAATCTTCTTTCCAGTAATTTTTACCACATGTTAGGGGAGAAAGACTAAATAAAACTTAACTAAGATGACAATTACATTGATTCATGTTTCTCAGTCTCTTAAGTTTGGCTATGGAATCACAGACCCACACAGTCACCCACATGTCTGCAATCATTAAAGAACTCAAAACATATGTGTTGATATTTCTAGTGCAGTTGACACATTCAAGTAATAGGAATTTCCAGAACATTCTGGAAGTACAGCCAAGAATTCAGTCTGAGGCACTGTGAGAAAAACCCAAGGTGGAGGCTTGAGCTAAGCGTGGTGCCTCCAGGAGCACTGGAGGCCTCTTGCAGTCTGTTCCCACACAAGCTCCATGAGACCTGACACACAGACAGGCTGGCAGGAAACAGATACTGATTGCAGGAACTTGGAGAGCATCTACTAATTGGAGCAGAAATTTTAAAGTAGGTGGTTCCCTGTTTCTGCTGCATGGCCCCCAGTCCTGCAGAGGAAACTGGGTTTGATCCTGGACTTCTTTTGGAAAGGTAATATATTCTCCTAGAGGCTCAGTGTGCTTTCAGCATTTAAGCAATTCAGTGTGTTATTGAAGCTCTGTGTTCCTTTTTCTGTAGGCCAGCTAGCTCCTGAACAGAGTGAGTGAACCTCTTCATCAAACAAAAGCAGGAGACCTGAAGTAAGTACAGCTGACAGCTGCACCACTGCAGACCAAGGCAAGTAAGTGTTTGAACAGAAAAAAAACCCACAATGGCCTATCATTTTTTTGAACAAAATGTACTCTTTTTTTGTCTAACAGCAGAAGGTAGATTTTGTTCCACCAAGGAGCAAGAGTGGGGCAAGAAGTAAAATAGAGATACTAGAAAAGCAGGGAGTTTGTTAACCTCCAGACTTTGCTGTCATAAATAAATACACTTCAGGGTTTCATTTTGTTTGCCAAAGGTTATCTTTTTACATGTCTGTTATTATTTTTATCATCCTTTTTACTACAAGAAGTATGACCTACAGAGTCTATACTGTAAACAGTTGCACGTGTTTGTTGTCCTACTGCACCGTGAAAAAGCTCCCATAGAAGTGCTGCAAGTCATTGAACTGGCAATTACCTTTGAGTAATTTCTGAAGGACAAAAAAACCTCTTACTGTTGCATCACTTTGGCAGCCTTTCTTTATCTGTTTGGGTTTTGAGACAATCTTTTAACCAATTTAATATATTTTGAGATGGCAATGAGGGATTTCCTTGTAAAAGCTGACTGAATTTGGATATAAAAAGGAAATGAGTGGCCTTGTTAACTTCAGATGTGGCATCCTTAAGCCAACCATGACAGCACTCCAAAGTGACACCAGACTTTCAGCAGTTAATCAAATTACTACACTAGTTCAGAATGGAGGAGACAGAAATCATGAAACTTTTGAGATTTTTAATGTAAGCAGAAAGTGCAATATTTGCTTTAAATGAACACCCATGAAGATACAAAGAGAATTTAGGCTGGCAAACTGACCCATCCAAAGAAATTTAAGAGCCCACCAATGGCCAATTTTTAACTGCCATCAAATGCAGTCTTAAAAGAAAAGTCATGTTTAATGATTTGCTCTCTAGGTAAATATTTTTCAAAAGCTTATGCAGTTAGGAAAACAAAATGACACATTAATAGAGAAAGTGTTTTCCTGGAAGGAATGACGAGCAGAGGATTTTAGATATAGTGATTTTAATAACCACTTTCTGAACTTCAACAGCTTTGGAAACAGCAAAAGACTTGCTGGGAGCTAGGGAAATGTGACAGCTTTTCCTGCAAAACCACAAAAAAACCCCTGCTGATAACCTTTTCACTGGAACATACACATCTTGCTTCTGTCAAAACAGAGCAGCTACAAATTACCTTCTGGACTCGTTTCCTAAACTGTTAAAAAAAATTAACAGAAGGACCAGAGGATAATTTACATGTGAGGGGTCCAGGGCTGAGCTTATTAGCTGTATTTCTAAAAGTCAGACCAAAGGTCTAACACAGGATATTCTTGATGAACTGCCCAACTTTACAGACTTGGCTCTTAAGTCCGCCAAATAACTGAAAGATCTCATCTACGAATTTACTTATTTTCAAGTCAGATACACAGTCAGTCTCAAGGTACTTAATGTCAAAACAAATAACTATTCCTTACATTCATTGTAACTCAGCTGGTACTGAGAAAAGGGAACATAAAAATAGAAGTAATATTACAAGAACATAATGAACTGAACCCACTTACCCAGTAAGCAACTGCCCACCCTGCAAGTGCAGTGCCTACCTTCTCACTTCCCAGTCTCCTTTGTATCTCTCACAGTCCTTCATTCCTCCTTCACAGGGAATTTCAGTCACATCTCCTTTGAACCTTCTCTTTCTCATCTTAATGCTTGAGGAATAGACTTTGCTGGGTGGAGCACTCTCTATTTTGGTCAGAGTGCTTTTTTGCTAGTTTTTGGGTAGAAGGAACACAAACCTTGAAGCACAGGTGATTTGAGTACTCATTTGAAAGCAAATGAACTTTTATTTTTTGCTTTCGGGATTGCTTACATACTTTATCCAATGCCTCTTGTAGCACAAAATTATGAGGACCGTGATAACAACACCACTGATGGTCTCAAGCACTAGATCCATGTCCCTGGTGCTTCTCTCTCCTTCCTTTCCTTTCACTGCCAAGTAGACTTTGATTTTCTATATGCAGAAAAGCAAAACTTACTATCATGCATCCGAAATAAGGTACCCACTCACTAGAGGGCTCAGGAGTTGAAATCTTCTCTGCAAATCTTTTTAGAAGCTTTGTGCTAATCACATTGATTTTGAGTTCTAATTAGTGAGCTCAATGTATTAGAAGCTGTGAATTGTCCTCTGAAGGAGTCCAAATTTCCATAAATGTCATATAAAGCATTAATTATTGGTGCATCTCACTCTGAAAGGACATGACTTACATATTAATTCCTATACTATATAATTTCTGGCATAAGTGTTTAAGCATTATCATTTAAGGCCCTCATAAATCTGGGCTTCTTTGAAAAGAACCAGAAAAATTTCCTTGACAAATATCTAAGACCAGTACCAATTCTTATATTCAGTAAAGTTTGCATAATCAACACATACCAACATCCTTCTCCTGGGATATAAATACAATATATTAGCTAGAGTTCCAGTTAGGTATGTAGGTGGAAGAATTTGAAATCTATAAGCAAAATAATACAACCCTCATCTCAGCCAACTACGAAGTTTGTCTTGATTGCCCATTTTTTAAATTTGGTAATTACTTTAGTCTATTTACTAAATTTTAATTGTTAACTTCGTTTTCTTCTTGCAGGTGTTTCATCTTTAATTCATCTTTTTCAGGAATTTATTAATTTTCTCACTCTTGTTATTAAAATTCTGGAAAAAAACAAGTAAACCCACTTATGCTGCTGCAGTCAAATCCCAAAATAAATCATAAACTACAAAGATGGGGATAACCTCTAACTAAAAAAATCCTGCCCACCAGAGGATGTTACCAAAGAAAATTCTCGTTCCCAAGAGTTTCTTTCTAATTAGTAAAAATAAACTACTGTCATTACCACGTAATTTAAAATATTTTATATCAATATTTTATTTTAATTTTGAGGTGTCTGGTATCTTTTTGAGCTACGCAGTTTCTCAGCAATTTGGGCTGCTTCCAGAGGAAGACATTTTTAAAAGATTTAAATGTGTTAAATTTGTGGACAATTACATTTTAAATCTAAGCATATGGTTCTATTGTGTTAAATCCTTCAATAATTCTTTGAATATCTCTTATCTTGCAGTTAATGTCACAAATGTTTTCACTTATTACCATGTTCCATAAAAATATTCCCCCATGTGTCACTCTGATTGTATTTTATTTCCTGCTGTAACCCACAAAATCTATAAATATTATTTCATGTGTCTTCTTACTTCAACAAATGTCAGCAATAATGCATGTAGAGAGGGTTGGGGGTTTTTTTAAATCACTCTATTTTTAATTTTCATTACATGCCTTCTTGGCAGTAAATCAAATAGCTTACACAATATTTGGAAAAGCATTACTGTGGTTCATATTGCATGTTGTTGGGGGTTAGGTTTGTTCCTTTTTTACTTAGGGAATTTTTCCCCACAAGTTGCTAGGAAGCTAACTACTGGGTACCTAATGGGTGCTTGACCAGAACGAAGAGGTGGCCAAAAGTCAGGAGGGGGAGATAAGGCGAGTTTCTTGGGGCAGGTAAAGGGCAGGGCTGGGGGGCAGCTTCGCTCTCAGCATCACAGAGAGGATGGCCAGGCTGCTGCTCGCTGCGGGAGGAGTTCACTGTCACCACCACATCCAGTCCTGGGAAATCCACCATTGTCTGCTCGTGTGCCCCAGAACTCTGAGCTGCCTCCTCCTGCCCTGTCCCGCTGTCACAGCTCCTTCGGCGCTGCTCTTTTTGCTGCTCTGTGGCCTCACACCCCCCTGCCCTGCCGGGACATCCCTGCCGTTCCAGCCACCACCGCGGAGCTTCTGATTCATCTCACCCACCAGCCCGGGATTTTCCACCATTCCAGCTGGTGCTCTCCAGAGATCAAACTGCTCGAGGCTTTGTGAAACAAAGCCCCTCGAGTTTTTTCCTGGTTCTGTTTACTATTAATGCTGTAGATATTGTTTGTTTGCCTTGTTATACATACTAGTAAAGAACTGTTATTCCTATCCCCATACCTCTGCCTGAAAGCCCCTTTAATTTTCTAAATTACGATAATTTGGAGGGCAGGGATTTGAGTTCTCCATTTCCTAGGGAGGCCCTGCCCCTCCTTAGCAGATATCTGTCCTTCAAACCAAGACACGTTTTTAACCTGAACACAGCAATTACAAGGAAAAAAAAGAGCACCTTTTGTCAAAGCAATGCCGTCAAAGGATAAGAGTCCATTTTTCCCTGTACAGTGAAAACTATTTTCTTTATATTTATTTTGGAATTCACTGTAACTGATGTTAGCTCAGTAGTTTTTGATTTTCTGTAAGTAGTGCAGCACTGGGCTCATCCTGTTCTCTGATTATTTGTGGATTTCATCTGACTCCTTGCATGCCTTTTGCACAGAATAATGCACCCAAAAAAGGCGTAGACCTTATCTCCAAAGCACAGAGAGACCTTACAGTGACTTCTGATGGGAACAGTCCTGTCTACCCCTACCTGCTTCTGGCTTCATATTCCCACCACCTCTCCTGCTTCTCTGGTGCCTGGCAGATGAGCAGTGAGCTCATGAAAAAAACTAAACCAGAACAAAACGAAACCAGCAGAAAGCTGCTCTTGCAGGGAGCAGCGGTGCTGTGCCAGGGCTGGACGGCACAGGGGATGTGACGGTGGAACTGGAGAAGAGGGGCCAGACCACTTTACCTGGCAACATTTCACCATGAGGTCACTTTGGCCTTAAGGAAAAACCTCACCTTCACTTAGCAGCCTGGTAACACAGCATCCAATTCAAAAATTCAACATCTACTGAGAATTTCAAATTAATTAACAGTTTTGCTCCCTACCTTTAGGTCTCTTGGCAAAACAGGCTAACAGTATGATTTTGAATATAAAGGCCTCTGTCTCCTGCAACGTCAGCCCAGACCTCTCCTGTGCTGCATGGCCAGGCAGAGGAAAACAGCTTAAGCAGGACTTGTGCAAGGCAGCAGCTCTGCAACCTTGCTGGGGAGGGCGGGGAGAGGCTGACAACAGACACGTGAATCATTCATCACAAAAAGCTTCCATTCCTCCTTTCAGGCTAGATGACAGCTCTAACTCCTCTAAGCTCAATTTTCCCGCAATTCTGACTGATTTTTATGGATATGACTGTCACAAACATTGTTGCCAAGGTCTATATTTAATATTGAAAGTCCAGGTTGGGAGCACCACAAAGCCTTTGTACGACTGCTGCTCTTTTTTGATGGCATTTTGTGCATTTTGAGACACACAGATGCATTAAAGCCAGACAACTAAAAGGCCAGTGTTCCAATTTATTTTGATTGGATTAATTAACCAGAATTTTAAAAGGATCTTGCCCGGGATCTGTGTTTCACTCCCAACAACAAGCTGTCTCCTCCAGCTGATGCCCTGCAACCCACTGAGGGGGCAGCTGTCGGACCTCCTACTTGAAACCCAGGAGCCCATCCCAGGAGATGCCTTGCCCTGAAGGAAGTGGAGGGAAAGCTCAGACATCCAGTAGCAGCCAAACAGCTCTGGCTGCCCACATCCCTCAGCTCTGGCTAGCCTGAAAGGCTCAGCCCAGACAGGGAGCTCCTGGCAGCTGTGAGGCACCAATCTGTGCACAGCCACGTGCAGGAATTCTAGAGAATTCCCTTTGTGCTGAGCACAAGTCACTCTGCACATCACCCAGCAGGGTTAAATGTGTGAGGCTGTGGGGCTCCCATGGCACAGCACAGAGGTGCTGAGAGGATCACTGCAGTGCACCCTCCAGGCACCTGCTGCAGAGGCAGGGAGGGAGGCAGGGAAGGCAGGAAGGCAGGAAGGCAGGAAGGAAGGGATATGGGAAACGTATATGCCTATGAAAATTCACAATTTTAGAAGCATATAATGTGCTTAAACAGGTGAAGTGGAGAACAGAACATACATATACACAGCTTATTTAGCAATCTTGTAAAAGTAGAGAAACAACTTGTACCAGAACACATAGGAGTGTAACTTGCTAGGTAGAAGTAATTAACAGAACACTTAGGAATTTTGTTGCTAGGTAAAGGCCATAGAGATAGGATGATTGTTAAAACTCAGTAAAGCAGGACTTAGGTGTTGTGAAGATCCAATAAAGCAGAACCAGTTGACTAAGAAACCAGCAAGAACTAGGCTCCTGGTTTTGGCCAGGACAAACTGACCTAGGAATTGGCCAAACTTTCACCCCACCTGCTCAAAGATGGAGGAAGACTTCTTACTTCATCAGAAGACCTCTGCCCACAACCACCAGGAGGCATGGCACCACAAAAGACTAATTACAAGATGAAGCACAAGGAGCAGAGAATGGGTGGGGAATGGGTGGGCATGGAGGGGTGGGTTTGTGGGATCTAAGTGTATTTAAACCTTAAACCTGTCTCAACCAGGTACACATATTAGGTGGAAATATCCCCTATGCGTCCCCTATGGATCAAGCATACCTGCTTTGCAATTTCTAATTGTGAAGTCCTTATTCTGCAACACGGGCAGGAAGGAATCAACAACTGCAGAAGACAGGAGTAACATGTCTCCAGCATTATTCCTGAAACAGGGGTACACAACTTCCAACACTAATGGTGATCTTTGGAATTGCAGGAGTTATAGTCACAGGGTCCCTTGCACATGGGAATTCTAGTTAAGGGGTCAAGCAGCAGTTCAGGCTGGAATATTTGTATTAAGATAAAATGCAGCATGTAAATCAGCAACAATCTCATCAGAGACCTCAGTTTTCTATGACAATGTGATCATGTCTCTTACAGCTTGCTTGGATATACCAAAATTGAACATGCATCTTGACCTAGCAATAAACTCACTTTTATACCTGTTGGTTTCATTTTTATCTGAAGGCAAAAGCAGTTTGGCGTTTTTCTTATCATTTTCATTAAGTACCTGGTTTGAAACTGAGATTTCAAAACCCTCAAAGACAAAATCAATCAAAGTTACCTACTTCAGCATTCAGGAAGTCAGGGGGTTTACTTGACCCCTTGCCTGCTGTCGCAAAGGCTTCCTCTAGAATTTTGTATTAGCTTTCATGGAAATAGTTGCTTGGTAATCTGTCCTTCTGTGGCTGCTAGGAAGGTCTTTGAGAGTATTCTCACCATCTCAGAAAAAAAAGCATTCTCCACATAAAGCTCCTGAAAACAATGAATGAAAATTATTTTTTTTTCCTCAGAAAGCACCCACATATGTATCACTTTCAGCACAGTTTTATTCTACTTCCCCATTTACTTAAAATAGTGCTATATTTTGCGTTTCAAACAATATATACTATAACTGCAGATACAGCTGAATGGAGCAAACAAACAATTTTTAAGAGGAAATTACTCGGGCTATAGTGAAGCATGAAAACAAGTCACTCTTCCCTGCACATGGAAAGAATTATTAAAATGGTAAACCAAGACACTGAAGACAACATAATGTCACAGAATGCCTCAGGCCAGTCTTGTACTATCTGAGCAAGAAAAGTACCTGATGACAGCACTCTGGAACATCTTTTGCAAGGACTGCTGACCTGATAGTGCCCCCATTAACTCGAAAAACTACATTGTGTGAATCTTGAGATAGGATTTTAACTACAGGTAAAATATGGGTTTTTTCTGAGAGGTTAGAGTTGTCTGGGGAAAAAATCATGAGGCACTGCCTGCAAGTCTGCTAGCTTGTTGAAAGTTTTGTAGGGAGTTAAGTTGAATTAATGTGTAGCTGATACAAATTTGAAAACAAAAGTTACCAGTTGCAAAGCAACATTTTTGATACTTTCTCTTTCAAGCCTTGAACCAGTTCTAGTCATACCTAAAGAACACCACAAACATTATGTGAGAAAACATAATGAGAAAACAGAGTAAAGAATCAAACAGGAGACCAAAATTAACTGCCTCTGGTAACCTAGAAACCCTGTACAAGAAAATATCCTGTCTACATCTACACTATTGTAGACTCTACACTCCTGCCTATATCACAGATGCTTTTCTTGTTTGGAGCTACTTGACAGTTGACAATGAAAGGAACATCTGTTTTCTGTTTTTAAAAGATTGAAGCAGGAATAGAAACAACTTCTCCCTGTGACAGTTCAGTCACTTTCCTGATGCCAGTTTTAATCAGGCAACAAACAGAATTAGAAACATATAGCTGTTCTTTGTAGCCTGACGAGAAACAGCAGTGGCCCCAGTCCAGCAGCCTTATAAAATCACTAGATGGATGGCAAAATGTTAGGGGACTGACTGAAAGTTATTAGTTGCCATTTTAATTTTTTAAAATGAAAACTAATAAATGGAATTTATTAGTTTTAAAATTAGAATTTTAAAATTCCATTTTAATTCTTTAAATTTTAATTTTTTTAAAAAAATCTCATCTTGGAGGTGTATTTCCTCAAAAGGGATCTCATGTTTGCTTCATGAATTCAGTATGACATGTTTGACATCCACAGAGACATCCTACCTTCCTTTTTACCAAGGGTCTTCCTCAACATCTCCTCATATTCTCCTGAGCACTCTCCTACACTTTTAGGGGGCCCATCACAGCTCATTGTCCACAAAGAGTTCACTGCTTGGTGCTCATCAGCCAGCTCCTGCCTGAGGAACACTCTGCCTTCACTCCAGTGTCCTACCTGCACCTTGCTTTTGCTCGTTCTCTCTGCAGGCGAGCACACTGCTGTCACACTGTGCCTCCCCCCAGCCAGAGCACTATCTTTGTTGGCCCCCAAAGTGAAGGACTGGATTCCTGCTCCTCACAGCCTGAGTTGAGCCTTTAATTTGCTCCACTTTCACATCTGCTTTTCCAGTCCAGGACAGTGCAGATGAAGATCTTGGTGTCTTGAATTACGGAGCCAAGGATGTGTACTCTATTTCATCTGCTGAAAGCAGCTGGGGGAAATGTTCTTCTTTATCTCCTGTAAATGTTCTTCTTTATCTCCTCTGGGGGGAGGGGGGCAGGTGCCCTCTGATAATGGGCCAACTGTTAAGACCAGGTGGGGCAGCGTTTCTTATCTCTTTCACCACCTGCCCTCCCTCCAGGGGGATATTTTCTGCTAATGGGCCATTAAGGCTCACCAAGGGCATGACATATTACATTGTGAGATGCTCCACCCGGTGGCAGGAGCCAACCATTCCTACCTAGATAAAAACTGAGACACAGGAGCACAAGTTATCTGGTTCTACCAGATTCCTGGAGGAAAGACTGGACCCCTCTCACCATTGCTGGACCCTTCTCTCTCAGGATCATCTCTGCTCCCAGCAGAACTGCATCTGCCACTTCAAGAGGACTTCCTTTTGGACTGCTTCCAACACCCTGACCAACAGGGTGTTAGGCTGTATTATTCCATTTATTTTATTTTACCTTTTTTTCCTCTCTTCTCCTATTAAATTGTGTCTCCAACTAGGAGTCTCACTGGTTTTGCTTTCAAACCAGCACACTTGGTATAGCTGAAGATCTTCTGAATGTCTTTGTTGTCCTCATTTTGGGAGGAAAAAGGCATTTTATTAATGGAGGGATATATATAAGACTGCCATAGCATGGAACAGAAAAATACTAACTTTCCAGAACAAAGGGGTAATGATTTTTCTTTGAGAAACTGTCATTTCAGAAATCACTCTGGGACACAATTGAGCAACCTGACTTCAGCAGGCCAACTCCATGCAATGTTTGATTACATGTTTAAAGATTTGGATATTTATACTTAGATGGCATTGAATCTGAAAAAATCAAACTGATATCTTTGAAATTCCAATCACAGTACAAAACAGCAAACTCAAAATTTTCATCAACCTTACAAGGTAATTTACTAATAAGAGAAATTTCTCCCATAATGCAATGTTACTTTGTCAGAAATCACTCAAAGATCCAGTAAAATTAAATCTCTTACACTCTTTCTCAGATGAGAGCAAGAGTAATCCCAAAGTCAGACAGAACTGTTCAAATGCTTTAAACACTTGTCAACAACCATTAGGTAACGGGTGACAGATATCTCCTTTAGAAGTGGGAAGCAGCAGGCCGTGAACAAGCTCAATGCCACACCAACCTGAACTGGAGCTTTCTTTATGAGAGCAGCTACAAAGGTGACCAGACCCTAAGCAATGCTCGATGGCCATAAACATGTTATTGCCTTCTAATCTTACTGACTTCAGACTGTCAACAATGCTATTTCTGCTCCATTTTGTTCCTTTCTTAGAAATCCAGTGTAAGATTGCTTATTTCCTTAATTCCTTAGAAACCTGACCATCCTTTTGGGATGCAGTCAGCAACTTTTCTTGCATTAAGGAATTATAAAGGTATTTCATCTAAAGTAAGGAATCAGTAAGGAATTTTCATTTACACTATTTTAAAGCACATAATTTTATGGAAAAAATGTTCACAGCACATGAGGAAATTTGATATCATAAAATGACACAGTTGTCCAACAAGGTCAGTGTAAATTTTGATGATATCAAATTCATCCAGCGTACATATACAGAATAAAGTGATGCTTTTAGTAAAAGTACTGATAATAAATCATTGTTGTAAACAGCAAGCTTCACACCAGTGTCATAACACATTTCCTACATTTTAGATTTAAAAAAAAATAGGTATTTAGCTTAAAATTGAGTTTTCATAAGTACTTCTCTATTGCAACAAAAATTTTGGTATTTTAGTGAGGAAAACCTGTTCAGTATAAGCACATTAAAATCAGAGTTAAACATTTGACAGAGCACTTTGAATCTCAGAAAATATTGCCCAAAATATTGTTTCTATGAGAAAAGTTCTTTCCCATTGAAACACTGTGTATAATCATACAAAATTAGAAGCTACAGTTTTTCATTTACACAACATTTCTAGAACTAAGCCTTTCCAGTTCCTGCACAGCTTATTTTTCAATAATAAACATTTTTCTCACTCTTAGTAATTCCTGAAGCATTATAAAGGCATAAATAAATGGTTCTCACTGTAATTAGCTCATGAATGGTAATTTCTCATCTTCAGAAAAGTTCCTTTTTTTTTTTTTTAACAATGCACAAAGGACAGGTTATAATATAATCCAAATAAGATACTGAAACAGAAAACATATTGTTATCAGGAAATTTTCAAAATTGCCAGCCTGTTAGAGACAGAAAATAAGTAATAGAGAATGTATTTATTTGTCCTGTAGACACCGTATTACAAAGTAGTGAAATATGCTGTGGTTTGATATACTGAATTTCACTTAAAAATAGCTATGTTAAATGCATTGTGTTTTGTTGTTGAAACTTTACTCATGTAAAGTTTTTATTTTTAACATAAACTTTAATTATGTTTTCAACATTTGAATTAAGACAATGTGGTTAATAAAAACCACGTAATGACTCACTTTTTCATTGCACAAATTAATATATTGCTTTCATAACTACAGTTTTGACTAGAAGATACAAAAGTTGAAAATAATTTATTAGTAAAACATATCTTACTTTGTTTCGTATTTATACACCATTACATGTATCTTTATTTTTTCAACTGGTAGAAAAAAAAATGAATATTCACTTTACCATTCTTCCAAATTTCTTTTTTCATATGCTCCCTATCAATAATTGACAATAAGGCTTGAACCAATTTTGTCATGAATTATCTTGGTTTAACTGTAAGGTCTCTTTGGCCAAATCAGTTCAGACTGCTCCAGAGGCATTCTAGATGACATTTGGGCACTCCAAGGCAGAGCAGAACCAGTTCCTGCTCAAAAGCCTCAAATAACCACAGGTACAAGGAAAGCCCGTGGGGAAGGAGATATGAAAAATCAGAGACATTTTTCCTGCATGGATGAGTCCCACAGCCCTCACGTAACTGTGTTCCAAGTGGTACAGAACTAGGAAGAGAAAGGGAATGCTTGATCAGCTCCTGACTTGCTTCCTACTGTTAAATATGTCTATAAATGCACACGTTCAGTAGAGCAGCTTTGGGAATGTCACAGGACGCAGTTATGTCTGGGAAACCCACAAGTGCAGGGTGTTTCCGTGCAGAACATCTGTGGGGTAAAATGGGTACTGATTACAGGATGTTTAGGCTTCACTAGGTGTGTACTGTATAATTCCTAGAACAGATATGTGAATCCACCCCCAAAGAGTGGAAGACATCACTCGGTTATAAATCCTGTCGGTATCCGAAGGGCTGGTTAACCTTCAAAGAGTGCCCTTGGAGCGAATGAGCAGCGCCTGAACAAAAAGATGGTGTTTCACTGCCCTCTAATGGCTGGCCAGAACCAGCGCCCTTCTTTTGCGTTTATTCCCCAAAAAGCTCTCCCCAGCAGGCCGCCGAGACGCAAAGACTTCTAGCCAGAATGAACCTCACACACTTTTCCTCACATGCCGAGACCTGTGAAAAGTAACTGTACAGCACCCTGGGAGTGTTGGAGAAACAAAACTGGAACCCTTCTGAGTGGAAAGAAGGTTCTTCAAATCAGAGATGTAACGTTGTAGTTGATGGTAGTTGGACAAACTGTTGTCTAAAACATCAGTGACTGAAACCTCAACATCTGAACAAGTCTTATCAGTCTGACTTGATAAGCCCTGAAGGATCTTCTGATGTAGCTCAGAGAAAAGGTATTTTTAACAACAGTTTCAGACTTCTTTTTTTTCTTTTTTTTTTTTCTTTTTTTTTTCTTTTTTTTTTTTTTTTTTTTTGTCACTGTCTAGAAATTCTCTTAATAACAAATTTATGGACAAAATATTTAAATTCAGACTTTTAAACCTTTTCTTTTTATGGAGAATTACTGTTCACAGAGGTCATAGGACCTCTTCGGAGTAGCTGCTTCTCAGTGTCAGGAAGGGATTTAGAGTCCAGTCCTTAATAAAAGTACCAATGACAGTAAAGATCCCTCAGCTATTAAAAATGACACAATCAATCCTATTTAAGTGTCGTACAACTACTTAGTATGAATTATAGTGTGAGTCATTTTTTAACCAGGGAAAAGAATAAGCTGGTAAACCACCCATTTATTTCAAAAAGAGCATTCAGTGATATTGTTTTCCTGTGGAACACTGTGGATGAAGAGTCTGTCATCATAGAAAATGCAGGAACCCTAAAGAAAGAAATTTTGTATTTATGCAAAAACCCTACGAAAACCCAGTGCCATTTTTTGTAGATTTTATAAATTTCAAAAACAGATGGTATCTAAATTGCACAGTTGCTTTAATCCTGCTCCATTATTCAGGCATGGATGTTTCCTGTTGACATTACAGAGAATTTTCAGAATTTTATGACAATAATTCTTGCAGTTCATGAAATATCTCTTCATCCAGTAGCTGTAATCTATCCAGTTGGGGGGTTTTCCATGGAAAATCTGATATAAGACCAAGTCTTTCTTTTCACAGCTAGAAAAGACACATGGGGGGGAAAATGGGTAGGAAAATTTAGATTTGTCCATAGGTAAATAATTTTGAGTAAGTTTTAGTGTGTGTCTTTATTGAAACAGGATCCAGAAAGGAAAAGATTTCTTTTTTCCATTTTCCAGGGTTTTTTTACTAATTGTAAGTGCTTCTGATTAATTTGACTTGGTTGTTTTGTTGTTTTCTTTCTTTTCATCTCTTCCTTCTTATGCAATAAGTGAACAACAGCTGTGCTCCCACTGAGCTCTCAGTCAGTATTATTCCGGTGATTTTGAAGCTAAGTAAGCAAACTATCTCACAGTGACCTGGAAGCAGTAATAATAGGATCAAAAGATATTCTGTTATCATCTGAAATGTGCCACAATTATGTGTTACAATGGCTTCAGGCAGTATTGATTCAACTAGAGGCTTTCAGTAAACCCATTTTAACCAGTGCTGAAATCTCTGGATCTGTCTTACTGCAATGGAAAGCTTTTGCACAAATTGGATATTTGCAGAGAATCTTTGGGGTTTTCTGCTTTAAACAAAACTGTTCTTACAACCACAGTCACTAAAGGAGCCAACGTTCCTTGTTTGCACTACCGTATTTGCAATCAATTTATAGACTTATTTCATTAAAGCACTGAATAACAATGACATGTTTGAGAGCTGTGCAAACGTTGCATTAATTTGATGCATGCAATGGTTTGGTTGATTTTTGCTCTTCAGAAATTTATTTTGAGAAATAGGGGAAATGTAGTGGTAAGTAGAGAAGGCTCAACTTCATCATAGGCAGAAACCTGAAGACTAAATTTCATCACATGGTGAGGAAAGGACTGCCTTTAGGGCATTATTGCTTTGAGAGGGAAGCTTTTGCTTTATCTGTATCTATTCATCAGCCAAAGTGCTGTTCATGGAGTAGTAAATCTTGTGGAGCTGCACCACATAATACTGCAGGCATTGATGAGAATGGATGTGGATACCGAGCAGATGACACTGTTGTTTGTGTGTCAGCATTACTGGAAAGTGTGTCAGGGTTACTGGAAAGTGTGTCAGGAACAGGTGCAGCCTTCAGAGCAGTAAATGCACTGTGCTAGAGAAAAAGGCAAATTAAGACAAGCTAAAATGAATTTAGAGATTCAAAGAGAAAAACTAAAAGAGCAAGCCCTCTCTGTTTGAATAATAGCTGGTTTCTTGTCTGCCAGGGCAGTTAACTGAATGCTGAGAGGGAAGAGAGATTCAGGGTTCATTCTGAGCTCTGCTACACCACATGCATTCTGTTGCATGCAGTTCTGCTTCTCTCAAGAGGTCATGGACACACTCAGCTCTTTAAAAGGGACTGTCAGGCTACACTGAACATATACATGTACTTTTTAAAAAGGCTTTTTCTGTGCTTGAACGAATACAGAGAGGAAGCTTTCTCCAGTCCAACCTTTGTGCAAGATTCAATACATGAAAAAATGCATTAGAACTAAAAATACAAGCACTACTATAAGGACTTCAAAGAGAACAGCCAACTATCAGAGTCTAATTGTTAAAATACCGACATACAAAGATCTATAGTTTAACCAGTCTAAACTACCTATTTCTGTCCACATAGCGGATCCCTACAAAAGCCTTCAGAACAGCTAGTCTTAATCTCATCATCCATCTTCAAGTTTTGTAGCTAGAGATTTTTAGAAAAAAATCTCACTTAAAAGCAAAGAGTATCTTGAAGTGTCCAAAACCAATTGAATGTAGAACTCAAGCCTGGGCTAGGAATCAGCTATGTTTCTCAAATACAATTCTTTGCATTGAGCAGTATTATGAGGACATATTTAGATAAGACTAAAACTTACTTTTCAAAGAACACTATTTAGCTTTTTGTTCTTTCCATCCTTGTTGATTCTGCTCATTGATCTCATAGGAACCAGATTACTTCACTTTGTTTCTGTCATTTCTTTTCATAATTTTATCCCACGTTTCATTTTAATCTGGTCTGTATTCCAGAGGGATCAAGTGTCTACGGTCAGAATGTCTGTCTTTGCAAGCTGATGAGTTCATAGATATTTCTACCTCATCAGCTAAGATTATAATAAAATTTACTTTTTCAAATTTGAGCTTTTCTTTTGAAAGACATGGCTAATGAGTAAAAATAGAATCAGCTCTGTATGATACAAACAACTTTCCTGTTTCGTCTGGTTTGCTTTTTTTTCCAGTTTTAGCATTCTTTCATTGGTTTTTCTTGGTTCCTGTAATCTTTTTTGAAAGGGAAGAAGTGGTTTACAAGTGAACATATGCTCCATATGTGTAATGAAACAATAGAGCAGATTTTCTGCAAATGTTCTACAGAAATCCAGTAATTTGTGATGTGCACCAAAAGAGGAAATAAAAGCTATTTTCTTGCTTTGGACATCTTGTTTAAATTAGTGATTCACAAGACTATCAATAAAATTTCACTATGGCAAAAAAGGAAAGCCATGAAACTGAGTCCAACTCTGCAGATTTGTACCATGATTTAACTTGCCAATTGTTCAAATATTTTACGGTAACTGTGTGCAGTAGGTGTTCTAGGTAGTTGTATGTTTCTGATGTGTAAGTGAACACTTCCTTGTTGCCCAGCTGCCTTCAGCATGGGAAGTTGCTATCCACATGCTTCAGCTGGAATTTCTCTCTTCACGTGAGACTTCCATTTCCCCCAGCCATGAGACCTACATTTTCCCCAGGTACCACATCCCTGTCCATCCCCAGCCATGCCACAGGGTTCTGCTACTTAATGCTTACATCTCCAAGGATTCAATCTACCAGGAAAGAGCATTGATATTCTGGCCAGCACAGTGTTCTGCAGATGAGGTGAAAGAGAGAAAAAAAAAATAATGAAATAACAAAAAGAAATTTTGAGCTATCTCTTCTTAAATTTCAGTGATGGTAAGCCATAAGTGGCTGACACTGTAATGCAAAAGGCTGAATTATAATGATGCACAATGCATTTAAAGTAAAAATGAAGCATTCGAATGTGGTGCTTTTAGTTTTATCAGGCCTTTCTAATTTGAAACTTAATCAGCTATAGAGGAAATGTCTTCCCATGTTTTCTCAGAATCCTGGCTGATGGAAAACATTTCTGTTGGAAGCGTCTGCCAAAAGGGTTATTTTCCATGCAGAATTCGTACGACATGTCTCCCATGGGCATTTCACTGTGATAGCACAAATGACTGTGGGAATGGGGCAGATGAAAAGAACTGTGGTGAGCATTCCAACATCTGTTAAGCACAAGAAACAAAATGTGGTTGTGAGATGTGCTCCTCCAGCTAATACACACTCTTATTAGCTAATAGTTGTTAACAGCAGATGATGCACAAGCCTGACAAGTCTGGGGGTTTCAACATAATTGAATATTTTCTTTACTTAAATGAATGAGGGAATTACACCATGCAAAGAAAACTGACAGGGTCTCTAAAAGCATGCCTCAGATAAACTCCAGCTGTGGTATCCCTACAGAGTCCCTGTCATATTATCCTCTACTCTGGACAGTGGGTAATCACTGCATATCCGTGTGCTGAATCCTTTGGAGTGGAACTCCTACACACAAGTAGGGGTACTTATGCTCAGTAGGGCTTCCTACCAGCAGAGATGCAGAATTCATATTCTATCATGATTTCAATAATTTGAAGTGTCTTAGATGTATACATACACTGCTACATGTGCATATGCACGTGTGCTTGGTGTCTCATTGATCTCCATGCCAACTCTCAATCCAAACTGCAATGAGGAAGTCAGATCAATGAGACCAGTGCTGGCTAGTACAGGAGTAAAAAACTCTACTATTTACTAGGAGTAAATACTCCCTATTTTGGAGTATGATGCCCTGTACATCACGTTTGACATCTGTGACACTGAAGCCTGTTGAGTCAGAAGATAATATGACAACTTTATTGCCATCTCCTGCTTTGTATTTTCTCCCCCTGTCTGCCTTCTAGTGAAGTTCTTACATCTCTTTCACTTCCTTTTCTTGTATTGGCTATTTCAAATCATCCTTCTGTGCCTTTTTCCTGTTTCTTTGCCTTCACCCCTCAGTTTCTATCTTTGGATGCACTCATTTGTGTTTATGACTTTCCACACTGCACCTTTCCTGTCTATAGTTCACCCACAGATCAAGTGCCACACTGCACTCTGGTGTCCCAGCAGAGATTCCTCAGACTGAGAGTGTCCATATATAAGAAAGATTTCTACCTTCTACAAATCCATTAAAAAAAATTCTCTTTCTTTCTGTCAAATATCAACTTGGCCCTACATTTATCTGGTCTGATCTGTTCTCATCTATGGTTTCTTCTACGGTTTTGCCTGAAATTTGAGATCACCAAACATTTTCATTTAGTGAGATTGATGCAAACTTTCCGATTTTTACTGTCACTTTTTGAATTTTAGTCTTGTCCTAGAACATTTCCATTATCATGCAGAGGTTTTCACCATAAACTACTTGTAACTCTCCATGATATACCATATACCACAGTATGAGATTCTTGACTACATGAATCATTCTATTTTATGTTCTTTTTATAAACTCATCTTCTAATAGTATTTTGCATCAACATTAGATTTCTCTATTTGTTTATCTCACTGCCCTGCTTATAGTCTAGAAGACTTCTCATAGTCAATTTACATGAGATTTCTTAATTTGATTTTATAATTGCTACTCACCATCAGCAGAAAAGACAGTAAAAAATTTGCATCCTGTATAAGAAAACACAGGTATCCCACAGACAAATTAGCACCCACGTTCTGGTTTTCATTAAAATCTGATAGATGATTTACCACTGAAAAGCATTGTTACTTTTTAAAGGAAATAAAGTGGATGGGCATGTATCTTGGATATGGTTCAGGGAAAGCCTGATTATCTTGATTTATCAGAATTCTAACTTAATCCTAATGTCCTTATTAACACCCGTAAACTACTTTACACTTCTAAGGATTTTCATTGGGAACATATATTTGCTAAAATTATAGAGATATCTGGAATCTTAGATGCACTCAGGGAACTTCTTCACGTTCCCACAGCTTTTTACATGCATATGAGAGTGTAGCAGGGTAATGCAGAGGAGAACTCAGCTGTTAGTACCAGGCTGAAGCTTTATAAAGTTGCAGGAAAATGGTAATGACATTCCTGGAAACTTTTGGAATGTGGGTGTTGTTTTACAGCACCCTGGAGCAAAAGAAAAAAGAAGGAATTCTCTATGAAACATTAAAAAAAATCTTGTAATGTTTCATGTTGATCCCTTCTAAAATATTTCTTCCTGCCTATTTATTAGGATTCATAAACCCAAACCCCTCAGCTTGGTGAAGTTATTACAGCACTGGGACAGCTCTTCAGATGGTCTGCCAGGCTGGAGCCCCACAAAAGCCCTCCCCTTAAATCTGAGAAAGCAAGGAAAGTGTCTTGGCAAGCAAGAGACAAATTAGATACTGTTTTCCCTCTGGTCTGCACTAAAATCAAAGCATCCAATTTCTCAGAGAAGTGGAGTGACTTAAACACACCTGCATTTTCTCCAGTGGAAATTGTTCCGTCGGCAGTTTCTCAGATGTTATGAGCTCAGTAGGTCAGAGCACAGGGCTAATAATGCCAGGGCTGCACGTGCAACACCAGTGTGGGCTATTTGCTTAAGAGTTGGACTTGACGATGAATTGGACCTTCAAGTCCCTTCCAACTCAGAATATTCTATGATTCTGTGATTTGTACACATATATAAATTTACATGTACGTCAAATACCTGTTTTGTTTCAGTTAGCCGTATTGTAGCATATGGCCAGTAGGATATTAAACTTGATTTAAGTATTACTTACATTTTCTTTCCATGAATGCAAGTCACTAGTCCTAGGAAGTGCAGCATCAGTGTTTTATAGCCTTCCTGATGAAAGAACCTAACCAAGGTAATTTGGGGGTGTTGCATCTAGGTGTCCAATCCCTTTCTAAAAAGAGGACCCAAAATGACTCTCCATGTGATCAGACAAACTTGGTGAGCCATGTGTAAGACATTCCCTCAATAATTCCTTTTCCCAGGCCTCCACCAATACCCAGAAGGTTGCAGCTGCATGGAAACAGAACTGTTTGTTCAGTTCCACTTGTTTCAAGTAACATAAGCCTCCTGCGAGTAGAGTCCCCTTTGGTCTCCAGCCTAAAGCTGTTTTACAAGTAAAGAGATACCTAAACACACTCTGCATTACGTGACTGCAGAAAAGTTTGAGCTACTATAGATATTTATTAGGTGATTTACTAGTATGTAGTGAATGCTGTGAGCATTTTTCTGCAAGGCTGACTTCAGTGTGGAATTCTTCTGACAAAATATACGTGTCAGCAGGGTAAACCAGCCAACTAACACAGGTCATAAGGATTGCACACAGAAGGTGTTTATGTCTCTCCTCCAAAGAGAGCTTGGGGTGTGAGGAGATGTGCCTTTTGAAGTGTAAATGTTTGCAATTAGGTGAGCTGGATGCTCCTGGGGTTTGTCATTCCTACTGCTTAAAGCCTGACAGCCCCAGGCCACTCACTGAAGATGACTGGTTGTGCAGCCAGCAGTGGGGTAATGAGCACCCACCAAATATTGCTGAAGTTACCAAATCAGGAATTTCAGGATTATTGATTCTTAATGTTGACTGACACGTCCTTATTTAATTTTGTCAGTTCAGTCCTAAAAGTTGTCAAAATCTATGTATGGCTGAATACTTGTTAATATGACAAATTCTTGAAGACCTGTCTGGCTCACCTAAGGAAAATAGTTAAAAGATGCCAGACTTAAAACCCAGCAATGAAGTTCCCTGCCCTTCAGCTGGTTTGTTCAAAATAGTTGAGTACATTTACTTCCCAAACGGACCTAACAGATGCCTGTCATTTCTCAGCATCTCCCAGTCCCAGGAGGCCACTCAAACTTCATCTCGGAATTTAAACAATAAGGACAGATGACAAAGAAGCTGAGGTTACCCAGGCTTCACAGGGAAGGTGAGTCACCCAAGGCACTGCACCTGGCATAATGTAAACCAAATGTGCCCAAAGTCCTTTCCTATCTCTGACCCTGTATCAGCTCACTCAGCTGTAAGGTCTGATCTTTGTTGCAACACGGACTAATTAAGACCTAATTTTAACATGAGGCACCAACTACCTTTAGGTCGCTCACACACAACCAGGTCCATTTTTTCCCCAGAAAGTTTTCAGCAAGTGTACAAAGGTAAAGAAAGTGTGAGTATCTTGGAAGTTTCTTTAATTATTATGGGTTTCTTACATTATTTCATGACTCCTGGAACACATACATTGAACAAAATCAATATACAGTCACTTTTGTGATCACCTTTTTAACAATAGAGCAGCATTTGCCTTTGAAATTCACGTTTTGATCATGTTGGTCAGATGTGCCAGATGTGCACAGGTGCAGGGAGTTTTGTATGCAATACACAGAGATCCAGTCTTGCTGGACTGCCACAGAAAAATAACCAAACAGAAAATAAATCTGTCTAGTAAGAAAGACCTCATTTTGTCATGAAACTAAGCTGTGAAACTGTCATGAAACTTTTTTTTGATAAGTACTCAGCTCCTATCACTGGCACTTGAAAACATGACTTCTTGGAGTGTAAGAAGCTCTTCTTTCTATTGTTGTGAACACTGTTCCCTTTCCAGGATTGTCCTGTGAAAGATGAGAGGAAGATGAGAGCCAGGACAAGCAACTCCTGTCAGTGACAGAGAATAAGACCTCAAACACCCTGTGTTCAAACACCATCTCCAGATATGTGACCCAAATAAACTGGATTTTGCTGTAAGAAAGGGGATCGCTTAAGCAAGTCCCCAAATAAACTCGATGTTATTTCCCAGTGTATTCCCAGATCCTCCAGATCAGACCTGAGAATGATAGGACTTTTTCTCACAACAGTACAGTAGCAGGAATTAAAGAAAAATGTGAAACCATACAGCCAAATTTCTAGTGCTCATTGCAAGGGCACTGTTTTGATGTCATTGATGTTTTCTTGTAGGTTTTTCATCATCCCATGTAGTCGATCATCTCACAGACCACTAATTAATTTTTTTCAATCTGTGTGGTGTCTTCCTATTTTCCATGTTATATGTAATTATGTCAACAGGTATCTCAGGTGCAAATGTCTCACTGGTTTTAAACCTGGGTACTTGGAGATCTACACAAATTGAAATGGCCATGGGTGTCTGTTTTCTCCCTGCCTGTGCAAGCCCCATTGAGCACCTGTGATGTGTCTGTTTCTGCACCACCAGCAGTGCATGTGCTTATGCCACTGATTGAAAAAGAAAGGAACAGGCAGTGAAGTTATGTCTGCAAATGACATTTCCCCCATACTCAGCACTGGGAGGGGCTGCACCTTGAGTATTCAGTTTTGGGCCCCTCACTTCATTGTTCACCAGTTAATTTTATTTTTTTAAAATATATATATATATATTTTTATATTTTTTTTTTTGGCGGAGGGGTGCAAGTATTACTCTTGCATATTTTCATATTGATATTGTTCAGTATCCAAGTAACTTTTCATGGAACCATAAAAGCATTACAGTTGGATAAGACCTTTAAGATGATGAAGTCCAACCATCAACCCAGCACCGCCACCATGTTCACCATGAAACCATCTTTTTGTTTTTCCTCCATGATCTTTTCTTTCTTTAAGACCTTCAAACGTTTCATGAAAGAATCACACCTGTCAATCCTCCATGTTAACCATGTCATCAGGATCGATGACATGGGGTCTGGGTTTCTTATAGGTGTCTGGCATGCTAGACATCCATACTATGTTTCTGTTACAACTAAAGAAGATCCTTTAGGTTGCAAAAGTTGTTAGAATTATTTATATATTTATGACATCTTTTTTCTCAAAAGGCCTACTGGGACCTCGTGATCTAAACTGGAAATCCCTGGATGCAACCAGCAGACACCTAGCGTCTCCTTTTAGAAAACTGAAATAGCATTTAGTACTTGGACAATTTCCCATGCAGATACCACTGTTATGACTGTAACAGAAAATTACATATATGGCAGAGCTTACAGGGCGTGGGAGGGAGATGTTAGCATTTTCCATTGCTGCCACCAAGGAAACCAGCACCTGAAAAGTACAGTCTTGGTTTCTCATAAAAGCTGGTTTTAACAGTATCCAGGGAAATACATTATTTGACTTTCTAGCAGAAAATTAAGGTTTCCCTCCTAGTCCTTTGGCTCAGGGCAAAGAAAATTAACAACTTTGTGTCTTTAATGATACATTGACTTAGCCAAGCTCATGGCAGGCAGCTGCTGGCATCAGAGCTGGCACCAGCAGCCTTTGGTCCAGACTCCACAGAATAAGCACTGAAGCAATGGAGGGAGGAGGAGCTGAAACAGCTTTCCAGCCTTACTAGCTCCCATAGGAAACCATAGGAGGGAAAAGAAGGTCATAGCATATATGGAAAACCTACAGTAACCATACTGAGAATGTAAATTATTTAATAAACATGGGGGGGAAGGGTTTGAGCTGTTCAATTCAGTGTATTTTTCAGTCAATGAATCTATTGCTGGTAAGTCAAACACATGATGACCTACTATCAAATATCACTATTTGTACTATGTCTTGCTACTGGCAATTTAAAAAATTCTTCTTTTTTTGTGCAGTTTCTGTAAAACTTACTTTAAATTTCAAAGCAGTGTAACTAAATCTAATCTTGGATTCTCTCAAAAGTTTACATTTGCATATTTCTTACACTTACATATTGTGCTATCAAGTATGATAAAACATCCTGTTTTCTAACCATGATTTAATTTATGAAGATCAATGATAAACAATACATTTGAGATTTTCCCTAAGAAGATCTGTAGTTAAATGTCTCTTATTGACTGGATATAAGTAAATGATGCAAAAGTTTTATTTGATAAATGAATATCTTTTTCTGTGAAGATAAAAAATCCATAATCTGTTTATTCCATGAGACGAAGCCACTTTTAAAGGTGTGACATTTAAAAAATGTTTAACATCACCGAAGTTGAGCCTCAAAGTGTTTCAACTGGCTATCTAAAAAATACCAATCCTTTGCCAGTATAAACCATTAGAGCTGCTTGTTTTCACGACTGTCATGAGTTTAGCAAAATTCTGCCTTCACTTTAGTTTCCCAAGGAAAACTAAATCAGTTGCTGTGAATGTGTGTTTATCCTACGTATAATCTAAAATATAAAAAATAAACACTGGAATGTAAAATCTCCACCTAGTGGTCTTTATGTATTGTGATAAACAGATTACACATCAGAAATGCCAATATATCGGCCTATTATTGCTGAGATGCCTGGTGAGTTAAGCCATAAATAGAGACAAAAAAAACACCAAATAAAAGGGTATAATTTGCTTTGTCTGGTATTTACATTCATATTCAAAACAAAGTAATAAATTTAGGCTATTTTTTGAATAAATAGATACAGGGAAGTCAGAATAAAGGAAGACTAGCCTAGACCTTAAGCTCCCTCCTGCAAAACCATTACACAAGACATGAATAAAATCACTTTCCTTACTGTTTTTCAGGGATGATGGAGGCAATCACATTAATGCCTTAACTAATCTCACCTTCCTGGAATGTGATGTGCTCACAGTACTGTAAGAAATAAGATGTATTCAAATAAGGCAACAAAACCCTTTTGAATATGTGTGGCTCTCAGTCCTCAACATAGGATTTGTCTCGATGTATGAAGCCTCATCAGGACAGCTGTGCCATTGTCAAGGAGGTATTCTTTACGATTAATTGCATTATTGTATGCGCAGTCACATGGCACACTTTGGCAATTGTCACAATCACTTGTTTCAACAAACTGAATAAGAAACAGGCCTACTGTATTATTTTTGCCTTGTGATCAGATCATGAGCACCAGGGTGCTTTTTTAAACTCCACTAAATCTGGGGACTTGCAATCTGATCACGAAGCAGAAACAGTATAGTATGCATGTATCTCAGCATACAGATATTTTCTCTTGTTGAATCCATTCCTCTTTCAGAATGGGCTTTCCCTTTGCTGGAAACCCAAGCAAAACATTAAAATGAGAATAAAATATATTGGTTGTATTAACTAAAATAGAAATAATTAAATATCTTGTGTTAAGGTAACCATTTTTATATATGCATATTCAGCTGTCTCTCATATAACACACAGGACAAAAAAAGGAGTCTCATGAACATGAATAGATATTCTACAGCTAAATAAATGCAAAATGCTCATTGGTATTATTCATGTGTTATTTTACCACTGAGGAACAGGAACTGGGGCTGTATCAATCACAGTGAGAGAAAAAGCAGAACATGCTAAATTTGTACATGTAGCATTTCTCTGTGAATAAGAAATCCTAGAGTCTTTAATTTAAAAAATCCATATTTCTCTTTTACTTTGCAATTTGCTTGTTTTTAATTAAAACTAAGGAAAACTTCCTTAAACAACTACTTAGTCTTGTGTAATTTTCTTTTGCAGTGACTACAGTAACACACCTTGCTGCAGCTTGAAAAAATTAACCAGGTCCTGTACAATTTCTAAGAAAAACCAGCGAAAAAAGCACCAAGTAGTAACACTGAAACACTCAATAATAAATTGAATCATTAGGCACTCTGATATATATTTTATTTTACAGGTTTCTTCTTGGAAAGCAAATTCACTTGCTACCTGCAAATACCTTTTTGTCATTAAAAGATTTGGGGGAATCATGAGCTTTCTGAAAACTCTTAAATTATGGAGTGTGAGCTCTTCTGTGCCTGTAATCTGTGAGTGTACTGCACCTTTGCTGCCAGAGGTGAGGCAGGAGGCTGTGCAGAACCAAAGGCAGAAGGACTGAAATTGAGAAGGCAAGACGGAGATGCCGGCAGGGATTAGGGGAGAGGGGAAAATTATTTCAAAATTTTGTGTGGTTTGCAACAGGCATAGTTGTATGGGCTGAAAAACAAGGCCTCCCCTGTCCCAGTGACTGTCAGGATCCTTCCCTTCTGGGCATTTGAGAGCCCAGCTTTACCTGGGTTTCATGGAGCCGATAAGACATTTTTCATTTGTTTCGGCTCACTCACACTGAGGATCCCCACGGTCACTGGGAAGTCTATAGAAGGATTGCTAGGGCAGCATCTCTGTGCTTTGGAGGTGAACCAGCCTCTCCCAGGAGCTGTCTGGGGAACTGAGACACCTACTGTGAGATCTGAGCCCTTCAGTAACCCTGGGGATAAGCATGTATGCATGAGGCTCATCTGCATACAAAGCAGTCATGCTGCATCTGGGTTTTGGGTACCTCATTATCTGGCGTGACGTCTTTAGGCAGGAACATAAAACAGCTGAAGAAAATGCAGAAGCTGAAAAGAGAAGGGAAAGCTTGAAGGAGAGGGGGAGCTGTCAGTGGTTGCAGTGGCATGAGTGATTGAAACTGGCTGCAACTGAGAGAGTGGAAGGAACTGATGTTATTTGTTGAAGAATTGATTTGCTGGCATAATGAAAACTTGTTCACTAATACCCATCTTCAGAGGTGAATTTACTTTGGGAGTTTTGGGGTTTTTTTTGCTTTGTTTTTCCTTGTTCTACCTGTGTTAAATGTGAAAGCTTCACATCTATATAATTAGGCTTTGATTCATCTCACCTCTCAGCAATTATTAGGTTCATAAATTATAGAGAGACCCTCAGGCAACCAGGTTCCCAAATTAGATACCTCAGCTGAATTAGTTATGATGAATCAGAGCTGAAATGATCCATGTTTAGCAATTGCCAGACATCAGTGCCTGTACCAACTGGCTTCAAAGTGACTTATGGATAAAATCAGAGCAAGGAAGTATTGGATGAACTGAAGTGATAGTAAAAGCTAATTTTGCTGCTATTAAAATTTTAAGATATCATGCTTCCTCACCTAAGGAGAAAATCTCAGTACTTAGACTACCTAAAGTTGGCATATTGAAAGGGATGGGTGGAATACTAAGGGTAAACCTGATTGCCTTTGCTCTCTCGAAGGGATCTCTCCAGCAACATGATTACAGACTCACCATGATATTTGTTTAAAGATATGAAGTATTTACAAAAGCTCTGAGTTATAATGAGAATCCCACCCATTAATTTACCATCTCTTTTTCCTGAAATAAGTTTTTTTGTAAGTAAAACCTAAAATATTTTACTAGCATTGTACATTAATTTTTTTTTTTAATGCGAAACCCTAATCAATTACTAAAGATGTGTGAAGCATTGATTGCCATTCTATAAGATTCTGAATGAACTTCTAATTTCTCTTCCATCAACACACTAAGGTGGCAGGCCAGAATACAAAATTACAGCCATACAGTTGTTGTTGTAAAACGTGCTCAGTTTTACTGCTATTCACAAATGATAAGCCTAGGAGCAAGCAAAACATATAAATTAAGAACAAATTACACAAGTACAGCCAGGGCACTGGGGCACATAAGGACATCAATAAATGGTGACAAATATTTTAGAACATGTAGAAAATCTTTTTCGGGATAGTTTATAAAAGACTCACTTCTCAGGGCTGAGGATTCAGCCACATTTTGGTTTTTAACTAAGCATTTTAAATAAAGCTTGAATCCTTAAGATTTCTTATTTCCTCTTTAATTTGCAAAGAATCATCCTCATTTAAAAGTCCATCTCATAATTTCAAGGCTGAAAAACAAGCCTAAACCATCTTTTTTTAAAATGTCACTCTGCTGTCTGGCTTTTTCTTAAAAAGCTGTCCAACAGAAGAACCAAATGTTATTTTCAAATTCACACTATTTTTTTGTTAAGGAAAAGGAAAACATCCTGAATTAATCTGAATGATTAATCTGAACAGCTTTTCTGCAACTCATTGTTTGGTGTTTTTCTCTTCTGCTACCCAATAAAACCACTGTGAGGAAGCCAATGTAGGTGTCTAGTGCTATTTGACATCTCTACACCATCCCCATTTCAGAAAATCTTTGGTCTCACATGGCTCTTGTGTCATGTTTGCCTGCCCACCTGGATGTCTCAGTTACCACAGGACCTACCAAAAAACATCTGATGGAGTTTTAGTCTGGAGAGCCACATAGCAACCCAAAAGGTAGCCCAGGTTGAATAGGCCTTTCTACAGATCCCTGTGGCTGCATCCACCTCTGCCTGATCAAGTTGCCCATGTACAGGAGTCTGGTGCCATTGGAGATGTCCATATGTATCCACCCCTCTGGACTGTCCCCTGTTAATCCTTAAGGTCACAGGCCCCTGGAAGGTCTTGTGTCTTATCAGACAGCTCTACATGGGCACAGCCCAAATGGGTGTTTCCAGGATATCTCAGCTGGTTTTTGATGGATAACTGAGTCAATTATGCAGCAGCTGGGCCAGAACAATTTCGCTTTAGAAGGAAAGGCAATCTTTGTGAGCTTGCCTTACAGCTTTTAGTTTCATTCCTAGTCACAGAATTCAATGCATCAAGTATCAGTATTCTAGTCCATAAGCCAGTGCAGGAACAAGGCAGTAATGGTAAGGCAGGACATTGTTTTAAACAGGGAGGGAGACGTGCTCTACTGCCATACAAACTTCAACCAGTGAGGGAAAGCGTAGCTATTTCAATCTGAGAGCACATTAACGTGACAGATTTGGTACTGCCAATGTACCACCTGCCTGCCTGTCAAAATGATTGCCTGATCTACATTTCCAGGCAAGAATATGCAGAGCAGAAACAAAGAATGTAAGACAGACATAATGTCACCCCCGAAATCTAACTGGGCTAGAATTAACCAGAACAAAGTGATTCAGTAATCATTCATTTTTTTCCAGAAGCACTGTTGACAGGATGACAGGCATTTCATTTCATGGGATAGACAGTATATAATCCAAAAAAAAAAGAGTTTAAAGTTAAAAATCTTGGGGGGAAAATGTCTGTTGGCTCAGGTCAGGACAAAAACCAAACCAAATCCTCAGATAAAATTTGAAATTCTTGTCAAAAATTATCTCCCCTCTCTTCCTAGAAGTGAAACAGACAATAGACCAGGGAATAGCTGAGGCAGGAACATCTACTAGGTTTTATGGAAATACAGGAATCTCTGATTCTGAATTAGATATCAAAGGTATGTCTGCCCTAGCACGAACACTCTGGAGTTTGCAGCTCGGGATTTAATCTTTTCCTATAACAGACATGAACACTCCTCTGTCTTATTCATTGAATTGTAAGATGGTTTGGGATGGAAGAAAACTTTAAAGCTCATCTAGTCCAATCCCTGCAATAAGCAGGGACATCTTCTACTAGATCAGGTTGTTCAGAGTCCTGTCCAACCCAATCTTGAATGTTTCCTGGGATGGGGCATCAACCACATCTCTGGGCAGCCTTGATACAGCCGCAGCAATAACAACATTGTTTGTGTTGGTCAGAAGTCCTGGATGGATGCTCCACACACACTGTCACGTCTGTCAAGAGGATCCCTGCAGTTCTGTCTCTGATGCTCTTCAGAAATGCAGAAATCATTGTTCTTCTCCTTTCATCAAAGTAATTTCAAAGCAACACAGCCCAAGTGCCTTTTATGCAAGTAGATCACCTGTCTTGGCTATTTTTCTTTTTGGTTCAGTTGTGATGTTTCCCTTTTCCAAAACATGATCAAAGGATGTTTTTTACACACTCTCTTGCCATTGCTGTGAACCAATTTCAAGTTATACCAACTGAAACATGTGAGTATCATGGGGTTTGCTTTTCATGCTCCTAGAGCCTCATTGACAGGGATTCAGTTCCTGTCACTTTTCCAATAATTCATGCACCTTTCCCTGAAATACCATCTGTGCAGATATTGTACCAAACCCCTTGAAATGCTATTGCCCAGCAGATGAGGTGAAATTTATACAGTGCAGTCCAGATATGCCAGTATCTGAGCTGAGTGTCTCCTGCAATGGATTAACTCACAGGTTTCTGTCACCATTTTTGCCTCTGTCAGGTAGCTACCCTTGGCTTTGAGTATGCCAGCAGCTTCTCCTCCATTTTGGATCACAGCTAATCAAATAAGCTACTTCCATGGCACCTTTTTTTTTTTTTTTTCCCAGTATAGACGGATTATGAAAAAGAAGGAAGTTCTGTCACTGTTCCTGTGTTTCTGGCCTTGCTGGGTTTGCTAATCCTCCAGCACATGCACTCCTGACACTGAATTTGCAGACTGAAGGTCTAGTGGGATGCTGCAGACTGAAGCTTGGCTTTCAGACACTTCAGGAAACGCTTACTGGGTTTACTCAGTACACAAAGTGTTCTTTCACTGCAGCATCATCATTAGGTTTTTTATAAAGTAAAACACTTTCAAGGCTCTCAGTGCCAGTGCTGGTTCTGCTTGCATGTTTGTAATGTTATACAAACCTTGCTTTTTGTCTTCTGTCTTCCTATTCTGATTCTGATAGCAGAAGCTGTCTTTTATCTCTGCCTGTTCTGGGCTTATTCGTGTTTTCAGTTCTGTGACTCCTTTGTTAGTCGGAAGGCTCTCTGGCCAAGGTTTATAACAATAAGATTTTAAATCACACTGCTGTGAGCAGCTGAGCTTAGCACCCAGGGAAAGAGACAAAATCCTGTGCTTCCCTTAATGGATATCACATCATTTCAGAATGGCATGACCACAAAGAGAGCTCAGGCTAAATGCACCTCCCTGCAACACAATCTTCCAGTAAAAACTCAGTGTGATAAACAATCGTAGGATCAATTCCTGAATATAGTCAGAAATTTTTCCAGAAGTTCTTTAAGACCTATCATCTAAGAAAAGGCTTCTTTACGTAATTTAAAAATTGATAACTACAAAACCACCATTTCATATACTTCATTTACAGATCATGACATTTACATATTTTGCAGATACCTGGAAATGGTTGAGCTTCTAGATGTAAATGGAAGAATTTTTCAACCTAGGAGGAACCTCTTGTACATGTATATATGCAAAATAAAAGGGGTTAATTAAGGGGGTGGGAGGCCTATATATAAATGTCCAAAACCATCCCAGGGTGTTGCTTTTCCATATCAATTTCTGAAAAAAATAGAAAAAATATTTCACCGTTTTACAGAGATCCTCATTTTGTTCCCTCATTTCTACATCATAGCACATTACTTTTTTTTCTGGCTAAAGTGGAACAAATAAAACTGTTTGCTTGCTTGGGAGTTACTGTAGCCTTAAGTTTAGAAGGCAGAAGTAGAATATTTCATTCACATGTTCCCAAAGGTGGGAAGTGAGTTAAGAAACAGAAAAGTAATTATATTTTTGGACATGAATAAAAGCCATCTATGTCCATAGAGAAGATAGGATGTGTGCTGAATAGACACCTTAATCAGCTGCCACAAAGCCTGTTCTTTTCCTTCACAACATGTCACAGCTACAGGCCAGTAACACTGGGTGACTCTTAACTACAACCCCTGAGCTGTGGCAAAGGGCTTTGGGAGCATCATGCTTTCACAATTCAGGCCAGAAAGGATAAATGCTCAAATACTTGTTGCCTCTCTAAATGGTAGAATTGTCCTTCTTGATGAGAAATCTAACTTTTCCTTCTGATTTTGGTCTTTTAGTCCAGAATAATTCTTAAATACTTGTATTTGCTTATTCTATTCCCTGAATATAAATGTCTTCTTCAACTGACTTTTTCAAGTTCCTCCTTACGTCTTCCTTACTTTATTGCTAAAGAACTCATATGATACTCTACTCTGCTCTTTCCTACCTCTTGAAAAATAAAAGTCATATCAGCTACTGTCCACATACTTACCAGATGGTGGATGCAATCAGTAAGACCACATAAACATCCTTACAAGGTTTGTGAGAACAAAAACATATTCCAGCTCTTACTACTGTATATTAGAGTGACCTGAAGGAAATCACTGGTGACTGCAGCCACTACCAGCAGCATTGCTACCAAGGACTGAAAGGACATGAGCTGCCCCCAAATGCCTAAGTGAAGCCTTCTTTGATTTAATATCTCATAACCTGCCACTTATATGCACTAGGAACTATTTTTTTAAAATTTTGTCTCTGATTGCTGGATGCCCCTTCCAACTGAAGCAATCTATTCTCTTCTAGTCTAGTCTAGTCTAGTCTAGTCTATCTCCTTTTTTATTTTTTTGGCACAGGAACTAATGAGTGCTTCTGTTATATTTAAATGGTGTATTTCAAAATGTGGTATTTCCAAATGATTGCACCACAGCCTGTCCAGCAGTTGTTCCCAAATAAAGAATAATAGAGCCAATAGAAATGAGGGTCCAAATTCATACTTGCTGTGGCTAAACCCTACTTCCTTGCAAGCTTATGGTGCAATCGTGTGACACTGTTGTTGGGCAATTAACCCTTCAAAAGCATATAAGACCTATTATTACTTCCCCTCTCCTTGTTCACATTAGTCAAACCTGTAAACTCTGCTCTCTGACTGCTTGTTAACTTCACACAGGGAAGATTTTATCTTGCATGACTTCGGGAGTTTACAGCACAGATGTCTACGAAATGGTCACTCTGCTCTCTCTTTATAGTCAATGAGCTGTAAAATTTACCTAAATCTGAGGAAGACATCCAAAGCAGGCCTAGTGAGTCATGTCCCAAAATCATCTGTTGACTTCTTTGGTTATAGAGACAGACAAGGCACGACTGGCTCAGATTTTCAGCTTTGCAAATGACCAAAGACAGGTAAAATGAATTCATTGCTTATAGATACGAAAAGCTGAATTCAAGGCAAGATATCAGAGGTCTCCTGTGTATTTATTATATAGTGCCATACATAAATTGTACAGTGCCATAGGCCTGCCAGGTCTCACACACTCTGCCTGAGATCCTTTCAGCTTGTTCCTGGTTGGAATGCTGCCACTGCAGTATCTCTAACCTGAGGAGTGCCCAGGCACTGTTGCAGCTCTCTCCAGGTCTGGCTGCCTGTGTGCCAAATATTGCAGTGATTCAATATTCTGCTGCAAAAGTCCCTGTGCTGGCCAGAGCCAGGGAGCTTGACCCCAAATCATTGCATGCTCACAGAACACCATTTGGCAACACTTCCACTCTTACACCCTGACACCAGTTTTCCCTCTCTCATTTGTAATAAGGAAGTTTGCAGCCCAAGAGCAAATGAATTCCGATGCCACAAACACAAGGTTAAATTATTTTTGAGTCCTACCCCAGGTTTGGCTAAACATGTAAGTATATTATTGATAGAGTATTTCATTGTTACTTTTCAGTAAACTGTAAAATCTATTTCTTAAATAGGTACTGATTGTCTAATGAGGGTATATTTGGTTTTTGTTAGTTTTTGATATTAAATACTATGGACAGCATAAAAATAAAATTGTAGATGAAAAGTTTACTGTGCTATATCATGGGTTTCATTGCATGCTATCTACAGAGGTATTAGTCCTGTTGTTGACATATCTGACACTGGATATGTACTTTGTGTTTTTCTTTCCCTTCAGTAAAATCCATCTTGGAAAGCAGCAGACACTAGTGACTCTTATATCTGTTTGGATTGATGGATTGTTTGTTCCAATCCATATTTCTAAGCAAAAGCCTGGTTTTAGGTGGTGGTGGGCTGACCCTGGCACACATCAAAGCTGCTCCATCACTCCCCTTCTCAGCTGGGCAGGGTGACACCAGTCAGCCATTACCATTACAGGCAAAATAGGTTTGATTTGGGGAAATTACCTGAATTTATTGCAAATCAAACCAGAGCAGGATAATGAGAAATAAACCCAAATCTTAAAAATACCTTACCCTGACCCCTCCTTTCCAGGCTCAACTTTGCCCTCAATTTTCTCTCCCTCCTCCTGCCCTCCAGCCCTCAGGGGGACAGAGAACAGAGGGTGTGCTCAGTTTATCACATGTTGTCTACACTGCTCCTTCCTTCTCAGGGTTAGGACTCCTCACACTCCCCCTCTGCTCCAGCATGTGGTCCCTTCTACAGGAGACAGTCCTGCAGGGGTCCTTCCCATGGGCTGCAGTTCTTCACAAATTGATCCAGCATGGATCCCTTCCATGGGGTGCAATCCTTCAGGAACAGGCTGCTCCCATGTGGGTCCCCTGTGAGGTCACAAGTCCTGCCAGTAAAACCTGCTCCAGCATGGGCTCCTCTCTCCACAGGGCCACAGGTCTCTGCCAAGAGCCTGCTCCAACATGGGCTTTCCACAGAGTCACAATCTCCTTTGGGCAACAACCACCTGCTGTGCTGTGAGATCTTCCAGGGGCTGCAGTGGATATCTGCTCCACAATGGACCTTCATGGGCTACAGGGGGACAGCTGCTTCCACATGGCATTCCCCACAGGCTGCAAGAGAATCTCTGTTCTGGCACCTGGAGCACTTCCTCCCCCTCCTTCTTCACTGACCTTGGTGTCTGCAGGGCAAATACTGTTACCCCAGGGTTGCTGTGCCACTGTTGCTGATGGGCTCAGCCTTGACGGGTGGCAGGTCCATCTTGGAGCTGGCTGGTATTGGCTCTGTCAGACATGGAGGAAGCTGCTGGCAGCTTCTCACACAGGGCACCCCTGTAGCCCCCCCACTGCTAAATCCTTGCCACACAAACTCAATACGCAGGTGCTGAGATATTGACGTAAATGGCCCTTTCAGTGGCTCTCAGCTACTTGTCACAGTTCTCCACTCCACGGCGTTGCCACTTGGTGAACAGTAAAAGTCTTGCCCTGAAACACAGCACAAGGTGATTAAAATCCAAGTTGCACAGCTTGTGCTGCACATGCTCTTCCATCAGTGCTTTGGGACAGATATTAACACAGAACCAAGGAAACCAGTCTGAAACCAACCTACACCTCAATCAGTTTGTCACAATGCTGGGGGATTTGTTGGTTTTTCCACACTATGGGAGAGACCTGCAGGTGGTTTCTGCTTCAGGTTTACTGCAGCATTTCTAGTTGGGAGACCAGATCTCTGTGGAATCACGAGCCCACCCATGCTGTGCATTAATTTTGTTTCTATAGTAACTTGTTACAACTTATTCATATCTTGCTGTGTAAAAGATGGGAACATGTGATACACAATATATAAGCAGGCTGTGTGACAGCAGACAATATTGAGGAGCATTTTCTAACACAAAATTCGTATCTATATACTACAGATACATTGAAATTATAACAAAATAATGGAAAAGAATGAAAAAGAAAAGTGGTCAGAAGAAAGGGAAGAGAGGAAAGATCATTTCAATGCTCTTTGTTCTGAATCTTATTTCCCCACAGGTGTGACCTGGCTGGCCTCCATCATCATTGTGTTTTCATAGGTTAGCATGTTTTATTTTGTTCCAGTCAAAAAAAAAGCCCTTCAAGCATCAGAGTTAAGGAATCACATATACAGGAATGTTGCAGTTAACAATCAATATTTTTTTCAATAGTATTCACTGATGCCATCTGCTGGAATTGTGCATTTGTCACTGAAATCCTCTCCTCATTCCAGGTGGAAATTCCAAGTAATGTTCAGTGTGCGTGACTTCCTTTGTTGAAGATTCAATTTAAACCAAATCAATTCTGCCAGAGGAATTCTAATTAACATTGGTGAAGAGTAAATATTGCTCAAAATATTTGACCTTGTCTACATTAAGAAATTGACAAAACCAGAAAATATGTGTTTACTATTCATCCCCCTGTCCCAGAGAGTCAGTTTATCATAATCTTCATATAATATACATATATATAGATTAAGGGAAAGGATCTTTGTCTCATTTGGTCTGTACCATCTATTTCAGGACACATCTTTGTGGTGAGGTGTTTCTCCCAGGGTTGGAAGTCTTTGGTGGGAGAAAGCCAGAACAGACTATGCAATGTGTAAATCTATATTAATCTTGTAGGATTTAAGTAACATATGAGCTCTAAAGAAAGGTGAATGTCTCTTTGTGCATATAAAGTCACTACTCAGGACTGCAAGACCCGAGCAGTGTTATTACTATATTTTAAGGCACTAAAAGTCAAGTGAAACTTCCTGTGTAAGCAACAGAGCCCAGACTGAAATAAGAATTAAATAATGAAGCTCTCAGAACGACCCTTGAAAGCAGTCAATTCAGTTTTCATTGCAGCAGGTTTTATGAAGCCTAGGCATCCGGGCAGCATGGGCAAGCACAAGCTTATGGGGAGTATTTATGGCACTGAGGCACTTGTAAGGAAGAACAAGGCCCCGTTATTACCCATGTTTTCATAACCACCTTAGCCATATATTGACTTTATTGCATATGGATTGCTGACCCGTTACAACCAGAAGAATCAAGCTCTTAGACAGAGAAGAAAGCATAATTTTCAGCAAACTTTTATTTTGTTTTAACATTTCATAAAGATCCAGAAAATGTTTCAGAAGCTCTAGTTCATAAATCATTCTGAATTGTCATCAAAGTCATTTGGAACAATGAGGAAGATCCAGAAAGTGAGAAAAAACAAGTGTGTGGGAAAATCACTGAAAATGAGGAGCCTGAAGAGTTAACATTTCAGAGCTGAGATGGTGGGACTGAGTGTGTGCTTCAGGCCCACCCAGACTCCAAAACATGATGGATATATTTGAACCACCAAGAAAGCAGGAAGTGAATAATAAGGTCATTTTACTGTGGCAATGAGCCCAGCTGTGAAGTTTTGACCCAAGTATTCACACAGCACAGACTTCAGCATGGGATTCTGCCTCAAGGTATCTATATCTCCATTTAGGTACCAGAATATTCTCTCAGATAGTGACATGGCTGACATACTTTCCAGTACTGACCAACTCACTGGGTGCCTTAATTTGGCAGACACTGTCCTACTTGTCCTGCACAGTCCCTGGAGCCTCCTGGGTTCAGCATGTGCCTGGTGACAGCAGAGCAGGAGTCCAGGGGCAGAGGAGCTTTAGCAGCTTGATGGTTTGTATCAGTGGTTTCTCTGCCTGTATCTGTCCAGGTGAGGTTGGGTCTGGCTGCTGTAGGTGCTGTAGGAAATGTGGCACCTCAGACACACCAGGACTTTGGATACAACCATGCCAGCACAATAGATGGGAATGCCAGGGGAGGAGGAAAGCAGTTGGTACTGCAGAAGTGGTGATCACATACTGGGGCAAAAGTTGAAGGCCAGCACCCCAGTGAGGCTGCTGTGCCACCTAAAATAAGTGTTGCCTCTGCAAAGAGATGTGCAGGCAGCTAGCCATCATCCAGACTTTGCATGCCTGCCTTGGAGAGGCAATTTCCTCCCCTGCAGCCTCTCCTGACATACAAACTACTGCACCTCATAGCAAACCATGTGCATTGCATGGGCTAAATAGTGGGGATGGGATGGAAAACTGGTCTTGACTACTCCACTCTAGGCACTCCCCTAGGATAATGTAGATACAGTCTGTCATCTTTTCCTCTCCTTGACAAAATCTTCACTTAAAACTCACTTTTCTTGAACTTCGGGATAAAGCAGAAATTGATCTTTGTCCAGCCTTGTCCGCCCACCCAGATTTGATCTATAAAGACAGAAGGACACTTTTCCACATTAATTTTCAATCTGTTCTAACAGATCAATATTTAAAGTATGCCATTTATTAAAATAAACAAATTAATTCAAATTTGTCTTTTTTGGGTTTCCATGTGTAGTAAGTGAACTGCCTATGACTATGAAAGAAGAAAAAAAGCTATCCTTTTTCTGACTAAAATATCTCAAACATCTAAGTCTCATGGTAAATTTTTAAAAGCTATTTAATCTTTTCAACACTGCTACTTTTTTTCTTTAAGTCATACACCCTGATGGCCTTGTCTGCCTCTGATAAGCTGCAAAAAATGAAAGACAGATTGTTAAAAAGCAATAAAGGAGACATTATGCAAAGAATAGAGATTACAGAATCACAGAACCAAAGAGAAATTGAGGTTGGAAGGCACCTCTGGAGATCTAATCCAAAATCTGAACTCAAGATAGATCGACTAGCAGGTCTTCCAGGATCATGTCCATCTTAGTTGTGAGTATCTTTCAAGAATGAAGATGTTACAACATCTCTGGGTTGCCCCTTCCAGTGTTTGACAACCACACAGCAAAGAAATATTATTTTGCTTACACTTAAACAGAATCTCCTATATTTAAATTTGTGCTCATGGTCTCCTGTCCTGGCATTGGGCATGACAGAGAAAAGTCTGTCTCTCTCTTCTTTGCTCCTCCCCAACAGGTATTGAAACACGTTGGTAAGATCCTCACTGAGCCTTCTCTTCTCCAGGATGAGCTGTCCCAGCTCTCTCATAATCCTTTTGCATGTCAGGTGCTTCTGGCCCTGACCAATCTTCACGAACATCTTCCCTAGCCACACGTCAGCACGTACGTCTCTCCTCTGCTGGGGGGCCCCGATACGGGCACAGCACTCCAGATGTGCCTCTCCAGGGCTGAGCAGAGACAAATGATCACTTCCCCTGACCTTGTGGAAACATTCTTCCTATCTCAGTCCAGGAAGCTTTGCTTTTTTACTGCAAAGGCATGTTGCTGGCTATGAACCTCTTAGTTCTCCACAAGGACTCTCAAGCCCTTCAGAGCTGCCTTCCAGCTGGTGGGTCCCCAGTGTGTACTGGTGCACGGGAGGATTCCTCCACAGAGGGATTGGCTTTTTCTTTTGTTGAACCATGTGAAGTCCTTGTTAGCCCATCTCTCCAGCCTGTTAAAGTCCCCCTGAATGGCAACACAACCAACTGGTTCATCAACCCCTCCTCACTGTTTTGTATCTTCTGCAAACTCTGTCCCATTGTCCAGGTCTTTGTTGAAGACACTAAACAGTGCTGGATGCAGTATCAACCCCTGGATTGCTTCACTAATGACTGGCTTCCAAGCTGGCCCGTTTGCCTCTCAGCCTCTGAGCAGCTCAGTTTTCAGTCCACCTTACTGTCCATTTATCTAGTTCATATTTCATCAGATTGTCTATGGGACCATAGGGGAGACAGTGTCAAAAGACTTTATTAAGTTATGATACACAGCATCCACTCCTCACTCTTCATCCACCAAGGCAGCCAAGTCATTCAAAAAGGCTATCAAGTTAAAAACATGCTAACTACTCCCAGTCATTGTCCTTTATATATGACTGAAAATGGTTTACATTTATTTGCTCTGTCACCTTTACAAGTACCAAGGTGAAGCTGACTGATCTGTGGTTCCCCAGATCCTTTCTTGACCTTCCTGAATCTAGAAAGTGACGTTTTCTTTTTTTCTGTCTCAGAAATGTACAGTCATTTGATGTGGCAGTTTCCTAGCATATAAAATATTTGGGGAGTTAAAAAGATTTGTGGTGCTTTTTTTTTGCCTCTAATGTCTGTAATTCTTTATAATTATTTCCATGGCTATTTGCTTAATTTTGAATTAAAATAAAAGAAAACAAGACCAGAACAAACAGCTGTGCCTGGACAAATAGTGTTCAGATAATTGCTCACCATGAAGAACTAAGAGGAGAATTTCTTTTGTACTGTGCTAAACATTTTACTCTGTTGTTACTGGGGTCTGTTTAACAAGAAAATATAAAAAAAACCCCCTGAAGTTAGCTTTACAACATAATTTTTGACATAACACAATGATGAATAAAATAATTTCTTGTCCCTCAGAGCTAGTATGTAATCAATGACAAATGAAACACAGGGGCAGGAACTGAAGGTGAACACTGAAAATCCCAAGTGCAGTTCAATTGTCTGCAATGCAGGGAAGTTTTTTAAGGTCATTATCAGCCTGATAGCAGCAGAGAACCTTCCCTTGTACCTTTTATCAGCGAACAACTGAGCAACAAACACTTCAGCCTTAGAAATCCTAAAAGGAGATAATTTAACTCAGAGACAGATCTTTCAAAAGGTAATCTTCTTTTATGTTATCTTCCTACTTGAAATACAAGATATAATGGATCAGACAGGACTGGCTGAAATGATCCAGAGGATGATGTATTTTAAAACAGGGATTTTCAAACTGTTGCAGAAATCCATATTATTCAGCATTTTCAATGTTTAGTCTTTTACAATAAGTATGCGCCCTTTGGATTGTTCTAAAATACTGTGCATTATTCATTGTTTGTCCAGGATAAAAACACTTGGTTTTCCTACTCTGAACAAAGGTTGCTCAGGAGGCACACTGTAATATCAGCAAAGGTAATCTCAGGTCAACACATGAATAATGGAACTGAAAGTAAAGTAAGATACCTTCCTATCTGCATAAATCTATAAAAAGTACTGCAGTATGATAGATGGTGGTGATGGTGGACTGAATGTCTCTGCATTCAAACACATAGATGTCTTACATTATTTATCAAAAGAGAGTCTCTTAATTCTAAAAACAAGGCTGGACCAAAACATTTTTATGACTTGGGCTGCTCTCTCTTATTATTCTACTCATTAGAAATCAATAATATCAACACTCGCTGAAAGGTCAACCAAGATGATTTCTTCATTGGTATGAGTAGTATTTCAGTGTTAGTTTTTCTGTAGCCTAAAAATGTACCAAAAATAAGCACTGAAACACCCATCACATTAAGATAAAATGCTGCAATTCTGGTTGTGCACACTAGTTGAAAATTATTTTTTTATTTAATGCCTTTATTTATAATTTGAAACTCTTTAATAAAAGCAAAGGTGTAAGTAGTGCAAGTATTTCCTGCAAGACACCTCTCCTTCCTTGAAAAAGCCAGGACCTCCCAAAAATGTTCTGTGAATTTTCTCTGCACCTTACCCCAGACTTTTAGGGATTGCAACCAGACCTACACTACCTGAAGCACAGTGTAATTGTAATGCTTGTAATAGTAATGTTTTATAACCTCACTGCAAGTCAAGACAGAAAACTAAAGAGTTCAATGTGAAAAAGGAAGATGCTCTACTCTTTCAAGGTTAAACATTTTTTTCAATGCTCCCTGCCACTTGCTGTCTTCTCTCCATCTGTTTTTTATTCCTGTATTATTTTTCAGCTCTGTTTTGTGTGCACTGATAATAACATCGTGTAACTGAACGAAATTATGCCTTTCAGAAGCTGACATTTTAGTTACTTTTCCTTTGTTTCTGCTACCACACAGAGAAAGGGGCAAGGGAATGACAATGGAGGAACTGGAGAGTAAATAATTTCGTTTGTAAAGGTTCACCAAGCTGCACAGCACAAAGGAATTGACAAAATGCTCATGGCAGCTCTTTAGCTCTTTAATCACTTCTCTAACATGTGGGAGACTTCCACTGCAAGGGAAAAGATATCTCAAGAGAGGAGTTCACTTTTACTGGAGATATTTTTGCCATTATTGATAGCACTATTAAAGGTAACAGCTGTCCTTGGATTTTATTTCCACTTAACAATTAACGGCTCTTATACACTCCCAAAGCCCATACCTCTGCTTCAAGAGCCTCCACATTGACTGCCCAGAGCAAATCTACCATATACTCCTACAGAGACCCTTTGGCACTAAAAAAAATGCCCCCGGGGTTTGTGGCATGAATTACAAGTCACTGGTGACCTTGGTCCTAACTTGTATTTCCCCCATCATGTCCTGTGATGCCCTCGTAAAATTCCAGATAATGAGCTGCTCTGGCTGCAGTCTCTCAGCATCCACACTGACCCCGGTGGTCCCTGTGTGAAAACACCCATGAAACTGAGAAAAGGAAGAGAGGAGAGCCGGGTGCGTCAAACAGCTCCAGGCATTGGACAAAGCACCATCTGTCATCCTGCAGTGACAGATGCCTAGAACGACCAAGGAACCGTGCCACCAAAACTGACACCAGCCACCATTTTAGGATCCAGCATTTCCCCATGCTTTGGGAGCACGGCCAAGGGTTATCCAAGACCTACTAGGCAGGGAATTTATTTGCAAAGGAAGTGGCATAAGCAATATAACAAGACTTCAGACACAGCCTGTAAAGCTTTAATGTTTCTACATCAATCAACAGCAGCTGGCTGAACAAGGAGAGTTCGCACTGTACCTATTCAAAGGGAAGCAGAGCTGTGACCGCAGCGTGACATCCCTGTGGACCTCCAGGGTTCAAGGTAGCTTTGCTACATCTGATCCCTCCCCACATGACTGTGCTGCCCAGAAAAGATCCAGCTACCCAGGAACTGCTCGCTGTCTTGCTGTTCAAACAAACAGCATTAAACTTAAGTCATTGGAGGCATTTGAATTAAGAAAAAGCAAGAGACAAGAGGAAAGTGAACTTAAATTTTTTTAAAATGGCATATATAGATGAAACAATATGCAATTTGAATGCAAAAGAGTTTATTGAATGCTGCACTTATCAGTATTTGTTGTGATGGGAAAAAGCATTAATGCCATAAATCCTTAAAATCACCCACATACAGCCACGCAGAATCCAACTCTTTTTTCACCCTAACGGCCACTGAGAGGATTATGTCAGAGTAAAGTGTCCTTTGCCACATCAGACAAATGTTGTCTGACACTTTTGTTACAAAGCACTTCTTAAAAGGGAAGGAGTCCCTCAGCTTCACTCTTCCCTGGTAGGTGATCCTTGATGAGATATAGTTTCCCAGTTGTATAGGATGAAGTAGGAGCTGTGAGACCATGAAATCCAAAAGGGACACAGACGCAGAAGTGTGGCTTATGATGGCAGAGGTGTTTTAACTGAAACATCTCTCACATTTCTGCTACCATTTCCCCTCTCTGAATCAGTTCTGCACCTTGGGTAAGAAAGCAGACAAATAAAGAAATGTCCTCCTATTGCTGACTAGTGTAAAACTGGCCCTCAGCTCTCTAAAATCAGCTCCACTCTGCATGAGAGAAATGCTTCCCAGGACAGAAATATCCAAACAGAGCTGAGATCATACATTGAAGGCGTCTCCACTGCTTCATACCTACAAAGAAATCCGTAGCCTTCTTTGGGGATATAAAATTCCAATGCTCTGATTTCCTGGGATCTTTTAGTACCATTTGTTTAAATCAGTGTTGGGCACATAGACAAGAGGGTAAACAACATGGTACTAACAAATAGCTTTAAAAGCATGACGAATATAAGAGCTACATTCAATATGAAAATACTAAAAAATAATTTCATGGTTCCTACACATTATTCTTCATCTGTAGATTTGGAAGCCATTACTTTAACACAAAACCTTTTCTTTTCTTAATTCAAGTATTCATTTCTTATATCACAATTAAACTGAGTATTCAAACAAGACCTTGGAAAAAGGATCTCTTTGAAAGCAAATATGCATTATAATATATATGGTTTATCAGTAGTCATAATTACATTTTCTAATGAAGACACAGCTACCAGAACCTTCCAAGAGGCAAGTTTTATCTATTTAAGCACATTCATGAGTTTTAGGTTTGTATTTTCTGTCAATAGCCCTAAAAACTATGACACCTATAACAAAGATTGCATTGCACAAGAAAACAGAGCCTTTGATAATAGCCACTTTTAATTTAGGTTGGTGACACACTAAGCATTTATGTGAAATGAGCACAAGCAACAGAGAGCAGGAGATTATTATAGACCTGTGCAACATATGGTAACTTCAGGTATAGAACTAATGTCATCAGAAGGACAGCCTAGAAACTTCTGCTGCACATCTGGGTCTGAGGAAGAAGTGGGAATTCCCGACAATTTCTAAAGAAGCATATGCACTCCTGCCCATCTTTATCTGTTCATAGAGGTTAAAACAATGCTTGTTGATTTTTACTGCTTCATCGTTGGTTACAATCACCAGTTCACATTTAGCAAAGGTGAGATTCACTGCTTTCTGCTTGATACTGAAAGGTAATGTATAAGGAGGTAAACCCTTTACACCAGAGGGATGTAGAGGAACAGGAGGCAGGAGGACACAGCGGGTTGTAGAATTGATTATCACCCAGATAAATGAGAAACAAAAGCTACAACAGCTGCTGAAGCAGACCATATTAGACCTTGACCACACTTCCAGCCCAGAGGATTCTCAAGTGAAAAGCAAAATCTGGTGATCTGGTGCTCTGTGTTACAGCTCACTATGAGCGTGGTGAGAGAAGGCTAAAAAGACACAGGGCTGTGTAAAAACACATGCCCATGATATATGCAACCAATACATTTCAAAGCCGTCAGGGGCTAAGGCTGAAACCTGTCCACTTTATGCTACCTTTCCAACTTCCACCTGTTTGTCCAACTGATTTACTGGGACAAGTGTTTTGCCCTCAGGTGAAAGGTCTCCCCTGCTTGTTGCTTCACTGTTTGTTATATGGGCAAAACAGTTTCATCATTCGTAATAAATTTGAAAAAAAGTAAGCCAAGGGACAGCTGCCTAAGTCACCCGGATTCTAAGCTCAGACATGAAAGCAAGGTCTAATTACATCCTATTTCCTTTCTAGAGTTTCTGTAAATGTGACGATGTTTCAGGCAGCAAAGGGAACTAGTTTTACATGAGCAGCACACACATACCTACTTTTGAACCACTCTTACTCAAGTAGCTTCATCATGTCATCTCGGTCCTGTATTTTCTATTAGGATTTTAATTCATCAAGAAGACCTCACCTCCCATTTTGGAGAAGCTTTGTTTCCACTGACATAACAGCTACGAAAAGCAAGCCCTATATGCTGTGAAATCTAAGTGAGAAAGGCCTTTTACTGGCTATTTGACTCATTATGCAATAATATCAGCCACTACTGAGACAGCAGAACGTTTGATTTGAGCCATAATAACAGAGAGGATATTTGTTTCTAGAATTTCAAAGCACCCTTGTGTTAACACTAGGCTTATTATCACTCCTGACAGTCTCCAGGTGAGCATGAGAAGTCTTGCTTCTAAAATTAGGGTCTCCAGTGTCTCCAGAATCTTAACAAGTGCAAAGACACTGGATTTGTGTGCCATTATTTTGGTGATGCTTCTACACACAAATCCAGTCAAGCAGACCAAAGTTAGATTCCCGTATGTCTTGTTCAAGGCACAGCTATGTCATTCACCAGTGCAGATCAGGGAAGCAGCACGCAGACGAAGCTGCTGTAGTGCATATTTAGTGAGTAACATCTTCTTCTGTGTGCTTTGTCAAATGTTCTAAAGTGGGGAAACCATTTCTGTGCTTGGTGTAGTATTGTAATTCCTGTTAAACAACTCTAAATGCTTCGTTAAGGTTTATTTCCCAATCACCCATGACCCTAATAAAAATTGCTCTAAATCAAATAATGCTATTAGAAAAGTCACTTGTGCAAAGTGTTATAAATCATCATCTTTTTGCACCCTCCTTTGCACTGGTAAAAATGACAAAGAGAGGCAAGCAGCCACTGAAAACCGCACTGAATTCTTGAGTCTTTTAGAGGGGACAAGCAATTAGTCTTATTTATTCAGACTTAGGCAACCAATTTCTACCTTTCATTTCTCCTGCCAGAAAAATCAGTATAATTAGATGCAAGTGCACAGCAAACAGTTTGAGGGAAGACATCTGGCCAGTGTGTAGGCATCTGAAGGACGGTGAATATGAGTACATCAGGATGGTGCCTCACTCTATGAATAGATGAAAACCATCCTCAAAATGCATTTCCTCCATTATTCCCCAAGGATGAGTCTTCATGTATCATGTTTTGCTACTGGTGTTTTGCAGTCATCTAACTTACTCCTCCCCTCACTTCTGACAGGTGCCAAAGTAGCTCCACCATCACCTCCCATTCAGTCTGTCCATCCTCAGCCCAACCACCAGAACCTGGCAGAGGTCAGTTCACACATCTCATAAGACAGAAGCTGCCAGAGTCCTGCCTGAAATCTCATTGCTGGAATAAGATGCTCTTGCACAAAACACTCTGCTAAGAAATGTGAACTTTTAAAAGGTAAGATCCATTCCAGACACTGGAAACAACTGAGACTGAATTTAAGAATGTAATTTCTATGCATTCCTGTGATCCTGGCTTTCAGTGAGTGAATGGAAACAGGATTTTCTTGGATCAAAATTAAAAGAAACGGATGAGCTCTGCTTAGTACAAAACAATGTAATTGTGGATATTCACAATTTACCTAAAAATAGTGCTTAATATCAGGAGAAAAAGGAAGTGCTAGCTCTTAGCACTTACAACTTCCACTTTTATCTCTGCTCATGTAGCATGTGTTATCTTATGAAAAGGAATTTGAAAAATCACATATATAACTTGTCACAACTGAGCAAATAGCTGATCTTTGAGTGTTACTAAAGTGTAAGTAAATGTAATGCAGCAGCTGAAGCACTCATTCTTAGTACACGTTGAAAATGCAGGCGAGAGTCAAGCAGAAAGGTGCATAATGCCATCATACCAAATCATTTGAGTATGTTAATTTGAAATTTTCTGAAAGTTTCCCTTGCCCTTCATTGTTGACAGGCCATTAATTGAAGAAATGAGAAGTGGAAAAGTTGGGTAAATAAAGCTGTGTTAGCTGCTCTGAGAGTTGCTCTCTCTTCCAAAATACAGTGTGACAATATTCTGCTCTTGGGCGTGTCAAAATGTCCAAACTAGGAAAACTATTTGTTATTAATATAATCAAACAATAAATTACAATTTGCAACTTCAAATGATTTTTCCAGACATTCATTTCAAGCATGTTTCCTTGTTTCCTTGGAAACTGAGAAATGAAGAAACCAAATTAATCCAAACTGCTCTTCTGTATCACTCTCTGTCAGTGTACAGAATTCCTTCTCATTAAAAGTTGTGCTATAAAATTTCTGTTATATATTTCTGTTCTGCTTCCAAATATTTGTTAAGTCATTAAAACAGGCATCTTTAAGGCCAAATGATGCACAGGTCAAAATTTTAAAAATCCAGCTTCCTATTCTAAAATATACTGAGCTTTAGAGAGCTTCCACACAAATCACGTGATCTTTAGAAGTGTGGAGGCCAGTTCAGTAAATGGCAGACCAGGTCTCAGCCCTGAAGCCAGCAAGAATGTACACCTTGTGAGTAATCACTTCGGGCTGGAAATTCAGCTTTCAACATCCTTGTAGGAACAGAGGTATCCTAATTTGCTTGCAAGAGACATAAGTATTGTTATTTACTATTATAAAGAGCTGCCACTGTTATTAGACAAATCTTAAAAAAAACAAGGCCAAAAGAGTTCAGATATATTCCATTTCCTTCCTCTTCCATGCAGTGACCCTTCTTTCACAAATTTCAGTTCAATATTTTCTCTACATCAGCTTGTCTCCTCTACAGTGTCCTTTGATTTTCCACTTCATACCCTGGTCCCTACATTCAGCAACCCAATACTCTTTCCCAGCATACCCCTCATAATGTCTTCATCATCATCTTCCTTCCTGGTTTTCATGGGGGTGGGGGGTACTTGAGTGACACAAAATTAATGCTGGTCCTTTCCATTCACTGTCAAACACATCACAAGCTGACTATTTCCTATTTTTGTCTGCTTCTAGTATTTGTCAAATATGGGACACAGGGACATAGGATATCATGGGTTTCACTTTTTAATAAAGTCAAGTATTTCAAACAGCAAAAGATAAATAAAGCACTGTGTTGTCATAGCTCCCTCCTTTGCACCAAGAAGACAGATGGGATAGAATTGCCTTCTACAGGATGTCACTGGTGCTGAAAACTGTTTTCTACAAATCAGAATTTCTGTAACCCGTGGCTTTAAGAGATACTTAATTAAATACAATTACAAAATCTAGCTGCCCTGAAGACAAAGGGGCTCATCCAGTCCTTTCTAAATCACAATTATCACTCTGTTTCTCTTTTCCCCCTGAATGGTAGAAATTTTGTCCCAGCATTCACAATCACCATCAATCCCATAGCAGCTCAGCTGCATTGGTTAGTGTACTCTAGGGAATCAGCCAAGATTTAATTTATTGCCCTCTAGGTGAAGAATATTGTGTAACCTTTAAATTAGGTTACTGTATAACCTTTAAATTCTTGTTTCCCAGTGGCTTTTGAAAGTTGTGTGCAGAGATTTAATTGGGTTTCTCACACAACTTTACACCCCTACAAAATTCCAAGATGTTTTCTGAGAGCTTAGTCTCAACCTATAAGATGCCACAGCCTGAAATGACATCATAGGTGCTCAAGGTAATGACAGTGTATCTCCTCAGAATGCCCTTCCTTTTCTAATGAATTGTTATAAAAGTCAAAATCCAAAAAGAAGATTCTGATTTTTCTTATAATATAATCTCCAACCAGAGACCAGCTTGGGTAGATGAGATGCCTCCAGATCAAGACAAACAAGCGACACCATGTGCAGAGTAAAGGGACACAATGAGGAACACAGTAAAGCTGGTTAATCGGGAAAAGGGAATGGAAAACATGAACCCACAGTAAGGGGAACACTGGTTCTCAGGTATAAGTATTTATATGCAGTTTTCCTACAGAACATCAAAGATGAGATTTTAGGGAAGGCTGAAGCAGTGAGGTAGCTAAGGGTGTAGAAAACAGCCTGTTACCTCCTCGCTGTGAACGCTCTGACATCGACCCAGAACATTTAAGAGCCTGCGCTGCAGAACGCCGAGAGCACTAAAAGGCAGGCGGAGGTCTATTACCCCACTCTCCCCTAATGGCTCTGTGCTGCCTGGCAGTAATGCACAGCACAGATGGTGCAGGGATGATATAGAGACAATACCTAATTTTTCACCAGCCTACGACACCCTGTTAGATACATCCTTGTCGGATTAAAAAATTACCATTTGTAATTACTGAGATTCACAATAATTTTGCTCCCACAGAGGTGTCTAACTGTAATATAAATATGCTTTTACAAAAGACAACAAACTAACATGAGTCATATGTGGTCCAGTTTTAGCCTGGAATCAACCCTAAGTGATATGGGGTTTATAAGACTATTTTGTTATTCCATCCTTTTGTCTGTCAGTGCATGTTCCTCACAGATTTTGAAGCTTTTGCCAGTTTGACAAATCAAGTGGAGAATTGATGTACAAATCTCAAAGACACTATATTTTCTGAAACCTCATGAGAATTCAAGGAGTAGAAGGGACACTCCAATTTGTCTCTTGACTAATGTCACCACTAATTTCACAGTTTTACTTAAGCCTCTTAACGAATTTGGAAAGATCTCCATCTCACCATCTCTTGACTGGTGACTCTGCACAAGGAAGTCAGCCCGGCATACAGGCAGGAGGAAAAACTGGAGGTGACTTTGGCAGGAGGAAGAGATCCAGAGGACTCAGTGGAAATAAACAGGGAGAACGAACATCCCTCCCTAGGCAACCAGGCCTCATCAGCTATGCTGCATAAGCAACAGTGTGTTCCTTGCAGGAAAAAGACACCAACCTGCTTTTACAAGCCCATCTGCCTAAAGCTGAGTAGAACCTGATACATATCTTACTATTAACAGCTGACAAACTTTATTTCCCAAGCAAACACATTCACCTGTATAAGAACAATCTTCTCATACCTGTCTGTGTTCCTACTGCTATTCCTCCGTACCATTACAAATTATCTAAAACAACATGAATGGGTTTAGGTCTTTCCTGGCTGACTCTTTTCACACATACTGTAACCTTTTAAGCAACCTGCGACCACAGAGTTAAAACTCCATCCTTCACCAGCCCCTCGTGAGCAGATAATGCAGCGCTGCTCTTCTCGGGATGCCCGTCAGCAGCAGCACAGCGTTCCTGCTCCTCCCGATCACAGCGCAGAGCACTCGCTGCAGCCTTTTTTTTTTTTTTTTTTTTTTTTTTTTTTTTTTTTTTTTTACTTTACTGAACCCTTTCCACCTTATTTCAGACGCGCACCCCAGCCAGGACTTCAGACTAAGACCTCCTTGCTGTCAGGTACTACCACTCACTGCCGTTTCCCCGAAAGCCCCCGTTTTACACCCTCTTTTCTATTTCGCACGCCGAGCATCTCTCCTCACGAGCGGGGTTATCCGACCCGGCGCACTTGCTGCGAGGAGCGGCGCTGGGATCGTGTGACACAGGGAACCCGCCCGGCCTGCAGCCGCTCCCGGCGCTGCCAGCCGGGCTCCCCGGCCCCGCCGCCGGGCTCCTGCCACCTCCTCCCGAGACAGCGGCGCGATCCCGGCCGGCTCTCCCGGGAAAGCTGCCTAGCTTTCCTGCCGCGACGCCCAGGTGGCTCCGTGTCCCCCCGAGGGGCAGAGGGCGGCGGCGCTCGCCATGCCCGCCCGCTCCCGGCACGGCACAGCCGGGCACGGCACAGCCCGGCCCACCGCCCCCCTCGCCTCTCGGGGCGTCCCGGCGGGGAGGAGCCCGGCAGCTCCGGGCGGGGCGGCGCGATCTCGCCGCTGGCTGGGACTGCCCGGAGCCGCCTCCTCTGTCCCCATCTCGCCCCGCTCCCCCCGCGGCGGCGGCGGCGGCGGCAGGACCAGGTGAGAGCGGGGCGGTGCCCGGCTCCGCTGGGGGAGGGCCCGGGCGGTGGCGGCGGCGGCTCCCGGTGGCGAAGGAGGGGCCGGGCGGGCGGAGGTCGGGCGGAGGGAGGCCGGGCTCAACTTGACAGGAGGGAGGGAGCGAGGGCAGGAGGCGCTGGTGGCTGCGCTCGGCGGGCGCGGGTGAGTGAGCGGGCGGCGCGGGGAGGGCAGCGGGCGGCGGAGCGCAGCGCAGCGCAGCGCGGCGGGCGCGTCCCGGCGGATGGCGGGCGGGCGGCCGGAGCGGGGAGGCGGCGCTCGGCCGCGCCCGGCCGACGGGGAGAGAGGCGGGGACACCGGGCGGTCCCCGGCTCCGCTCCGGGGGCTCGCGGCGGCGGCGGCGGCGTCTCTTAGCTGGCGGCGGCCCGGAGGAAAGTTTCGGGGATGCCGGTGAGCTGGGGGCTCCCCCGTCCCCTCCGCCGCCCGCGCCTCTCCGCCCGCTCCTCGCAGCCCGGTCGCCAGCCGGCTGCCGCCCGCCTTGACGCCGCCGTCGCTTAGCGCCCGATGGCAGACAAAGCCGCCTCCCCACCTGCAGCCCCGGCCCCCTCCCCGCCCCGGGCGGCCCCGGGGACCGAGGACCGGGCCGGCTGCCCTGCCGGGGCCGGGCGTGGGGAGCGACACCGGCCCGCTGAGCGCCGGCAAACTTATTTTTAGATGTGCTTCCCATCACAATGCATCTTAAAAATAGCACGGTTCTTATTCAAGGAGTGGGAAATAAATTGGTTCTGGAGGCCTCGTGGTGGGTTGGGGTTTTTTTAAGCATTTTGTTTTTTAGAGAGAGAAAAAATATGTTTCAGTGGTATAGGCAACTGTGGGCCGGTTAATATCCACAGGTGCACCCGGGATGCTTTTACTACATCTCCATTAAGGTCACCCCTGAAGCATGTGAACAAAGGTACTCATGGCGTTGTCCTCTGCAGTGTGTCTTCAGTGTGAGACGCGGGGTCTGATATACGTGCACACCTGATTCCTGCAATACTTCCTGTAGGGTCACTGGAGCTTTTTTTTGATCTGTCAGTTTCCTTCGTTTTCTGTCCTGTCACTCATCTCCAAACGCCTGCAACATGTGGGTGATGCAGGCTGATGGAGTGATAACAGCCTGCAAGGATCAGAGCTGTTTATTACTTCGTAAATGAATCCTCTGCTTTTGTTTTAGCTACTGTATGCCAGCAGACTCTGGTGATGGAACTACCATAAAATAAATGGGTCTTACTGCGCCAGATGTGTCATATTACATCATTGGTATCAATGACCTCGCCATGATTTCTTGCAAAACAGAGTTCTGATTTTTATTTTGAAGCCACTACAAATAAATAACGGAGAGTTTTGTATAAAATGAAGCATAAATGAAAATGGAAAAGTACACCTCCAATAAGGACAGGAACTTTAGGAAAAAAAGCACTGAATTGTAGAGTATTTTAAATTGCAAAGAACCTCTGGATGTCACCTAGTTCTGTCTCCACATTCAAGGCAAGTCCAGTTGGGTAATGTTTCTCAGACTTTGTCCATGTGAGTTTGGAGTATTTCCAGGAATGGAGGTCTCTTTGATTATGGTGGTGCCAATGTCTGACCATCTTTGCTGTGTTTTTTTTTTTTTTTTTTTCTTAATCTGTTGTCAATTTCCTGTGTTGCAATTTGTGTTTCTTCTTATTCTGCCACTGTGCACCTCACATCCATCCATGGGTGATTGTACTCACGTACATCTGTAGTTTTATCTGTAGTTTTAGACACTAGAAGAAACCATGCTAGTGTTTTGAACCAAAGAACTGATTGTCTTGTGACATAATTTTAAGTATAATAGCTAGATTTTATTCTTATATGTTGGAAATTTATTAATCCCAAACATTTGCTTAACATTTCCTATTTATTTGAATGTGGTTAATAGCAGAGTAGCATATTAATTTGAAATCCAAAACACCTGATGAAGACTCTTTGTTGGTGCTTTCCTGAAATAAATGTCTCAAATAATTTACCCATCTCTGTCCACTGGCCTTGTGTTCCTTAACCTGCAATTGAGATTGCTTGCTCCCAACTTTTGCTAGAGTCCTTTCACCATCAGCAGTGATATAGTCTCTTAGAATGACAGAGAGTGTACTCATTTTAATAGAAGGAAAGCTTTTTTGCTTTAGTCTTGAAATAGATTTTCCTTGGGAAGGGATGTGCCATGAATGATACAGTACAACCTGTTATTACTGAGAAGTTGCCTTTGTACTATATAGGTGTCTAATGCTCTGGAGTTGGTTGATATTTATGATGCTGTTGATGTGGTAAATGATGTGGGCACCTTTTTTTTTCTTTTTTTTTTTTTTCCTTTTTTTCCTTTTTTTTCCCCTTCCCCTTTTTTCCCTTTTTTTCCCTTTTTTTCCCCTTTTTTTCCCTTTTTTCCCCTTTTTTTCCCTTTTTTCCCTTTTTTTCCCCTTTTTTTCCCCTTTTTTTCTTTTTCTTTTTTTTTTCTTTTTTTTTTTTTTTCCCAGAAAAAAATTTTAAAAAGCTTCTGTGCTTTTTGGAATAAATATCTGCATGTTCTCCACCGTGGCATAAGGCTGTCAAAATAACTTGTTTCTTAATTTGTGTAAATTCTTGGATGTTGCTGATAATACCTCAAAAGCAGGGGAATATATTTGTAATGTGATTTATAGCATGTCACTTCTGGACATGTCTGGGTAGAATTTCAAAACATTAGGATGATGCTGCTTAATAGCAAATGCCTCTGAGTAACTCATGCTTTCCATTAGAGCTGTATCAAATAATTTATTAGAAGCCGTTCGAATGACTGGCTGCACTGAATTTGATGATATTTAGAATCATTTGATAAATAATTTAACTTATGTTTCCAGATAGCAGCTGCCTTTTTATAGTGATGGGGACACCTGACGGATCCATTCATTGACTTGTATTAATTGTAGTGAGCTTCCACTCAGGGAGAAATCAAATCTGTGGGTTGGTTTTCTTGTGGTGTTGTTTTATGTTATTGTATTTAGCTCTGTAATGACCATGTGAGTCTTAGATACTCTTGACATTTATAAATCTCTTCTGCAAGCTTACTAAATTCTAGATTATGTATTCAAGATTTCAAATTTTACCACCACTAATACTTTAGGTCTTTTAAAATGGTATTTTCTATTTAAAATGTGGACTGCTTAGTCTGTTTATGTTTTTCCTAGTCTGTATTAATCTCCTGCTAGTGTGAAATTATGGTAAAATAAACAAATAAATGATATACTACACTTCCACAAAATAAAACTTTTTTGGGGGTATAAATAAAAGCTATATTTTATTCGACTGTGTTTGAGGGTGATTTGCATAGTTGGAAAAACAGTTTATCTTGCACTGTTAAGATCAAAGTCTTGGAAGAGGTGATCATCAGCATAGCAGTGATTCATATAATAAATTCCAGTTTGAATTTGATCGACAACATAAAACTGGGAATGCTCTTGTTAGACTCACAAATGGTTTGCTTACTGTACTGCGTGCAGAAGGGCTGTCAGTGCCTTTAACTTTACTGTTATAGGACAGAATTTCATAATGCAGCTCATACGGTTTTATGGCCCGGAGGACTGAATGTTGGAACGGCTGTGCTAAATTAAACCTGGGGTCTGTGACAATGAGTAATAAAACATGCTTCAGAGGGAATTGTGAGAACAAATGGGAGGTAATTTGCATCCCCTGCTCAAGGTGAATATGATGCTTTGTAGTTTGGAATTGGCTTAGAACCGGAATAATGTTTAATAGCCTCTTCAGATGTTATTATGAATAATTATGATAATTTTGGACATACTTGTTGCTGCTATAGGTAACCAGTCTAGATCTGTGGCTAATTTGGGGGCAGATAGTCTGTGCTGGTGTTTTATTTGCTTGCTTGTTGCCAGACTGTTTCTAGACTCAGGCCAAATTAATTTAATATTTTCCACCAGCCCAATGATTGGGGCTAATGTGGCATTTGGGAAAAAGAGGCTCTTCTGCCCACAAAGTTTATAGTTTGAACTGTAGTGGTGACAGCACTCATCTGGGTGTGAAACCTGCCCAGTTGCAGATTGCTTTTCTGTTTGTGTTGGAGCAAGGTCTGGAACAGAAACTGTTTCTCAGAGAATCCCATTATCGCCAATTTGTGTGAAGGTCTGTGCTATGTATCTCTCAGTTCTCTTGTGGAATTGACATAGAAACCATGCCTGTACTTGCTAGTTAGGTCTTTTATTTTGGACTTGGAAAACTTGTGAAGTTTGTGTTCCAACAGCTGTACTAGTGAGTGTTCAGGTATTTTAAATATAAACAGCATCTACAAAAAAAGCCTGAAATTACTGATGCGTACTAACTTGAGTCTCCTGAGCTCTGGGCTTGACTGAAAAGTCAGGGTAAAAAAGCATTGTTACAGTACAGTCTGTTCCTGAATATTGCCTAATTCCAGTATCATATCATCTTGAATGAGGGATGCTTATCATCTCTCATTTATTCCAAGCATTTGCTTCTGAATACTGTTAGATTCTTGGTGTTGATGGCTTCTGGTAAGAATAGGTTATGTGCTGTATGAGTATATATTTATGAACTTGCCATTGTCAGGTGGAATGGCACCAGTCAGTATTATTCAGTGAATACCTGTAAGTCTAAGTATAAATTGCATTATCTTATTGATTAGGAATTTTAATGACTTTTTTGAACTTTATAGATTTCACATGCAGCCCCATGGAGCATTTTGAAATGGTGAAATTCCACAGTTCCTACCACAAGCTCCTGACAGGCTCTGTACTGTCTTTGAGGACTTACATGTTTGAATTTTGATTGAAATTGCAGATAGTGCTGTTCCAAATCAGTGTTCCCACAGCTTCTGTGTGTGGTAAATGGCTTTACATTTCCCTTTTCCTTAAAGAAATTCCTTATTTGCATATATGCACCCAGCTGGCCCTGAAAGGAGTGCTGTTGCTCCTGCTTGAGAGTTACATTTCCTAGACTGGAAGTCAGTAGGCTGCTGTGTTAATTCCATGAAAACTCCACCAGTTTAAATTATCGGTCACTAATATTTGTACTAATGTACAATCCAAACTCGTTTTTCACAAACTGCTTTGTGTTTGCAGCATGGCCACACATGCTGTTCTCAGTGCTGGTGGCATCACTGCTGCAAGCACGGGGCTGCTATAGATGGCAGTGTCAGGCTGGGGAAACGATGGGAGAATTTCTGGTGGCTGCAGGCACAGGAGGTGAGAACTAAATTTAAAACCTGGATTTCTGTCCCTAGTAATTGAAGTTTCTTTCCCAAAATAGCACTGATAAAAATCACAGCTTTTATTGACTTTTTGTTGTATTATCCATGTCAAGCAAGAAATGTTCTTAAATGCTTTAGGCAAATGTCTAAAAGGAGGGTTAAAAATGTAGTAGGTGTTTACTGTTGTACTTAAGACTTCTTGGAAATTTACTTCAGAAAAAAAGACTCCTATAAACATCTTAACATATTTTTAAATGAGCTGGAACAAAATGTGATATTACAAATAGTATTACTAATGTCTATTAAATATTAGCCCAAGCTTCGTGGTAGAGCTTTTTATTTTCTTTCAGTTACGTAAGAGCACAGGTAATTAGAGTGCTTTGAAAGGAGTTTAAATGCAGGTGTCAGTCGTCATCGTAAATGAGTGATTGTTAGGATGTGGATTTATTTTAGTCTTTGCATCATAATACGTGGTTTGTCTTGGAGCAGCAATTTCAAGATCTTCATACCAGGCCATGACAGAGCATACAAATTTGGCAGGGGATTCCAAACTGGAGCACCTCGCAGGAGTAGGGTTGGAACTTCTTGGGACACTCCACTTGTAAGGGAGTGGAAGTCATTCAGCAGTGCTATAGGATATTGCTATTTTCTGAGTTAAATAATAGGTGTATTCTTATTTAGATAGAAATTACTTTTCGAAGATAGGCTCTTTGCACAACAGATCCCTGAAAAAGAGTATTTGTCTCACCTTGTGGAAGGTTTTATTTGGAAACAGAACACCTCTATTCATTCACTGCAGGACTTTCACTGTGATCATTTTATGTGTACCTGACAAGCTATTGTATAAAAACAATGCAGTGACATTTGGGTTTGGTTTTAGCTTGATGAAATCAGCTACTACATCCTTAACATTTTGTTTCAGATGTCTTTACTAAAAATCTGATTCCATGCAAAAGCAAAAGTATTTTGAGTAGATGATGTTGTTCTTCAGAAAAATACTGCATACTTGTGTACTTGGCATATGGAAAATACAAATTGGTGCTTTCAGACAGCAAGCTAAATTTCTCCCATGGTAGGAACAGGCTTACTTGTCGAGACTGACAAGCTTAGTGTTGCTGGGCAAGAGCATGACTTTAACCTCTGTGTGTGTGATGAAATACCACAAATGATGCTGTAGGTAGTGTTAGCATTGAGGGTGAAATGACAGACAACAAGTAACATAACCATAGCTGCCTAGACTACATCAGTGATTCCATACATTGCTGTTTAAAAGGCAGTTTTAACAGACTTCACAGAATTCATCAGTCTCACTTTTTTTTGTTTTACTTTTTCCTCACAGCATGACGAGGTTTGAAATGAGTTAGAAGGAAAGCTGTATGCTTAGCATTTGTTCAGAAATTACTTAATGGATGTGGGTAATCTATAGATGCACTGTCAACTTGGTTATTATTGAATGAAGATTTTCAGTATCTTGAAATTCTTCATCTTATATACATAAAAAGTTGCATGCATTGCTCGTTAGGGATATTTTTAGCAATAGATGTTCCAAGAGAGGGATTGTTTTGGCTATTAACAGTTTCATTAGGTAACCTGTATTAGAAGATTGAAAATTAAAAGAACACGATTCACATCTTTTGTATTATATTTGCCTATTTCTTCTGTCTCCTGATTAAGCCTGATCACCATTAAGAGCAAGTGTGCCTTCCTGTGAAGTCTGGAGTTAGTAAAGCTCATTTTCTTATGAATTTCTATTTTATGGTTCCTCTGATGGTTATGATCAGTGTTTTTGTTATGTTGAAGGCATGGTAAGGTTTCTCTCCATGTGGACTCTGGTAATGTGCAATATGATGTGAATCCATACTCCAGCCTTCATCTCATTCAGGGCATCTATTGGAGCTGTTTGTCAGAAGGTTGTTCTTCACCTGGCCATCTGTTTCTGTAAAGCATTTAGCAATTTAGAGGTTGCTATCCTGTCAAAAATCAGTGATATCTGTCAAGGGGTTCCAAACTGTTGGGAGGGGAAGAATGAGATGTTTGCAGACCTCGTGATCACATAAGCTTCTTAGCTTTAGCAAAGCAGACCTGAAATCTGTATTTTAATTATTCTGCAGCACTTGGGGTTCTGATGCCCTCCTTAAAGAGATATAACCCCAAAAGAAAATTATTTGTGTAGGAAAAGTTTAAAACGTGCTGAAACCAGATAATATTTCTTATAATGCTTAGTGTCAATAAGACACTTCTAAAAATAGACTTATTTTTAATGACCATTCAGACCCACATTTTTGTCCCTGTAAGTTCTAAGATTTCATGAATATTTTGTAAGCAGTAATAGCTATGATTCATTCAGGCAAAACATTTTGATGAGTGTTTATTTTACTTAATATCCTTTACTGATATCCTTCAGCTTAATATCCTGAATGTCTGCAAGAGTTTGTACAAGGGGTGCAGAGTCACATGTAGGATTGGGTCACCTGTGAAGGAGAGTAGCTTCAACATATACTGTAAACACAAGACTCCTGCCTCCTCTACTAGAAATACATGTGGAGTCACATACTCCAACACAATGTTTGTTTCAGTTTTTTTTTTATGATGTGTTGTTTCAGTCCTGGTCTGTTGCTGTGTCATTTAGCAATCTTGTTCTGGAAGTCATATTACAGAAGTCATCTTGACATTAATCCATACCATTCAAATAGGAAGTTGTCCCATAACAAATTAAAATCAATATCCTGCTTCTTTAATTGCAGAAAGAAGAAAGAAAACTATTTTCTGTCAATAATGATCAATCACAGTTAAACCTTGCAGGACTCTGGAGTGTGCTATTGGTATACATTCTGAGGAGTTGTCTTACTGTAAAAACAGGAGGTGAGAAGTAAAATCCCAAAGACAGAGATAAAGGAAAAGCAAAGACTGCAAAAATAAATGTAATTTTTAATTTAAGTAAATTTGATAGTTTGATAGGAAGGCATTGGAAGCGTGAGATTGGATAGAGATGGAATGAGTGAAGAGCATAATAAAGAATGAAGGGGAATTATTACCATTTATGGGGAAAAAAAAGAGGGCCTGTAAAGCCTTTTGAAAATCATTGGTGTCCTAGTTAAAGTAGAGCATATACCTCTGAACATAATAATTTGAATACATTCTTCAAAAGGATCTGCATTGTTCTTAGATTCATGTCAAGCTGGCTTTTTGAATAGCTTCTTAGATTTCATTGCACAACTTGTTAACTGTAACTAATTTGCTAGCTGTAAATCATTCAGGCCTGAATCTTCACTTCTCACAGTTTTTCTCATAAAAAGATAAAGTAAAATACTTCGTAAGTCTGGGCAAGCAGTGTCAGAACCATGTGAGAATTTTGTATGGCTGATTTTCCCTGTTTAGGAACAATACTGGAAGGCTTACACAACTTCCTGTCACCCCATAGGCTTAATAATGCTGCAGTGGTATTTTTTCCCCAGTCTAAGCATGGCAAGTAAAACAACTGTGGCCATTTACAGTAGTCTCATTAGGCAGGTGCCCTTCAGAACAAAAATGAATATTTTATTTTGCTTTTGCAAAATAAAATGCTTAAAATGCTTCCTAACATCATCTCTGAAGGTAAAAGTACACAATTTGTTTTCATGCTTTGTACACATTCTGCTACACACATAGTGTATCCTGTTGGAAAACATTGCTCTTGTGCTATCATAAAAGGATGAGAGAACAGCTGCCTGTGTATTTAGCCCTGAGTTGTCTTGGGTCAGACTGAATGTTTCTGAAAGGGGGAGAGAAGGTAAGTTACCATCAAGGAAGCTGTGATCCAGCTGGAGCAGCTTCTGAGGTGTAAGGAGGAAGAGGAAGGAGGGAGCAAATGAGAAGATGCAGTGCTGGTGGAGTTTGGGAGATGGAGAAGAATGGCTCTGCCCCAGCAGAAGTCAGTCCTCAGCAGCCACGTCTGTACTGCTGCATCCACAGCTCTGGACCTGGACACGTTGCTAAGCTGAGCTCAGCCTGGAGCAGCTGACTTGTACAGGGCATGGATCCAGGTCCAAGGTGGAGTGGTGAGCAGTACAAAGTCACCAGGCTGAGTGGTGAACAGTATAAAGCCTTGGTTTGGTGCTCAGGATGGCTTCTTGTACTGCCTTTTGTTCTCTGGTAAAAAAAAATTTAGGGTGCTAAAGCTGTATAAAGGCTTATGGAAATACCATTTTCTTAGTTATGTTATTTAGAGCAAGTTGTTCCAAATTATTTGTTAGTCCTTGGAGGAAACTATATGTATATTCTTTGCCTGAGGAAGTGGATGAAGATTTCTGGGTATGAAATAAGGTCCAGAGGAAGGCATATTTCCCACAGGAGCACAGCTATGGGTTAGATTTGGTTCTGAGTTTTTTTAAGTGTCAACAAACTAGCTTGAATTCTTGTGCCCAGTTACATTGCTTAAGGTTCGTATTTTTGTATTTTAATTAAATACAACTTCAGAGCCCAAAAGCTATGGTCTAGGGGGTTCTTTTTGTCTTAATTTCCCTCTGTTTTAGGGGGGATGGGGAAGCAAGACTGTTTTCATCTGAATTCTGCATTGGGTTTTAGCTAATTTCAATAAGTCAGCTAATTTTGCTAATGAAATTAGCAAATGCTAATGCAATTTACACAAACAAGAGGCCAAAAGGAACAGGCAAGAACATATTCTTATCTCTGACAGATTGCACAGTGTGCGAAGTTCTTTGGAAATACAGGTATTTAATATGATGGCATTATTAACATTTACAGCTTTCCACTGACATTTTGAGTGAATTTACAATTTAAATTTATAAGCATATTTAAAGAGTAGGAGGGGGATTTAAATACATTTATTATAGAAAATGGAAAAGACTAAAATTTCCTTAGTTCATACAGTCAAAGTTGTCAGTAGAGAGAAACAGTGTGGAAAGTGAATGTTGCTGTAGCTGGCTATTTTTCATTGTCTTTAGAGTGATTTCCATGCTATCCTTTTCCTATCACTGCTTGCTTGCTTTCTTCTGCCTTGTAGTATTGCTGTGGAGTCTTTCTTCCTTTAATAATTCTGGTCAAGTAATTCACATGCTAATACCTAGCTTTGAGGTATATAGTAACAGGATCTACAGTCCCACTATTCACAAATGAGTCTCCATTCTTTAAAGAATCTGATTATGTTCCCTGTCCTTTGGGAGGATACACAGTGCTGTCTCCAGGACTCTAGAACAATTTGTGACTGATGAAAGTCTGATGGTCCTCAGGCCAGTGAATCCACTTGAGAAGGAGCCCTGTAAAAATGTTGTCTGAAGCATTCTGTAATACTATTACTCTTCTTCTCATTTCTGCCACTGTTAAAAAGTGAGGGAAAGGAGGAAATGGCCAAGCTGGTTGCCTGTTGTTTTCACAGATTTGCATAAATCACAAAGGTAGTTTGTTGTTTCTTTTCCCCTTTGAGAGATGGGGAAGAATAGATTTATCCTTAATGTGCCATGTAAGCCATATTTGAGCATGGCTGTGGCAGGTAGTTCTTTGTATACAGTTTATGTTATTATTACAGCAGTAGTTAGAGTAGGTTAAATCCGTAAATTAGTGTTTTGTTCTCATAATAAAAACTGTTTGAAAAAGAGTGCAAAAGGCACCTATTGGTTGAATACTGTGATACTGTGCTGGGTGAAAAGTTAGTGTAGGCAGGTTACTTTGTTTAGCAGAAATTACAGAAGATTCTGAGTAAATTTGTGTTGTGTGAAATATATTATTATATAGTGTTGACATATATTAGGTTCAACTTCGTTGACAAAGGGAGTAAAATAAAATACATCATTGGGACATCAGAGTAAATATCCCTCTGTGTTGATGGCTTCATAGATAAGCCAGGCCCTGCAATTATTTTTTTCCTGACCCAACCGGTTATGAGCAAAGACTCTGTTTATGTGAAGCCATTTGCAGTCAAAAAAGAGAGTAGAAGCTGGAGATTGTCAGCAATGATAAACAGGCTTTGGAAAACCTTCCGTATAAAGCAAGGTTGAGAAGATTGGCACTTTTCAACTTTTCCCATTAGAACTATATGCAGAGTACTAGCCATGATGGGGAAAAGGAGTTGTGTGTTCTCTCTACCCTTTTTGATGAGAGACTAAAGTCTGTGTAATAAACTAAAAAAAAATTCAAGCATGCAAAGACTTCTTTTTAGATGGTGTGTCCTTAGTTTATGTAATTAACTGAGAAAAAATACCTGAGCAGTGAGATGATGCTATTATTTCCACAACAAAAAGATTATGTGCTTAAATGCAATATATACACTTAAGTACCCTTGAAGTCATTTCTTCTGTAAATCCTTGCACTTCAAAATACAAGCAAACTAGTGGGAGCATCTAAAGAGACACTTTCCCAAACCAGAATTGTCCGCTGACGAATTTCTTGCACCTTCTGTCAAACCATCTGCCACAGGCTAATGAACAGACAGTGTGCTGGATTAGATGTAGCACTTGTATGAGCTATTTTGATAGCTCCTGTGTTCCTTTCAGTGGCAACTCTGTGATTAATGAAGCTTAGAGTTAAAATGTTGAGGGCAGGGGTGGGCAAAGTGTTCTTTCTTTGAGCTTCCACACTGCAGGTTGCCGTTGACAGAGAGGAGTGACAAACCCACATCGCTGTTTCTGAGCATGTTTCAGTGTTTTCTTATAAGCCTTCATCTGGCAAAAGACCATCTCAGTAACCTGTGTCACATGCCCATGGGAAGTAATGACTGAATTGAGAGGAGTGCAGAGTTGTGCCCGTTTTGGGTTGGAGGATCTTCATAATTCCAGGCACCAAACATCACTCTGTAGTACAAAGCAGATACCAGAGCTGGAGGCACAGCCTAACTAGAACAAATACAAGCTCCATTTCAGACCTCTGTCTCTGAGAAATCACCACCATGATCTCTTAAGAGTTTCTTCCTGCTGTGTGTCTGGGCAAGATACCACACTGCGTGAACCGACACTGTCAGGCAGCGCAACAACCACAAATTTGCACCTAGAACACAAATAATAAATTTATTTTTATTACTTCACTAGGTGGGAGATCTCCCAGCAAGACCCAGGCAAAGGCACACAAGTGGAATGGCAGGAAGTGTAAAGTTTTGGTCCAATGCTAGAGAATTACTGGCGTGCAGTTCACACAGGTTTATCAAGGGCTATTCCAGCTGCAAGGTCATTTGAGTGATTTACAGTCCTCCTCACCAGTCTTTGACTTTTTAACACATTCCTCCCAGCACACACAAGTATTTTTTCCAGTAGCAGACACAGATCTTGTGTTTGAAGGTCTCTCTATACAGACTAACAGAGAAAGTATTCATTTATTTAATTAATACCAGCATACACCCTTTTGAAGTATTCTTAGGTATGCTTCATAGGTGTATTTGTGAGGGATCCAGTATTACTTTAAGTCCATCATTCTTGCATTTTCCAGGATTAAGAAAAGGTTAATGATGCTGTTTGATCACTCTTTAGTGATTCCTACAATTACTGTTGAAATAGGAGCTGCTCATAAACATCAAAGATCCAGTACCAACAGCAGCAGGTGGAAGTGACTGGCTTTATCATCAAAGCTGTCAGTGCTGCTGGTGGGTTTCCAGTCTCTAGACCTGCTCATGATCAAAGCATGTCACTGAGCACATGTGGGCTGCTCTAAGGACAAAGGAGCAGTGAACCAAAGGATGCTCTTCCTACAGTGTGGTAGCTGCAGGAAGAACATCCTTTCTGCCTGTTAAACCAGTCTTACAAGCAGCTGGACTCAATCTGTGTTGGTCTGTCAAGAGTTCTTGCTGGAAGCTTTTGTCATACTATATTTGCTCTCTATACTATAATATTTGGCTCATCATTACTGGCATTTTGCACGTAGATCAACAATGCAATTTTTTTCTTTTGTTTGATTGTTGTTTTTTATCAAGTGTTGAAGACTGAGCGTGCCCAGGTTCCTCAGCATTCCTCACACTGCAGGTGCTTCTTTCCTAGCAGAAATTCTGATGGCTTAAAATTTTTGCTAAATCAGCTGTGACTTAATGATACTACTGCAAGAAGATCCACAAAGTGAAAAACCATTATGGTCATGTTGGAGCAGTCTGTGCGTTGTGCCTGCGTGTGTTGTGTTAATAACCAATCATTGGAACTAATTGATTTTTTTGCCCAATCTGATATACAGCCTGTTATCTTTAATGCATTTAATGAAGTCTCTTACGTGCACATACCAAAAAAAATATTGTGTAAGATAGTGCACAAACCAAAAAAAAAAAAGCTGTGGGCATGACTGACAGATCAACCTATTTCAGTCCATGCTTTCTGTCCTAGCATAACTTGACTGACTTCATGCTTTCAGTGTGCCTACTTTCAATAAACTGACCAGCTTAGTTTACATAACTGGCAAAGAGGGCAAGAGTCATTGCAGTTCATTTGTCATTCCTCATCTCCCCCAGCTGTGCATAAATCCATGAAAGTTAAAAGTAGATTTGGGGATTTTCTGTAGTAAATGTTACTGGGTTGTGATCTCCATTTCATACCTGAAAAGGCTCTGACATCTCTGTGTAAATACTTATTTTTATTCTTTTGTATGTAGGGATGTCAATTAAACTCAGAAGCTAAAGTTGCTAAGCATGGACATTCTGGTGACCAACTAGGGCATGATATTGTGTAGTGCAATTCTGTAGCAAGTCTCCTTAATTTTTATACAAGGTGTAGCTAAATGAGCTAAGACTGATCTGTTAGAATTCCTTTAGTTTCTCTCTCTGCCTGTTTATTTACCAGCATAAATGCTTTAAAACCATTGTTGTTTCCTGAAGCATATTCAAATTTCTTTGGTATTTGGGGGATGGGGAGCAGATTTCAGGGTCTGTCTCTTAGTTTTGTTTGTCTCAAGCATGGCCATGAAAGGGTAACTTAATTTCACCCATGTGAGATCTGTATCCTCCCCAGCTGACACCTACAGCATCTCAAGGAGCACTGGATGCTTGTGTGTGTGTGTGAAACTAAATCAAGACCCTAATGCCATATAAGAGATATAAAACTGTTACAGCATCCCAGAGCTACAATATCCTAATAATTGCTGACATGTGTCCTCTGAAATGTCTTGAGGAAAAATACTAAGGTCAGAAATTTTATGGCATTTGATGCTCTTAAGGAGGCAAGGAGCATCATTTAATGAACTGTTCGGATGTGGGCTGCTGTACCGTAACTCTTTTAAATTCACCTGTATCCTTGCTGCTGCTGGAAGGATCAGTCCCACTCAACATCACTGGGTTCATTAGGCTTTAATAGCAATTTGGGCTGGGTCCAGTTATTATGACAAGTAATCTTTCACATCAAAATCATCTTAAGATTTGGAGTGTAGTTATGTCTATCTTTGAATAGATAGTCTTGCTATTTTTAATTAAGTTGGAACTATTTTCTTTTTATTTAATTTCCACTTAAACCTATCAGTCATAACCAGAATGTACTGCATCCAGTAACTGTCTGGCCTTTTCTTTTCTAAAATATCTGAAAACTCACTAAAGTTTTAATTAGTGTGTATAGTGCAGATTGTGGTAGGTGTGTTGTTAATCTTTTTTTTTTTTTTTTTTTTTAAGATTGAAAATAAATCCACTCTAGCTTGCCTTATATAACCTCACACTTCTGGGTATCGGCTGTGGAATATTGCTCTACAATTTAAATAAAAAAGTCCTCGTACTAAGTCTCCATCATCGGGCTACATAGGATTCAAAAAGCCCTGTGGATTTCACTGCTGGGCAGATGGAAAACTATGTTAAATAGGAAAATAACACCTTCCACCATAGTCTTGTTTGATATTCATCATAGAAGTTTTACTACTTAAACAAAGAGCTTATTGAGACTTAGCTGGTGGTAAAAGGGAGAGATAAAAAAAAAACAAAAACCACAGCATTTTTTACATAACAATGTTAAAATAGCCAAGTTGGTTCAAGGCAAGATTTTCAAATAGCAGTTTAGTTTATTTGCTGTTTCTTGAAATAAACATTTTCTTCTCTAAAGTATTTTCCATATTTTTTTCAATAAACTGTTAAGTTTCATGCTAAGCTTAACAATAAGGTCTCATTTGAGGATGCTGATAGCTTTCAGTACTTCTAGTAGAAATTCTTCAGTATTATCAGTTCCTATGGTTAGGCTTTTATTAAAAAAATCCTGCTTATTTGCATGAATAGTTACTTTACCATTATAATTTAATTAGGAAGTATAATTTGTATAGGTATATTTCTCCTTTTGGATTGAAGTTGGAACAGGAGTCTAAACAATTCCAAGATCAAGTTCTGAAACCTTATTGTCTTAGGTTTGTGCGACGTGTTTGCCACGTGAGCTTGGCTGTCTGTGGGACCATCTCTTCAAAGTCTGGTAGTCAAACTGTGTTATGATCTGAGAGTACTGTGCTTCATTACTGGGGTTGTAAATAGTGCAAATTGCATGGTAAGAAAGGGCTCCTAATGTCATTTGGTGCATGTGCTATGCAGTGTATGAATGAGGAGATTGAGTCAAGAGCCCAAGTTTTGCCTCGTGTGTGTTCAGGATTGTCCAGTTCTTCAGCAAGCTCTGAGATCACTGAAAATTAGGGACTTAGTGTTTGTGCAGGAGTAAGGAAGCTGAAGCAGGAGAAGTTTACAGTGTGTATAAGCTGAGCTGAAACTGTAGGTGTAATCCTAGGGCCCTCTGTTGCTGGTGGAGCAGCTTCTGCTCTCTGAAAGATGTGTAATGTAGTGGTTTATATTCACATATGGAGCATTATGGTTAACTGTACTGGGAATGCGTGCATCACTGGCTGACTCAAAATATGAAGGTGTGGTGACCTTGTCACTGATGCATAGGAGAAGGTATTTTGAAATTCCTAACTACATCCATTTTTCAGTGGTATTTTGAGTCTCCCCCCAACGGCCAAGTCCCTCAGTTTATATACTGGTCATGATGTTCTGTGGTATGGAATATCTCTTCAGCCAGTTTGAGTCAGCTGTCTCAGTCATGCTCTGTCCCAGCTTTTTGTTCACCTGCTCACTGGCAAAGTGTGGGAAACTGAAAAGTCTTTGACTTAGGGTGAGCACTACTTAGCAACAACCAAAACATCATAGCATTATCAACATTATTCTCATACTCAATCCAAAACACAGCACTGTACCAGCTACTAAGAAGATAATTAACTCCATCTCAGCTGAAACCAAAGGGAGGCTGCCAACACTTGAAGGTGACAGAGTGTAGCCCCACACTTCCCAAACAAGAAGAGTAGAGCAATCTTGACAGTATCCAGCATCAGCCAAACATCCCACTTTGCCAGACAGTCTTGTGGTCATGAAGCAACTTCCTTTTAACTGTGGGGAAGATAAGGAATGCTTAAGGGAAATGTCACACAGTTCATAATTTTAACCAAGAACAATATGGTAACAATATTAAGGGCTTACTGGGAAGGGACACTAACTCTCTGTGTATATCACAATTTCTGTGCTGTTAATACTGTAGTTAGATTTTTACATATTGGAGACACATTTAGATTTTTATATATTATAAAAACTGTAGAAATTGCTGCCAGGATGATAATGAGATGCTCAAAATCATTTAGTCAGTGCTTTATAGAGACCCCTGCAGAGGTATCACACGTTGAGCACCTTTGTGAAAAAGCAAGAGTTGGGAAACAAGACATGTTGGGTGTTCTGCTTTACAAGGTGAGGGGAGAAATCTTGCAGCACTTAAACATTAAAGATGTCTCTTCTGGATTAATGAGTTACATAAACAATTTTCAGAGTCTAGAGGGAAAAGGAAGCATGATTGTGTGATGGAACAGCTATAAGAAGGCAAAAATTAACAGGATCAAGTGTTGGAGAAACACAGGGGAAATGGGTGAAGAAAAAGCTAATTAGACAAAAAGAAGAAATTAGAAGGAAAAAAATCACTGAAAGTGACACAACAGCTGCGTCCAAATGAGCTAAAAAAAGATGCATTTATATGTGTATATATATGTTTAATAATGCTGGAAAACATAAAGAAACAGAAAGAAAACATTGAAATTGTATCATACCAAGAAGGCTGTTGATATGACATATTTAAATTAAGATACTTGCTGAACTGAAGAGTGACTTTAAAATTTATGGGTTTTGGAAGGTCAATCATTTCCCAGTTTGTGAAATGACCATAGAAGAAGTATTACATCCAGACATGAAAATCCATTCTGAATTTTGCTAATGGTAATTCAAAGCTACATATTTTTATTTAGCAGTAAGAGAGGAACTGGCTGCTTCTTAGACAGTTACCATCTCAATAGTCCCAAGCAAATGAAAATGTATTGATATCTTGGAAGCTGTGTAGGGTTCATGATGTAATAAGAGAGACCTATGTTCACGGTGTAGTAAGTAGAATATTAAGTAATCCAGCAGCTAGGTCTAATATTAGTTTACAGCTTCACTGATTAAGGCTAGGAAGGGAAGAATAGTGTTGCCATGGTGAAGTCTATATGATAAAGCACAAGAAGAACAAGCTAGTGAATAATTGATATGTGTCTAAGATTAGAAACGATCATTTGCAGCGTGTGCTTTGATGTTCATGCATGCTTTTTACTTTAAAAAAGCTCAGAGAAACACATTAGCACAGGCTGTGACAGATTTTTGCATGAACTTTTCAGTAAAGTACCAATGGCTTGTGTGTGGAAGAACACACAAATATACAGTTACTGCAATGCTAAGATTGAAAATTCAGGCATAAGCGAAAAAGGTGCAAAATGGAAAGCTGTTAGTGTGGGATATATTTGGCCAGTCTGCATATATTACTGTATTTCTTTAACACAGAACACAAATAAATAAGAATGTTTATCATAAAATTCAGTAAGATAAATTGTAACTGTGCCTGTGTTATCTCCTTCTGGATTTAGTCATATAATTTTTAAATCTTTAGTTTAGAAGTAATTTAGTAAGATATCCTAGGTCTTCTTGAATTAAGGAAGAGTAGTTACAAGTCCTGATAAAGCTTAAAAACAAACCTTTCAAAGCAGATAAAAATTTGACTGCTGTTGCAAAGATACCTGAGTAAAGTAATGGAAATAATTTTTCTGGGATAAACATGTAGATCTGCTAGAAAAAGAACTGCAGGCATCATGCCTTTATAAACAGTTTTGTTTAATGAATGTGTGGTTTAGTTTTATAAATGTATAATGGAAATCAGTGAACATACATAATAGTTCTGAATACAGTCTATCTGCCCTGTAGCAAACTTCTCATAAATTCCTTTTTAGAAGTCTCAGTAGCAAGAGCTATTTTCCCTTATTAATTATCCCCTTAAAATAAATAAAATACATGAAGTTGGCTTGTGCAGAACAATCCTCAGGCTGAGGGTGTTGTTTTTCTGCATGCAAGCTGAATGAAATTACTTAGGGGGGGGAAAGATGACCATTATGGATTAATCTCAGTATAAATACTGCATGATTCATTTTTATTATTTTTTTCACCTTTTTGATGCCTCAAGTTTGTAGGGCATTTTTTAGTAATCATTAAAGGAAACATCTGCATGTCCACTAGTGTAAGTTTTAAGTTGGGTTAATCTCTGTTTAAGTTAAAAGCAGGTTGTGATCATGTACCAAAACTAGCTCAATAGTTACTGTGAAACAGTAATGGCAATTGTCAAAGAATAGAGTTGAGAGATACTTCAAAGAATGATGGCAAAAGTCAGTATCATGTTCAATTTTAGTTCATTTACTGCCTAGAATAAGCAAGGAGTAGCATACAGCACCTACAGTAGCATTCAGTAACAAAAAGCTTGGATTTGTATTACATGATGAGGCACTTGATTTCTTTCATTAACTTATAAAGCTGCACAGGCTTCCTGTGCTTTTTCCTGTTGAAAAATAGACAAACTGGCATTAATGGTTACAAAGGAATCAAGACATAAAAGCTAAAAGGAAAGGGAGAGAGTTTGAATTTCTTAAACATAGTATGGATAGAGGATCATTGAAGTCTAGATTCATATAAAAGTGATCAGCATTTTTTTTGTCAGCTGGTTTGTAGTATGCCTAAATATTCTTATTTTCCACAGACCAGTGTATTTAAAGATGGGGTTTCAGACTAGATTTTTTTGCCTCTCCCAGACCTGAAGCAAGTACATTGGTGTTTTATATATTGAATGTTTTGTACAGACCAACCATGGCCTGTGTAGAAAAAACTATTCCAAACATGTATGCTTTTCACACTTGTGTGCATACTTACCTGCACAATGCTTTAAAAATGGATTTATATGGAAAAGAGGCTTTGTGTCTGAAGCAACAATCCATGTACATGTAATAATAATACTTTGTGAGGTCCTCTTCAAAAAGATCTTGATGTAGAATGGTTGTGTTCTCCCTGCATTCTTCAGTCTGTGTTATGTTTGATACTTGAAAACATCCTTATTAATTGCAAAGAAAGGGTAGGATTTTCCAGTACCTTGAAGGTCTCAGATAAACATGTCATTGGGGAATGTGAACTCGATAAATACACCTTTGAGAACAGACCAGTGAAGGTTACTTTCTGCGGGAAAGGGGTTCGAGCTTGGCAATGAAAATAGAAGTGATACAGATCAAAAGCTAACAACTGTAATTATCCTCAAAATTAAAAAGCACTTATCTTTTAGCATGGCCCCATCATTAATGAGAGACTCCTGAATTGAATTGACTCAGTGAATGGCAGCTGCTGTCTGGTCCTTGCCTTCCTGTTCATCCCTTTGAAATGGAACTCTGAGGGCTGCAGAGGTTCCCCTGCGGATGTTGCCATCGGCAGTTCCCCGTGTGCTACCCCGAGCTGGGGTCAGGGTGTTGGCAGCAGAGGTCACTTTGTGTGGCCAGTCCCACACTGTCCAGCTGAAGGGAGCTGATGTGGGCTGCATGTTGAGGCTACTGGCCAGTTAAAGTTACGTTTCAGAACTACACACAGTGAAGGAAAGCTGTGTAATTCCATAAACACTACAGACACTGTTATTTTCCTTAATTAGCTGTTCAGAAGTGTCAAATAACATATTGAAAAAAGTGGCAGGATTGAAGCCTGTCTGGTTTTGTGTGCACACCTCCAACAAGGCAAAGGGAGTATCTTCTTTTTAATTGATGAGTGAAGGGTTAGGCCTGTATTTCTGCTACTTGGTACTTGCTGTTTTTCTATTAGATATTTCCATAGAATTTAGATTCTTTTTCCTATGCCTTATTTCCCATATAGGTTGCTAAGCATCAATAAATGAATTCTGTATATGTTACTGTCTGTGATTTGCATACAGGGGAACATTATCACGGAAGTTGCATGCATTTGCTAATATTTGTTTCCATTATTTCTTTATAGTTGGTGGTTTGGTTTGGGTTATTTTTCAGAAATGCAGATAGTACTGAGAATTGCAAATCACAGATATTCTCAAGTGTCTCTCTCAGAACTTGGAACTGTATCATGTAGTTTTCCCACCTTTTTTATGAAAGAGTGGTAGACATTTATTGGAGGCTTCACTGTCAGAGACAAACAGGTCTGGATCTTCCGAGCATGGTGGGAGAAGAGCAAGGCATTAAGGACTAACTATTAATACTTTTGAGAAAGGGTTGCTTAGTCAAGATACATGTTAATCTCCTTTTGTTGGTGTACATTTCAAATAAGGTATTGTCTGCTTTATTCTGAAGCAGTTTGCTGGCAGCATGATTAATAGTGGTTTATTGTACAACCAAAAAAAAGGCAATACTGATTGCAAATATAGAGGCATCCTTACAGATACTTTCTGAATTGTTTAATTTTCTTAAATGAAGTAATTTTTAAAAGAGTTTTACAACTGAATGTCTCTTTTTAATTTATCTATTGTTTTGGAAATCTTTATGATGCTGATTCTTGACTTCATTTTTGAGATTGCCATCTCTATGACATCTAGCAAGTTCACTCACTAAAAGTATTATTCAGAGCATTATTGTTCTTACTGTTATTATTATTATTCAGAGTATTATTATCAACTCTAAGCAACTGGAGTTTGGCTTTGTATTTCTTTTTTGTCTTTTTCTGTCTTTGAGTATTTTAATAAGTAAGTGGGCTGTAAACTGATTGGTATTACAACTGAAAGTGACTTACGTGCTATTTTTGTTAGTCTTTCTTCTTAATTATTCACTCTGAAGGAGTGCACCTTAAGTGTAAAGACATAACGGATAAATCAATTCTAAATCAAGGGAAGGCCTTGTTTGTTTTTTATTTATATTTATTATTCAGTTTCTACTCTTCTATATCTAAAATGCTAAAGAGTTACTTGAGATGGAAAAAGAAAAAAGTAATGCTATACTAAAGAATTTGTCTTAGTTAGACAAAAGGAAATTTAAACTAAAGTGATGGGTAATTTTATGACATGAAGGGAAAGTACTGACTGAAGTGGGTGTTTAGATTTTTTTCTTAAACTACTTAAGCTGCTGACACAATATTTGCAGATCATGAAAGGGTCTCTGTAAAATAGGTTTGGTACCCATCTTTCAAGTTGTTCTTCATGCTTGTGCCTCCAAGTAAAGTTGAAAAAGTTCAGGTCTTAATCTTGTTCAGGACTTAATCTTGGTCAGGATGTTGTACAGACTGTGCAAAAATTTCATCCAGAGTTTATTTACTGAAAGTTGCATGACCCATTGTCTGAGTCATTGAAGTTGCTTCCATATCTGATTAATCAAAACAGAGTGGGGAGGAAGTTCAGAAAAAGGAAAGTTATTTAATAAAATGCCATTTTAGAGATTGAATTTAATTAAAATTAGCAAAACAAAAGTAGTAGTTCCTATCTGAATACTCTTGCTGCCAGCCACATCAAAGAAGACTAGTAAAATAAAGATAAGATTTTTGTCTCCAATTAAAAAGCTAAGGTTTTTAATAAGGGGATTATTTTTCATATTTTTATTCAAATTGACCTTCATTCTTGCTGTAGTCACCAAACTGACACCTGATGCACCATTAGAGATGCTTGCAGTAGGAAGCTTGTTGGTCACATATAGAAAATTCCTTCCCTTTTGAGCAGTTAAGTGCTTTCTTTTTATTGTTTTGAGTCCCAATGAGGCCATGGGTTATGTGATCACTTTCACCAGGAGGAAATCAGGCTGATGCTGGAAAATCAGATTCTGTCCCCCTACATTCTTCTCTGTCCCACTGGCTCTCTTGTGTTGGCTGTGCTCAAGTTTTCCCCATGAAGTTAATGTGAAATAGAAGGAGAGGGTTTTGTTTGTTTGGTTGGTTTTGTTTTGTTTGTGTTTTGTTTGTTTTTTTGTTTTTAGTTTATTGGGGGGTGGGGTGGGTGTTGTGGTTTGTTTAATCCTCTACCATGGACGTTCAGACCCTTTTGTCTGAACTCCTTGACAAATGCAAGTTATTCAAGACTGACAAGCAGTTTTGAGGTGAAATGTATCTAGAACTGTTGGGTTTTGAAATGTTCTCTTATGAAATCATCATGAGAGTTTAAAACTAGAAGGGGATGGCATTTATTGATGCTAACTCTCAAAGTATTTATCAGTGTGGAGCTCTCCAGAAAGCTGGCTTGGAGCTGTCAGTGGTCACAGTGGGGGACAACAGTCCAGGTATTGCCACCCTGCTGGCAATCAAGGTTGATCCTAGCCTTCACTTAGCAATTTTTCATAGTTGAGGTGTTCATTTTTTTATCACTCTATCTTCTTTTCTATCAGTGAATTAAGTAAATGTCTTTAGGGTCACAAAATGCTTTATAGCAAACTGCCTTTGCTAATAGCAATCAGGTATACAGTCTATATACTGATATACAGTCTATCAGTAAGGTGAGTGTTTTGTCACTAATTAGGTAAATATTAAAGAAGCACGTTATCTAATGTATGATTGGTAAGAAACGGTCTGCCAAGTTGAGCTCTAGATACCGTGTAATAGCACATCAGAGAATAATAGTGCCTTCCTGCTGGTATGTGTATCAATCTGTTTCACAGCATGAATGATGCATCTCAGCTCTTCATTTAGTGTATTTACTAAATGAGTAGTTCATACTAAATAAGCATTTACTTACTGTGTGAAGCAACATGGTTACCTGAGAAGGCTCCTGTGTAAGAGACAGTGTGTTGGGGTGAGAAAATGAAGAGCAGTACAGATGTCTGTGAGAGCTTGAGGGAAAACAGCTCTGGAGATGCATGTGCAGTGTGAGCTGGACCAGCAGAAATGCCCACGCTGCCTTTCTGAGCTTTTTGCACCAATTCAGAGCTGCGGGCTGCTCAGGCCTGGCCAGGCCAAACCAGACACTCAGAAGAGCAAATATTTGGGTGGATGTGGGCAGCTGATAGAGCTCTGCTCCTTCCAGTCCCCAGACCAAGGGCTTTACATAGTGTAGCTGCTCTGAAGCAAGCACAGATGTTCCTGGTGTGGCATTGCACTCCATGGGCTGGCTGAGTGCATCCCTGCTGCTCAGAGGGTGTGCTTCTCCCCTCTGCATTAAATGGTTTAAAAATGAAAAATGTCACTTCTAGATGAATGCAAGTGGTCAACATTCTCAGCTAAGCTTATTGTCTCTGTGGTACATAATCAGTTCCTGGCCAAATAGAGAAAGACTTTGGATTTGTGGAGGGTGGGAAAATCGTTAACTGGAACAATTTTTTATGAACACAAAAGTGGTACTATTTTGTGTGCCCAAATAGTTTTGGGTGGTTTTGCGAGGGTTTTAATTTGGGGTTTTTTCGTACACTACTGTTTAAAGTACTGGTTTAATTGATTCTTTCACAGAATGTTTATTTATAAATCTTCAAACTAATGTATTTTATCCTGTAATTATGCCTATTGTAAACCAGCAAAAACTTAGTAAATTAAATTAATAGTTAATTTTATTCCTGAAATTGTGAGCAGTATCTTTAGTGTTTGGCTTCACTTTTTAAAAAAAAAATTAACATCTTGACACAGATACTAGTACTGAACCTTTCTCTGTAAGTATTCAACATGCTCATCTATTTAATCAGGAACATTTTTAACAGGATTTTATTGTAAGTGAAGATTTTTTTTCAGCATTCGGTGGAAAGGAAAGATTAGTGCAAGAATAGCAAAGTATTTACATGATCTTTTGCACGGATTAACATGTTCTCTGCATGAATTATTTCTCTTAAGAATCATTATCATATTATGATCTCAGAACTAATTACCACTCTGAGTGAGAAACAGTTTACCTGCTTTTGATTCAGTCTTCTATGTTCTTTGTTGCCTTCTTTTCTTAGAAAGTTACATTTCTCATGAAGAAAAGTGGTATTTCCCCTTACACTTCCCATTCCTGTCTCTCTTTTTCTTTTTTCTCCTCCACATTTAGTTGCAAAATGTGACTGGTGCAGTTGCTGTTTTGGACCCCACCCTTGGAGTTGCTAAGCAGACAAACGTGGTTGCATAAGTAACCTGTTACTGAACAGGCTGCTGCAGCCCTAATCAGCCACCTAATGACAGCCAAGTCCTAAAGGAAGTAACTCCTACCATTTACTGTTTGGATCCAGACCTTTTACACATGGAAAAAATGAAGTGTTGGATTTGTTTTAAAATAACAAAACAGATAGAAAGAACTCTACCAGCAGAAACTGTTACAAAGCAAGAATATAAATGCCTGAAAATAACTGTCAGAAGAGTAACTCCTGAAAATGGAAAATGCAAGTGCTCTATTGGGGTTTTTTTCCAGTTTTGAGGTTTGGGGATGTGGATTCAGTTTGGGTCCACCTCTAGATTCTTGGACTGGTTAGTCAGTGACCTCAAAGGAACTGCATGGATTTTGTGAAGTAGTTTCTAGTTTGTACTGTGCAATAAATATTTGACTCTAATAATTCAGATCTTGACATTCCAAATCAAACCGATTTCTCCATCCCAGTGAAGTGGTATAAAATAAATTACCCAAAATAGAAGCATGCGTGTAAATATTTGAAATAGGGTAGTAATGCTTTCTGACAAATAGTACTACAGATTTGTTTGGTAAAAAGTTCGTACGCATTTCTGCATGTTCTGGAAATTGTTATCAAACGGATCATTGTTTATTAGCACCATCTTAAAGTTGATAAACATTGAAATATTCGGAGATAATCATGTGAAGCTGCATGTGGGAAAAAAGAGGAGCAGAGAGGAGAGCCTGGAAGGGTGGTGAGGCAGTGTGTACAAATTTCAGGTGAGCAGACAGGATGCTTTTTAAACAAAACTAAGGAGATACAAAAACTGTAGAGAGGTTAAATGTGTGAAGTGAAGAGGCAGTGAAAGGAGCAGGTTTGCAATAGCTGATGACATTTTTGAGAACAAATTTTTCCCTGTCTTTAAGATCAGCGAAGAAAAGCTCTTTTGTTGTTTTTTTGGGTTCTGGCCAGTGTTGGCTTAGCTGTAGGGAGATAAAGTAGACAGTTACTCAACCGCTCGGCTGGTGGGAGCAGACAGACAGCTCCGTAAGATCTACTTGTGTCCTCCCCTTTGCTTGTGCCTCCTCTTGAGTGCTGGTTCAAGGACTGTGAGATGGCCAGGCAGCAGGTCCTTGCCTCTTGCTGCACAGCCAGGCACAGGCTGCTTTCCCCTGTTCTTACACACCGAGGGGCCAGAAAGGACCAGGCAGCCCTGATAACCACCCTGGGTGGTTTTTCTCAGAAGCAACTCTTAACCACCCATACCTCCCTCAGCACCATGGAAGCACACCCACTTCTCCATCTCAGCCTCCTGCTTCCTCCTTCCTCTTCCTCTCTGCTCCCCACTGCCACTTCACATCTGCCTTTGCAGAGCTCTGAGCCGGCTTTGCGAAGCAGCTGCCAGGCTCGCTGGGCTAAGGGCCTTTGCTGCTGGAAATTACACCATCTGGCTCTGCACAGTGGATGGAGTTTATATTTAGATCACCTTGTATCTGGCATCTGGACTTCATTCTGTGTGCTCCATGAGACCTGGTTGGAGCACTTTGTGGATGAATTCTGTGTAATGTATGCATTGTTAGTTCTCAGTAGCCACAGTGAATAATGTCCCATAAAAAGAGTTGTTCATTCTGTAGAGCTGTTGTTTCTGTGGGTGAGACCTGCATGCAAGGTGCCATTTATTATTGGTGTTTTTCAGAGATATCAGACACAGACAGGGCTTGTAAGAACATTTTGCCCTTGAAATTACATCAATTATAAATATCTGCAAAGATGGGTTAATGAATGACAGATCCAGCAATCCTGAGTAATTTGATATTAAACTGTGTTGTGGTATATAGCTGAAGATTTTATGCATAGGGCTGGGTTGTGCAGTAGGTTTCTGTTTGCTTTTCATGTATTTTTTTTCTGTAAAGGAGTCTTTGTCATAGCTTCGGCATCCAACACCTGATTTTTATTAGGAATGCACAAAGTACCATGCTGCCTGAAGGCCAACAGAGGGTGCTGGAGTGATGCAGCTCTTACCTTCACTCATTTTTGTTGGTTTCTGGAGAACAAGGTGTATTTTTACAAACCTCTTATTTGGGATGTCTTACTGTGCAGCTATGAAGTTACTGCATTTTTTGTACATTTAATATCACAATTTTGATACTTCCCAAGATTATTATATGTTATGAAGATTATTTCGGGAATGCACATTTAGCAATAATATTTACAAGAACAATGTGTACCTACTTAGGGCATTTTTAAATTTTCTTTACTGCTAAAAAAGAACAAATAAAAATTTTTTTAATTTAATTTCTTCTTGTTCAGAAGAAAAAGTTGGGGACAGTGGAAGTATCAATTATTTCTGTGACTTGTGTACATATATTACTGTATTTACGTTATATATAGCAAACCACAGATCTTTCACAGATCATGAAAGTCATGGTTTGGTGTAAATAATACCTGGGTAGAAATAGCATACTTACAATGGAATTGTTCGAGGAGGATGAACAAAAAGTTAGATAGCATATGACAAATCATAGTGCAACACTTCACAGTTAAACAAATTATTTCCATACTGTACTGTGTTTCAGGTTTCTCAGTTTTATCCTTGTTCAGGATCTGGTTTTCCTCAGTTTGTAGAGGAGACTGTGTCCTTTGTATACTGGACTGAAAAGGTGATGTGTCTGCAAAGGGTTGTAATGTTTGGCTTGAGACTGCTTGTTTCAGGTTGTCCCTGGTTATTGAAATAATGTCCTTGAAAGTCAGTAATTACACTGTATTACAAAAGTCTGGTATGGAAAGTTCTTCCTCCCTCTCCTCCTGAGCATTCTCCTCCACCAGAGCACAGGACAATGGCTTCAGGTCACCAGAGACTGAAAAGTGCAGTTTGTCATAGGGATATTCAAAAATCAGTGATTACTTCTAACATGCAGTCTCCTTACTGCACAGATGTGATTAAAATGCCTAAATCTGCTCTCTTGTACTGACAATCATAACCTGAAGTATTCCATGTAATTGGGATTTCCTTTTATGATTTTAACACTTGATAACCCATTTTTGTCCAAAAATCTTGTATGTCTCTGGCAGCATCTCACAGACATTAGCAGACTTCTCAGCTGGGAGATGAAAATAGGGTGGTTTTAGTAACCTGTCAGATCAACTGTCTGTCACTTCTTATATTAAAAAACCAAAAAGGTTCTAAACAATGGAGCCTTAACTTCAAAATGCATCTGGAGTATAACAGAAAAAATACCCAAACCTGCAGATATTTTGAAGGTGCAGATCTGAGCTGTGACTGCCCTGTCTCTCTGAGTTACTTTACTCAGATGCCACAGTTTGGTACTCTTAATGTTCAGGAAACCTGATAAACATGATAGAAGAGAATCATTCAGACTTAGAGTAGTGCTACTTTAAGTGTGGACAGAGGTACTATTGTATTTTTATAGACATCAGCTGCAAAGGGCTATCCAAAAGGATAAAGGCATGGAAAAGAGAAATCAAGATGTAGAACCCCTATAATAATGCATGCTGAAGTGGCAAGGGATGGTTCCTGTTGTCAGGGGAAGGGTTGGGAGAGGAGACAGGTTGTAAAACACCCCCTTATGGGATAGGCAACTACTCAGTATCATTTGTTAGAATCAGCTCAGTAGATCTTTTAATTACATGCTCTGTCAAATGTTTCATGGAGCTGAACAAGTCAAGGGGGAGATGGACTGTCCTATTTGCTGCCATGGGTCTGGAGTATTCAGGGGGAGATACACTTGTTCAAGAGGCTGCTCTGACAGCACTGTGTCTGTCCAGAGAAGTGTGTCTCTGTCCTTGGAGCTGTTCAATGCTTTGGCTGCACAAGGCCCTGTGTAACTGCACTTCATGTTCAAGTTAGCAAACAAAGTGTCTTACTCATGTCACAGATCTACAAAGCATCACTGCTCCTTGAGCTCACAGAGAATATTCAAACTGCCTTCACAGAAACAAGATTCGACTTGGATTTGGTAATTCAGCATTATGTGCCTCTGGGCATACCCATCATGGGACAGTGCTCTCCCTCCAAAGTGTGGTATCTGCATCTGCTGCCAGTGGTTTTGCAGGTGGTAGTCTCGGTTTCAAAGCCTTTTGGCAGCCAGATGGCTTTGCACCAAACAGGAATGCAATGTTTCCTGTTCTAATAGGGACCTTGCAGTTATACCCCAATAGATACCAAGGCACATTCCTACTTGCAGCACTTTTTTTTTTTCCCCCCCCATAAGCACCATTCTGTTTACTTCTGCTTAATGAATTACAGCATAATTCAGTTTTTGCTGTCGCTTGTAGCTTCTGACCAAAAATCTACGAAAAACCCCTCTAGTTTAAAGTCTAGTTTATAGTTCATGTTGTCAGGGTAAAGACAAGTTGTAATTTCAAAAAATTACAGCATTTGTATATAAATTTTTCTCGCTTGTTTTATGTCTCTATCCAAGAACATGAACTCCTGGTGAGAAAGCATGCAATAATTCTTTTAACGGCATCTGTTATGAAATGTTTGGTAGATAAATCCAAATTTTAACATCATGTTTTAAGACACGGATTTCTTTTAAACCTTTTGTTTAATTTGGGAGCAGTAATATATCACATTGTCCAGGTGACTGAGGGTTGGCTGTTGTTTTTCCTAGGTAGTTGTGATGGCTCACAAAGCAAAACAGTGATCTCCAGGAAACAAGCAAGATAGCATCCAGACTGCTTGCAGTTAACCCATCTCTGCCTGAACCAGAAAACTATTTATGAAGATTACATTGCAGAATTAAAGTGTTAAGAAGGATCACTGCTGGAAACTGTTGCTTCAGGGAAAGGTAAGACTTTGCATTAATTGTCCAGTCATTATGGATTTACATGAGATTTTTCTGGTAAGACTGATAGTAAATTCTTGGTATTAATGCATTTCTTTATTGAATAGATTTGGCAACTATTCTAAAATTTTTAGTAAATAGTTAAAATTCTTCTGCTTAGGTGTGAAGAGTATAAAACGTGCAGATTGATATTTGGAAAGCTCATGTGTATTTGGTTCTTACTGAAAAAGATTATGAGCATAAATTTAAATATTTGGCAATGATAAATTTTGGATTCTTATGGCCTGACTTTAAATATGAATTACAAGGCTATATTAAGACCATCACATGTGACATGAGACTGTGCATACTTTACTACGGATATTTGTGGAATCTGTCTTAATGTTGTTGAAAGCTGGCAAGCCATTACCAGGAGCTGAAGAAACTTGTGACTTTTACCTAATCTTATACAGTGCAAGTGTTTAGTTAAAGCCTTCCTGGGGCTGAAATTCCTTATAGCAAAGAGCTGGCTATATTTGGTTTTGTAAATGCTGATACGTTGCTGGAAAACAGATGAAGAAGCATTTTGCATGAGTACTAATTAAAGGATATAAAATAGCTGCAATTGCTGCCATGCATTTATATATCAAGGAGCCAGGCGAAAAATACACAGCAACATGAGTATATCAGTGTCCTCTTGAACAAAACAAAGCCTTTCTTTTCATACTAGAAAGAAGGTTGTATTGGTTTTAAACTACTGTTAGGTTGTATTTAATCATTCTGTCATAAAAATAAGACTCTTGGAGACAATTAATTTTGTTGTGTAATCAGCTATAAGCCACATCAGATTATATTGTTAGTGGAATTTCTCCTGGAGTGCTGGCTTCCATGGTGCTCCCAATTCTACTTCAGTGGGGAGTGAAATATTTTCTTTTGCTTTTGAAGAGCAGTGCTATAAAGACTCTTGACATGGTCACAGCCTTTTCAATCAAATAGTTATGTTATTTTCTCTGCTGATTGCTGCAATACAGATATTTCCATTTCAGCTTTCCTAGATTTTTGGATGATGTTTTTCAGTACATTGGGACAATTATTATAAAGCCATTTATTATTCGGTGCTCATTTTATTTTGATGTAGTGTGATTTTTGTCCAAGACAGTGCAGATCAAAACAAGTAAAAGGATGTATTTATGCTGTAGACCACAGAGATCTGTAAATGTGTGATACGTATTCTGGACCTTTGTGATCATTGTGAAGATGGTGATTTTCATTGCCTAGAGATAAGCTGTTCTGTACACCAGAGATGTTGTATCTTACAGCTGACATGAAAAGAGCTCCATTTGGCCAAGTCTGTAAGTTCACTTTGACTTTAGGTGGGGCTCTAGGACATGCTCTTCACAGCAGCATGTCCAGTTTCAACCTGATGCATCGTTGGAACAAGAGGGAATTCGCATGGCAGTCACTGAAGGGAGTAAGGGAGGCCTCTACCTCTTGTGGAGCAGTGCAGCCCCAGGAGTCCAGAGCACGATCCCCAGTGCTCCAGACACGAGACTGAGCACATATCATTGCACCACGTGAGCCAGGGGGCAATGAATGCCTGATGACTCTGCTCTGGAAAAATACAGCTATTGGAATAACAGGCTGGGAAGCTGGGAAATGCAGGAGCTGTCTCCTAGACTACCTTGCAACTGTAATTCTAAGACCTCCAGGCTGAGAAAATACTAGATCTGACCACTTTGGGATTAGTCTACCTGTTTTACTTTGTCTTCAAAGAACTGTTTATATTAATGTTTCCCCCTCATGAAGCACTTTGAGAAGATACAACCTCTCAACAGTTAAGCTAATGGCTTCTGAGTGGAAATGGTATCTCATGGCAGCAGGCTTCCCACTCCAGTGAATACAAATTTGGCATATTAGCAGGTGTCTTGTAAGTGTCCTTGAACTCAGAGACAGAACTGTGTGCCTATGCAAATGTATTTGTGGGCTTTTATTTCCTAAAGGGAGATGAGACCAAATGGCATAATGAGCTATTGTGAAATTTCTTATACAGTTTAGAAAAACTCCCAGAGAACTGAGGAACTGATTTAGTTCCATTCATCTAGAGCAGTACTGTTTTTTAATTACACTGGTTGCATGTCAGAAAAATTGGCAGTACTGAAGTCTGATGAGTGTGTGACCTATTGTCTTCCCATAGATCTCTCAGATTTTGGAGGATGATAGTGCTGGTCTCAACAAGAGAGTGCTAGAGAGAGGGGAGATCGTATCTGTTGCTACTCATAAATACAGCTGCCTTATTTTCCCTTATTTATTTTAATACTTCACTGTGAAATTTATGCTATTTGTTTTATTTGATTTGATGATGTTTTAATAGTATATTTGTCTAGCTGTAGATTCAACTCAGTTCTGTGCCTTTGGCTTTTAGAAGCAACAAATGAGAACTGTATTTAGACCCTGCAAGGCATGTGACAAGCTATCTGGCAGTAATCTAGAATGCAATTAATCGTGTTTAATTATGCACTTTGTTTGCTAGGGTAGAGTTTTAAAATTTTGCAAGGTGGAGACCTCACAGGATATAAAAAGTTCAACCATTTTATTTTATTTTTTTTACTACTTTGACTTCATTTATCAGAGTTTGAAAAACTCCCATCATTTCTTCACTCAGTTCTTTGCTAAGCCTGTGTTACCTAGGAAGGTTCTGATTTTTACTTAAGTTCTGAGAGCAAGCGTCATTTTACTGAGTGCCAAAGAAAAGTGCAGATGCCAGCAGCTGGAGGTTCAGGAAGTTGTTCCCCATTTTGATTTCTCTTCTTGGAAGGCCTGGCTCTGTGGAAGATCCAGCTCTCTAAACAATGTGCATATATACATGGGTTATAGTACTTCACAAACTGGAGAATGAGATATTGAAACAGATCTGACTGATAACAGGAAAATAAACGAGAGCTAAGTGTCCAAGAATTGAGATGGAACACAAATATAGCAGTAATTTAAAAAATAAAGCAAGAAAAAAAACTACAGAGAATTAAGAACTAAAAATAGACTTGTTTTGTTATTTTTAGGCATTCCTGCTGATTGCATAGAAATCACTGAACTTAAAAGGTCATGCTACCAATGCTCAGTACCTTTCAAGCATTCATTTTAATCTAGTGCAGAGATCCAAATGAAGGCTGACACTTGGAATTTGAGGGAGGCAATATAATTTTTTCCTAATTAAATATATCAGTGTTCTTGCTTGAAATCTGTTCTGGGAAAGAGATCAGCATCATGCATCATGTTGAAGGCAACAGTATTGATACTGAGTTGAATCAGGTGACATTTTAGAGCTGATAAGCATTATTTAATATTGCCTGAGAGTGGATTTTGGTTTTCCTTTCATGTTAAGGAACTGTAATAGTTCAGGAAAGGAGTTTGTCAATATTAATTTCAGAAGGATTCTTAAGAATGTCTAGAGCTATAAGATGTGTGAGTGCTTAAGTAATATGGTTTTTGCTTTAGCTTTTTCATTTCTTAAAAGTGGGGATGGGTGGCGAGGGGAATAAATAAAAGAAAATATTTTTCTTTAAGAGTGTGCCTAGCATGAAAGATATCACAAAATAAGCAGCAATTCTTACTGCAACAGCAAGTACTCAAAAAAAAAAAAAAAGAAAAAACCAGAAAAATCCCCACAAGATGAACAGCAAAATCACAGACAGTATGCTGTTATTTCCAAAGTAAATATTTTACCAAATAGGTTTTTGATACAAGGAACAAGATGTGCAAGAACAGGATGTGATACATATCCAGTACAACATTTTAAACACATTTTAAACATCCTGGCTTTTCCCTTGGTTATATTTAGATAAAACTGAAATGGTTCCACTCAATGTTGTTTTGCTTTGATTAAAAAAGACAACATTTTACCCATGTAGGTGGCTTATTTGGGGGCTTTTTTAAGTATAAGCAATTTTTTCTTGTACATATAGTAGAATGAGAAAAGGGCTTTCATCCTCCATTTCCCCCTACAGAGAGATGAGCTAAAAAGTCCAAAGGTACAGATATACTACTTTTTCTTTCAGTGCTGATGTGCTATTTTGGAATATGTGGTGACCTACTTTTTGTGATTCCAGAAAGCAAGCTGAAAAATTTTAGCTTAGGCTGCAGACTTGGATTTATTTTTCAGTGTATTTTCGTACATACTTTCACACGGATATGCACACACACACACACATTGGCTAATGTTGACAATAGCAAATCAAGATTGCCAGTTTTGGTACAATTTCAAACTACTTACTAGCTGCAGAAATCTGCTCTTAGACACCTTCCTTAAAAGGATTTCACAGGAGGATATTTTCAATCTAGTGGTGCCATTATTTAGAGTTGCATCACAAGAGACAAAGTTTTCAGTTCCCAATTTCAAATAAATTTGATACCTAAATAGAATCATCCAAAATTGCAGTGGAAAATGCTGTAAGAATCTCATTATTATATTTTTTTACAGTTTCTTCGTCATTGTCTTAGGCACTGGAAGATAAAACCCCTTTGAATCATTTACTTCCACTCCATGCATCTCTTTATACAAGACTCTGACCATCAAAGAAAGTTCAGCCCGTTAGTTTGCCATTCCCAATTAAAATAATGATACATAAAGCTTTGGAATTGTATGAACAAATTAGGAGAAAACAAGTAATGAGAGATGAAGCCCTGCTCTGTCCTCTGCTTAGGGCAGAAAAAATTTATCAGTCTTGGCAACTCTGTGCTCACTTCTGAGCTTTCCCCAGCAGAGTAGCTCTGCTGGTGGAAGAAAATCCTTTTTAGTGTATTGTACTTCAGTCACAATAACTGTAGTGCAGAAGGTCTTGGTGTGGCACTGCTCTCATCTAACCTGTGTGAGAACTCAAAGGGTAAGCATCTGTAAGTGTCAGTAAAAGACTGCAGTTAAGGAGGAAAGACAATTTCCCCTCTCCTCAGGTAGAGGAGATGAATTCTGCATTGCAGAGGTGCATCTCTGTCTCTCTGTTCACTACAGATGGGGCTTAGGCTTTGGCAACTTCATCTTTGATGTGTGCAGCTAGCAGGGGGAAATGCAGTCTCCTTTCTTTGTATACACCACAGTATCCTGATGCTCTGCAGGGAAAGGCAAGACCCTGTAAGCTCAGAATATCATGAGTGGTAGATCTAAATCTTCCTATGACTGACAGACATCTTCCCTCTCTGGAAAGTGTTATGGCCTCCTTAAGGTAGCTGTGGATATTTTGTATTTTTCTAAGACATTTGAATTTCTACTTCTTTAAATTTATATTGTATACCTTGAAGACTATATATAGTACTTTTAAAAAACGTGTCTCTCAAATCTTCACTTATAGTTAAAATTGAGATGAGTTTTAGCTCTGCATGAGAGTTAAGAATTCTACAGTTCCAAAGCTTTTTCATAGTTTTCTTAAAGCATTTGGATGATGTTAAGTTTTCACTTGGTAAATATCCTCAGCAGTTCTACTATTTTCAGGATGTCTAGAATTGATGAGATATTAGTTAATAATCAAGTTAAATCAGTTTTACAGCCTGCCATATGTGAATTACCTAGTTAAATGCTCATGGTAGAACAAAACATGTTCTTAATGCTGTTACATGGAAGGTAACTGGGCATAGATAGACAGGTTGCAAATAGAAAACTGTTCAGGGAAAAGCCAAGGGGCAATTTAAGAAGCTTCTTCAGCTTGGCTGTCAGTGTGATGCTACAATATGGTGGTACCAAAATATTGTATCCAGTGCCTTAATATTTCCACTTAACAAAGAGGTATAAATAAGGGAGAGAATTCATAAAAGAGGCCTATGGAATTTTTGAAGTTCTGGAGAGGAAAAAAAAAACAAACGAAACTTCTATATTGTGAGGCTTCAAGCGTTCAATTGTATAAATTTATAGAAAAGAATTTTGCACAATGAGTTGATCATCATCTACAAATTCTTGTATTTTAAAAAGCTATCTCAAAGCAAAAATTTCTCAGCCTTATAGATAAAGGCACCTGAATGTTGCAGCTGAACTAGCTTCATACAAATCCAATTTTTCTTACAAGAAGGAAGTAGTAACATTGAAATAGATCAGTTGTAGCATCTTCTGCCAAAGAAGGAGGGATAATCTATGATTGTGGGACAGGAACTCCCAAAAGTTAACTTCAGCCTTGCCACTATTCAGTATAGTTAGTGGAGAGGCAAAGGTTATTCCCAGCCCTAAATCAATGGCTCTATCCATGGGCTGTAAAATAGGTATGGAGGAATAGACTCTCAGGCTGAAATTAGGCTTTGTGATTTGATTCATATGAGTCCCCAGTACTTTCCAAAAGCCTGTCCTTAGCTAGCAGGAAAAACTCTGCAGCCTTCTCTGTGCAGTTGGTCAGGCCCTCGTTTACACAGATCTCTTGGGTTTTGTGCTGTATTCTTCCCCATGCAAGATGTGTCCTGCTTGTTAGACTAGAGAAACATATCTGGAAATCTCATTTCTGCTGAAGTGTGATCTGAACTGCACCCATTTCTTGATGTGCTTCCAATCTGTGTAGGAACCAAGGGAATCTCTGGTTATTTTGGTCCCCTTGGACCTCTTATTATTTTTCACCCTCACCAAAATTATTTGTTACAATTGCACACTATGCCCAAAGTGCTGTTTCCCTAATACTTGCTGTTTGGAGTCAAGACTTGGAAAGATAGCCCCCAAATAATTCTCTCCACCTAAGAAAGATAGAAATTGTATGACCAGCAGTGCAAAGTGCCATGGGTAGGTCTGACCCTTGCTCTGGTACTTTTTCACTCCCATACCTGTAATATGTTCTCAATGCAGAGGCACTTAGCTAAATTTATAGTGCTGCCATGACAGTAGTGCTTAACTACAGAAAGGTAAGGGCAGTGACTCCTAACACAAACTGACTGAAGGACTGACTTTACTGATCTATGGCTCCCTGAAAATAATTAGATTCTACAGTATTATGACTTTTTATTGTATGTTTGCCTAACTGCAGAAGGCTTCAAGAATGTATTTGCCTCTTCTAGAGACTGGTAACAACTTGACTTCCCAGACCTAAGCCAAATCGTGGTGTTCTATGCTATCACAGACATTAGTTCTTCAAATTCCTCTTAAAACTAATCTGAAATGTTTGGAAATTATTGTTTATCCAAACTATATGTTTGAGTGTCTTTGAATCGGGACTAATTTCAGGATTGTCGTCCTGAGTCTAAAAGCCCTTAATTAATTAGCCAATAGTCCAGCTGAAAAATGCATTGCTCCTTGATACTTGGCCACCCATCTTCATTTCAGGATTATAAAGCCTGTAGCTGAACTTGGAAGAAGCATGAAGATGGTGGTATTTCATGTACCTCCCTGGACTGTGGAATGAATTACTCGAAAAGTTCAGTGGGAGTCTCACTAAGTTTTGGGAGTGTTTCAGGGTTTATCTCTCTTGGCAAGCTTTTTTTTCTCTCTAACTAAGCCCTTAATTAACTTTGGGTGAAATAAATTCCCTGTTTCTGGAGCCCTGTATAAAGATAACAGTAGAAGACATTAAGGAATGAAGGGTGTTCCCTTTTCTTGACAGCACTGATACTTGTATGGATTAAATGTTCACAGTCAGTGGGCAAACAGTTGTCTCAAAATTCTTGCTGCAGTGAGTGTCTGACTTGAACTAGGTTAGTGCACAGTTTCATTTTACACTAATGCTGTGTTTTTCTCAGTTGCATTCGTGTTACTATTCAAAATAGGGTTGTGTTGTCTTAGTTTAGAATTTACCAGTTGCACAGCTGACATTCAGAAAAGTAACTCTCCTTTTCTACTGTGTTGTTGCAAGAGTGATCTTTGTTTCTGATTTCCGTGGTGTACAACAGTATGTGTGTACGTATGTATGTGCATTTGGTGTTTATCTGGAAAGCCTTGAGCCACTGCAGCACTCTGAGCAGCACAACCCCTAAGGGAGCATCTGTTCAGCACATGATCTCTCTTATCATTTTGACTGTATTCAGGGGGCTTGCAAAGGGGACACAACCACCCTCTCCTGCCAATACTGTTTTGAATGGATTCACTGTTATTCTTGCAAATCAATTGTCAAATTAGTCTAACTTGTAGTTATCTCATGCCTGTACAGAGTACAAATAATCCCATCCAAATTTAAAGTGTTTTTCTAATTTGTTCTTTTTCCATTTGTATTAATTGTAAACGTGTCCACTGGGTCTTAATATGAATGTTAATGGAGAAATTGAAGAATCAATATACATGTGTAAGGTTTTACTGGACGTGTTAAATATCTATATATTTATATATAAAATGCACAGGCACACTGCCTTATAACATTGTCATACAGGCTATATAAATTGTGTCATATTTATGGCAGGGTAATAGAATATGATATTTTTTCAGTCCTGCCCAGGAGTAATGTTTCAGGCATGATTTGAAAGCCATCTTGTCATGCAGCTGTTTCTTCAAGAAGTCAGAGGAAAAGGACCAGTAAAATGGGGAGTTTTAATGTCATCGCTTAATATGGTGATGCTCTTTAGGTTCTCAAACATCTCTAGTGAACAAGGTGGATGAAAGAGTACCTGAAAATATCTCTGACTTCAAGTAAATCTGTACAGCATCTCTTACTCTTTTCCTGTTCTGTGGATTTTTCTCTCTTTTTCAGTCTTTAAGCACTTGGAATTTTTCACTTACCATAAAGCTTGCTTAGGGGTCAGGCCCTGCTTGTGCTTGCCAAGCAGTGCTCGCTGTTGCTCTGTGGCAACACCGTCTGTCAGTTACTTGCCGTTGGCCACTGCTTCCTGTGGTTTGGAGAGCCTGAGTTTCCTCACATCCTTTCCATTTCCCAGTCCTTCTCACATGAGTACTGGTTGTCATTTTTTATCTCTAAGTATGGCAGGTGTGTGTGTGGGGGTGAATTAACATGTACTCTTCAGGTGGCTGTTCCTTTCCTTGCTTTTTCTTTTCTTTCTGTGACACTGTAAGAGAAGCTTCTAAATCCACATTTATGAACTAGTGTAGAGAAACTTTCCCTCAGCAATTCTCATTTTGCCCAGGCAATGCTTTGCTTACTGCAGATGGGAGAAGGAAAAGGGGAGAAGAGAGGCATGCAGAGAGAGAGAATAAGCTAATGCACAAAAATGCAAATGTTATAAATGACTTACCCTACTGTATTGCAGTGTTAGGTGCAATAAGAGGTCCTTATTAATACTGTTGAAGTGCAAAATAAGTTTTTATCAGAAAAGTACTGAAGTTTAATATTGTACAATTAAATGTGGGCAGATGTTCAGCTGTGGGATTTTTGTTTCTGTAACTGGAGGTCTTAAAGATTATTTACACATCCTGCTTTATGATACTGCAGCAGTATCACAGAGATTTCTTGTATCCTGCTGACTTCTGTAACAAAAGGTAAAGTTAGACATTTAGAGTTGTTTGGGATGTGTTCTGGTGTTTCTAGAGCTCTGACCTTAGGTGGAGTTCCTTCATTTTCATATTGATTGCTCTTGCACTTGAGATGGTGGTTGTCTCTAAGAAATACTTTCAAGTTCCACACATGGTGATTTTTTTCCCCTCTCTATCTGTAACACTTTTTTTTTACAGAAGCTGAAATGCTGTTACAATCTCACACATATGTGCTAACAAAATTTATTTTATGTAGAATACCGAACACTCAGAAGTGGTTTTAAATAGAAATTTGTCTCTGAAATCTGTAACCTTCATATGCATAGTTTGCTCACAGTATTCACTTTCAACATGGAAGGCAAGAGGAAAACCATCTGCCACGTTTATTCAGGACTACTACTACCTCATACTGAGTAAAATTCTCTCAGAGCCTCGGCTCTTTCTCTTACCACTGTGCACATAGCATAGGCTTAGTGTCCCAGGTTGCAGTGGAATAATATCAAGCATGATTTTGTGATTGCAAGTGTTACCGTTGTGCAGATTTTGGCAAGTTCCACCCTCAGCCTTTGGTCTTTGGAAGATGTCCAGCCGCTGCCACTTGGGCAGAGCCACGTGTGCTGACAGCTCTGAGGCCATCTGTGAGGAGCCCTGTCAGCTAGCTGGGTGCTGTGCTGGGGCTCTTCACACCACCCTGCCAGAAAATGCCAGTTGCCTGGGTTTGCACTGCTTTTCTGTTGGAGAAGGATGGGCTTTCCAGTCCTCATGAAAATGAGACTGCGACAGCTATCGTGTAATGGGAACATCAGGGTGAAGTGAAATTATTACAAATGGACATTTGCATATGAAATGCTGTGATTTAAATCAGCTTTCTGTTTTAATAGGGGACGTGCAGATTATAGGTCAAACAGTAAAAGACTAATAGTGTCTTAGAATCAGATTACAGCTTTAACTATGTATTTTGTTTGTTGTTAGCAGGCAAGAATATGACTTCAAATTAAAGATGCTTATCTTCTTTCAGCTGAAGGACAATGCATTTGCAATACCAGACCAAATCCCTTATCAATGTTTTTCTATTAAAACCAACATGCCAGCATAGAAAGCAACTCTGTAAAAGCTCTGTTCTTTTCTTTATGTTTGCTACAGGGTAGAAATTAATGTGAACCTAAAGTGATCTCTTTGCTTTCTTTAAGACTGTGACCATGACTGATTATTTGCTGACCTTTTCCTCTTATACTCACTTCTGAAAAATGATGCTTTACTGAAGAGAGATTTTTTTGGATGCTAAGGCTGTACCTAGTCCAGACTCTGCTTCTAACAGCATTAAACCAGAAGAAATAGGTTCATTTAAGCAGGGAACATGTCAGATGTTCACATCCTATGGATTAATACAACGAAGATATTCCAGAAAATTAAACAAATACTTTTTTGAGCAACATTTGGAAGATTTGAACAGCTGTATATTTTTCTCATTCCTTATTTTTGATACCCTGTTTTCCTTTGTTGTTTAGCTTTTCTATTTGAAATGCAAAGCAAAAGAAGTTAGAGACTTAATGGCATAGATAACTTTTGAGGTCTGTGACTGTTCTGCTATATACAGGGTGTGAGACCTGGGTTATATTCCTGTGCTTACATGGAATAAAAGAACAAGATTGGTTTGCTAAATTGGTGTGTACTTTTTAACAGTCTCCTCAGCAAACAGGTACCCAGGAATATTCAACTTGATTGGTAACAACTTAATTCCTTTAAATGTCTGACACCTGTAAAATGTATTTAAATTAATTAAGTAGCCTGAGCACTGCCTTTATAACCTTACTTTTACAAATATTTTAAGGGGTAACACTTAAAATTTTCTAACCTGGCACAGTCACTAAAAGAAACAATTCATATATCCCTGTCCTGGATGCTTACTCCTGTCTTTTTGTCCTTTGTGGCAGTATGACTACAAATAAATAAACAAAAGGTAGCCTAGGTTTGTGCTATAGTTTGCTGTGCAACATCACAGAATGGGTGCTAATGCAACAAGGGGGGAAGCTCCATGGGCCACAGGCAAGAAGGATGAGGTTTGGTTGATTAAACTGTGCTGGTTTAAAATGTTAGTAAAGCTCAAACTTGCCCTTCATGCCTTTGCAGTTCCTCCAACATGTATGGCTTGGAGGCCTCATCCTCCCTTGAGGTACCATTCTGTTCTGGAGTCTGTGGTGTGGTGGGGAGGGCCATGAATCCATGTACACTGATACAGAAGTTACTGTAGCAAACCAGACAGGAACTCATTGCAGAGTTGGTTTTCCTTTTCCATAATACAGATTTTCTGAGTCAGCCTGCACAAGGTGACACACCAAGAACACTTTTTAGAAAAACCTTTTCATGCTTCTGCTGTTGATAAGCACAAATATTTCCTCAGCTGAAAAGGAGAATGGCAGCTCTAATGCAGTCATAATGGCTATTACACATGAAATATAACAAGATTTACTGCTGTATTATTTCAAAAAAGCTAATGATAATTTGCCCTGTGAACATTTTTTACATTATTTTTTTTGGCCAGGCTGATTTTATAACTTCCAAACTGTATTTCTGCAGAGTACCATCCAAACAGAAATCAAACATCAGTTACCTTCAGCACTTACTTCAGTCGAAATAATTAGTAATAGAAACTGCAGACACTACAACTGGGTAATTTGCTGGAGGCAAGGGGTAGGATGTTCTGATTTAGCCTTTGACTGTCGTGGATAAACCAAATTGTTATTATACTGACCTTTTAAAATCATAAGAAAATACTGAACTACACTAGACCTACCAGAGAAATCTGAAGCCTTAAAAACCTTTGCCAGCCTGAGAATGTAGCCAAATTATGACTCCTGGTATTTGTTTTTCATAATTTGAGCACTTTCATTATTCAGTTCTGAATGTAATACAGTGATTACTTTTTTGTAGTAATCTCTTCTGAAGGATCTTGTGTAAACCTTTGACAAGATAAATAATAGAGTGTAAGCTACTAAAATGACGCTTAGGCATCTCATTCTCAACAACTTTCAGACACCACTAGAATTCTCAGTTTCTGTTTTACCAATGCATAGTCCTTTGCTTTACCTGCTCAGGATTTTCAGTTTTCAGAACAAGTATTTGCCTTTTTTTGATTTTCAGTTTTGAATGCATCTTCAAGAATGTGTTCTGGAGTAGATCCTACAAAAAGCAATTTGAAAGCCCCGCAGGATTAAACTATTCTTAGATTCTGGTGTACTCTGACTGGATCAGGGGTTTGTGCCCTTCAGATTTTTCCCATCTGAAGAGTATGACCACTACACAAACCTGGGTGTCCCAGCAGCAATTTTGCCTGTTGGAAATGTTCCACTTGGCATGAATATTCATTGGGCTGGAGAAGGTAAGACTGTATGGCGCAGCAATTGTATCACTCAGTGAGAATATGGGACACCCACTTTCAAGTCACTCTTCTAATTAATATTTAATTATTTATATGTGTTAGAGTTTTTTAAGCAGGAAAAGTTAAGGGCTGTTTTCATAATCTCTTGTAGCCTGGAGCTTAGATTACTTACTGAAGATGTTGAAATTTTATTTAAAGCTTCCTTCAAATTTCAGTTTATAGCTCCTCAGAAGTTAATTCCTGCTTTTTTTTAAATTTCTCAGTCTTCACACCTGGTTCGAGTATATTTATTTGCTCAGATTTAAGCATTTTCTGTTGTTTTGAAAAGCATTTAATGAATTTACTTTGCTTTAGTTGGCTATTAGGAATGCACTAAATATTTTTATGCTGGTTCAGCCAAAGCTGAAAAAAACAAAAGGAGTTGGAAGAGAAGAGGAAGCAAGGAAAACTTCTTGGACCTATTTTCTGTGGGTTTTTAAATTAACTGGGAAAACCAGGATGAGATCCACACATGATACAGATTTGAAGGATGTGAATTAAGTATTTTGGTCTCTAATGATGAAGACCAGTGTGCAAGAAATTTTTAAAATGTAACTGAGCAATTTAGACATACAATTCCCTTTGGTTATAAACTGATTCTCACCACCTAACCTCTTTTGGAATCCAGTGGAATTTTCAAATGCTTATTTCCACATGTAAAAAGAGCTTATGATCCCTAGAATACTCAGCAAGACCAGAAATAGTCCATTTGCTGTCTATTTTTAATGTTCATTTGGTTTAAATGATCAGTTTGTTCTGAATGCGGGGTATGATTTCTGAGTCCAGTGTATTTAAGATTGGATCCTTCCATTCTTAATTTCAACTTTCAGCCCGATGCAATATACTTCCCAGCGGAACAAGACACAATCTAGCAGACTTTTTGCATCCTTCTGCATTTCTAACACAATAAAATACTTAAAAAGCTACACACTTTATGTATATGTATATGTATATGTATATGTATATGTATATGTATATGTATATGTATATGTATATGTATACACATATATATAAAATTTCCCCTCTTCCCTTCCAAAAGCATGTAGATGAATGATTTACTTTTCTCAGCCATAAAATTACAAAAGATTGTAATGAATTTCACACAAAAACTATATTTGGAACAGCCAACCTTGTGATCATTACACCAATCTTACAGTGTACCCTGCCTTTAGGAAAATAATTAAAGCAATTGTGGTTTAATTGTTTTTAAAAAACCAAAGAGATCCAGTTTTATCTTCAGGTGTTGAAATCACTTTTCCTTAGGTATCCACAGTTGAAACATTATTTACTTTTCCTTTGAATTACCACTCTGCTTATTCACTTTGCAATATTAAGTACTGTTTTTTTAATAGCAAAATGCATGTAGTCAGAAGATTTGTTAGTTTTAATTTACTAATTCATTCTGCCTCATTTATGGTAGAATTCAATAAGAAAATTAGCAGGTTCAGAGAAAATGTTTCAATTTGTCTTCTTTATGAACATTTCAGAAAGGAAGATCACATCCTTGGGGGCGTCAAAAGATTTCATTGGAATAACTGGAAGAAAACAAGAAATGTACCTGGAGTTTTATTTAAATGGAGAATTTACAGACCATTTTTGTCATACATGTATTTAAATGTCTTATTTTTACTAGTCAGCAGTTACATAGAGAGAGAAATTAATCACACTATCACATCTTTGATTTCTTCAGAATGAAATAACATTATTGCTCCTTGAGGAAAGAAACCCCAAACTGATAGTTGTGGCTGTAAAACCCTTTGTGATCTGAACTGTTTATCAGTCTTCAGAATGTGAGTTTGTGAAACAACAGGAATCATTTCACAAATCATAAAAACCCAAACATACTGTTTGGTAGTGCCTTTCCTCAGGCAGGTCCCTAGGCTGGCATCTGGAGTTTGGTTGTCTGTTTGGTTTTTGTTTTGCTATTGTTTGTTTGTTTTGTGTGTTTTATTTTTGTTTGTTTGTGGGTTGTGTTTTGGGGTTTTGGTTTGTTTGTTGTTTTTTTTTCTCACACTGTTTTCTTGTTGTAAAGTTAAGCAGCACCTGTTTAACTTGCCAAGCTAATGAACTATTAATGAACTGATCTGAGAAATGCTGTGGGTACAATATAAACCGTACTAGCCCTAGACAGTGCATCATACTAAATTGTATTTTCCACTTTGCAGAGATTGTGCTGCTGAGCTCAGGTTTGCTGAACTTGCTAATTACCTCAAAACTGCCAAAGGAATTATTTCAGCCTGCCTCCTCCCTGCGCTGTTTCACTGATGCAAGGAGGGGCGATGCAGTAACCCTACACCTGTCCCAGCACACGCCTCTCAACCTGCTCAACTTCCCCAACGAGTGAGTTGAGCATGAGAACATCCGAGATTGCTCGGTCTGTAGCCACTGGTCCTGACACCTCTGGGTGTTGGGGCTGGCTTTGTACTGGGGTGGCTTTAACACTTGGTGCTCCACCATGGCGCTCGATGACAGCAGCCTGTACTCCAGGACTAGGAGCAAACCTAATCCCCATCAGACTCGTTACAAATCAACAAGAAGGAGAAGCCTGCCATCAGACATCCTGCTAGAAAATGACTTTAAAGGAAAGTTTCAGAAAAATATTAGGAATATAGACCCTATACACCCAAGGCGCACTAAGAAAAGACCTTCTATATTTTCAGGTAGGAAATGCTATTTCAGTGGTATGTTAGTGCAGTATCTTTAACCTTTTTGGTAATTGAAGGATTCAGCAGTGGATTACAGTCAGAACTTACTGTGTTTTTAAAGCCTAAAACAGTTTCATGGATAGATTTAATCAAGTGCCTTTTATGTTAAATTATGTCAGCCATTAGAGTTAAAATGATGGAACCAAAAAGAGAGTCTTCATGTTTTTGATTTCAAGTTGTTTGCTTGAGGATTTGGGTTGTTTTTTTTTTTCTTTTAATACTTAGCATTTTAAACAAGCCAGTTGTTTCTCCAGAGCTTTAAACTGCATTTTGCCTAGTCCCACTTAAAAGTAATACAGACAACAGCTGTAAGAATCTCTCTTGCTGCTCTAATGCTCATTGCTTTTCTGGAGGAGAGTGGTTTGGGGAGTTCTAGCAGATTTTTTTTTGTGTGTAGCCTGAAATTAACATCACTAAATAATCAAATGCATGCTTTAAATTCCTGGTTTGAACTGGAGCCTGTAATGTCAGGAGTTAATAATTTAGTTTAAGTCTCTAGTTGTTAAGAAGTAGGAACAAGGTGTGAGTGGATTTCAGTCAAGCTAATGGCAAGTCTAGAATATTTTGTTGTGTAGTGCTTTTAAATAATTTTAAATGTGCCTAAAAATAGGCAACGAGGACAAAGGATTTGTTGGAAAACAATCAGGTCATCTTTATGAGGAGGGCTTAAAAGGTTCTAGGGGGGAAAAATCAATACCAGTTCATCCCTGCTGAAACTAAAAATGTGTCTGTGAGGCAATCAGAGGAAATGAAATCCTTTATAGAAACAAAACTTCTTTAAATTAAAGTATCTCCTTTTCCAGATTAAAATCAGGATTTTTTCACATTTCTGGGGGATTTAGTAGAGACATACAGATCTTTGAAGAGTTGTGAAGTATATCAAATTATTTAAATATTAATTTTATATTCCTTAGTGACAGCTAAGCTTACACGGGTACCTTTTCAAGAGCTGAAACACTGGTGAAGGAATGGGAGTACAATGTTAAAAGGCAACACAGGGCAGCATTGTTTGTGTGGGATTTAGATCCTCTATTCAACCTTTGTTAAGGTAGTTGAAATATTTCAACACCTCAGGAAATAAAGCTTTTTTCCTTCTTCCTATTCTGTTTCTCTAGCTTAAAAAAATGCAAAAAAACCTTAGCAGATCTCAAGTCAGATGACTCAGATGTGCCCACGGCTGCTGGGCTCCCCAGTGCCTGAACTGGTTCTTTCTAAGGTGATGTGGTCTGTTGGCGACTCTCAATTCACATTATTTTGGACAGAATAGACCCTCTATATTTTACCTGACTTTGTATCTTATGTTTATCTCAGTTGCTACTTTTTAACTTTTACTTACCTTTTCTGCTTCTTAATTACTCTGTGTTTGTGGGGTTTTTTCTCCTGTAGCTTTTCAGGTGTTTTCCTGTAAATCGACATTTTTGTTAGGAAAAAAAAAATGTTTTTTGCCTTGTGTTTGGACCTCAAAACCCATACTCTCTTGTGCTTACTCAGATATCACCTTTGTTCTGTGATTTATTTTTTTTTAATGCAGTTCTTTCTGCCCTTTTCCCACCCTCCCAAATTACCACATTAGCTGTAGTACTCCATTCTTTGTGCTGTGTCAGACATGAGCACTTCAGTGCCGTTTGTGTGTCTGGAGCACTGGAACACTGCCATTATGCTTATGAAATCCACTGCAGATGTGTTACTGTACACTCAAGGGCACTTAACTCAAAGGTAATGCAAATTGATTCCTATAAGCAACTGATGGAGCATGATGGAAAGATGGGTGTAGCCTTTCATTTGGTAGGTCAGCAGTATACATGGGAGAAGCTTTACTTGATTTGCTTTTGAGAACAAGTTAACAAAGTATGTGCTTGAAGTCCTCTAGACCATTGTCTTTCACACAGTAAATGTAGGTTAGAGTGGAAAAAGATCTGTAGCATAGAATCAGGGAATGGTCTGGGTTGGAAGGGGCTTCTAAAATCCGTGTAGTACAGCTGCCCCACTGTGAGCAAGGACATGTCCCACTATTATCAGGTTGCTCAAGGCCCTGTCCAACCTTGAACAGATAGAGAGATAGATATTAGATGTAAATATAAATAAATAGGCAGGCTTGCTCTGCAGTCTTTTGGATGAATGAAGAATTTGAATAATGTGGTAATTCCCACTTCCTTGTTTCAGCCTAGTCACCTATTAAAATAAGTATTTTCATTCTATAACATATTGACTCTTCCACATTCTTCTAGTCCTTGTATCTCTGGTCAGCCTTTTGTAACACTGTTAGTCAGTCTTGCACTTAGGACACCATTGCAATTTAGGCTGAAGTCATGGACTTGTTGTTTTCCTCTCTTTTATTCTATCTTACAGAGCTTTACTAATACAATAATAAATAGTGACACACCAAGGCATCGAGCTGCAAGGAAATACATCAGCCCATCCACTGGGCCTCTTGTTGCAGTCTTGGTGCAAATTCAGGGAGCCTTGCATGCAAGGCTTTTTTTTACAATTTCTTAACTGTGATAGTTAGAAGGTGACTCTTTAAAAATGAAACCTGAGAAAAGTAAGTTAGTCATGCCTAGGCAAGACTATCCAATCAATGGTGTCATTGGGTTATTATGTTCATCCCCATATGGCAGGGGTTATACAGAAACTGTGTGCTGAGAAACCATGGCATTGCCCAAGGGATGCACTGCACAGAGATACCTTTTTCTTCTTTTACAAAGCACTTACTTTCTTCATTGTTCTTCAAATTTGAAATGTTTAGAGCTGCCGTATACTTCAGGACTTGATTAATATCAACTGCTATTTATATATAAATTTTGATTTTTACTCTTATATGGTTATTCTTAAAAAAAAAAAAAAAAGACACAGGCACAAGGGAGCATGGTCAACATTGTAGGGCCATTTATTGCAAATAGAGAGGTCCATCACCTTAATTAGTGGAGTTTGTACAGATCTGCTGATATGGTATCAGTTCAGCATACTCTCATGGCCATGTCTGAACCTCACTCTGGCAGGACCATGCAAAAATGAACTTAACCTGGAAATAAACTTGTCTTAACCTGGAAATAAAGCCCTCACATGTTAAAGAGAGAAGAAAGAATTGTATAAAGACAGAGTGAGCAATAAAGGGACCTTAGGAGACCATGTCTTGACAGAGCTATGTAGGAAAAGTAAATTGAACTAACCGAAGCAGCATAAAATTAAAATGGATTAGCTAAACATCATTAAACAATGCATGCTGACTTATGTTCTAAAGCATGATAGCCCGAAGAAAATTAGTCTGTATTTTTTATTTTAATCTAGGGAAGTGAAGATTGAGTTTTTACTCCTATTTCTTTTTGAAAGAAGGTTGCTGATGTTGAGTTTTCTCTTTATGCATAGAAAAGACACAAAATTTTGGCTGTGAATGTTAATTTTCTATAGAAAATAGAGTAAGACAGAAATTGCAAAGGTCAAAGGGCTAAAAAAATATAATGGTCAAAGTTCTACTTGGAACTTGTAATTCTACTTGGAATTTGTATTGTGAGCTAGGGATGTTTGTTATCTAAGTGCCATTAAAAATCCACTTATAATACTGTTATTAGTATCTTGTAGGCTTTTTTCCTTCTCCTTCATCCCCTGCTTATGTAGGTAGTCTGTATTATTGTTGAGTGATGTTTGCTCACTGATGTGTCAGTTTTGAAGAATGGAAGGTGAGAAAAATACTTGGGATTTTCTGCCTCTCCCAGGACCAGGCACGCCTCCATTTCATGCCTCTGCCTCAGGTGTTGTCTTCTCAGCCAAAATAAGCTCTGCGTATTCTGTGGGACAACACATGATCTCTACTGTGGTAAAAGCAGTGTGGTGTTGCTGTGAGTTAATGCAACAAAGGTCAGTGGTTAACAGTATGTTACAGAGCTAGTCAAAGTAAGAATGTAGGTTGCTGGTCTGATTTTACAACCAAATAGCTAGTATTTTTAACAAATTCACTGCCTTTTTTTTTTTTTCCAGTGAAAATACTGTCGCAGTTAGAAGTCTTGAGGTACTCTCTCAAAGCATTTCTGGAGTTCAAACCAGCATACAGTCTAGCAAAGTCACTTTCTAAAATAAGTAAGTCGATTTGATGCTGTATTTGCATGTAAATTATAATAATGAAAAATAATTAAAGAAAGGGTTTTATATACATGAAGTATTCTTAAAAGTTGTTCAACGGTGACATGACTAAATCATTTAATTTCTCATGAGTCGTGCAGTTAAGACAGCCTGTATGTATGACTTACTTTTTACTTTTGACTGGCTGTGTTAATTGGGAAAGACTTGCCAAAATCTAATTACTTTTAATAAGGATGCTTAAAGTCATGGGTACAGTATGTGTCTTGATTCAAATGAGTAATAATGATCTGTGTTCAGTATTTTAATTTGGTGAAGATTTGAATATCCTACCTCCTCTGTGAATAAATTGTACTGCAGGGCAATAATGTATGCTTGTGATCTGCATATGATAATTGCTGTTCACTTATGGTACCCCTATTGACATTTGGGAGACTGGCCTGTGTTGGTGCTGCATTTTACAAATATCCCATAGAAGGAAGGAAAGGCAAGTCTGTTTTTCTCCAAAGTTTTTCTCCTCCCTACCTGACTTTAAAATATTGGCTTGGTTTCCCACTAATACTGTTACCTAGACCTCCTGTTGACTGAAAATGCAGGAGGAGGGAGGGGTAGCATTTTTTGTTTGCTGTTCATATTGTAAGCTGGCATTAGTTCTGCCTTACTGTTTTTTATTGAGCCTGTGCTAAGATATGCCATTGGTGCATTGCTGATTGTGTGTCCAGCCACTGATTTGGATGAGTGGCCACTGCTTCATGAACAGAAATTATATTGGTGATAATATCTTGCTTTGATCTGGCCTTATGCATTTTTGTGGTCTCATACATATTTATATGTATATGACTTAATATACTCTTCAGCATTTTAGTCTGTGCATATTTCTATTAAAGTGACATTTTCTTTAGGAAGGATGGAGTTGATGATTCAGAGAAAAGCTCTGGATTTCTCATGAAGTCTGATGTAATAGATGTATGCTGTCAGACTCGTTTTCTCCTTGGGTTCACTGGCATTTTATGGAGTGGGGAGAATGATTTCCAAATGTTTTTGTAAGCAAGTGATGAAAATGCTGCCTCATCTTTAAGTAATATTTAGGACTTAAATTAAGTTCTGTATGTCCTTTGGAGAGTAACTTGAACATGGAAATGAGGGAGAAGGTAGGGAGGAAGGCGAGGTTAAGATAAGGAAGGCTTCTTCTGCTACTATGGCTTGGATTTTTGATTTATTGTTTGTTTTAAAAACTGTTCAGTTGTCTCCTGGATTTAAATTGCCACCATCAGTTGTTACAGATGTTAAGACTCTTCTTGAAAGCAAAGGCTCCAGTGTTCAAGTGAATGAATCCCATTGTATTACACAATAATATACCTCAAATCTTAAATGTTTAAAGATTTGTAGACTTCATTTGTGCTGAAAGACCTTGTGAAGCAATTACATCACTTGCATCCTGGTTTCAGCAGATTTCTGTGTGTGCTGCCTTAGAAATAGCATGTGAAAAAAGAATCTGGTTTAGTGACATGGTTTGCCAGTTTCACCCTTGGGCTCTCTGCTTTATCCTTTCTAGGGGGTAATGATTAAAGTGTAAAGGAAAATCTTAAAACTTGTGCCAAATGCTCACCTTTTGGGAAATATAACAGTTTTGGGGTTTTGTATGTTTACATGGTTTTCAAGAAGAAGCATTGAGCTAATATTCAACACTGGTTGTATCTCAAAAAAAAAAAGTCAATATAAAGTATTTTAAAACAGAAGCCAGAATCCTAAGAAATACTAGCAAAATAGAAAACAGACAAAAATATTTTAAAATATTTAAAAACAAGTCAGTCACTCTTTATATCAAATGCTAGTAACCTTAGCTACATCTCATAGGCAGAAAATCCATGTTTGTAGACATTACTTCTAAGTAAATCTTTCTTTGGCCAACAATAGGCAATAGAACTATTTATTCTCTTTATCTGATTCAAGATGCACTGTGGACAGTGCAATCACCAGAAAAATATGCCCATCTCTGGCCCACAGAGATACATTTTTGTGCTAATGGTTTGGAGAGATTGACAGTAATTTTTTTCATAGAGTTGTGAAATACATATTTTAATACATGGAAGACAGATGTTATTTTTAAAGTCTTACAGTAGTGCATCTGCAGTAATGAAAAGCTTATCAACCAAGTACAATGTTTTAAAAGAATCAGACTTAAAGGTTGTCATAATAGCTTTGATTTAGCTTTCTGGCTGGTATTCTGTTCCCCTCCTGAAGAGCAATCTCCATATAAACAAGTGTAGATAATGACATTGAAGTATGTTCTCTTGGTAATCTGATGGGTCTGTGGACTGCATACAAATCACTCAAAACATATTTTTTCTATAGTGCTTGTTTAATTTTAGATACTTCTGTACACTTGTTGGGTGCATTTGGCAGGTAACTAACTTTCAGCTATTTATACTTTATACATTTACACATTTACTTGGAGCATACTGTATGCAAGTTAAATCACCTGATAATTTTGGAATCTCTGAAATAAAAAATTGCATTATTTTCTTAATTTTCAAATTTTTTGCTCTCTTACTGTACCTGAAGAAGAACTACAACAACAAGTTTAGGATTTTCTGAAAGTACTTGCTAAATTTCAAGAAGTAATTTAAAAAAATAGGTATTTTATTAATCTAGGTTTTAGACTGTTGTGCCTAAAAATTGGTGTAGGAAGTACAATTCATCTTAAATACAAAACCATTTACCTAATGAAAAATCTTAGAACACAACTAAAGTGAGTTGGACAATTTCTTTTTTTACTGCTTCTCATGATAAAAGATGGATGAAATCCTAATGGTACTTCTGGTAAACCATCTGTAAGCAGATAGATGCTGAGTTCATATACTTAGATTTTTGTAAAAAATGTAGCTCTCATATTGATTTTTTTATTATTAATTAAGAGTGGTTATTTTGGAATGTGTTTTTTTATTAATTTTGGGGGTTGAATCTCAAATTAGGAACCTGACGTGAGTAGCTCAGGACACTGCTATATTTGGGTTTCTTGGGAAATTGAAATTGCAGTTTTTCACTATATGATGTCAATTTAAATTCCTTTGCTCTGGATATACTAATGTGTAGCTCCTATGCCAAGCTAAAATGCAGTATTGTATTGAGATGTGATTTCAAAGACCCAAGAAAAGTGTGTTCACACTTTTTAATCATATTTTAAGCTGTACTTAAAAATCTATTAAAATAAGAAATCTTTTCCATGTATTACTGGAAGACATTTCTGTTTCAAGGAAAAAAATGTCTGTAGTTATGCAATGTATATTGTGTGTGACACAATCCCATGGCTCCTCTTACAAGGACCTGTTGTGTAGTGGGCTTTTAATTTATTTAGCTGGTTTAGAACTGCCTTGAGGGTATTGATGTGACTTTCTGAGAGGTTTTGCTCTGTGTCTTTGGAGTTACTGTTTCATGTTGGCTGTAATGGTAGCATGCTTTAGTTGCAGAATGTGTTAGAGATTATTGGTTTTCTGTATGCTCAGTTTGTTGTGAATTACCTGCTACCAGAGTAAACCTTTTCTGGGGTAATGTATGCTGCGAACAGTATAAGGCTGGCACAGTAATTTTTAAGCCTAATCTTAAGTCTGTGTTTTGGTAAGGAGAGGGACAGTTCACAAGTGCCATCTTTCTAACTGTAATCTCATTTCTCCTGTATTTCCTGCTTTGTTTAGGATCTTTGAAGCAGGCAGTCTCTTGCTGGCCTGTCCTCTCCTGTTCTTATGCAAGTCAGGGAAATCTCCAGCAAAGTTGCTCCATTTCTTCTGCATTTTGCCTGGATAACTCTCCGAGCTGTTCTCAGACCCAGTTCAGAAGCTGGCAAGAGCTGAGGAAGCGAGAGAGAGCTGGATTTGCCACCAGAATTTAGATAATGTTTTGCTGTTTGCATGTAGGCTGCTTCATGGCACCTGGCCTCATGGCAAGAGAACAGCCCCAGGGGTTAATGTAGGCATGGCATTCATGGGCCTACTTACTTGAATCACCAGTCTGCCCAGCAAGACACAACTTTAATTACCACAGAGGTCATTAAAACTCAGCACCAGTTTGTCCAGTGAGTCACCATAAAGTACTTCTGATCAGACTTGTTTAGATTTATCATGGACAGTTACTGACTCCTCTATAGAGAATCATTCAAGTGTTAAATTCCCACTAGTTGCTGAGGCTCTGTTCCGAAGCAAAAAATCTGATCTTCAGCAGAGGTTTTACTATTACACAAAGATGCCAGCGTGAAAGAAGGATGACAAGAAAAGCAGAACGCCAGAGAGTAAATTAAGTTCACAAGATGGAATTTCAGGGTCTGAAATGTAATTTTCTGCCCAGTGAATTGAGGATAAACAAAACATATGTATACAAGTCCAATTTTAAATCTGCTCTGGAACTAGAAAATCAGCAGTTCTCCCTTTAGAAGCTAGTAAAAATGTAATTTAAAGTTAGATTTGTCATACTAAATGTTGTTGGAATCTTAAGTAAGGGTAGTGTCACAATCTGTCCTTTATCTGGTTTCAGGATTAAGAAGGCTTCTGCATAATCTATTGTTATATTTTTTTTTCTTCCCACTTGAAAGCCCATCCTAAAAGAGGTCTCAGGGACTGTGTAAACTTCCCTCATCAGCAAGGACAATGATGGTGATGGAGATGGAAAAGGCCCAGGTAGTCAATGCTGCCTTTGCCTGAGTCCTTACCTTCAGGAGATCTTCAGGAATTCCATGGCCCAGAGACCAGTGGGAAGGCCTGAACTAAGGCTTTACCCTTGGTAGAGGGATAGCAGGTTAGGGAACACTTGAAACAAGCTGGACATCCATGGGACCTGACAGGATGCAACCACAAGTGCTGAGGAAGCTGGCTGGCATCATGGTCTGGCTAGTCCTGATAGGTTTTGAAAGCTCATGACTACTGGGGGTGGCTCCTGAGGACTGAAAGAGACCAAATGTGACTCCTTTCTCCAGGAAGGGCAGAAAGAGGATCTGGGAGCTGCTGGCTGGTAATCCTCACCATAATCCTGGGAAAGTGATGGGGCAAATAATCCTATAATCCATTTCCAAACATAAGAAAAGTAGATCACCAGCAGCAGTCAGCATGTTTGTATGAAGGGGAAATGATGCTTTATGAGCTCAATAGCCTGCTAAAACAATAGATAGCCAGCTTGGTAGATGATGGCAGGTCAAAGGACACTTTAGAAAAAGAGTTTTGGCAGTATCTCCTCGAATATCATCATAGACACAATGATGCAATAGAGACTGCGTGAATGAGCAGTGAGGTGAGTTGAGGGCTGAGCTGCCAGGCTGGCTGGTGGTGACTGGCAGCGTGAGGCCTCACAGGAGCTCAGTCACCAACAGCATAGCCCAGGGGCTGATACTGGAGCCTGTGCTGTTTAACAGGAATCTCGTGAAGCTCAATGAAAGGAAAAGTCAAGTTAATACAATTTTAACACAATTTTGTTCAATATTTCCCCTACTACTTCTACAAGTACTTTGTTTCACTCTGTATTACTGAAAATCTTACCAGTTCTGTTACTCTACTTTCCAAGAGTATTATAATTGTTGTCATTTCCTCATTATTCTGTTCATTGGCAACCTTTCTCACTAAATATTTCCAGAAAATAGAATCTACCTTTTTTTTTTTTTGTGGAAGATAAATGGTAAAACTGTCGAGCAATCCTGTAGTCCTGCTTCATTGTGTGTTGGCTTATAAGCAAGGCCTATTGTTGCAGGAGTTGCAGACACCTTTCTTTTCTAAGCTCCCTTGTTTTCCTCCACTCCTGAGACTTGCAGAAGGAATAGTGGAGGGAACTTCCACGGGCATTAGCATTGCTCTTTTCTCACAGCAGAGGTCTAGAAGGAACAGATGCAGTAACTTTAACAGAGTTATCATCCTACAAAGATTCATTGTCACTGTCCATTCTGGCTTTTTAAATCTTTAAGTTCATTTTCTGACCATGCTTCTTGCAATTAGAGCTAAAATGTATCTGTTCCTGCAGCAGCCAAAGTTTAATAAGGGCTCAGCCAGAAAAGTGGCTTGGAAGAATGTTCTTACTATAAAAAGCAGTGCCTCTTATGGGTAAAAGTGCCTCTTACACGTGTTTGTAAATGCATATGAGCAGCTGGGAAAGCTATTTAACCACGTAATAGCTATGAAAAACATGTCTCTGATTTTTTAAAACAGGTTGGGTTTTTTCTTTTCAATTTAGAAGCATCATTTGCTTCTTTCCCTCACCTGAACACCCCTCAGCCTCCATTGGTTGACCTGTGGGAGTAATCATAACCTCATCTGAACTGCAGGTAATGAAGGTAACACTGTAGTCCCCAAAACACACCAGCTACTCAAATCAAACTCCTGCTCCTAAATAGTGTGGGCACACGGAGACCTGATGTAAATTATGGGGGAAAGGGAGGGGACAGAAGAATTTCACAGCTCTTTCAACAGTAGCACAATCTCAGGTTAGTTTAATCAAACAAGAAAGCACACTGGGCGAAATCTTATCAGATCGGGGGGAAGTGTCCTTCTGTTCTTGGAGAACTTTCCATTTTATAAAGAGCTCTGCCTGTGCTGATGCTAGGTTTTTTAGTTCACTGAATTAGTCAGTAGCTGGCGATGACCTCCCTTGATCTGTGGAAGAGTTCAGGCAAGGTTCGTGCCTTGGAGCCCAGTGCGAGTCGGGAGGATACGGTGTCACCGAGCACTGGTACCCGACTGAGCCTGAGCTCAGGTTCCACACCCAGCACTGCCTGCAGCTACACTGAAAGATGGCAAAGCAGGTGAATCCCAGTTGTTTCATTTTTTTATGATCACCATTCCCTTTTGAATTAGGTTGCTATAAAAGTTACCTGGGTTTTTTTCCAGCTCTAAGCCCTCATATTCAAATAAAAGTATTCTGTCTCAGTGGATTGTTTTCAGTTATATATCCTATATTTTAGATCTCACTTCACAGCTGAGAAGCCAAACCAGAGATGAAAAAGAATGAACTATTTTCCTCTTCTGATCTGGAAGAAAAAAAAAAAAAGAGAGAATAAGATCTGCTAATTTTAATAAGTTTTTAAAAAATTAGGTTAGATTTTCGAAGCCTTTAATGATGCAGTGGGCAAACAAGTACATGGGAGTTTGATACTTACTCAGATTAGACACTTAATAATGCACAAAGCAACTGTTAGATGTTTCAGAAGCTAAATGGTTTTGAAAATCTAGGCTGTGGTGACTCAAAATCATTAATCATTTTAAGTGTATTTAAAGCAACTATAATTACTACTGCCTTTTCTAGGAAACCGTTCAATTTAAAATGTGGCATTTTTTTGTGCTTTCTTCCTTGTGTACTGAGCCTAAAGTACTTTCTTTTTTCTTTTAGTTAATAAAAAGCAGATTGTATATTTTGTTTTGTACATTTTTTTTTTTTTGCTAAATTGCAGTTTCCATTCAAATGTAGCATGCAAGAAACCTTGAGTAACATAACTCTCTTAAACAGGAAGAAGGTCATTTACCTTTTTGTGACATAAGCAGGCAGCTGTATTAGACCTCATGTCTCTGGGAGACCCAAGACATTTTTTGGTTTAGCAGGTAGAGATGAACTCTGAAGGATATAAAAGACCCAGTTACAAAGGCTGCCCCTGTATTTAACTTGGCCTCTGTGAGGACACTTGTGCTTCTGTAGAACAGCAGCAAGATGGAGAATGCTGGAGCTCTTCTGTTGCCCAGATCAAAGTGTTGCTGTTGCAAAACCTTCACCACAGCAAGGGAGAGCCCTGGATAAAGTGCTCATCAGTTAAAAAGTACTATATGCAGGGAGGGAAAAGAGCAGGAAAGAAAGATTCTACCTCTCAAACAGATCTCTCCTGGCACAGATTACTCCAAAAAATGAAACAATACATACTTACAGATAATGTTCTAATTAAAAAAAAAAAAAAAAAGTCTTCCTTCCCAGTACTTAAAAAACATTATAAAAATATTTTGCAAGTCAGAACAAGCATTCTTACGTAAGATCAGTGAGATATTTTTTTAATCCAAATTGTTGTCTCCTATCTAGCCAGCATCTAAACACACTGTTGTGCAAGTTAAGAGTGTTACATGGTAAATTCCAGATGCTGTGTCTCATTAGTGCTTGTCTAGGAGGGTCATATGAAAAGTGAATTCAAAACTATATAAAACAAGACAAAAATGTTGGAATCCCCTCAACAACTCTTTAGGATTGAGGTGTTTTTACTGACATCAATTCTTGAAAGAATGGAGAAAATAATTCTGAATAATAACAGGAGAGCACTGAGGCAGAAGTTGTAACTCAAAGCTATGCATGTAATGAGAAACAGAAATTTCACTGTAAAATCATATGGCCTGATTTTTCCTGACAGTACCTCACAGCACTGCAGTCATTTATGTAAAGTTGCTGCAAAGTAGCCAGTGGCTTGACTCATGAGGATTTTTGCTGACAGCTATTTATGTTTACTTTGGATATTCAGAAATATTTTCAAAGGGATGAAGGGCATGGTGAAAACCTAGCTATTAAAGGTATCAAGTGACCTAAGAAGTATATGTGCCCGTCCTGTTTATAACCTACAGTCAGGGAAAGAAAAAAGTATTTTTTGGTCTACCACCTGGCATGACTTCTGGGGTAATCCTGATTTTTGAAGTGTTAAGTTCTTCCCACCTTGAAACAAAAAGTTTTAAAAATGGTTGATGTTATCTAGCTTAGTCATTAGATCCCTGGTCTAACTGGAGGTAGCACTGGTCTGAGCTCCCTGAACCTGAACTTTCTATTAGAACCTCTGAGTAAAATGAGAAAAAAGCTCTTACACTATAATGAGCCAGGCTCCACCTGTTCCAGGCACTTCACTCACAGGCAGGGCCTGAGTCCTGGAGGATGAACAGTTTTGTTTGTGGTGGCACATGTCAGGGAAGTACATGTCAAGGAAGGAAAACTGATGGCAGTGATACAAACAAATTGATACTTCATCATTTGAAAAACTGGTAGGTAACCTATGGCCAGCTAAATCTGATGGTGCTCAGGTTCCCTGTTTCAGCCACATAATTCTAAGGCAGCTGTTGCAAGAGGCAGCCTTTTTTGGGATCATTCAGAGTGGACACTGTTTGCATAAGGCCCAGCTGAGGAGACTGGAGGTGTCTGCATTACAGGTACACGTGTGCCAGCTCAGACCCAAAGCCTGGCTGGTCTGACCCTCTCTCTGATAGCAGGCAGAGCCTGATACCTGAGAGGAAGGTGTAAGAGACAGCACAGTCTGATCCCATGTCCATCTCATCTTGATCTATAGTAGATGGCAGCTGGTTGAAATCCTTCCAACATTTTTTTCTCATTTTATGAGAGAAGTAAAAAATTGACTTACCTGCTAAGGCTGATGTTTCTAGTGGAGAAAAGGGACATAAGCAGAAGGATACCTTTCTGCAGAATAATGTAAACATTGAGGTGTGAGTATCAAATAGGTCAGCCACAAAGGAAGAAGTGTTAATAATTAAAGACAGAATGAGAGAATGGAAAGAAAAGTTTAAAAAAAGAACAGCTAAGCAAGTAGCCTGTCACTGGACCATCTTATTAAAAGTCAGGGAAAACTTTAGGAGCTGCTCCAGCAGAATTAAGAGGAAGAAAATATATCTGTAAACGTATTTGAGATTCAAGAAAACATTTGTGTTAAAAATCACACTCAGGAAGTGCACTGAGATAAGATCTGTCTGAGGGATGGATTAGTATTAGAGAACAAATTGGAGCTAGTGCACTGAGAATTCCACCTTCTAATTAGATAATCAATGAAAACATTATACACGTGCAACATGTTACAGGGAAGTGTCTTGTGGAAAATGGATATTTTGAACATGTTATTCTACAAGGGAGACAAAGCCAAGGTGTGTGATATAGTTTGTTTGGGTCAGGAGTGCCTTGGTTTTGGCATCAGCTCACCATTCCAAGGGGGTACACCCCCCTCCTTGTGTGTCTTGCTGTGCTTTCCGTCACACCTCGGGCACCTCTCTGAAAAGGTGGGACCTTTTCCTTTCCCAAGACAGGTTCCATGCCTGGGGAGGAAAGCGAAAAGAGAGTTTTCCCCAGCTCCATGGCCCTGGCAGGACAGGGGGAAAGCTGTGCTTGGAATCTCAAGGTATGCCTGAGCACAAGAATGAGAAGGAACAAAGCAGAGAACTCTGATGATCTCAGCTGCAGTAACTGCAGTAATTGTGAGCCATCCCTAGAGACCCTGTAGGAGTAAACAGGTTGCTTCAAACAATGCCATGTAATGGAAGGTGTCCCTGCCCATGGCAAGGGTTTGGAATAGTCAGTCTTCAAAGGTGCCATCTAATCCAAATCATTCCATGACTCTGTGAATATTTAGCAATGGGCATGCTCCAGCCTTTCCCCTTTCTGGTTTCCATCTCTCTGCTCTCCCACAGAGTTTCCTGGAGGGTAGAAGACATACAGCTGCCTTACAGATGGGAAGTGGAAAAGGGAGTTTATGACTTATTATGGCCCTAAATTTTGCAGTATTTGGGGATTCAGTCTATGCATTGTGTAATGCAGAAATATGTGTAATAACTCGAGAAAAAGAGGGACAGCCACAAAGTCTGGATTCCCTCTGTCCTAGACCTGGTACCAATCTCTTACGAGTAAATTAGCAAATACAAATTATACTTTGAGTGTGTGGGTGGGGTTCAGTTACTCTATCTCATCTCTGAAACAAGCACCCAGAATCAGAGTCACCTTCAGTGGTGGTTTGGAAACTTCCTGCTGTGAGGAAGTTCTGACACCTCATGCTAGGATGTTTGGAGAGTATGACATTTAGCCTTGTCTCTAAAATACAGGTTGAGGGCTTGTTACAAAACTGAGAAGGGAGGAAGTTTATAGGATTTCAGTAACGGAAATCAGTTTGTTCAGGGATGATTCCTGGAAACTTCAGGTGAAGAGCAGGAAGAAAATAATACTTAAGTTATTCTTTGTGCCTGCTGATGCCTGTGGTCTGTGCCTGTGGGACACAGGCTGCATTTTGACATGCACAGCAGTATTTCTTGCATCAGTATAGCCTGAGTCCTTGCCTCAGTGGTAGTGGTGGAGATTTCCTAATGGCTTACAGGATGGTATATTTTTAGCATGTGTATGGTAAGTCTGGGCAAACAAATTTTGTTCCTGGCTGGCTGATGCTTCCAGATACTGCTCAGCTAGGGAGAAACTCGGAGGTGAATGATGGAGTCCTAGAAGGACATGTCGATTTGACAGCTCCAAAGGAAATTCAAGGAAGAATAATAGTACCTTGAATCTTGAAGGCATAATTCCAACATTAATCAAATAATCCTCTGCAAAATGCCTAGCTATCATTTGTTATTTATAGATTAGGCACGAATTCCTTACAACCTATTACTCTAATGATTCCACTAAACAAGCTGAAGATGAGAGCTGGATAATGCATGAATCTATAATGTATCTGTGAAAATAAGTTATTTTTTTCTATTAATTACCATTCAATAGGTTTCTATTTAAATATTTTATATAACTGTACCAAAGTTGCCTGATGCCCTAGATTCGGAAATACAAACATGTGCTTCATTTCAATGCTGCTGTCTTCCATTTTGACACAGGTTGTGATGCAAACATGCATTCCTTATGCCTTATTTACCGTTCTCTTGTTTCTGCCTGTTTTGCTTCCCATCACTAGGTGGCAATAGCTGAACAGTCACAAACAGGAGGCAAACAAAATGGTGTAGCGAAACTAATGAGACACAAACGAAGAAGGATTTTTATGACTTTATTTAGAGATTATCGCACTGAATGAGATTTCCTCGATGAAATCTTATTTTGTGGAGTGCTTTCTGTCCCTCTGTACTTTTAATTTGGATCATAGCAAGATGTTTGCTTTAACCCGTTAATACATGGGACATCATAGTAGGTAAAATTTGGTTGATTTAGATACTACAAATTTGATCTTTGATTCGGCAGAGGACATTAGTAAAGCTGTGGATCTTATGTATGTGTTATGTCATATCTGCCAGTCTTTGTGAATAGTTCCCATACCTTAAGGTATCTATAATCGTGGTAGACACCTATATTTAGGCACTGGAATACCATTGAGCTATGGCCAGCACCCATCTGAAAGCTAGCACAATCTTTCAAGAGCAGGGCAGAAAGAAGTTTCCAGAGAAGGGAATGTGAAATCGTGAATGCAATGCAGCCTATCCCAGGAGATGACAATATCCTTTTTGTTTTCCTCTGTTAGGTGTGTTCTGCACTGGAATCAAATAAATCTGGGAATCAGTCTTTGTAGGGTTACTTTATTTTGCCCAAGAGGACTAGACTGTATCAAAACCTTAAAGACACTAATAACCTGCCCTTACTTATTCCTGAGGTGAAAAACTCCAGACAGCCAAACTTTATACAAACTGTAGCAGTGTGAATCCAATCTGATTCCATGTAAATCACAGACACAGATATAATTCAACATATAGTATTATTTGGCTAAAAGGGCATAGTATTTGACTCAAAATAAGGAGGAAAAACTATATGAAGCCATGGAAAATAGTAATCATAATCATGATAAAGCACCTTAAAACTTTCTGTAGTTCAGCAGAGCTACTTTTGGCTTTGGGATGTGTCATATCACTGCTTGGAAGACAAAATTTGCATCTATATTTGCTTTGTTACTCTTGTCATCCCTTAGAGGCTTTTGGCTACTCTTCGCATTTAGCCTCAGATTCTGAAGAGTTAAGATTGCAAAATCCACATAGGCCCTTTCATACCAAGCTAAAATGAGCCCTAGAAGATTGTGCAAGACTGTGCTATATTCAAATCTCCATGTGCTTTTTTAAGGATTCCTGCAAGCATTGCTGAAAACATAGAGGACTGCTGCATAACAGTCAAAACATAAACTGCCTGAATTACTGTAATAAACAGTAGTCACTAAAACTGTAAACAAAATTGGTACCTGTGCTACTAAATATTAAGAATCTAAAAATCTAGTTTATAAAAGTAGTTACCTTAAGTATCATGTATACAGTGAGGAGAGACAGGCTTCTTTGAACAAATAATTGTGCTCTTTACTGGAACTCTTTGGAACTATTGTGTCATGCTGAAGGCACTCACCTCCCAGTGTAGGCATCTGAGCTAGATGCCTCAAGATAGATATTGTGAATACCTCCAGCAGCATGTGGTTTTGTTATTCTTGTTCCTTTACTGAGTGAAAGCTTTGGAAATCTATTTTTCAGATGTTTTGCAGTGACAATAGCAGTTCATGCAGCATTCTGCTCAAAAGAACACTTCTGACCATGCTGATGATCAGCATCTCCCAGCTTCCTTTTCCCAAAGTTGAGGCATGGAAACTCCAGAGCTCCAGAACTCTGTTCAGACTGAGAAGGGTCTTAGCCAGGTATCAAGGTTCCTGGATATTTGTTACCTCTGATCTCAGAAAACAGTGAGAGAACAGAAGGTGCTCAGTGTGTCACAATTGTGGAGTGTGAGTTCCAAACGTTTATAGTTTTAACAATGCTTATGGTAATCAGCAGGTAGTTCATCATGGCAGACACAGGAGAAGCCTTACATTTTGAATCTATGGCTTCATGTGGTGGGAACAAAAAGCAACTGTTATTGTCACTTCCCATGTAGTAATATCATAAAGAAGGAGCCCACTGTAGTTGTAAATATCTAAGTCTGCAATAGCCCTCAGGAGACAATTTACTTTCACTGATAGATTTTGTATGCTCATGCCTATCTTTCACAGCCTGGAATATGTAATTAAATTGTAAATATTTCAAAGTCAACAAAAAAGTGGAAGCTATGTAACTTAAAAATTTCTTAGTCTTGTGAGCCTACCAAAAATAAGTTCAGAACATGAAATTAGAGTACTGATGTTTCTGACATTTCACTGTGTTATTCCTGTTTTAGGAGTGTTTCCAAAATATGAGTAAAATCATTATATATGGAAGATGTCTTACTTGCAAATTTAGACTTGCAAATACCTAAATTTAATTTAGCATTTAAGTTTTTAAAAATATTTTATGACTAATGATAGAAATTAGTAAGATTTTAATTGATTATACTTTTAATTTTAAAGAAGGTGTTAGAACAAAAGTTAAATTCTGAGGCATTTGTGTTATGGGTGATACTTTTGAAAGCAGAACCAGTAATGGAGGAGTATCAAATCTAAAGTAAATCTTAACTACTACCATTCTGTATCAACTCATTCATATGATGCCAAAAATATAGACTCTAAGAGTGGTGGCATTTTTCCTTCATATGCTTTGTCTTAATATATCCATTAAGCTTTTCAGTGTTTTAGTACAGCATCATACTGTCAGTAGAAAAAATACAATAGGTAGATGTTCTTCAGAAAGAATACTAAATGGTGAGGGCAGTGAGATTCTGCATTAATGGTGTGATGCAATGCTTAAAAAAATACCTACTGTACATGAAATTGGATTACTTTGGCTCCGTAGCACTTTTGAGAAAGGCAGTAAAAAGGTGCTGGGGATCTGCCACTCCTAGACAGGCAGGTGAACACAGCTGTAGCCTTTTTAATGTTACTCCACAAGGAAGTGCAACTGGGCATGAGGTGGTACTTTAACATGCCAGACACAAACTCTACCTATGGTAGTCAAATCCGGGTGTCCTTGGGTGCAATAGCCCATTTGTTTCTTCACCAAATGATCACAAAGTCAAGAAAGGATTGTTAGACTGCTTAGACTTGATAACTGGTGAAGACCAACTGGCAGAACATTACTGGATCCTGTTCATACAAGCTCACTCAAAATAAGCAAGGATAGATCTGCAGATTTGAAAATACAAACTTTTGAGAAATAAAAAGGAACTGGATAGTGACAATTAAGAAGACTGCCTGTGTGGGATGTCTGAAATTTTTTTTACTTGAAAGCACCAAAACCAACCAAAAAAAAAAACCTTGAACTTTTCATTCTGCCTGTGAGGGACACATGGGACCCTCAGGAGCATCCCATGGAGCTAACAGGTCACCCATGTCAGCTGGTATTCTCCTGTCAGCAGCAGTACAAAAGATAAGCTGAGTAAGACTATGTGAAGGAATAAAAAGCAAATGGTTAAATATCCTTACTCCTTTACAACTTTTAAACAAGAACATTGATTTTAAAGAGTCCAGTTTCCAGTGAGGTTGAGAGATGGAGTAAGAATAAGATTTCACCACTAACTACGTGAATGCTTTTGCCTTTAGTTTTCATTTTGCCTTGTGGAAGAACAGAGGTACAAGGAGTAATACAAATGCAACAAAAAATCAATTGTGAGGTGTAAAAAAACCCTCAAAGATCTTTGAATTCACATTACAAAAACCAGTTAACTTCCCATTCATTCACTCAAGGAAGAGCAGGCATGTGATGTTGCAGCTTGGGTAGTAACATTTTTGTTGAGCATATCAAAAGAGAGATTCTGCCCTGTAAATATAAACCACAGATTTGTTGGGGGAAAATGATCTGCATCAATAGAGAGACTGCTTGATACTCGAGACTGAAACAAAATTTGGTGGGAGATTATATTTAAAGGTGTGGATATAATTTAAAATTGGATAAAATCTCATACAAGTATAGGAAATACAACCACTTGCAAATTCACCTCCTGTTTTTATTTTCAACAAGAGAGTTGCAATAAAATTAATATATCAGTCATCCCCAGAAAAGCATGTGATATAGCACCACAGGGAAAATTATTACTTAAATCCTTGAACATAGAAATTAATGCAGTATTTGTAAGGGTGAATAAGGACTTCCAAACCTACTTGGCATTGTGTCTGATGAAAAATCAATTAGTGGGATGGTGGAAAGTTATCAGTCCTAGATCTTGAAAACTTCCCTCATTTGGTGTTAAGTTTAATTGTAAAACGCTGGATTGTGCTGGCTGAAACAGGATGGCACAAGGAGGAGGCTTTGTCAGTGGAGGGGTAGGGAAGGAGGTACAAATGGGACAGCAGGGTCTCAGTATAAATTGGGGATGCAGAGTGACAACAGTGGGATGATAATTAACAGCATAGAGAGAAAAAGCTGATCAGCTCTGATTGACATGGCTGGTGAGATCAAACCTGAGATACTCTGAACATTTCTGGTTGTTCATGTCATGAAAGGGTGTAAACAGGTTTTGAGTGAAGTCCATTTAGGAACTGAAAGAAGGTTTACAAAGTGAGTTTAAACAACAGCCTGTCATTAGTGAGGACGAAAAACCTTATCTCTAGATGAGGTATGTTTGCAGAAGACATTTAGCATATTTTCAGTGAGAACTACAGAAGCTTGGTCTCAGTGACCTTGTGTTCCTCGGTTTCCAATCCAAACATCAAATGTTCCGCATACTGAAACTAAGAGTAATGTGCAAATATAATTGCTGACAAAGTTTTTAGAAGAAACAGCAGCAGACACACTCTATTTTGTCTCAGATACCATAATTATGAAACGTTCCAGGAAATTTATTTCACTAAGTGAGGAAAAAAAAGTACTGTTATTCCCAGGAAATAATATCTGGAAGGATGATACCAAGAATATGTGAAACAAAAAGTATTTTGGAAACTGATTCTTATTTTACTTCATTACCATTAAAATATGCATAGTGATGTAGTGTGATTATATGAAATAAAATCTTAGGAATATGGAAACTGTACCTAGCAATTAAGTATTTTGTAGAAAATAGAGAGATTAACAAGCAGTGAATTGCTTCTGCCTCATTTTTCTCATGTGAATTCAGTTCCTTTTTAGAAACCATTATTCAAGATAAAAATGATATCAAACTGAGTTTTCTGTGGCTCTTTCAGAGGTGAATGCAAACCAGTGAGCTCTCAGGCTTAGTTGCTGTTATGAATTCAGCTTGCTGTCTCTCATCTTTGTCAGGGGGGGAGGCGGAAAAAGTGTCAAGAAGAAAACGACAACACGTTTTTCTGTGGCAGGGAAAGAAAAGCAGAAGCAGCCAGTCTGAATGCCGTGGCTTCAGCGCTCTGGAAGTGCTTCTCTTGTGCCACTGGGCTGAGGGAGAGCCTTTTTTCCTTCCTCACGTCACTGCGAGCAGATAGATGGGTGCAGCTCCGCTTTACCGCAGCATGATGCAGTTGTGTATAGTTCGGCGTGCTCTTCTTGGAAATGGGCGGAAGGAGAGCAGCTGACCGGAGCAGGCAGAGGATGTTCATTAGAGGGTGCTTTTCTCCCCCCGGAGCTAAGCAGTACGTGTGAGATTCCTGCAGCTGCAGAAGAGACGCTTTCACTGGGGCTTCAAGTTGATACTGGGTTGGCGAGAGGAGGTGCATCAGCTCGGGCTGACAGCTTCTGATGGGAAAACAGCTTCAGACAGGCAGGCTGTGCTTTTTTAAAGGCACGGCTCAGACACCCTTCGGGAAGACACTTTAACTGTGCCTATGGAACAAGTGCTGTGGTGCTGCGTATGCCTTCACCGACCAGAAGAAATTTGCCCGCTTGTGGAATGGAATAAATGAAAATACTGAGTACTGAGGGGGCGAGGGAATAAAATACTCTTCAGATAGAATTAAGAACAAGCCCCGAAGGAAGAGCAAAGGACAAAAATCTCATGGTGTGTTTTTGTTGTTGAGCTTTTTTTTTTTTTTTTTTTTTTTTTTTTTTTGTAATGAGCTTACCTACCATGAACGGAAGAAGTGGATCTGCGGAGACTTCATTTCCTCCTCTGACCCCTCGTTTACATCACTGACTGGTGACAGTCACATCTACATACATAGTACCTGCCACTTCAGCTGCTCAGAATTATAGAAGCCTCTTTGTATGCAGCAGACATGGCTAGCCAGCAGGATTCAGGCTTCTTTGAAATCAGTATCAAATATTTACTGAAATCCTGGAGCAATAGTGAGTAGCAGAAGAGTAATCTTTTCATATTACGCATTGCTTGGTAAATAGCTAGGATAACCTAAAGGATAGAAGCTTACCTTTCTGTATGTTTGTGTTGTATAAACCAAGTAATTTTTGCTTTTGTCAGCTCTAAAAATCAAAATGTCAGGGATTTAAACAGGTTTCATTAACTGCAAAGGCTGTAATGAGATTATACTAGATTTTGCTTGATTGAATTCTGAAGTTAGGCTGCTTTCTGGGTCTAACAGTACATTGCAGGGAATGCATTCCAAACAGCATTTCCTGCCTAAATGTTTGTTTGATTTGTTCAGACTTTATCTAAATATTTTTTAGAATTATGTTTAATCACAAGGGTGTGGCATTGCTCAGAAGTTGTTTTTTTATTAATTGTGCACTGAGGACAAAATATAATTATTTTACTTAAGGTCTGAAAGTCGTTTTGATGTGATGGGAAGCAAAACATCAGTTGCTTATAGCTGCACTTCCCACCCTCTATGCTTAATTTCAGAATCTTATGCAATATTTCTAGCCAGGAAGAATCCATCTGTTTATCTGATCCAGGCTGGGTTTTGCAGAATGTAAACAAATAGCATTTTAGTCTGCCTTAGTCTTTTCAGCACTGCTGTTCCTGATTTCCATTGCCTTTTATATCAGTTACTCTATAGATGTTTTAACAACATTATGTAATGAAGATGTCTGAATAAAATTTAGTGCTTGTAAATATATTCAGATTAGGTAAGATGATGAGATAACATTGGCAGAAATTTGTTTTTTAAGTTAAAGTACGTGAACAGTATATTCCTTCTCTGTAGAAGCTTTTATTAACAGTGCTAAATCTCCATATTTAATTGTTTTTAAAAGATAGAACATTATGTCTCTGGAAAAATCCAACTTGGCTACGTGTGAAATAAGGTTCTGGTCATCCTACTATCTATAATTTAATAATGTCTGCATAAAAGACTAGTATTTAAATTCTGTGGTATAAAAGAATTGCAAGATGTGTTCAATACAAGGAGAGTACCTTATACCTGCAAAGAAATAAACAAAACACTGTGTTAGATGTGTGACATGCAAGACTTGTATTCATTAAATGATATCCATAGAAACTGTATTTTTCCAGGTCATTTGTAACCTCAGTAACACTGTGGTGCTTGTTTGAATCTGTTTTTCTACCACAAGTGTGAAGCCACCAGGGAATAATAGTATTACCTAAACAGTATTGCTTATCTGTCCTCCTACAAAAATATTTAGTGCATATCCATTCAAATAAGGGATCCCACAAGGACTAGGAGAGAATTTTATGATTCAGTTACCTTCTTGGACTAATATTAATCAAATACTGAGAATGTAAGTGTGTATTCTGACAGCACATATTTTATAACAGACTAGGCATAGCTTATGACAGAAGAAAAACAAGTCAGTTTGTGATGCAGAAATCAAATCAGTTCTGGCATTAATTTTGTAATAGCCTACTGTAACTGGAAGTGAAACAGGCACTTAAGAATAGGAAACCAACTACATTGTAGAATTAAATATAAAGTGTTGGTTCTTTTTTTTCTTTTTCCTTTATCTTGAAGTATATTGAAAGTATTTCAATATAGGAAGAGTATTTCTAGTCTGAAATTAGAAGTCCTTAGGTTCTAGTTCAGGGAAATGGAAACAGTATATGAATAATTGATATTTCTGACATTCTTTTACTGGATAAACACCCTCTACTGTATCTGAAGAAACAGTAAGAGGAAATAGAGTGAATGAAACTAGGTTGCCTTAAACTTGTTGACAACTGGGTTGTTTTTTTTGCTTTCATGGTGGAAGGGTATGTTCATAAATCTGAATATATCCTATCTAGCTGAAAAACAAACTATTTGATAAGGCAGTAGGGAGTTCAAAAAACCCAGGGCGTTCTTCAGCTCTGCTATGTGATGGGTGGAGCAGAGGAAAACACTTCCCTTGCCTGAGAAACTGCTGGGAAGCCTGCACATGCATGCACGGGAGCATGTTTTTCAGAGAATAGGTGCTGTGTCTGCACACCCAAGACCAGAAGTAAGCCATGAATTATGCTGGGGCATTTACATAGCAGCAAGAGGTCTAACATACAGTTTTGAAAGAAAAACAACTTTGGTTTCTACAGTGTATATTTTGCTGCAATGTTAACAGTGTAGAGGTGCTGTCCATGTATTTTTCTGCAAACTGGCACTTTAAAACATCAGTATAAACAGCATTTGTACTTCCCAGGCTTTTTAGTCCCACCAAAACCAGTTCTTTCCGTTGATTTGTGCTTTGGCTTACACAACATTAGCATTTTCTAGCAGATTGCCGTCCACGTCTGTTGCCCATACCATGGAATATAACTTGGTTATTCCACTTGGAATGACATTTTTCCCTGATTCCCTGACATTTTTGCTAGCTAGGGAGTCTAACAAACTAGTGTTCTTGACGTGCAAGGCAGGAATTAAGTTCAGTGTCACACAGCACTTGCTGAGGTGTTCACCTAGCATGCTGCTTGCATTTGCATGTTCATTATCCAGCTAAGGGGGCAGGTAATTTATGGACAGTGGGTTCACTTTAGCTGTTGCAGTCAGGATGATGCAGTCTGATACAGTCCCTGGTGTGTTCTCAGAGAGCCTGCGCTCTTCTTCCTGGGGGATAAAAAAGCCAAGTCACAGTCTGGCCTTCAAATCATCCCATCAAACTGAGAGATCTCAAAATACTCGTTTGTGCAGTTCCCAAGACAGACTTTTGCTCTGCATGTGTCCGTAAGATACTGTGCACGTCATGCTGTCTGGAAAATATTCCTGTATTGTATTGGAGGTGGAATGAGAACTGGGATTCTCTGGTTGGAAAATAAGAATAATCTAAGGGGCTTTTTTACCCATCTCATGTGTGTTCTTATATTTTCTTAAATATTCGAGTGTTTTTGTTCAGTGCTGCATTAGTCAACAACTGCATTAATCATTTGCATTACTTCTTTTTGAAAGTACTGCTATGCCTGCAGGAGGTGAGTGGTGCTTACTTGGCCCACTGAGGTCAATAAGCTGACAAGAATAAAATAGGGCTTACCAAAACTTGGACAATTAAGAGTCTTTTCCTCAGATTTGTTGTGGAAATATTACAAAATGCATTTTTGTAAATAAAGATTTGTAATTTATTCAAGGCATAATACATGAATACAAATGTTAAGAATTTGAAGCCTGGTTCTTCCTTAGATTTTTTTCCCTTTTTTGAATGAATAAGATAGATTTATTCTGAATTTAATTTCCAAATTACTTTTTCAATTTCATAGTTTAAAAAAAAAATCTGTGCAGAAATTTTGAAATCTAGCTACAAGAACCTAGAGTACCACCACTATAAACTGCAGAAAGTTCTATAATAAATTCTGCCTTTTGCAGTTCCTAGATCTGATTGGCAATTAAGTTTATTGGAAGAAATGATTCTGTAGAAGAATCTAAGTGGCACAGGTAGATGGCTCACTCGTGCTCTCACTAGTCAGCTCCTGTGTGGGCTTGTAGAAGCTGCATTTCTTTGTCTCACAGTTACTAGAGATAGGTTTTAAGGTTTCTTTCTTTCTGTGTAATGAAATGAAATTGCATATTTTGGATAGGGAATATTATATTTGGCACTTCTCATAGAACAGAGTTATGTGCAGGGTCTGATTTTAAGGATTGCAATGCTTGTTTATCTACCTTTGAATAGCAAGGGAGTTTTCTGCAGACTTGTGTTTAATGCAGACTCAGAATAAGGACTTTTCTAGTATCAGGACTTCAGGTCTCTTTCCCATGGCCATACTTCCTTGCCGACTTCCATAGTAGCCAGCATCCACATCAAAATCCTCATGTCATCATCCTCTTTCCCTGTGCCCTTGTGTGCCCAGTCCCTGTAGCAGTTGTCAAAAGCTACTTCTTGTTTACAAGTGATGGTAACATAAGAGACAGCCCAGGCCTGGGACCACACAGACACCCACATCAGCTCACATCCCACAGCACTCCCAGTAGGATCTCTGGCTCCTCCACAGCTTGCTGGTCACGTACCAAACTGGACAGAGCTGGCGTCCAAACCAGTTCTGTGGTCAGAAGAGCATCAGGCATCAGAGCCTTCCCAGTGGCCGACGGGGAGCCTGAAGGGTTGCTAGCTGCCACGTGGTCAGCCATGTTCTGTTCTTCTCTTGAAGATGTGTTTCTACCATGTCAGGAAAAGAAATTAACAAAGAACATTTAGTCCTTCATTAAATGAGCATAATACACAAAGCAATAAAACTCAGCTTTTTGACATAGGATATTCGTGAAGTCCTGTGTCGATGAGCAAGACAAAAGAGAAGGCCACAGACACTTTCTTAGCTGAAAGTCTCTGTTATTTCCAAGTCTTATGCACTGGTTTGATCTTCTAATTAGATTTTATTGTACATAAGGGTGATAACAGCTGTTTTGTAGGATTCCCTTATCTGCAGTCAAACACGGACCTGTTTAAGGCTGGGTAGGCTGAGCACACCATGCTATCAGACTTAGAGATTTGTAGCAAGATACCAATCAAGGAAAGAGGCTCGTTTGTGTTTCCCAGTGCCCACATAGACAAACACATTCACTGAACGAGGAGAACCTATCCTTCCTTCCCCTCTCCCTTGCTCTGGCATCCGTACTCTTGCAGGCCCAGATAACCTGATTCCAGAAGCTGATGTGCTGCAAACTCACCCTGCAGGGAGAGGATCAGTTCTTGCCTGAAGCGGCTGGGGAAGGGACAGGGGAGGGAAACTGGGACCCGTGTGTCGTGCTGGCTCCTGAGGTCTCACCCCCATACAGCTGCAGAGAGCTGGCCCTTCCACTGCCACTGCCTTTGGAGAGCCTGGGCGCAAAGGTTTAGCATCTGCTCCTGTCTGGGCATCTGAGCCCGCCTGGGACAAGGGATACCATTAATTCTAGCTGCTGTGCTGTGTGAAGGGGATTGATTGCTTTGTCCATTGAGCCTGAAGGCAGGGTGCTCAGGGTATTCTTCAGCTCTAGGTAGTCTGTGATTGTCAGCAGTAAAGTGTCTTGCTTGATAAGGGTGACTGTTATCTCCCTGGGACTTTGTATTTGGTCAGATCCGAAGGGAAAGGTAGTAAACCACCATGTTTAGGCTGTTTATGTTCTGGTGGTACCCATTTTAGAACTTGCATTTTGACATGATTCTTCTCAGAAGCAAGGGAAAGTGAAAGTTTTTATTATTTTGGAAACATGAGAACTCTTTAAAAAATGATCTTTTTTTTTATGTTTGCTACTCTGTTGGGGACATTCCAGAAGCGTTTCTACCTTACTAGGAGGGAAAAGGATGAGAAAATCATAAATGCTTTATTGCAAGATTCATTTAATTTGTAGAATGAGTTTCCTTGTCATTAAAAAGTTTGAATTACTGCCGTAAAAATCTACAAATGCTTTGACTGCAATATAGTCCATAAATTATTGTGGTAAAACTTCAAACCACCAAAATATAAGATGATCTGGAAACTAGGCTTTGTTAATGACTGGTAGATATTCCATAAAGGTTCTAATTATTTTAGGTGTGGTAAAAACAAAACTATTCTGTAATACTATATGTATTCACTTTGAGTGATTAATTTGTGATGTCCTTGATGTTTTCAAAATACCAGCAATTTGGGTTTTTTCTAGTGTTGCTATATTATTCAAAAGGATCAGGGAGAGATTTACAATTCTTATGTTTCCTCTATTCATATAACATATCATGTGGTATCTTTTTATATGTCTATATAAATATAAAAACTGTAATTATGAAAAAGAGTATATATAGGTATAAGGAAAGTGATAAACAGGATATCCTAGGAGTATAAAATGTACAATAGTGTTTAAAATTTAATACTGGAGAATATAAGGTATTATACTAATATATTATAGTAAATTGCTACTTAGCAATCCTTTTGTATTTTCTCCACTTTTGATACACTCATTGCATTAATAGTTTAACTCTTTTCTGTGTATTGACTTGGGGGCAGTAGGAAGCATGCTCCACACCTACAGAGTTACAGTTGCACGTGCTTGTCCAACTTTATTTTCTGTATTCATTCCTAAGTTTCTAAACAATCAGAAACTACAGACACTTGCTATGAGTTGGTAGCCCTAGAGACTGAATTCCTGTGGGTGCTGAACCCGTGAATGGCACATATGGCATTGCAATAGCTGTGAACTGGGAGGGACAGTCTTATCCCAGCCTCTTACTCCTGTCCCCATGCTCCTACCCCTTCTCTGCCACCCTAATTACCCACAGAGTTAATATCCTGAAAGCTAAGTTTTCTAAAATGGTGTAGATGCTGGTGTCAGCATGAGAAAGAGGATGAGGGTACACTACTAGGAGTAGGAGGCAGTTTTGGCTGATTCCTGCTATTAGGCTGGTGGAACTGTACAGTAAATCATATTTACTTTAAAAGTGGCTCCTGTACCTATGCCTGCTTCTAAATATTGGTAATAGTTCCTTCTCCAGGAAGGAAACAAGTCTAGCCTTTGCATCCCTCTCTTTTCAGAGCATCAGCAGTGAAGTTGTTGCCATTGTTTCCATGATAAATTTGGAATGCAGCATAATTTCACAGAGATAAGTAGCTGAATTATTTGTGAGTTGGTAATTTTTCAGTCACTGCAGTTGCCTAAACTAGATTAGAATCAATTGTCCATGGAAAGAAAATCCCTTCTCAAATACTCTTTCTTCTGAATCATCCAATCCTTTGTCTATTGCAATAGTTAAAAGGAATACTGGACATAATTAATGTTTAAACTTTGCAGTAGCTCTATCAGTGAAATATTTTAAGTTCTTGCATGGCTTATATTTTTAAGAATGAAAACAGAAAGGTGTTCAATAGTATGACAAAGCAGGACAAAACATCTGCTGACGGGTCTATCATCCTGCTGAGAGCTGGAACCCGGGGGGTGCCAGTGGAGGGGGGATTATGATCCATAGTTTAGTTAGGTAGCAGTGAACAGGGGTGGAAAGCAAAGGATGAAGAGCAATAAGAGAAATGTGGTAGGAACTGTAGAACAGGATGAAGAGACAGCCTTTTATATATTGTATGCATACCTTAAATGTATTTGTACAAATACATGCATTCTGGAAAACGTTCAGGGAGAAGCCAAGTGCTACCGGCAGTCACAAGTTACAAGGTCATAGCAGTGGCAAGCTGGGTGTTAACAGCTCAGACTGTTGGAATGCTGTGATGGATGGGTGGATGGATACAAGCTCTTGAGGGAGGACCTGCTGGGAAATAAGGAGTGGAAGTTGCTGTCTTTGTGTGAAGGAACTCCTTATGGATCTGAAGCTCTTCTATGGGATAGATGGTTGACAGTGTGCTGGAGACTTTGTGACTCAGGATTAGAACAGATAACTTGAAGCGTTGCAGGGTGATGGTGGGAATATGTTACAGGGTGAGGAAGTGTAGAAAGTCTTATTTGAACAACTTGAGGAAGTTCATGAACTGTTGATGTTGATTCACATGAGAGACTTGAACTTCTGATGTCTGCTGCAAGTGCAAAAGAGTGGGATGCAAGCAGTCAAGATTTCTTAAGGGTATTGGAAGTAACTTCTTGAATTACAATGCACCAAAGGGGTGAAGTGCAACTGGGTCTGTTACCCATTAACATGGAAGACCTGACTGGAGCTCAAAATCCTGAGAAGGGTGGGGAAAAGGTGGCTGTGTACAGACCTGGACTTAAGGAGAGTGTATTTCAGTTTTGAGGTTTCAGAGACTATTAGTGGGGATCTCATGAGGGACAACTCCAAAAGGCAAAGGAACTTAGGAAAGCTGACAGATCTTTGAGGTCAGCATCTTCCAATAACAAGAGTGGACTCCCCATGCTTAAGGAAACAAGCAGGAGTGTGAGGAGACTGGCTTGGCTTATCAGGGACCTCTTGGCTGAGCTCCACTTTGAAAAAGGCAATATATCTGAGGCAGAAGTGTGATTTGGCTGCAAAGAAGGAATTTATAGACATTGCCTGGGCATGCAGGGACAGTGCTTGGGAATTCAAAATGCAACTGGAGGTGGGCTTTGCAAGGAATATCAAAGTCAGGAAGGAGAGTTACTCTTGCTTCTTTAGTGGTAAAAGGCTGAACTAGGGCAATGTGGATCCATTGCTGAATGAGGTAGGGAATTTGGTGATAATGGACTGAAATACTGAGCGATACTTCTGCCTCTTTCTTCAGCAAGATGGTCTCTCTAGCCTCTGTCTGCCAGGTTCTGGAGATCCCCTTGATATGGCACATCTCAAAGGGGGAAACATAGAACTTGTTCAAGTTCAGAGTTCAGAAGTCCAGACTCTCTTCTTCGCAGGAACTACTGAGAAGCCTGGCAATTCCTTACAGATTTAGGATCTTCTATATATTGCCAATTATAGTCACATTCAAAACCGAGGGATGGCAGAGTTTTTCTTTTCACAGCAGACAGTGGAGCTTGCTAAAACAAGCCACTGAATGAAACACATCTGAGAAGCACTGACTTCCTAGTTTGCTCTCAGCCAAGTAGCAGTAGTTTCACTGAGTTACTGAATGCCACTTGCTTCCTCATCTGTGTGAGAGATTACAAATATACAGACAACCCCCAAAATATTGATGTTTGTACATAACATAAGATCACTGATACAACTGGTATTAGGGTGATACTTGGGTGATTCATCTTTGTCATGTCTCAGAAGAGAAATTTTGGGGCTCTTTTCAGGACACTGGTTTGAAGAGAAATCCGAGTGTTGTTTTGTAAATACTGTGGGATCACTATAGTGACAGTATCATGTTTCTCTAGGGGAATACATTGCTGATAAAGAGCTTAATTAGGTGAATGGAGCCTTAGGAGAGAAGTTTCACACATTAAAAAAAAAAAAAAGGGGGAGGCCCTTTTGGGCGACATGCTATACAATGTTTATCCTGGATACTTTCTGTTTTTTCAGAAATTTGCAGTCAACACATGTAGTGCTAATGCATACAAGTTGAGAGACTGCTGTGGTTTTTCACTAGTCAGTTGAGGGGGTGAGAAGTCACAGTTTGTGTATGGCCAAAATGTGAAGACATTAGATGGATTACTATCAGACAAGGACTGATCAACAGAATGCATCAGTTCTTGATTTTATTTATAATCATGAAGTTGCAGATGGTTTAGTTTTATTTTAAAAAGCTTGACTTTGGAAGACTAATCTATATTCCCTTGAATTCTTAAGTAGTACATGGCTCAGCATAAAAGTCTGACAATGATATTGGTTCCACGGAATTCTCCTATGATTGGGTGGTCATTATATTAACATTTTTTCCTAATCTCAAGCTATCTCCTCTCTCTCTAACTTTGAAGAGTCTGAACTTGTATGTGGAGTAAATTAAACTTCAAAGGATGTCTGTTTCTAAATTGGTTTGTTTTTATACTGCTTTCCTTGAAAAAGTTTTGTTGAACACAATATACAGAATTATCTTTGTTACTGCATTTCTGATTGTAATTTATGAATGCCTTTAAATGTGTGGATTAATTTGGTTTTTTAGTCAGAAGGTTGTCTGGATGGAGTTCTTGTCGAAGTTCTTCCTTGAGAAGTTTGCAGGGCTTTCTGCATATACTCATTCTGCATATAATGCATTGTTGTATGTTTTCAAAATGAGGTTTATTCTTAGCACGTTACTGAGATACCAAGTGCTGAAGGTAGTCATTCCCTTGTAACTGGAATTGTTTTAGATAGCTTTCCTCCGGAAACAAAACTTGTTCAGTCTGCCTGCCTGCCTGTTTTTGGACATGTTAACCAAATTCAGGACAATTCAGAGAAGGGTAAATTCTTAAAGGTACTTAAGTTTCTACAAATTTGCAAATTGAGGCTGTTTGACAGTGAAGAGGGAATCTCAGATGTTGAAAAATGGCTGCATGAGCCTCCTGCTTTCTTAGACACAGGGAAATCCTTGCTGTGACAGCCTTCATAAATACCCCAGCTGTGAAACAAGCTTCAGTCACACTTTTGAGAGGATTGTACACAAAACTCATGGTATTGCCTATTTTAAACTACATTCACAAGATGCAAATTGACATTCATTAGTTCAGGTGCAGGGAAACCTCTGCAAATAACTTGGTTGCAATGGTCTCCATTATAACTAATATTCATACAGTGCTTCTCATCTGGAAGCTTTTACAGACTTAAACTCTTCCAGCATTATTACCTGAATATGAAGGATTTCTTTATTGCTATTCCTGAGCAAATCAAAGCAGAGAAATTAACTGAGAAATACATATCCTGTGTTAGATCTGGAAATGAAGCCCTGTCTTCTATTTTTGTACTGGAAGAAGCTTTTTTCCTTCACATTTTTGGTAGCCAAGTGACACATTGTAAATCATGACTCAGCTAGTTAATATATATAATGAGATTTTTAATTGACAGTAAAATTTAATTTTCATATGGAAATGTCATTGGGTTGTTTTGAAATTCCACAGCATGCATATTTGTTGCTACTGATCTCTTAAATGAGGAGAAAATTACTTAGCCATATTTCTCTTTCCATGAAGGTAGATGTTTGAAACAAATAACCTCACCCCACCCTTTATCTGTGTGCCATCTGAACCAAAGCTAGGTGGTTATTTTGATTTTTGTTCTGTTGTTCACAGGCAGGAAAATGGGACAGAACAGTGTTTGTGTTTTTTACTGGGATGAGTGTTTGATCAAGAGCATTTCTGATTCTCTGGGAATCAGAAGTTGAAATGTATCACCTTTCAAAATACAGAAGTCATCAGGGTTTGTAGTAAATTAAGCAAAGTCTCAGTGTGTCCTTGGTGAATCTTTAACAAATATGTCATGGAAGATGAAAATATTTTTAAAGAGAATGTGAAGTTAAATATGTTGATTGTTTTTACTCATTTGTCTGTCATATATTCAAGCAAGAGATAGGACAGGTAGAAATGAGTGTTATAGGGATCTGCAGACCTCCATAGCAACTGAAATGACTGAAATAATTTGAATTATTTTTTAATGAACTTTCTAAAAGTTGTTGATATAGAGAGGTTGGAGTATTATTTTAAAATAATTTTAGAAATTAAAATTTTAATTTTAATTTTTTTAAAAAAATTTAAATTTAAAAAATTTTAAAAAATTAAAATTTAAAAAAAATTTAAAAAAAATGACTGTGTATATTGCAGTGCCTACTTTTTTAATGTAAATCCCCTCTTTTCCTGAGCTCTGCAGTTTGGGCTAAAGCATCTCTAAACTTAATGTCCCTGAAGGTGAATTTTAGAATTTTCTGCTGAAATGGTTCTACCCTCTCTAATAATGAGAACATGCAAAATAAACCCTGTTGTTTGTTCATGTTAAAAATTCTCTTGTTGGGAATGGGTGGGGGACAGAGACCTTGCAGCCAGCTGCTTCTGTTCAGTGACTGCACAATGAAAGTGAGGGCAGAGGGGAGTGAATCTGCAATAAAAGCCCAGCAAAGAGCCTGTGGGAATGAAAGGAGAAGAGGCGGGGGAATCATTATGGGGAAGGAACTAGAAGTAGAGGAACTGATACTTCCCAGACAGTGGGAGTGGAAATTAAGAGTGCCTGGTACGAGGTGGATCCACGGGGGTGCTGGAGAGAGGTGGGTGAAGGGATAGGGATGGGATGGGAGGAGGAATGGGATGGGGTTAGAAGGGCTGGAAGGGTAAGATGGGCAATGTTTAGATGGGCAAACAATGCACAGGAGTCTGGAACTGGAATAGGGAGCCTGAAGTGGGGAAGACACAGCCATGAGAAGACACCAGATTGTAGAGATGGAGTAAGAAGAGAGCAGCTGGGGAGATGAGGGAGGTGAGAGACAGAGAAATCCCCTCCCAAGAGCAGAATGCAGTGCAGGGGGCCTGATTTCCATCCTACATCCTTGCTTTATAGCACATCCTTCCAGCACAGGGTATGCTTTCCTTTGCCTCAGTGCTTGGGTGGACATAAAGTGTTAAATATTATCAGGTGAGGAGAACAGCAAGTGCCTTGTGCATGCTGTTAAGGTAACTGGGTCAACAGTTGGTTCATTTGGCATCAGATTAATCATACATCCTCTATATTACCTCACCTCTGAAAGCCTGGGTCCAATGAGGTAATGCAGCACAGTGGAAAGCACACAGATGAAAAAAGAAATGTCCTCTCAGCTTACTGTTCTATTTATTATTACTTGTAGTGCAGTAGCAGGTAACTTGCTAATGGTCTTCTCCTCCAATACAGGAGGTAATGTCTAAGCTAATAATAAAAACTTGTCTGTAGTAGCATCTCCTAGGGGAGGGTGTCAGACAGATCCGGGCACTTCCGACAGTTCTCAGCTGAATGAAGGAACAAACCATGTATTTGGGCATTAGGGAATATTTGAGTGTCACTCAGCACACATTCAAGCATAATAGTTTTATGAGCAATGTGTTAAAAACTGGCATGAGGCACTGTAAATATTAAAAGTATCCTTGTGGATGGTTTGTTATCATATTAGATAGAGCTAAGCAGTTGTGTACTGCAGGGATGGACTCTCAGCTTTACTTTATCTTCTCATCAGGGATTTGAGAGAAGGTAAATAGCATGTTGTGACCTTTAAGTATACATACACACATTGAAGTATTAGTAATGAAAAAGGAGAAAAAAGTCAAGTGAAATAAGGGATTATTTGGAATAAACATCTGTAAACTTATTTACCATATGAATCTGTAAATGTCTTTCAAGATAGAATTTACTTTTAAAACATGAAAAAGCAAGACTGGCTACATCCTTAAACTGCAGTGTAAGGGCCAGCTCTTCACTGGAAGGGGAGAAACAGGATTTCTCACTGCAGCTGCAGTGACAGAAGGTCCATGTATATGCATAGCTGCTCCTGGGCCAATTCCCAGCTTTTTTTTGCCCAAAGTGGAAATTCCAGGTGACTGACTGCTACAATGGAGCTCTGAGAAGGGCATGTACAAGTAAGAGTTTTTCATTTATTTGAGGAAAAGCAGTAGTCCTTCAAGGAGTAAAATGGAAGCATCACACTTCTGGAAAGTTAGATATTTATTTAAATTTATCATGTGCTTTGATATTAATAGATACTTAGAAGGACTATCTGCCTAATATTAATACCATTGTTTCTAGATCACCATTAAATCTGTTACTAATTTCTACAGTAATTTCCTCATTAAATAAAGGAATCTATCCCTGCAAGGTAATGAGATAGTTTTTTTCAAACTTGCTACCACTGATTTTAATCAAGCATTTTTCTCCATTAAGTACAAAGAGGTGTATAATACTTTTCAGAAACTCTTGCACAACTGGCACATTTACTTACCAAATTTCAACCTAATTGGTAAACTTTCCTAAAGCCTGACTGAGATGCCATGCATTTTAAAAATTCCATTTGAATTATGATAATGTTCTTGGGGCATGAGTTTTTGTTATAAAATTCTCATTTTTATAATACTAAATCCAAAAAAAGACATTTCATGATGGTGTTGTTTACATTTATTGGGTTGGATATGTTTACCTGCTTTATAAGGAGGTGAGTTCAAAACATTTGGCTAGAAGGTTCAAATCTCTACATTACTGTTATATGTATGTGTGTGTGTAAATATAAATAACAAATTATGTCTTTCTAATTAATACAGAGAATGATCTTCAGTCATTAAAGTTCCTAAACACAAATGACCAGTGAACATTAAACATCATCAAACACAAGTGGTTGGTGTGATCGATGGCAATCTCTTTCAATCTCCTTTTTCTATTTTGAATCATGCAGTCATATGCATTTTTGGATTCAAATAATAGCTATGATATTCCATAAACTGTAGAAGAACTGGCACGGTGTCCTGAAAATCTAACAAGTATCTGCATTGATAATTTAAGTAAGATATACGGAATAGCATTTTCAGAAAGCTGAATTTTGTTCTAAGGGTTTTCATGGAAAACTAGAGAGTATTTAAATGTTTTTATCAGTGGAATTGGAACTAGATTGATTCCATTAAAAACAAACAAACAAACCACCACAAACTTTTTTTTTTTTTTAATTACTGTATTATTTATTCCAGATTAAGGTTTTTTAAAAGTTGGAGGTGGGATTTCAAAACCTTGAAGTTTAATTAGGCATTTAACCCCAAACTATAACATTCTGGGTGAGTTTTTTAGCCATTAAGCTGTTACATAAAAGGCAATTACAGCCAAACTGAAAAGGAGAGGAGCTGCTTCTCTGTTCTGCTTTAAACATTTGAAGTGGCCCAACAATGTGAGGTTGCTGTGTGGATATATCTAAGGCAGTGATGGCTGTTGTGGATCCTGTTCTGAGATGCTGCTTTACCCAGTAAATTTACCATCAGATTTTACCCAGATTTATCCAAGTGATTTATCATTTGGGTCATTTTTTATGGTTTTTGTTCCACAGGCTGATTTTAAGCACTCAACTTTCCAATTGGTGAGCCCTGAGCAAAAGTGTCCTGGAAATGCCATGTCCCCACAAAGGCAATGATTGGCTGGCAACACAGGGAAAATTTCTTTGTGCATACAGAAAGGAGTGTCAATGCTGGTGTTTAAATTCTTAGTATGTTACCAGCCTTCTGTACCATTTCAGGTGCCTGAGGTTCATGCTCCTATCGTTTTGTACGTGCTTTCTTACTGACAAAGGCGTTCATTATCATTGGGTTGCCATGGAGTGCTGATCACATGGATGTGGGAATAATAACCCATTATGCTAATATAGCTTGTCATTGTTTTTGATGCGAAGTGATGTCCCATAACAACATCTGATGTTTGTAACTAATGGAATTCATGGTAAGATCACAGGTCATGGAACAGTGTTGGCAAAATTGCCTACACTCTTCACTTCGAATTCTCTGATTACATACCTATTAATGAAACCATTTGTGCATTTTTAGGTCAGTTTTCTTCTGGTTTTAATGTCTTTCTGCAGTGAGAATTGGAGGTTTCTTACAGAACAATTCTGGCCTATTTGCATAAAGCTAGAAATGTGTGTTTTTCTTCTGAGCTCTCCTGCCCCTTTAGGAGCCACAACTTTGATACTCTGATCATACAATTTGTATTTATACCTGGATGTACAAAGAGAAATCAAGTACTGATTGAAATTCAGACTTATGCTTCTCAATATTATCATGATTAGAGAAAGAAGAATCCTCCTTACAACATCTGTATCCTAGCTTTACCAATGAGAGATTGTTCTCAGAACTGTGTTTTCTACTAATATATTCAACAAGTCATAAATTATACAACCAGAAAAAACATTGTGTCATCCAATCTGTGCTCCAAATAGATCAGGCTTTATGGCTTCTCTGAATTAATTTCTGTTTGAGACAAAGCACATCTTAAAAAAAAATCTTAATTTAAAATTCCCAGTAATGGAAGAATCAGCACCAGACTTAATAGCGTTCTGCCAATTAATTTTCCTCCCTTTGTGTTTAACTTCTTTAATGCATTTGTCTAGCCTAAAATTCCAGACATTGGATGTTACTGAAAAAAAGCTGTCTCTTAGCAAATTTCTATTCCTGATACTCATGCTTAATAGGTATGGAAATCATCTCACCTAACTTTCAGGCATTCTTAGCGTTTATTTTTTGCATCTTACACAATCAAGCCTGGTTTTCCTGATGGCCAGTGAAGAGGTATGGGGGTACAGATCAGACGAACTGCTTTAGAGATGTTTATTGTAATGAATTACACTTTGGATATGCCTGAGTGCCTGTGCTGTCTAAAAAAGGCGTTTGGGGGTAAGAGGGTCCATGAAATACGTTTTGCAAATAGGTGCCATTGTAGGAGCAGTAAGTGCAAATTTCTGCTGTTAGAGGATATGATGGTGTAACTTTCTCATGGTCAAACTAAGCTGAACTTCAAGGCAACTTTTGCAGTCATGAGTTATTTTTTGCCTTTCCCGAATGTTCTCCAGATCACCAGCATCTTTTCTCAAGCTGCAGACACCAGAACAGAACTGAGCATCCAGCAGTGGTTGCAGAGCCACTGACAATGAAGCAGTAGGGCTTTCCTGCTTATGCTTTTTTTCATACTGCTTGAAAAGGCTCTCCATAGCTCTTCAGGTCACAAGAATAGCAAGTCTGTTTCCAACACATTAGTCATCCTGGTCTCAGGCCTTTTTTTCATCATCAGTGTTTCCCAGGAAGAGAAAGCCACTTTCTGTCTGTGTGGCCTTGTTTCTGGCTGTGCAGTCCTCCATAGGTTAGAATTAATATCTCATGTATTATTTGCTTGTATTTAAGTTTCAAATGCTATTCAAACAGAGGTGAGGGACCTTTTTTTTTTTGCTGTTTTTTCTGTCTGTCACCCTTAATTTGTGTTTTGCCTGTAAACTTTATAGAAAAGTTCTTTTTCTATGTCATGAATAGTAATGATAAACAGTACAGGACCAAGAACTGGCCTTTGTATCTCCACTAGAAGTCCATTCACTACAGTATGATTCTTCCTTAATTCATAGATGTTACCTATCTTTTACAGTGTGGTAAAATACCAATCCAATTGCCAAGCAAAAATGTGAGGGTACACTTTCAGCCTTGCTAACCAAATTTGTAATCTCGTAAAAAGATATGATTAATATAATAAAATTTACTTCCCATAAACCTATGGTTATGGCACTGTATTATCATATTTTGGTTCTTTATTAATCAAATGCAGCTACTCCAGGATGAGTATCAGGCCAGCTGTGCTGTGTTTGCCTGGATTGCCCTTGCTGACACTTGAGAAAATCTAATATAACATTAGTTTTGTCCCAGCCCTCAGGAATACTGAATTTCCCTTCAAATATACTATAAAAAGCATGTTTTTATTGTTTTCAGATTTGATTAGACTCTTTGGTTTTTCTAATGGATTATTCTGTTTTTGTAGGGTTTAAGCTGTTTATTTGAAAAATCCAATGTGAACTCTAGGATTCTTTATTTTCGTAATTAAATTACACAGAGTTCATCTCCATAGGCGCCTGTTCCTCTCCAAATTTAATAACATATTTCTGGCATTCCAAAACATTTAGACATTTCAATGCATGGAAGGAGGTTGCTGTCATGGGCCACTGACCAGCATGAGAGCAATGTTCTGTCCGTGGTGTATTAGGTATTTGCAACTGGCTGGCCATGCAGAAGGTCCCTTGGACAGCAGCTAAATTCCATGCACTCCACTACTCTGTTCAAGTGAAAGTTTCTCAGTGGGCAGCTGCACTTGAGCCAAATTTTCAGAAACCTTCACTGAGCTCATGTGGATGGTAAAATACAGTGTCTTGTATTTCAGTCACCGCAAAAAGTATTTGCATCCCAGAGCCACAGTCTACCAAAGCAGCAAATATTTGCATTTGTATTTAGGTTTGTGGCTAAGAAGCAAATGAACCCACTTTCAAAGAACTGTAAATGTAATGTAATAAAGGGTTATTAGATACAATACCATCATAATGATCTGTGGCTAGTAAAAGACAGCTGTAAGCAAAGAGGCCAGATACCATTGAATATGGAAGATAGACGATGTTGTGAGTGTGCTGCTGCTGTCAGTATTAAGAAATGACAGTAGTGATTCAATCAGACATAGAGTAGGGGATTGGTAATAAATATTAATCCAGATTTTGGCTGCAAAATTTTTTCTTTCATTTTTCTTTGTACGGATGCTACTTTGTGTGCTCCACTGTGAAGGGAAACATGAATTGATGTCTCTCACATGTTAGTCTTTATTCAGAGAAATCCCTCCTGTGGTGTCATCACAGAAAGCTTCACAAAATTTTGTGAAAGTCTTCTTGGTTTGTGATGGTTTAACTTGCCAGTCCACATATCCAGCCTGTGGCTTGGTTTGCTGCTGGTGTTGTGCCATTTTCCACCCACACGAGCAAGGGCAAGAATTTGAGCCAGCAGCAGCTAAAATGCACCACAGTGCAATTTAATCCATACAAGGTGCTCTTGAAGAGTCTACAGATTTAAGAGTGAGAGTCATCACTAATAACTTCGGGTATCTGTTGTCAGTTCTCTTTCAGTAATCAGTGAATGAGTGATAGGCACCTCTAGAAAGTGATTTATTCTGTCTTAAGATGAGAATCTAAGAAGGGTTTGATGGATCACCTAGAAATGTCGGTCTCAATTTACCCAGAACCTGGATGGCTAGATTAAGTTTGATATTTGGTTGGTAGGTGGCTAAATCTGTAACTTCCCCTAAAAGGCACCCATATAGTAGATCAAGTGCACCAGAATATGCAAGAAAGCAAGAAGAGTTTTAAAGATTTTCCTTAATAGTACTACACTTTGAAACATAACTAGACATGACATCTTTATTATGGCATGAAATAAACAAAGCTGTAGCTGTAGCTGTCCAACTCTTAAGACATTGAACAGTGTTATGTCAGGAGAACTAGAAGCTGTTTCTTTCTATACATTGGTAACAAAGTACTGCTTGTTTGTGCAAGCGCATCACAACGCACTCAGGTTTTCATACACCTGTACATTGCACAGAAGACACATCATCCACAAGTGATATGCTGTTTCCATTCCAGTGGAAGACAGCAGTTTTTAACAGCATGATCCAACATGTCAGTAGTTTGGAAGAGCAAGCGTGAACAGACAACAAAAATTCAGAGATGGTACCAATTCTAACGTCTGAGGTAGCTATTGAAATTGGAATAGGACTGAGATGCAAGCATTTATGTCTCTGTCTGGTAAAAAATAAATGGTTTAAATATATTTTCAAAATTGCATCTCATCCAGACTTACAGTTGTATTACAGAACATTAAAAGAAAAGTATGTTGTCCCAAAGAGAAAATGTGTAGGTGTCACGGTTTAAAACCAGCTGGCAACTAAGCACTTACACAAGGCCACTTGCTCACTCCTGTGTGCAGGCAGGTGTTCAGCCATCCCCAGGAAAGCTGGGGCAGCTGGCTCTCCATTACAGCTTAGAGTAACTTGGGAAGGCAGACACTACAACTCTGAATGACCCCTCTTCCTCCTCCTTCCCCCAGCTTTATGTGCTGAGTGTGACACCGCAGGGTCTGGGATCTCCCTTTGGTCAGCTGGGGTCAGCTGTCCCCGCTGTGTCCCCTCCCAGCTCCGTGTGCACCCCCTGCCCACTCGCTGCTGGGGTGAGAGGCAGTGAAGGCCTTTGGCTCTGTGTAAGCCCAGCTCAGCTGTGACTGAAAAATCCCTGGGTTATCAACGCTGTTTCCAGCACAAATCCAAAACACAGCCCCACACCAACTTCTGTGGAGAAAATTAACTCTACCCTGACCAAAATCAGCACATTAGGGAAGGAAGATATAGGTAACATCCTCCCTGCTTGCTAGTCAGTCCCTCTTCTGGAAGTAACTGTTCCTTCTCTTTTGGACTCTTTTAGCCTTGTACTTCCTCGGCCCTTTTCCAAGTTCCCTAAAAATAATTCTTCTGCTAACACCCATCAACCACAAAATTACAGGAATATCTTCATCTCCCTGTCTCTGAAAAAGAAAGAAAATGCAACAAAATGTCTCTCTAAAAATCCTACAGGAGGCTATTTTCTGATCCAGCAAAACCAAAGTGCAGCTTAGCCTTTTTGCCCTAGTACCTGAAAAAAGTGTAAAAGAAGAGTATGAATGTCTTTATTCAAAATCAAATTATTTTTAAGCTCTATTTGAGCTTAAAAGAAATCCTGGTGTAGTTTCAGAAATAAACCTTGTCTCTGTTTTAATTTTTTTAGAAAAACCCCCAACAATTGCTCCTCTGAAAATATCTTCTCACCCTTCTTTGGAGTTTTTTCTTTTGGAATAACTGGAAAAAGTAAAAACAACCTTGTGAAGTTATGTAGAAAAGATACCAAGATTCTGAAATCTTTTGAAAGTGCATTGTTAATCTCAAGTCAGCCTTCAAAGAGGCAGTGTGTCATTACCATATAAAACATAGAAACTGAGAAGTATTTTTGTTTGATTTGGATCCCATCAGAAGCAAAAAAGATATTTCCTTTAGAGAGAAGTCACCCCTAAATAAAACACTCAAATGTGAAAATTGTTGTAGATTTTCCACAAGATTTTCCATGTCATTTAGCATTTTCAGTCTTTAATCTCATAATAAACCAAGCAATTTCTAGAATTGGTGCAGTTAAAACCCATTATGTTACCTGCATATATTCCCACGTATCTTCAGCACAGTGGTATATGTAGACAAGAAAATAATGATTTAGATGAAAAGAAGCAGAAGAATAGCTGGTGAGCAAAGACAATGGGAGGGAAGGAGAATTGCTTTCCTGCCTCGCTCACATGTCTTGCAAGGATCTGCGTTGAGAACCTAGGGAACACTGTCAAGCTGCTCAATCCCTGACCTGCCAGTTAGGAGAAAGAGAGAGGGAAAGTCCATATCTTACAGGATGCTTAGCCAAGTCAGTGAAAAGGCCTTTAAAAAGTCAATGGGCACATATGACAGGATTTCCTGTTTATTTGTTTTGGCAGTCATCATTCTTGAATCCTCCCTGTATGCAAGGGGAAAAAATGTATTCCACTCAGTGCTTTCCTCTACAGGTTCTCATATAAATTACCCCTCTCTTGCAGAGAATTGCAGTATTCCTCTGAGGATTACAAAGCTTAACGCTTACCTGCTATCAGCTGGGATGTGAGGACCAGAAAGTTACTAGTGGCTAATAAAACCAAATCAACAGTTTTATTCTTTCCAAGGTTCTAGGTTAAACTAGAACCTTTGGCTTTAAACTAGAACCTTTGGCTTCAAAGCTAACAGGCACTTCACCACATCAGTCTCAAATAAGACCTTACATGTTACAGTCATGTAAGGGCTGTTCCAATGTTTCTCTGAGTTTGGGCAAAGATTATCTGTATTAAACTGATTATTTCCTGGTGGTGTCCATCACAGGAGATGGCTGCTTCATAAGCATCTCTGAGTGGAATGAACATATGAAGTCTTTGTAGACGTGCAGAGAAGAGCATTCCCCACAAGTGCTGTTTTAGCATCCATAAGGGTTAAGGGGAGGGCTGAATGAGTTTGCTACAAGGAATTATGTCCCAAAATGTTCAGTCTCACTGAGAATACCACATGGTCTGTTTTAGGCTTGTTTTTTTACGAGATACTGAAAATAAATTCAAGAATGACAAGCATGGGCACACACACACACGCACAAACGTTCAAGCCTCCTTTCCCTTAGGTAGAGTAGTTGGGTTGGCCAAAGCTTACACTTTATTGGCAATTCTGCCACTTCTTAGTGGATGTACTAATTAATTTGTCTCCTCTTTTCTGTCTTTGCTGTTCCTTGAGTTCACGTGAAATTTGTATTGTCCTATTACGGTAAAAGGGGAAGTTTGGAGAAGAATTGCCTAACCAAGTCTACAGGATTTGGAACTGTCTTTTGTAGCTCCACAAGTACTCTGAAAAGAGTGGAATAAGTATGTCTAAACCTGGCAACAGCATTTTTTTCACTAAGTACTCAGACAGAAATAATTTAAAATATTGGCCTTATCTTGGGTAAATCTGTAACCAAGTCTTGGAGTGCCTTTATCATGGAAGATACCTTTTTCCTTTCTCTTCCCCATTTACACAAATGACTCTCCTGAGGCATGTCTCTTTAAAGAAATTAAGGAATCTGAAATGTATAAATTAGCCTTTTCTCCCTCATAGTTTTGGCATAATCAAGTATTTGAGGATACCCATTTCAGAGAGCTGAGGTCATTTGAACACTTTATTGGATATCCTCCCAAATCTATTCCCTTTGGATTTGTTTTCCAGATGAGCTGTTTTGCTCCAGAATCTTGAACTTCTATTGTACTTTTTCCCCACTGACCCTGCTGTGTTTTCTCTATTTTATCTTCTAGACTAGATAGTATTCCTCTGGCATAAGGATTTCCAGACTTTTGTTGTACATATAATTGTTTGGGGTTTATCTTTGTTGCATTGCAGACCATCTATCTAATTGGCCAACCAAAGAAACTCTTCCTGAAGAGTTTCTGTATTCTTCCTGTATTTGGATTAAATAGGCTTTGGAAAGCTAGGATGAGTTGGTATAGTTTTATGTCATGTTCTTGTGTCAAGACAGCTGCACAAAATGACTGATTGTCTTCTCCAGTAGTTGCCTGAACAGTTTTAGACAGTCTGTAGAGTCCGGAGTTTTAGAATACATGTTTACTGAGATTTTACATATTCTTTCCCAGAATGAACTAGGTTGGAAAAGGCCTTTAAGATCATCTAGTCCAACCTATGACCTAACACCTCATCACCTAAACCATGGCACTGAGTGCCACGTCCGGTCTTTTTTTAAACACACCCAGGGACGGTGACTCTGCCACCTCGCTGGGCTGACGATTCATTGCCCAGTCACTCTTTCAGTGAAGAATTTCTTTCTAATGTCCAACCTAAATTTCCCTTGGTGCAGCTTAAGACTGTGTCCTCTCGTTCTGTCAGTTGTGTCTGGGAGAATAGACACACCCCCCAGAGTAGAGAGTGATAAGGTCACCTCTGAGTCTCCTTTTTTCCAGGCTAAATAACCCCAGCTCCCTCAGCCGTTCTTCGTAGGGCTTGTGCTCCAAGCCCCTCACCAGCCTCGTTGCCTCCTCTGGACGCGCTCAAGCGTCTCAACATCCTTCCTAAAGTGAGGGGCCAGAACTGGACTCATGAAAATTAATTATGAAAATAATGTTTAAATAAAAATAGTGCTATTCATGCATCTTATTGATATGCTGGAATAACATTTTCCTTGGGAATCTTACAATTTATTTCACCAGGATAAAAATGGATCTGCTAGACCTTTAGTTTGTTTCTTTCAGCAAAACTTTCCTTTTTTTATTTTCTGGCTGTCAAGCTTGAATTAATTGGAAATGTTCTCCTTCAAAAGGTGAAACAGCAACCTTTTATAGCACATTGGCCACATCCTTGTAAATTGAATTCTTCACGCTTTATTTAATAATGTGTTTTCTTTTTAATATTATAATTGCTGTTTTAAAACAAAGCAAATTTTCTCAAGAGTTATTGCAGCAGATGTACAGTTGTTCCTAAGGATATGTGGTTTCTCACTGATTCTTGGCATGGGAAAAGAAGAGATACTGTGTTGGATTTATCACAAGGAATTTAGACTGTATGTACTTTTGGCCAAAAGACTTCAGTTACAAAACAAAACCCATCCTGTGTTGTCACTGTGCTTTGCATTTCTATACTAATTGCTTTCAGCTTGGATTGTATGATAATACATGTGTTTGATACGTGTGGTTTGTTTTTGTCGAACTCCATTATCCTGTCTCATGTTCTTGGAGTGCCTGAAGTAGTTTCACTAATCTGTCAGCATAGTATGTACTTGTGGATAAATATAGACATGCAGCCACTCTGTGAGTGGTCATCATCATATGCTGAAGCTAAAAATTACCCCTTTGGTTATGGAAAGGCTGAGCTGATCCGCAGGCCTGCTCCAGCTCACACATTGCAGGTCTTCAGCATTTGTCTGTTGAGAAACAATACCAAGAAACTGAAGGAAATGTGTTCCTCACAAGCAGTGAGGAAGTGTGAAACAGGATTATGAAACAACCAATATATTTTTCAATTTTAGTTAGAAAAGGATTCTAACTTTTCTAACTGAAGGAGTGGAACATTTCAGGAATTCACAGGCTCATGGATATTACAGTAGCATGTTGGAGAAAATCCAGCGTGATCGGCTTTATAAAGGGGCTCGGTAGGTATGAAAATACTGCAGATATGTGTTTGCGTTTGTCTTATTAGTTTGTTCATTGTTGCTAAAGTGTAAATTTGACACAGTTTACTAAAAAACATGCAACCTCTGCTTTTCTGCTCAAAGATACTGGAAATTCAGTAGCTGTATGGCTGAAGTTATATCCCATGTAGCGCAGATTCTTGGCTTGTGCATTATGATCATTCAATTGCTTTGATTCCTCTTACAGCTCTAAGAAAAATACCTGTAGCGATAATTAAATGATAATTTAATTTGGTACTCATCCCCACTATCAGCTTTTGACCGTGTGTTGCACTAAAACTACTGTGCTTTTTTACAGCTGTTTTTTCTGATCAGGGAAATGATCAATGCATGGAAAAATCTAGCAGTGTTTTTATGTCGGGAGGCCTTTCTGTGGCAACAGTAGATGGTGATGACAACCATGCGTGATATTTCACTGATACTTCCATATTTATTCCTTGTTTTTAATTTTTTAAAAAATACATAAAATTGAGAAAATAATATGGTTATAGCCTGTGCTAAATGAAAATACTCTGTAGAATAAGAGTATAATTTGAAATACAGCTTATTGCACATTTAGTAGAAAAATAAGTAAGGGAAACAAGAAAAGGTGCTTCAGACAGAATTACACCTCCAAATGGTACAGACATTTTATAGTTGATCTAGCATGGTTAAACTTTGTTACAGATTTTCATAGGATAGGAGCTTTAAATATGTATACAACTTTCAAAACTTGATCTGTAGATTCTCTGCTATTGCAGAGTCATTGGGCATCAGGGTTACCATGGTCTCCTCCGTGTGCATCACCATTCATTCTCCTGGGAGATGAGCTACTTTTCTCTAGGTAAAGGGTTTAGCTTAATACAGTACTTGTGTGGCGACCAATACCCTACAATATGTAGACATTCAAACTAAATGTTTCTGTGGTGTGTTCTGGTACTTTGTATTATTTTGTTATTTTGAAATCAGGCAGTAAAAACTAAATTTGTTAAGGGAATCAGTGTCTCAAATTGAGTATAACTCCTTCCTTCCGCCCACCTCCCTCCATGTATCTTCTGCATGAACCCACACAAACAATACATGGGGATTTGTCACGTTAAAATTATGTATTTATTTAATGGGGCAGAGTTTCACTGGTGTAGATGGCAAAACTGAGCTCATCTTTTTTATTGCTGCTTCCAAAGCTCACCCTATAATGTGTCAACATAAAGGGACCAACCAGGGATGACTTTAATGCAGCTACTGCTTAAATTTTGGGTCCTTGATTTCCAATTATATGTCTCAGAGGCAGCTTTTTTTTTTAGTGAGCTTTAGAGGGCTCTCGGTCTAGACATAAAAGCCTATATTCTGTTTATTCTATTCTGTTAAAGCTCATACATTATCAGTATAGACATCAGTGATAGTTTTGTCACTGGGCCAGAATGTTGCAATGCAAATATCAAGCATATGCAAATACGGGAGATAATGGAGCTGAAAAGATGCCTTAGAAAGCCAAACCTATATATAATAGTTCATAACCAACTCCAGACCCTCAGAATGTTGGCAGTGTTAGCTTTCACACTAAAGATGTTAAATGGAGTTAACAGTTACAAAAGGGTCTTTTAAAAAATTGAACTAAATCAATGTCATATGTCAGTCATTTCTCTAACTGCTCTAATTGCTGTAGATGTTAACCCCTGGGATGTGCTTTTTCTGTATTTGGGGAAAGGCTGTAAAGTTCTTTCTTTCTGAGAAGAGCTAGAATAAAAATTTTTGGTGCACTGGCAAATCTCACAGATAGTGATGCATTCCTCTATTACTTTGTGCAAATAAGTGATTTTTCAGTTAGATACCTGGAAAAAAAAATTAAATCCGCCTGTGTCACAAACCTAACAGAACCATTGTTAAAAGGCTTCCTACTAACAATGACCGTGTGGATTTAAATTCCAGACTCAGAATCCTGGCTAGAATGCTACGAGGATTGAAGATGAGGGTGACAGCTCCCAGGTAGCATGGCTAAGGTTTTTTAAAGTCAGTTTCGCCAGGATGTGAAGCGTACCTGCTCTCACACACCGCCTGCCCGACTCCCTGCCTCCCTTGAATCCCCCCGATGTTTTGAGCTTAGTAGCCAGCTTTAAAGCAGAATTGCCGAGGAACAGAAGGCAGGTTTGTCTTCGGTTAGATCGCTGCAGATTCCTCCGAGAGGCAGGCCAGGGCTGGCTGCCTGGCCCCGGGCGGGGAGTGTTGTGCTTGGCAGGGGCCGGGCTGGCCCGCAGCCCGCCCGCCCGGGCCGGGCACGGCGCTGGGCGCCCCGGGGCGACGCGGGCAGCTCGGCCTGCGGCACTGCCGGCACTGCCGGCACTGCCAGGGACCGGGCTGGCACTGCCGGCACTGCTGGCACTGCTGGGGACCGGGCTGACCCGCAGCCCGCCCGCCCGGGCCTGGCACAGCTCTGGGCGCCCCGGAGCGGCGCGGGCAGCTCGGCCTGCGGCACTGCCGGCACTGCTGGCACTGCCAGGGACCGGGCTGGCACTGCCGGCACTGCAGGCACTGCCGGCACTGCTGGGGACCGGGCTGGCACTGCCGGCACTGCAGGCACTGCCGGCACTGCTGGCACTGCCAGGGGCCGGGCTGGCCCGCAGCCCGCCCGCCCGGGCCGGGCACAGCGCTGGGCGCGGAGCCTCGGAGGGCAGCTCGGCCTGCGGCACTGCCGGCACTGCCAGGGACCGGGCTGGCACTGCCAGGGACCGGGCTGGCACTGCCAGGGACCGGGCTGGCACTGCCAGGGGCCGGGCTGGCACTGCCAGGGACCGGGCTGGCACTGCCAGGGATCGGGCTGGCGCTACACAAAGGACGCAAATCCTTAAGAAAATTAGGTTCGCTGCTCACCGAAACATTTTCCTGACTGAGCACTTTGGAGATCGAGCTGATTTCATGGGTAGATGTGAGCCGGTCAAAACCACGCATTTGGCAAATATATTCCTAATTGTTAAAAATATTGTCTGACTCCATCCTAAAGCTATTTGTGGGGAGGTTTCCAGTACTAGTGTATTTGATAGTCCATAAAAATTTGCATCTGGTCCTTTGCATCCCACTGTCTTCATGTTTAAGTTTTGAGAGCCTAGGTGATGACAGAAGAGCGGTAGCATGCACACCCTTCTCTGGTGGCACTTTCTTCAGTACTTTGAAGTAGATTGTTACTGAGAACAACAGTGTATTTTTAGAACAAGTTTTGTGTAATATAAATGTAGGGCTGTTTTATACACTGTTTTTTTGCCAAGAGCCATAATGCCAGGAAGATTCCATGAAAATGCTTTTGCCCTCAAAAATGAGGTGAAACTTTGCAGGAAACAAATCTAGCAGGAAACATCTGTCACAGTGGGAGAAGTGCTGCTGTGCTGAGGAGTGATGCTGTACCTCGTCAGTGAGGGGTTATTTTCAAAGAAAAGTATAGATGTGTTATGCTTGCAGAATAATAGCTACATGAATTTGTAGCTATTTAACTACAAATAGCAAGTACAAGTAGCTATAATAGCACTTTTGTCTTCTATTATGGTCATATAGGAACTTCTAAACTGATTTTTCTAAAGGAAAACACATTCTCTTTTTTCTAGTGGATCCTTTTCTTTTCAGTGTGTAATTTTGGGTTCTGATTTAAATACACTCAAACCATGAAGTTTCTTCTTTGAATTCTTTTTTTTATTTTTGTTCAGCAATGAAGTGTTAAAGTCCATAGGAAAGGTCAAAAATCTGATTTATCCTTAAAACAATCATATGTCACTAATAATTGACAATTAATTTCAGTAACACTTGGAATTCTGTTCCTCAAAGGAAAAAAGTAAAGGTATTAGATGTGAGGCAACCATCATTATAGTTCATGCTTCTTTCTCTCTTTCTTTCTTTGCAACCTTGGATGTGACACATAATGTAACACTCTGGAGTGCAGTGCTATGGGGAAGTGCTGTAATGGTTTTAGTTCACAATATTTCCATGGTTTTTATTGCATTCAAGCATCTCTGTCCCAATCACCAGTAGTGCTCCTGGGCATTGCAACACTTTTATTACATTCAGAGTGGATAATGGCTGGTCTTGCCAGTGTTACTTAATTTGCTACTTTTCAGGTCTCTGGCAAAACTAACAGAGAGAGCATGCTACGAGTTCCTGCCTGACCAAACATGACCTTTATTATCAATAAGAGCTGAGCCCTGAGGATTTGGGTTTGTAAATTTTATGTGTAAAATGGTAGCATTTGAAGTGCTTCTATATATTTTTCCTTCATTCACGAGAAACAGCAAGTGGAGCTCAGTCTAGTATACAATATCTTGATACTCGTTATGGGGAATTCAATCACAGGATAATTTAGATTGGAAGGTGTCCCTGGTGGATGATTAGTCCAACCCCAGTTTGCTCACCAACTAAGGAAGGTTTCTCAGGGCTTTGTCTGGTCAACTGTTGTAATAGGACACGAAAGGAAGATATGGACTTTATTTTTAAAAGGTTGACAATGACTGTGTTTATTTTGGGGATTTTTTAAATTTTATTATTTTGCAGAGGATAACTTAATTGGTGAAACAGACTTTTTTAACTACATTGGTTAAACTAGAGGGACCTTAAGAAGAAGTCCCTCCTAGGGAAAGAATGTAAACAAAGGTTACTGTTAGAAAAACATGTTTCTTGTTTACAGAAAACACTTTGGGAAAAGAGTTTCAGAAAAATAAAACATTTCAGGTACAAACCAGGGCTACAGTCAACTTTCAAGTGTCTCCAAAAGTGGAGTTTCTGCTGTATCTCTGGACATCATGCATCCATGTTTATCACCCTCTCACAGTAGAAATTGTTTCCATATATCTAACAGAAGTTTCCCACCTTCAAACTAGTCTCTCTTGCCTCTTGTCCTGTCATCCTCAGCTTAAAGAAGAATGTAGTCCTTTGGCATCTTTGCTATACTCCATTAGGTAGCTGAGGAGTGCAATAAGATTCTCTTCTCAAGGCTGAATTGGACCAGCACTCAGCCTTTACTAATCTAGCAAGCCCCTGACCCCATCTTCGTGGTCCTCTCTTGGCCTTGCTTCAGAATAGCAATGTCATTCTTGTATGGGAGAGCACAAACCTGAACAAAATACACCAGGTGTAATCTCAAAAGTGCCAGATGGAACTGTAGGGCTTGGTACCTTCAGGAAAGCTAATGAATAATTAACACTTTTTGGCCATGGAAAACATTCCATGTCTGACTCTTCATGTAAGATTTATACTGGTAACATGTAGGTTGTTTTTTGAGTTATTCTTGAGTGACCTCAGTACAGATTACGGGAGAATAAGTCTCTTTACAACTCACCATAGTCAAAAGACCAGATTCCTGACTTTTGCAAGGCTAAGCCAGCTTGAATAGCAATAAAGAATAAATTTTTGTTACTTGACAACTGAGTTACAGGTCTGACTTGCATGCAAAAAATGAAAAAAGAGAATGTTTTTCAGTTTCTCAGCAAGTCTTACCACGTAAAAAAAAAGAGGATTGAATATGCACTACATAATAAACACCACTCAATTTTAATGTAAAAGATTTCATGTTTGATCTCTTTTTCCAGTTAGATAATGTGTATTTTAGCTGTGGTTCCATGGAAGTTATATTGATACGTTGTGTATTTCTTTGATTAGCAGCTAGTCTCCAGTTTTCCTTTGACAGTGGTAGTGAGCTGTTGAGGTGCTCTGTGGAAGTTAAACCGTGTTGAATTACCCAGGAGTAAATGTGTCTTTTCTACATTTCAGCTTCTCCAGTTGGTAACGGATATATCAAGCCACCTGTCCCTCCTGTTTCTGGTACACAGAGAGAAAAAGGCCCTCCAGCCATGTTGCCCATCAGCATTGACCCTGACAGTAAACCAGGAGAGTATGTCCTGAAGAGCTTGTTTGTTAACTTCACTACTCTGGCTGAGCGCAAGATTCGCATCATCATGGCAGAGCCTCTTGTGAGTAAAAAGAAACTCCGTGCATATATATATACACACTGTGCTTTGAATTTGTTGTAAAATCAGGCTTGCTTGCTGTGCAATGAAGAGTATTTTGCTTGTAATCTGCGTTGGAGTTTGATAGTGTTTCCCAAGCTGTGAGATATGCTGCTATGGCAATTAGAATGTTGTGGGAGAGGGCAGAGGTATGCAAGATATGCCAAAGGGGTGACATGAAAAGGAATTAATATTTAATTTCGCTTTGCAATATGGGCACGTGTAAATGGAGTTGAGAGACAGAAGGGGTGTCAGCCAGCATAGATTTCACAGCTGGGAGAGCAGTCACTTGAGTCAAAATAGATTAGAAAATGCTGAAATATGATAAAAGCAGTATTTCTGAACATTACAGGTTTTTAACTAAAACACGAAAATGGCTACCACTGCTGGCTCCTCTTTTAGTTCTGACAGTGGTAGACTTCAGAATCTAACAGAGGGCTATAGCACCTATTTTCCAGATATGAAAAAGCATGCAGCACTTGAAAAAGGAGTTACATTACAAAGTCTTGCACAGTGAGAGAGCCACTGTTGTATTTTTAGGCAAATTTAACATGTCTGTTGTAGTTTGTCTTATGTAACTGAACTTCCAGGATTCTGCTCATTTAACTTGAGATTACATTTTATAATATTATACATTTATAATATTACATTTTGTATTTCTTGCTATTTGGAGTAAGGAAGAGTATTTCTGTGGTTTATGTTTTACTTCTAATGAGGTAAAAAAAACCCACCAAGATCTAAAAATAACCAGAAATCTCTAGTTCTGTACTATAAAGGAATTTAAATAAAATCTTAGAATGTTTTTGTTATAAAGTCCAATGTAGAATACTTGGTTCAGTTCCCCTTTTTCAGGATATTCTGAAGGGCAGAATTAAAATTTTCTTTATTCTGATGGCATCTGTTTAGCTTTGATTTAGATTCAGAAGCATTTGATGCTTGGAAAGTTTTACCACTCTTCTGAAATATAAGCTGGATGCAAGATGACAGAACTATCTTACATAATTTGGAAATAACATCAAAAAAAGCTTACAATAAAGAACATTATGACAAAAATCCAGGTTTTTCTTCTTTGATGAGTTCTCTCCAAATCACAAAAAATAAAATAAACTGACAGTCATAGTGTAGGTCCTTTTAAAAAATAAAATATCAGTAGCTATTTATTACCACCCAGTCTTCATGTGATGCACAGAGAATGTCTTTAAAATTTTCAAACAAAATGTGTATAAAATTACTTGACAAGATCAGGAAAACAGCAAAACGACCTGTACTGAGGACATAATTTCCTTGCAGACCCTTTGTTACTCTTAAAAGTGAATCTCTGCATTTTCATATAAGATTTCGGGTGTGGATTTATTCCCATTTCACCTTGTGTTAAGATGATTTTGAGTTGCTGTGTGGTGATACGTTGGTTTTTTCACTTTGAGAAACTATTATTATCTGAATGTTGATCTTATTCTGGAGATTGTTCAATGGAATTTTATTTGGTAAATTCAATGTAGAATGTAGAAATATGGCAAGAGACTGGAATGTCACCTTCTTGTCATCATTTTCAGAACGTATTTTTTACAGGGGTCTGACCATGAGACACTAACAATAATTCAATTACATACTCACATCTCATTAGTACTAATAAAACTTACAAGTCGTGGCATGCTGCTGTTTGAGGTTGGCTGTGACCAAGGAGTAAGCAGGATTCTGTAGACATTCAGTCAAAATGATCTTTAAATAATTAGGTTGTGATGAAAGAAGTGACAATGGAAAATGGCAAAAATTATTCTTGAATAACAGCTAAGAATATAAGTCTACCCTTTTTGTGAGGTAGCTCCTGGATGTTAAGTAGCTTTGTTCCCACATTTTACTCTACTGATTAGAACTGTGACCAGGAAGTCCCAGGGATTTGGGAGACTAAGTTTATAAATTGATGGTGAAAAGCTACCTTTTGGCCTTTTTTCACAATAGGTAGTCAGATGGTGAACTCTTTGAAGTTTATGTTCTAATTAAATTCAAGGGTACTTCAAAGAAAGTCAGACTTCCACAGTGCTCAACATGGAGATATTTCTAGTTTGATTTCTCCAAGTCATTACAAAATATGACAGTTTAATTTTATAATGAGTGATGAATACTTTGGATATCTTCTAGAGAAGATAAAATGATCTGTTTATAATATTGTTGCCTTTGCATCTCTTTTATCACAAAGTCTAGCTCACACTGAAGCTCTGAAGTTACTATGGTTGAATTAAATACTTAGTGATACCTTTTTTGCCTAGATCATTCTTTCCATATACATGTTCTGCCTGCTTATACTTTGTGATTATCATTATTGTTGTTTTTATGAATTTTTCTCTCAGTTTCTTTGGGTTCCATATGCCCATGTGATATATCAATCCCTTTCTTTTGTGATGCACGCAGAGCTGAAGTGTAAATTACAGTGTTGTGACAACTGTGTTGGAAAACCATGTTTGTGTCATACTGTGAGTTGCAGATGCCAGAAAGGCACTAGAAATCTTTGCTATTTTCTAGGGTGTCAATGAAGGGCACAGCAAACCCCACCTCTTCCTGCAGCCCCGTGAAATATCATTTGGGGTAGCAATATTCCAACGGGAGAGAAGGCAGAGGGCAATGTCACCTACTCCTCCTGCTGCCTTGGCTGGCCAACAAGTATCATTTGACATTTTGGTTACTGGATCTGGCAGTGATCATCATAAAAAACCCACTCCCCAATGAATATATTTACTAGACATGAATATAATGTCAATTTTCCAGTGCTAAGGCTTTAACAAGTTGAAATGGAAAACTTTTGTTTCCAGATTTGACATTTTTTAACTTTGTCTGCAGAATATTTTAGGTCAATTTTTCCCCTTTTTAGGATCTCCTTTATATAAAAAAACAATTCAGTAATTATAAGTTCACAATCATATGGCTGATTTTTAATGATTAATTACTGTACCCAGATTGTCAAGTTATATTATTTCAAATTAAAAGTATTTGACAGCAGACTTGATTAAAGTAGATTGTCCAGTTTATAAAATTAAATTCCCATAAATGAAATGTAAATAGTTTTTTCTTGATAATCTTCAATAATTTCCTGGTTCTTTTCAGTAGATAATTTTACTTATTTGTAACAAATATTAAGATTTTATTCTGCAGACCTTTTTTCACAGCTGAAAATTAAGAAGTTAAATTCATATTTAACTTCTATCAATTTTTATTCTAAGTCTCTGCATTGCTTCACTTATAAACACAATCTGATATTTTATTACTGCTGATTTTTTTGAGCAGTGGTGACCTTGAAATAAAGCTAGAAAGAGGAAGCCAGGGAAATATCCTTGCCAGTTCAAATGAAAGAATATGTTTCATATCTCTGTGAGGAGAAAGCCCAGAAAACAGTTTCCTTTTTTAGGAGTGTTGATTATCACTTTGGGTAATAATTCATCCTGTGCATACAGAGAAGGCTAATCTTTAAATAGGGCTTTCAGCAGTACTTACACACAGCTGTAGACATTGATAAAACATAGGGAGCTACAGGCATTGACAGTTGTTAATGGTTAATTTAGCTGTTGGTAAACTTTCATTATGCTTTTCTCTTGCAAGCATCTTCTTTTACTGAGCCTGTCTGAATTCAGGATCTCTCTGAATACTGAACTCAAGAACAGAATTTACTCACTGCAGGATTGGGACTATAAGCATATTCATGCATTCTTCATGTAACTCCTTCCTTTTAATAGGCAGGTTTCATCTCACCATTAGGAAAAAACCCTGGAAGGAGTAATGTGGTTGATACTAGTGTCTTTATTACTTTCATTTCATTAGAAACTTGAAGACATTAAAATAGACATCTATTTCAAGACAGGGCTGGTGATAACAAACTAGCAGATGTTTCAGAAGACTTTGAAAGAAAGGAAAGAATAATGCAAATTGCAGAGACTGATCGACCAGTATAATAGGACAGGTTTCTGGTTATCTTCAGTCTAGGCTTCACTTTCTCTAGGCAAGAGAAGAATATGCTAAGAACAGACTTTGGAGAAAAGGAAGTAGGGTTTTTTATTTTCTGAGGACTGGGCTGTGATAACTAGTAAGATTTATGTAGGCTGTGATAATACCAAGCAATGTTATCCCACAGGTGTAATGTAGAATTTTCTGGTTTACATGGGCTAAAACTCCATCTGCATCACACAAGGTGACAACTCCTTGGTTGTCACCTGTAATGAGACACATTACCATTACACATATTTTACATTTGAAGTTCTCATTAATAGTTTGGCATGTACAGGGACTTTGGACCCCTGTTTGTTCACAGTGAATATATAGCAGTTACTGTAAGGAACAAGTAATTTCCTGGAAAAGAGGAAAAGCAAGCTGCCTTGCTCTGTTCTAGCTATTCACTCAGTATATGTATGCCCAGACAAATTGACAATTACACAACTTTATTTGAATACCTTTATGTAAATATATATTGAAAATTCTGTTCTCTTTTCTCATACAAAACCTATATTGCTAGGACCTTTCCTCTATAAATGCTACAAGCATGCTGGCTTCCCATTGTTATCTGTACCTGTCCACTTCTGTGTCACTGAAGGATTATGCCACTGATCATTAATCTAATTATTTTATTCCACAGGTGTTTGTGCTAGTCAAAATTTTGTAAAGCATGTGGCAGTCAATCCTGGCTCTAAGGACCTCATCACTCATAGTACCATAACTCTGTATCTAATGTCTCATCATTCTTTATTTCTACTGTATTATTTATTTAGTATTTAAATTATAGAAATAAATATTATTTTAGTAGCTTTTTTAGACTTCATTGCAACAAATAATGTGTAGATCACTAAGAATAATTATTCTTAATTATTCTTTCAGTAATTGTCTCTGAAGTACTTAAGATGCTTCTTTATGAAATTCTGCCTCACTTTATTACACTGTGCTGAGGACTGTTCTCTCACCTCCTCCTAAGAAAGTGAAAGCATCTCCACAACATATTACTTTAGGTACTCAATATGAAACCTGAACATGTATGATTCTTTCATTGTATCGAGCCTCAGAGATCTGTTACAGTGGATGTGTTAATTGAATGCTCAAATCTGTGTCAGTCAGTCATAGGGCAGTCTGGAGGACCAAGTACAGCCATTCACCTCAGGAGAGGGTCTGTCTCCTAGTCCCTCCAGAAAGTGTCAGCTCAGCAGAGTTCCTTTACTGCAAGTCACTGACTGCATCCTGGGTCAACTTTTTAGACTAGTAGTTGGTCTCAGTATTTTATTCAGCTTCTAGCCCAGAAGAGGCTGTAAGTGCCCAATCCCTGGAAGTATTCAAGACCAGAAGAGTGTAATCTGATCCAGTGGAAGGTGGCCCTGCCCATGCCAGGAGGTTTGGAGTTTGATGCTCTTTCCCAGCCATTCCAACCCAAACTATTCCGTGATTCTATGATTATGAGTTTAATTTCTGTGTGGACTGTCTCTTTGGTTCTGTTTCCTTTACTCTGACTTTCCACCAGCTAACTTCTCTGTTTCAAGAACTCAATTAAGCAGAACAATAGTTCAGTCATCACTCTTCCCTCCTTCATTAATCAGCTTTCCTTGGGAGTTCACTGGCTTTCCAAATATAGTCCAGTCCACCGTGATAATGAAGCCCAAGCTGGGCCAGATCAGTGTGTTCTTTTCTCCAGCAGAAGGAAAAACTGCTAAGCCTGGAAGATCTCTTCCATGAAATAAGCAAGCTCTACTCAGGAACTCAAAGGATTTGAAGTCGAAAATCACAGGAAAGATTGGCCTTTTGTACTAAAGATGGAGAGCAATCAAATATAACAAAGACAAGTCCAATCCTTCACTTCCCCTTCCACTTATCACCTCAGATATACTATCTTCCTCCAGTTATCTCTGTATGTATCTCAGGCTGAGACCTGTAGCAGAACCCAGGCACTGATGAATATAGAGCTAGGGTGGTTAATCTTGAACCTCAGGACAGTTACCTTCCAGAAAGACCTAGGAAGTTTTGTGTGATTGGAGCAATGATCATAGATCAGGTATCTTCTGTGTAATTCAGGGGGACATATTGCAGAATAGAAACACAGAAGTTGAGGGAAAAGAGTTTGAAGGATGCAACTGGGAAAAAAAGAACTAGAGGAAGAGACAAATGTAGGGTTTCAGAAGTAATCATAGGGAGTGCAGCAGAGCAGAGAGAGCATGCAGTATGGTCTGATTCCAACACCCATATTAGACTGGGGGGGAAAACTTTTTGCCATTTTAGCACATCAAGAAGGAAACAGACACATTTTTGCATAGACATTGGCATTGTCATTTGCACTTAGATACAGGTCCATAAAACACTCACACATTTCAGAGTCAGACAGTGTCAGTGGGCACTTTCTCAGTGCTCCCAGGGTTTCCATGGCTCAGTGTGTGGGCAAAATGCTGTTTGAGACATGAGCAGAGCTCATTCCAATGGCAAGGCTCTGCAGGATGCTTGCTGTCCCTCAGCCTCATTAGTGCATGGGTACAGTTGGAAGATAGTCAGTGGCACATACAATGGTTCAAATCGCTGGGAGAATTTGACATTGCAAGACAGATTCAATCCAAGGACACTGAGTCTGTCACACTACGTCACGTGTTGGCCAATGCTTGCAAATATAGCAGAGAACCTACCACATGCCCTTAATCACATTTTTGATGTCATTTAAGGATATTGGCTGCTACCACTCTCCAGAAATGAAAGTCCTACTACAGTCATTTCAGGCCAATCTTATCACTGGTGGGTCATCATGAAGGACAGAAGAAAATCAAGGGTACACTTTGGTAGCATTGTTGCCAGATAAGTAGCAATTCAGTGAAGAGGTATCTTCCCATAGCTTCACAACAGCTTCATTCTTTGCATACTTTCAGAGTCACATTTGAAGTCAATGAGGTGCTGCTTAATTTATGTGCTCTTTTCTGGGCCTGAATCTGGCATGGCACAGTTTATACATCAGACAGCTTGAATTATACCATATTTGACCCTGCATATCTGGTGGCATGACAAATATGAGAAAACTTGAAATACTTCACATAACTACCTTCCCAAATTGGAGATCCACCCAACAAGGTTTTGTTTCACTAGCTGGGCATGCAATACATGTGGAAGCTGTGGCTTTCAGGGCCAACATACTTGTAGCAAAAGAACAGTGAAGGCTTACATTAGCTCTGCAAGGGCACCTGGCATCCTCCTTGGAAGTCTGTTAAATCAGTACCAGTAACCAGGAGGAAAAGGCTTCAGATCAAATCACCTGGGGACACCTCTCATATGGTGCAGTTACAGCCTTTGAAATAAACACATAGCCAAGAAACCTCCAGGGTTTTTTTAAATTTTAAAGAAAACTACTGGCAGTAGTTCTCAAGTTCACTTTAAAAATACACTTTCCTCATCCCTTTTTCTGTTCTGTGAAAACAGGTGCACAGTTGGTGACAATAAGTATCTACCTGATGTAGTGGACCTCAGAGAGCAGACCATGGCCAGTGTCATTTGCTGTCCTTTATTACCCCTGGCTGTCTGGGTCTTAAGAGAATGTGGCAGAGATCTCGGCTGTGCTTGGAGCAACCCTGCAATTAGAACCCTAAATTTATTTGAATCAACTGATAAGGGTTTCCTATAGGCTTTATTAAATTAGGTCACATTATTCTGAGTGGGTAACCAGTGGTCAGGGCCCCAAGGGCACTGATAAGCCTTAATGGCCTCCTCTGAGTCTCACCCACACCTGCCCACAGGCCAGGACACGTTCCCAGGTTTTGGAGCCATTAGTCCCTGCCACAACAGGGCTGATCTCCTGCTCCCACAGCCCTGCCCCCTCCCCTTGGGCCTTGCTGAGCCAGGTCACATAGCTGAAAAACCTTAATAAACCTTAATAAACAGTTGAAGCAGTACTTGAATAGCAGTTTCATGCAAAGGTCTTAACATAGACTTGGAATTTTCGATCTCCATCATCCATTGTTCTTATTGTTACATGGAAATCACTGTATCAAATATTTTTAAGAGCATGATGCTTATTCCAGTCCAACAGGCTCATAAATGAAAGATCTTGGACTCTCATACTGCATCCTATAATACCACTCTTGACTGAGGCCTTATACATTCCCTGCCCTAGCAGATTAGGTTCCAATCAACAAAATTTTATCTTCTTATATTGGAATTTTTTTTTAGTTTAGAATCACACAATCTACTAACGCAAGGTTGGAATTATGGTGTCAACATTAAGTGCCCACACTTTATCTCCAGATGGTCTTTTTCAATTTATCATACTTACAGGTTATAAAATCTACCTCTTTTTCTGTACAGTGTAGTACTGGAACAAATAAAATCAGGGGAACCAAGGGACAGTGTTATAATACTAACAGGAGGATCCTAATAGATTTTGATGTGTTCATTAAGTTACAGTTTTGAAAAGACATTGCTGTTAAAACAAGCTCTGAAAACAAACAGCCAAGAAAATTTATTTGCTCACTTGTGCTAGAGTGTACCTCAGATCTCAGTAAAGTTATCCTTAGTACTCTTTTCAACTTAAAGGTTTCACAAAAGCATATATTTGAAATATTTCTTTCAGAACTGATCTACTAGTAGTTATCAACTTTTTTGGGCTTAAAATAATGGTAGTAAAGAAACATTTTATTTCCTGCCTACAATAAACCATCTTACTTTGCAATGGAAAACAGAAATGCTGAGAGTAGTAGATTTGTTGTTTGTATTTGTTGGGGGTTTTTGTTTGGATTGTAATTTTTTCGGGTTCTTTTGGTTTGGTTTGGTTTGGTTTGTTTATTGGTTTTTTGGCTTGGTCTGCTACAGGCTAGTGGAAGAAAATTGGTTTTGTTTGTTGGGAGTTGTTTAAAATTCCAAGTTACCTTGAGAAAGTAGCAGTGTTAATTTTTGCACTATGCATCCAGTAGCAATCTCTAGTTCAGTGGGTTTGCTTCTTTCTTCAGGATGCTTGAAATTTACTTCTGTGGAGTATTACTTCAGAAAATCTATTTGATTTTTTTTTTTTTTTTTGCCTGTATGGCCATTTTTTTTCTGCTGTATCAGTTACTTCAGACTAAACATTTACATGACCAAAATCTATGTATCCATGTTTTAGTTTTCTTGGTAGACAGCCTAGGTAAAAGATGCCTTTTGCAGAGAATGTGGTAATCAGACAAAAATTAGCCTGCAATACCTGATGTGATGACATTGTCTATCATTGAATCAGAGCAGTGCATGACTGGGATGCCAAAGAGTCAAAGCCAGGGAGTGAAAACCTGTATTTGAAGCTGAACTGATGTTTTCCTGTATTTTTTTATTCAGCAGTACAGGCACATCCTTTTTCACATGAACAAAACAGAAGAGCTGTTACAAAAAAAACCCCAAAGCAATTACATGAAGAGAGAATAGACTCAGTAATACTGAGCTTGTCTTTTAACCATCCACCTTTCATTGTTTTTGTTCATTAACTGTAATGACAAGTAGGTTTTTGACTTGAGCTTGTTAAATAATTTTTCTTTCAGACATGTAGCATAATTTTACATACATTACATGGCCACTTGAAATATGCTTATTTCCACCATATGAAGTGCCATGCACAATTAGCATTGCTTTTTTACTCAATTTTCAACAGTTAAATGAAGTTCATCACAGTTTTTGTTAACATTTTGTGTATCTGTAATTCTGTCTTATGCAAAGTTGTGATGTTTCCTTGAACCTGTATTATCATATCTTTCTTACTATGTTTGCCTTTAGAATTTCCAGTTGCTGTATGTTTCGAATTTCAAAGGTTAATGAGGGAAATCTCCTTTATTTTACTCTCTGTGTACCGTGGTCACTGACAGTTTCTTAAAAGAAGTGTCTAGCAGCTAATTGGTGCTAAGAGAAGTCAAAGATTCTGTTGTCATCCACTGAATAGGCAGTTTATGTGTTTATGGATGAGGACCTGCTGACTTGCAAAGAATGGTTAATGAAAACAGGACATTAATTTGCCTGTTTCGTAGAACTTGCAGGTGGGAGACAGTTGGGAGACTATCAGAGTAAACAAATTATCCTTTTCAGTCAAAAAGCTTGGCTCTCTTCATTGCTTAGGTATAAATTAATTAAACTCCTTGGGGTGGTGGTGGTGGGAATTCCCGAATAGTGAAAAGGTACATGAGCAACAAAAATCACTTGCTGAGAAGCTCAGAGCCATTTTCCATACAAAAGCTGTTTTTGTGTGACCACAGACTGTTCCGTACCCAACTCTGCAGGGGCCAAACAAAGGTGAATACTCACAGGTTCAGCTGCATGGACCTGCTCAATGCAGGATCAGCACAGGCCCATTCTGGGAGGGAGGAGGCAGGGGCACACAGCCGGAGTGGAGGACGTGCGTTACCCATCACCCGAGCGCAGGATTGACAGTGATGCGCTTTCCCGGTTTTGTATGTCCAAAATAATCAAGGCCAAGAAAAATAATTGGCGTGTTTGGGAGCAGACCTATTCCTACAAACACCAATTCTCTTTCCTGCTGAAAAGTATGTAGGACAGAGATGTTCGTTTGGGGTAGAGGGGGCTGATGGGGTGATTCATCATAAGAAGAAAGAATTACACTTGGGGATTTTGGGGCTCTTAAGATTGTGCTTACGTGCATTTTACATATATTGTAGCTGTAGTAGTTGAATGTGTTCTATGTCTACTGCATTTTGCCTAAAAAGGTCCATTCTTCTTTCTGTTTGGTGAGTCTTTCAGCCCAGCAGGGCACTCAGTAGAGTATGTCTGGCTGCTTTTTAGTGTGCAGTGCAAAAGTTAAAATTTGTGTAAAAATAACCTTTCACCATGCCTTTAGAAAATAAACAAACAAATAAATAAACAAATGGGTTTTATCTCAATCAGTAAGTAATACAGTAGCCTGTCACAGTTCAGTAGGAAAAACAGGCTTAATGGTTGCTGAGATTAGAAATAGCTTTAAGGGGCATTATATATCATTATAACATGGTGACATAGTGAAGCTTAATAGGCACTACAACATCCTTTTTGTTTTTATGTTTCCCTGAACACTCAGTTCTGTGACAGGTGGCTATTCCTGTGTAAATTTACCTAGATTATATTTGTGTAGCAGTCCTGAAAAAGCCTTAATCTATTAACCATTAAAAGTCACTGACAGTCTTTGGAAAAGTATTTTAGTGTGCTTGTGTGAATAGAGGGTTTGAATGATATGTTATTTTTAGGTAATTTATAAATATTATATTTAGTTGATGTATGCAAATATTATAAAATATCCATTTTCCATTGCATAGTTAATATATTCTGTTTTATTATATTCTATTTTTGTTTTCCCAAGAGCAATGAGGGAGAGGAAAGAAGTTAAGTTTTAGTTGAGCATTTTGTTTTGTAGGCATTGGCGACACAAAACATTTAGCTAGTTTTGTTGAAAAACAATAGTTTCAAATATTAAATTGCCTTTACTGCTTATCTCTAATGTGTTTATATCATGGGAGTTTCCAATGTGAACAAATACAGAGTACTCAATTGAAGGCAGCACTTCAAACAAAAAATAAGGATGTTTAGTTTAGTGATTAAAAATGGAAATGTTATTATTGAGCATCCATTCTTTAGAAATTTTCTGATATTTTTGATAGTTCAGTAGGCTATGGGCCCTTCCATATTAATCAAAACTTTCTTTATTCATATTTTGTTGTTGTAGGCTTTGCCTCCAAATTCAGCCAAACTATTCATCTCAGATTTGGAAGACATTTCTGTAGAACATAGTATATCGACAGAGACTCAAATAAGTCAACTTATTATATAAAAAGGCCTCTTTGCCATTCCTGAGTTGGGTGGGCAAAAAAATAAATTGAAGTAAAATTATACCATGAGGCTAGACAACAGTTTTAGGATTTTTTGAAAACTACTTAAGTGTATCTCCAGGGTAAGTAGACTACTGTGGAATCTATTGCCCAGAGACAGTTTCGTATTATTATGCATTTTAACCTTTCTTTGCAAGTCCTGAACCTGTGGTATGCAGTAAAGACACCTACAATGAGTATAAATATATTTTATATAGTATCTGCCATGGCAACAATGTTGAAAATACTGCATAAAATGAAATGGTAGGATTTGTAAGGGTATTAGAACTAAGCAAATAGAATAGACAAGTTGTTTACAGTAGATGAAAAGAAATTATTTATTGCATAAAGAAAAATTGCTCTTTTCAAAGGACACTTGAAGTACCTGCATACAATTGAGTTACCTTTGAATTTACTCAGTAATGTCTGCCTGACATGGTCAGTTGTTAACTCTTATGATGAATGTATTCATGCTTTTATATTTTAGGAGTGCTTAGACAACAAAACCCCACATTTCTACCTTCATCTTTATTCACTTCTTTATCCAGCACTCAGCATTAGTAGTAGGTAGTAATGAGTGTGAGTTCTCTCATACCTCCAGACCGCACACACAAACTTACATGGCTGTTGCCATTCACTGCAGGGATACAGTGGGTGGCTTTGGTGTGGGCCCCCACTCCCAGAGCTGGAAGGGTGTGTGCAAAGACTCTTGTCTCCATGGGATCAGGTTGGGTCCTGACATGATGGCTGCAGGCAGTGCCAGTGGCAGCACTGGCCTTTGAAAGAGTCAAGGAAGAAGTAGCAGCAGCAGCCCAAACCAGGGGCATGACAAAGAGGCAGAGACAGCTGCAGCAGCAGCTGCTGCCTGGCAAGAGTGTGAGGGGAAGGGAATAGCAGTAGGTGCAGGATGGGATGAAGGGAAGAAAAAGGCCTCAACTGAAGCCCTAAACTGGAGACATTGAGAAGTTACGGCAGCAGAAGCCTTCCTGGCTTTTGGCAGTTCTCTATCCCAGCTGCCTTCTGCGGCAACCAAGGCTGCTGCATGGCCTGTGAATGGTTTCTTCAGGTCGGTGCACCATGGCTGGGGAAGCCTTGGTGTAGCACCTGTAGGAGGGCAGTACGTGATGACTTGTATTGCATTGTCAAATGGAGACATCTTCTTTAACTCAATGGTGCATCCCCTGGGGAGTGTTGTCATCAGAAACTAAAGTGTCTGGGAGGTGTGTGTGCTTCCCCAGATAGGTTACAGGGGATGAGGACATTTTCAGGACTGCGATTCCTGACTCAGGTTCCCAGAGCATGGTTTGTGATGAGGAATCCACACCTCATTTCTGCCTGAAACTCTACTCTCTGAAAGCCAAGTACTGCAGTGTTGGTCATGGAAACACAAAGCTTTTGCATGCTGAAGCCCTTTTTGTTGAAACAGACCTTAAGAAGTTTTTCTGTAGTAACAAAAGTCTTCTGTAACAGCATCAGAAATTTCGTAACTAAAAAGAAGAAAAAGGTGCCGTTGATTTTTTTTCCTAAACTGCAGTAATTCTTAGTATGCTGATTTGTGCAGGACCCATGAAAACTTAAGAACCCTTTTCTTTTTAAATAAGTTGAACACTACTTTTGTAAGTTTATCTGCTGTCCTTTTCAGTGAGCAGCAAGAGACAAAAGAAGTATTGTCCTCCTCTGAGACACAACTAGGCAGGGTAGCACCAACTTACTGATTGAGGAGGAGGAGGACTGTGGGTGGGGTAGTGTCCTGTGTTTTTCTCAGGGTTACAAGGTTTTTTTCTGTAGATGTTCACCACCAATAATCTGTCATAAAGTTGTAATTAATAGCTGTTGTGCCCGTAATGTAACCTGGAGGAGTCGCTTTAGATATTGGAGAAAACAATGAAAAATATTGATGGCTGTTCTGGGTAAATCAGTGACTCAGTAGAAAACATTTTGTTGATTTTTGTATTTGGTAGGTAGTCAGGGGATACTGCAGTCACCCCATAGTTGGCCTCCTTGCCAGCTGGCATTACAAGTGGATCAGCATAATTAATTTCAAAATCAGTCAGCAGATTATACCGGGCAACATTTGCTTCTGCAAAGTACATGAAATAATAGAAATCTTTGGTTTAACTCAAGTCTCTCCATTTCCTTATCTCATCAGCTTGACAGATTTCTTTATTTTATATCTAATATCCTCTGGCAGGGATGGTATTTTGCCTGCTACATTAACAGATGCTGATGAGTGTAACAGTTTGTTGAAAGCTGAACACAAAATCTCATTCTGAGCTGGTGGGAGAGCCCCAGTCTTGCAGCTGTAGGAGAAGAAAGAGTCATGATTTATAGAAGAATAAGGCACTGGCACATTGCTGACACCAGAAACAGTAGTGTAATTCACAGCAGAATTGTGATGGTGACAAGTGACGTGCTTTTCAGACTGTCATCTGCCCTCATGTGTTGTTTATTTTCATTGTGGTGTAGGAGATCCATGTTTTGTACACTGTTGCATGCATATAGAATATTGACCTGTGTACTTCTCCGTGTCTCAGTAGTTCAGCCTGCTTGACAAAGAAGCCATGCAGGTGAATGGATGTTCACACATGCTTTCTCAGAGTTGGGCAGTTCTCCTTGGCTTTACCACTTACTCTAAGAATATGACTTGAAAATTTGCTTCCATTCCGAAAATTCCTTTTTTAATTTTTAGTAATAATTTTCCCCACAATTGTCTTTCTTAAAAATGAACTCTGTGGTCTTTGATTCTTCTAAGATCACCTTTTCTATCAGTATGCCCTGCATGATGCATTGTATCTATGGACATGTTTGTATTGCCTGGTGGTTTTATAACAAGAAGGTACATCATGTAACAGAATCACAGAATCCCAGAATCATTAGGTTGGAAGGGGCCTTCAAGATCATCAAGTCCAACCCAGCCCTGACACCTCAATTAAACCATGGCACCGAGTGCCACATCCAGTCTATTTTTGAACACATCTGGGGATGGTGACTCCACCACCTCCCTGGGCAGCCCATTCCAGTACTTTATCACTCTTTCAGTAAAAAAAAAAAAAAAAAAATCCTATAATCCAGCCTATATTTCCCTCAGCACAGCTTAAGATGTATCCTCTTGTTCTGTCTGTTGCTGCATGGAGAAAAAGACCAACCCCCACCTGACTACAACCACCTTTGAGGAAGTTGTAGAGAGTGATAAGGTCACCCCTGAGTCTCCTTTTCTCCTAAACAGAGCCTCTTCGTTATGTAGTGGAGGAAACACTCACTGGGTGCTTTTTAGGATGTTGAAAGAATTTATCATCGGTGTGTGCATAAACTCAAATGTAGTGAATGGCCAATCCTTCTCTTTCCTGAAAAGACACCAAGATCACTCAAGACACTCTGTCAGTATTGGCTGATACATATGCAGAGGCCTCCTTTGCATATGCAACAATTGTCCTGGTATCTCCAGGATCAGATCAGGAGGCACATTATTGTGAGTAAAAAATCTAACAGAACAATAATTGTAGAATATGATAGTATTGATTTTAAGTAATAAATATTTAATATATTTTCTTTCAGGAGAAGCCGCTGACCAAATCTCTGCAACGAGGAGAAGATCCCCAGTTTGATCAAGTAAGACTCTTGAAATTGCATTATTTCCATTTCTCAGGCTAAAAGAGGAGTGCATTGGAAGGCATTCTAGTGTCCTTATACTGTTGTTGCAGAAGCAATATTTCTTGCTGTACTTTGGTAGAATGATAAGTAGTTGCCTAACCATTCTTTCGTATAAATTGGAAGAATTTTTCCTCTGTTTCCAGTATTTTCAATATTCAATATTTTCTGCCATTGAACTTATTACTTTTTATAGTGTATTAGGCACGTGTTATGTTTCTTTTCTGTTTTCCCTGATGGGGATCTTGAAGCAAAATTTGTATCTTTTCAAATTGCGTGGTTTTTGAAACGCGTGTGTGGCCCCCAATCTTTCTTTTATGAGGTTTCTTCTATAGTTAACATGAAGGCCTATAGAATCATGGTTGTTGCCATCAGTCCCATCAGTCTAGTTTGCCTCTGTAGCATGACTTATGTGTGTGTTGAACTTCAAATAGCCAACCTGTTGTGTTTAAAATTAAGTATAAGTTCAATTGTCAGGATAAACGCCTGTATATGACAAGGTAGATGTCCATTAGGAAAATGGTGGGCAGGGAAAAAATATTAAAAATTAAGTAGAGTTGATCTAATTGGTCTGATTTCATTCAAGAGAACAATAAAATTGTAGTTAATAAAATGAAATTTATATCTGGCATTAGATTAATTTATTATGCAAGGGAAATAGGACAAGTATAAAAATAAAACCAACAGCAATATACACACTTCTAATGGATTATATAAAGCAATTTATTTTTGTCAGCAGTCTTTCTTTTTGTCAGCAACACTTAGAATAACCTATTTTGAAATAAAAAAAGATAGATTCTAAAGAGTTTAAGTTACACAAAGGATGCCAAGGCTTTCAAATCTCACTCGCCATGAAGAGGAGTGATAAACTCTGGGTATGTCATTACTGTCACCATTGCTACTGGCTCCACATTTGCCCACACCCCTGTGCTGCCAGCAGGGCCAGGAGCACAGGACAGAGACAGAGCAGAAGCAGCAGCAACAGCAGCAATTCAGAAGGAAGTCATGACCAATGCCATAAGATGCAGATACCATATTGATTGACTTTGGGAGAGAAAATAGGTGTAAGTACAACTTCAGAACCTCAGCTGAACATTTATTGAGTTTTCTGAGACATTTCACCGAAGTAAAGATGCCTTGTGAGACTCCACTGGCATTCGCTAAGGTTCACTTTGTAATTCTAGCTTGACAGAGTGACTCTAGATTGTTCTGTAGCTGCTTTTTGGGGAGAGAAAGCCTGCTTGGAGGGCTGCTCAGAGCAGGAAGTGAACAGAGGAGGTGAGACTTCTGCTTCATACTTGGGAGCTCCCTGTCCACCTCACTGACCACAGAGACCCCGCAGGGAAACCAGCCACTGTAGGCTAAAGGAGGTTCTTTCTGAGTACTCCCGACCTGCCTCATGAAATTCTTCGTGGTATTCTGACCTTGATTTGATATACATATTCTTTTCCTTCCTGTGGGAAGAATGTTACACTCAAATGGGAAAGTAAAACAAATTAAGCCACCCAGATGCAAACCTTGTGATACTGTTACTGCAGTGCGTTAAACAAACTCATCATGGGTGGCCATGATTTGATAAAGTATTTATGGTTTAGCAAATTTTGGCCCTTTAAAAGGACAAATTGGAAGACTGATACTTCTCCTAGTTATTGGTAAGTAGACAGAAAATTGAGTAATTAAGTCAAGATCATTTAATGACAACAGCAAAAGCTTCCTAGAGTGAAATGACTGTGTGTTTACTGCTGTGGCAATTTACTCTGAATGCAGGCATGAGAAAAAAAAACAGATGCAGACCAAACACCAAGGTAAATTTTTGTTATATATGACATTCATATATCTTTCTGTCCACATATCTGAAGTCCTACCTATGTGCAGAGTTGATAGAAAAGTGCAGTGGTGATGACTTGATGTCTTGTCAGAAAACCTTGCTTTCAGTTGCTCGAAATTTTTAAAACAAACTATTTAAGCTGAAATTTTCAGTATTTGCCTCAGGCCAGGTTGCTGGCAATGTTTCCCTTTTCAGTTTTCACATTGTTTTCTGCTTAAATAGCATTACCATTTTGAGATGTTCTGGTGCTCCTGGGGTGGATGTAGGCCTGTGATCAGCAGATGGGACCTGAACCTGGCTTATAAGCCCATTTTCAAGAACATGGTTCATACTTACCAAAATGATTTTAGTTCAGCTAAATCCATACAATTATAGAATAGTTTTAATTGTATTCAAATAGTTTGCATTTAAAATTTTGTACTGCACAGTACAGATGGTACTGAGCCAGAGTAGAGACAGGAAGACAGAGCAAGAAGTCTTTCTTTGCCTGGCATGTTTCTCTCACTAAAGTATGTGAATACATTGCATTTTAAAGCTGTTTTTCAAATGATAACATGTGTGAAGTATAAAGTTGTCATGAAAGTATGGATAATAAAATGAAGGTGTGGTCTGCCTGGGAAGCTCTGGGAAGATCATGATATGACATGGAACCAAAAGCCAAGTAAGAAGGCATGTGCTTTTAAGTGAAACCACTCAAGTTTTATTTTTGAAGTTAACTCAAGTATTTAAAGAGTCTGTGGGATGAAGGAAGACCTGGTTGGTAATTCCTTGCTTCCCTTTTCCGGTTAGGGTGCAGAAAGCTTTGGTGTTTATTCTGAAACCCATAAAGTCATCTAGCAAAAACAAAAAAGGCCAGACATTCCTGATATTTTTACTACAGAAATGAAGGGGGGAAAGAGGGACAATCCCCGTGAACAAACTCCTTTAAGGAGTGTCTGATAATTTCTACTTTCAGTTTTAGGGCATATAAGTGACAGACTGTCAAAGGAACCTAATTTTCTTTCTTTTGACATGATCAAAATTATCCCTATTCAATTTGAGTGAAATTGATAAGTAATGCTGAAGTGAGTAGGTCATTAGTTACTTTAAAATGTCTGCACTCAATCTTCTAATGGTAAATTAAAAAGCATCAAAAAATAAGGCATGACCTGATTTAAAACTTGCTTTCTGCAAGTCAGCTTCAGAGGTGGAAAAAACCAGCCCAAAAAGTAACTTAACAATGAACAGAATGGCACTTTGGCTACCCAAAGTAATCAGCATCAAGTTTAACAATGAGACCCCCAAACCATTTGAGATGGCTATGAAAGCATTGCTTACTACCCCTGAATAGTTCTTTCTCTGTCTCCCTGAGAACCAGCATTGTTTCCTGCCCATTCTTTAACACCATTTCAGGAACACTGGTTGTGATGGTGGTGATGGATACAGCGTCTGGAAACCTGACTGGGCCAGGGCTGTTTCTCTCCACACAGGTGTAGTCAGTGTCTCCTGTCAGGCAGACAGCATGTCTGGCTGCCAGTTACATCACCCTCCTCGAACAAATAATAGGATCTTGAGCAATGTATGAAGTGATGATACTTATCCTGACTTGCCAAATGTCTCACCACTGGCCCAACAAACTGCATTCCTCACACTGACTGTGTTTTCCTTTCTAGGTGGGCATGTGTATAAAGAAAATATATGCAGGAAATTATGGAGGTTTCTTCATATGGTTTTAAATATTTTCATGGTATATTTGAAATCATCTTTTGAAAGTCCTTGATTAGACTACTCTAGTTGCCTATTGGCAAAGTGCATTACAGCTCCAGTATTGGCATGCTCTGTGTCCCCAGTTACAGAAATGTTATTAAACATTGTACTAGTGAACTATGACTTAAACTTCCTATTACAGGAAACCATAAAGTTGCAGTACATGAAAAGATCAAAAGCTAGCAAAAACCCATAATTCTCCAAGAGGGTTATCCTCACCTAAGGAAACATTTTTATTACTCTTTTCTCAGCCTCTACTAATGTATCATTTGTTCTTAGCACGGTGTATAAATGTTCCGTGAACTGACAACACTGGAGGCAGAAGGAGGGCACTGTGTAATCCTGGACTGAGCTACAGGCTGCTTTCCATATAAAAACACAAAATGAATGTAATGTTTTGGCCATGGAAATGAAAATTTAACAGGAAGGGTTAGTTTTCATATGAAGCTATCTGTCCAAGGTGCCTGTTGCAGAAGTTTCAGCATGAACTGCACAAAAGCTTATTCTTGCTACAGTTTTACTGCTCTCTTCTTAGATGTGCACTAGGTTGGAGACTACAGATTGGAAAGCAGAAACATTTAATCTTTTATATACTTTTAGGAGATGAAAACAAAATCAGCCAAGGTAAAGGAAACTAAAATGAACAATACAATAATAAAAAAAGTGAAAAATGCAATAAATAAATAAATAAGGCACTAAGCAGCATACTAATGGCAAAGTGTCCTTTTTCATAACAGACTAAACGTGATTAATGATACACTGATAATGATTCTTGTCCGATATTATTTTTTAGAGGTAGTGAGTTAATACTGTTATCATTGTCATTGCAGTAGCACTGCAGGTTGGCCACTTTGGTGTTTTCCCTTTCCCTGAGTTTTACATATTGTCATTCATCACCAGCAAAAGGCACAGGGTAGAGAAAGTGTAAGAAATGGTGGTCATGAGGTCATAAAATAACCTTTGGCTCCTGGTCAGAGGTTTGGGTTCAAGCAGTGTGTAAAGAAGTACAACTGAAGGCAAAATTAAAGGTAACACCTTCAGAACTGAACTTGCTGTCCACTAAAAATAAATGGGTTTTCATGTAAACTGTTATGCTTGCAGTAAAATAGCTATAAACATTGGTAGTGTATAAGCATGCTAGCTGAAATTACCCATCCACAAAACTGTGGTACTAAAAAGTCCTGCTTCCTTTTTTTGTCTCACAAAGCCAAGGCCATTAATGAAAACTAGTGAGTTTAACTTGAATAGTTATCAGTTTTAAGTGTTTCCAGGGAGATTTAACTTCACAGCACAGTCCAAAAAATGCTTAGGGCAAAGATTTGAATGAAAGGAGACCTCCACAATCACAAATGCATTCAGCAGCGTTGATAGAAAATGTAAAACCTTACTTGTGCTTGTCCGTTATTTAGAATCTGCACAACAATAATTTGAAGATAAAATATGCAGACACTGTGCAAAAAATAGTCACAAGAAGTAAACCAAGAGTGTGCAAAAATGAAGTACTGCTTCATTTCTTCAAATTCTGCTTTATTAAAATGGCGATAAAATGCCCATTCAACATACATATTGACATATGTGGTACAGAAAAAGAATGCTGGGACAAAAATAATCATACTGTTGGAAATTGGGTGCAGTTTTGAATATACTTGGTGTTAAAGCACATAGAAATTCATTAGTGAAATAAAAAAAGATAATTATATCAATTTGCTGTTAGTGGAAGCATTTCTTATATTTGAATTTTGACAATATAGCTAGACTTTTATGGAAGTATATAAATTGTAGTGAGCTGTCCGAGCAGAATTTCATTAAATTTACTCTTGCATTTTAATCCAAAATAAATATTAAGCATTTACATAAAGTATATTTAATGCTCTGTGAACACAGGTTTTAAACAGCTCCCTACTTGTGCAGCCTTCTTATCCTTCAGCTATACAGTAGGTAGTTCATTTATGATGGAAGAATATGATCATTTGTCCAACAAGGACATATTTGTACATCTGTGCACTCCCTTTCAGGAGCAGCACAGAGCTAGAATTCATCTCACTCCTGGACTTACTTCCAGTAAATGAAAGGGTTGAGTAACCGGCATGCTGGCTAGACTTCCCTCCCTTCCTGTTCCCTGAGAGCCAGGTCTTTTCCCAGTCCACCCTTCCTTCCTGTCTTAAAAGTGCAATGACAGAAAGATTAAAAAAAAATAGAAGGAAAAAAAAAAAAAAAGCTATATTGACCTTTATCCCAAATGAAGACAGACACTGTAAATTCAGCAGAAAAAGTATGGCAGGAGAAGATTTAACAGGAATCACTTTTACTTTTTCTGGTGGAATTGTATGGTGGGATTCAGAAAACAGCTGTGATAAGCATGTCAGTGAACATGCAGGAAGACCTGATTGAAACAACTTTTCATTTATAGTTAGATATTGCCATTTCTGATAAGATATTTAGGTCTATTGGAGGACAGACTTTTTAGTAGGGCCCGTGGACATAGGAGAAAGGCTAAGGGTTTTAAACTAAAAGACGGTCCATTTTTACTAACTAGAACAAAGATATTTTTTACTGTGAGGCTGAAGCAGGTTGCCCAGAGAAGCTGTGGATGCCTCATCCCTGGAAGTGTTCAAAACCAGGTTGGCTGAGGCTTTGATCAGCCTGGTCTAGTGGAAGGTGTCCCTGCCAATGTTAGGGAGGTTGAAACTAGATGACCTTTAAAGTCCCCTCCAACCCAAACCATTCTGTGATTCTATGATTTTATAATTCTTTTCTGGTCTTCCCTAAGAAACCCATTTTCATTGTATTTCATCATTAACAAGCAGTGTTGTGCTAACTTCATAAAAAAATTTGGAAAACAGTAGAGAAGTGAGTTGGTAGTGTATAGTTTGCCCTGACACCAGGTGACTGATTTTTTCTGAGTGTTTGTCTGAAGCACCAGAAGACTTTGGTATAATAGAGCCTGAAGTCCTATAGTAATTCTTTATGAAAGGCTTCCTGTCACTGCTGCAAGCGGTTGCTTCATATCTTCCACAGCAACTTATTTCATATTTCAGGTAGTAAAATCTATTGCAAAGACTAGATTGAAAGTTTTCCAAAAATATTACTTTTATGGAAAAGAATACTACTTTTAATTTAGCAGGGGCAGTTGTTATATCTTTCTAAAGCAGCATGTTTAATTTTAGGCCATAGTAGCTAAATAATCATACTTCATCCTCAAAGTGTCTCATTAACTTTAGTCCACAATGTCACTATGAGTTAGTTAAATCCCGAGGCTGAAAAACTACAAAAGAGATTCAGAGTTACTCATCTAGACTAAGTCTCATCCACAAAAGTTCTCAGTTAAGGCTGTAGTAATATTTGGGAATGCTTGGTCTGCCAGTTTTGCTCTTGTCTTAGTCACAGCATTCACACAAGTTTGGTGTTACATGAGACATTAAACTCTATTGTTTTTCCACAAGCATTGAAGTGTGCTGGTTTAAGTTGAAGCAGGTGGATAAACCTGACAGTTAATTACATAATCAGGGTTCTTGGCATGTAGTACATACTTCAGCTCTTCACTCCTGATACTCAGCACTTCACAGGATCAAGCCCTGCGTGATCTTGAGGTGGTCAAAAATCTCCAGATCAGTAATTTCTTCCTATTTTAAATAGTTGTTTTTTATTTTCTTAGAATGTCCACGAATGCTGTAGCTGTGACGTTCAGTTGCAATACATGTATTATCCTCTTGTATAATAATGGGGTTTTTTTCACCCTACTTTCTGATCTTTCCATGTTTTGTAGCTTTTTTTTTCCTGTAATAGGATGTTTAAGTCACAGTTCAGTCCAACATGCTCAGTAACATTTCTGTAAAAGGTAACATAGTTAATACTGAGTGAGCAGTAGTCTTGTTATTCGGTATGCCATTAGAGCTGTTTAATCAGCAACCTCTAAGGAATAATTCTAAACTCTTCTTGTTTACTTGTGCCCACAAAGACACAAGAAACTCTAAACATTTTCCTATATATAGAAGAAAAGTTTTTAAGTTTTTTTCCTAAGTTCTCAGGTGTGTGAGGCTAAGAGTAAGATGCATGGTTAGTTGATTAAAATTATTGAAGAACTTGTGGTGTTTCTCAATATATTCTGAGTTTCAGGGGAGGCATCCAGCAGTCAGATATAATCCATGAAGACAGTGCCTCTGATCCATTACTTTTTCTTTCCTTACAATCTCTTTTAACTCAAATCAACATTGTGTAAAAATCAATATAACCTGCTTGAAGAACTAGATGATTTTCTGGTATTTTGAAAGATGTTGTACATGATTTTAGTGCATTTTAATATCATCAATATAAAGACCCTATCAACATACACTCCACTGTTGCGTTTCTGTTTATGTTTTATAGACTCATAGATTCATTTAGGTTGGAAAAAGGTAGGACCTTTGGGATCATCAAGTTCAACCACAAACCCAACACTGCAAAGTCTAAACACTAAACCATGTTCCTATGTTCCATGTCCATGTCTTTTTAAGACAGAAAATGCAGAATATTAAGTCACTGCTTGTACCATTGTTCTCAAAAAAAACAAAAATGGATGAAAGCAAGAAAGCACAATTGAGTTATTACTTTTTTAAGGAGGAGAGAAAACTTGGACAGCATTTCATTTGTTGATTCATTGTATTTTCCCAATAGGTTATAAGCTCAATGAGCTCACTCTCAGAATATTGTCTCCCCTCTATCCTGCGCACTTTGTTTGATTGGTATAAAAGGCAGAATGGCATAGAAGACGAATCCCACGAGTACAGGCCAAGAACAAGCACTAAATCCAAAAGGTATGATTTTGAATATGCATAATTTATAAATTCTAAGGTAAACACTGTTGCATTTTACCCATCAGCTTTTGTGAGGTAGCAGTTGCTTGAAAGTTGTATCTTTTTTTGCTTCTTCCTGGAACTCTTGTCTTGGCTTCTTGATGGATGGAATAATTGTGTCTTTCATGTTATGTTCCTCGTAGTTCAAGCACAACAGTGCTGTTGTAATTGTCTTACTGATGTTTTGGATGCTTTTTTCATGTCATTTAAATTCCACTTTGTGTAAACTGTATTTACTCAAGCGATTGGGCAATAATTCTGTGCCACTTGGAAGAATTTTTCCTTTATAGTGTTCTGCTTACACATAAAAAATTCACATACACCTACCCTCAATCCAAAAACTTGAGAATCGGTCAGAGTTTTAGCAATGTACCTCTTAAAAGTAACGAGCACACAAAAATTATGATATCAGTAGTTTCTCAGTGATAAGGCAGCAGACTGGTCTTGGTTATATTGAGGTCTGGCAGTATGGTTCAGGTATATTCTTTAAACTTTGACTTTTTCTGAATCCTTCAGTACTACCTTTATACATTTCAATGAAACAGCAGGAGAATCAACAGTGTCAGACCTGGTGTTCAGAAATGCATAGACAATTCTTCACGTTGGGATTATATTATAACCCAGCAACTACAAAAGGCAGTAGCTGCTGGAGCAAAGGGGTAGGGGCTAGGTTTAGATACCAAGGTAGAAATGAACCTGAATTAGACTATTTATGTCAGTAAAAGTAGGCAGAATGAAGACACAATTCATTAATTAGATGTCTGGTTTTGGGTGAGATGAATCCTTGCCTTGAATTGCTTCTTTCTCTCAACTTGTTCCACGACTACCTGCTCATAAATAGCTGTCTTTGGGAACTCCACCCAAAATTTAGTAGAAAGTCAGTTTAGCAGTGAAACAAGACCACTCTGTCGATTGGGAGTGTTACAGAAAGAATGTATAACAAGTCCTTCCTCCAGTTGATGTAAAACCAAAGGAAACCAAAATGCAAATAACTTGCTTCATCACTGATCAAGTTGTATTCTTAAATGCCTATTTTATTACAAAAAACAGGTTGTAGTGATTTTGAAATCACTAAAACTCTCAATTTTTATAAGAATTGTGCTGAATTTACACAAAAATTCCACTGACATTATGTTAAATGCTTCAAATGGACTGCAGAACTGTTTCTTTAATTTTACAAAAAGTACTGTATATTTTATGTTATTTTTTCAGTACACTTTGAAACTTTGATCAGTTGATTCAAATAGGTAGATTTTTGGTATTTTTATTGGAAGCTGTTTACCTCAGACTTTTATTCCTCTGTGTTGTTCTGTACAAGAAATGTGTTTGAAAAGTTTGACAAGTGTTGCCAAAGTTAAAAAATTAACACTGGAACAGTTTTTAAGAAATAATATATGTAGTTTGGTTGTGAATTCCCCACTGGTGCTTTTAAGACATTTTTCAAATTTCATGACAAGTCTAAATATGAATTTGATAGCACAAAGTTACATTTGCCTCCAGTGTAATTAAGAATGGTCTAAATGCTGTCATCAGCAAGGAATTTGAAATTAAATCCGTTTGTTAGAATACAGAATCCACAAGTTTCCTTGGGTTTTTTTTAATTGTTGTGGATCTTCAGCTCAAAAAAAAAAAAGAGGGAGGAAATGGATAAATGACATTTAAGCATTTGAAAGAACATCACAGTAACAAGTTTGATTTGGTCTGTTTATCTCAGATTTTAATAGCATAACAGTACCTTACTTTCTGAAATGCTGGACTGCAGTTATCTGTATTTGTGTAATTGAAGAATGCATATAATATGAATTATGACACTTCTCCAAAATATTGTGTTTCTTGGTTTGATTTTGCAGTGATGAACAGCAGAGGGACTATTTAATGGAGAGAAGAGATCTGGCTATTGATTTTATTTTTTCTTTAGTATTAATAGAAGTTTTGAAACAGGTAGGAGTTCTTAAATTATCTATTAACTAATAAATGATGGAAATTACCAATGCAAGTGAATTTTGGGATTCTTCGTTCTGTTTGCATCTTTAAGATTATAATAAAAACATGATATACATCCTGCATGCTTCTTCATTGCTGTCTTTCTTGCACCTGTGTGATGCATAGCATTCTGTGCTCATACAGACCTTACTTTGCCAAGTCTTTGGAGCTGAAGTATTTCTCTTCAAAACTAAATAAACATTAAATGGCTGGCTCATTTTAGCTATTTTGTTAGCTACATGCTATTTTAACTGATATATTTCTGAATGGATGATATCCATGAGTAATAATGGCACTAGTGAATTATTGTGTACTTGCTGTATTTTATTTTGTGTTTTCAGATTCCACTTCATCCTGTAATAGACAGTTTGGTAAATGATGTTATTAACTTGGCTTTCAAGCACTTTAAGTACAAAGAAGGGTAAGGCTCTTTTTCAAAAATTCTGTGAAAAAGATTCTTTCTTATTTTTTTAATAGTTGTGGTTTAAACAGTATGTTTTCTCAGCTGAGAATTCTTTCTTGTCTCTTGCTAGGTACCTTGGTCCTAACACTGGAAATATGCACATTGTTGCAGATTTGTATGCAGAAGTAATAGGTGTTCTAGCTCAAGCAAAGTAAGCAAAATTCTGTATATTATTTCGTCCATAAATATGACCAAGTCTACTTGCATAGCATGTGAATATTCTGATTTTCTCACTTTCTTTAAGTATTCTGTAGGAATAAGTCATTCCAGTTCATTGGCCTTCTGTTTAGCCAGATGTTCTAGAACATAGGCCTCTAGGGAATCACAGGCTTTCTGCATCTAGCCCAGTGATACTGAATAAATTCAACTCAACTACAGCAGCATTATTTTTCCTATCTCAGCAATGACGTCTGTAGAAAGCCCAAAGGGCTGAAGAGAGCTATTTTAACTAGGTTTTTTTGTAGATGCTATTTTTTCTTTAGCTGGGCAAACCTATAAATGGCTATCCTCCTACATCGCAACAATATTAAGGCTCTCTGCAGCTATTTCAGCTCAGAACTTAATGCATCTGCTTCTGAACCCTTCATCCTTCTTAGAACAGATAACATAAAACACTTTGTGGGTCAGATCTTAAATTTTGAATCTGAAAGCAGTCAAACTCAGGATCTCATGTACCCAGTATAGCATCTCATCGTACACTTAAACCACAAACTAAGCAGAGGATGAGTTTTACTGCCCTGATGTAATGCTTTCTGTCTCCTGACACTTTGGTGTTGCTGAGGGTGAGTCTCAGCTCTACCAAATCAGTCAGTTTGGCTTGATGTGGCTAAAACAGTTTGAGATTCTGGAAATCATATAAATTCAGCTAAGGGCCTCTAAATTGGCTGTGTCAAATGCAAAAGGAGAAATTGCATCTGGATCCAAAGCTTCGAGTTGACTGTCAAAGTTCTGAAGGGCATTGCTAAGATGTCTCTTATCACTGAAAGACATCTTCCTACTAACCTGTTTCTTTCAGTTCACTTGGGTTGTCTATCAAAGGGGATAACAAAAGGTTGTTACATGCTATGCCTATCATGAAAATTACATTCTTTCCATTTTGTCTCAAAAAGGACAGGAGGTCCTGTTGGATGCTCTTTCTGTATATCATTTTTATGGACAATGTGTCTCCAAAGACACCTTCAATAGATTTGTGGGGGAGACCACAAATGATCACAGAGCCCTCTACCCCAAGTTCTTTTAGTTGTAAATTCCTAATTGTTACTGTAATGGCTATTAGAAAAAAAAAAAAAAAAAAAAAAAAAACAACAACAAAACAAACACCGCCAAAAAACTCCACCACAAAACCTGAAGGGACAATCTGCCTATATGAATATATTCAGGGTTATAATATAAACATTTTCTTTTAAAAATATTATATGTACTGCATGTGTTGCAAGATGGAAGATAGCTATCATGGATTTTTGAGAATCATTTGAAGAGGTTATTTAAATGATATTGTTAGCTCTTATGTAAAAGAGGTGCATGATAATAAAATAATTTGGTGGTTCTCTAAAAGGACTAAGATCAGGGTGTATGCTTCCTTTTCTCAGTTTATTAGAAGTGAAAGAAAGCTAAATAAAAAAAATCCATTCAAATACTGAGTGAAATGGTACTTTTATACAACCTAAGTTTTATCTTCTTTAGGTTTTTCCCAATTTATATACCTTACAGTACATTTCAGGTATCGATTTTGAACTTTTTGGAACTAACCAATCTGAATTCATAGATTCCCTGCCGTAAAGAAGAAATTTATGGCCGAGCTAAAAGAGTTGCGGCATAAAGAACAAAGCCCGTATGTAGTTCAAAGCATTATCAGTCTGATAATGGGAATGAAATTCTTCCGCATTAAGATGTATCCTGTGGAGGACTTTGAAGCTTCTCTTCAGTTTATGCAGGTAAAATTCTTAAGTATGTAGCTATGGTTTCCCAGACCTTTTTGAATGGGCTAGCCTTTAGTTTCCATGTAATATTCTAGGAGATTTTCCATATGGCATTTCCACATGATCCTACATGTAGCCACTTTCTACTTGTTCTGAACCCCTCAGTGCTCTGGTCTCTTGGATTGTGTCATCCCATACCAACTTTTCATCAGACTAGAGGGACCTCTAGTCCATACATCTCAGTCTCCACCTAGTAGAGGTTTTGTTCTGTAGACCTTAGCCCTTCCACCGCACTATCCCACAGCTGTCCCTTCCCCTGTGTCTGTGCCTAGCTGCTCTAAAGTGAATCTTGCAATACTGACACAGTTGCCAGCAAAGAGAGGAACTTCAATGGAGGAAAACACTGAGGAAGAGACAGAGAGCTGAGGCAAAAGCTGGACAGAACTTCCTTTGGATGTGTTGCCTCCTTCCACCACACCTTCACCCTGCTTGCTGTACCCTCCTGGTTTAAAAGTCACTAGTCCAGAGCACAGTTTGACTACAATGAATGCTTTAAATTAATAGATTACATCATTTTGTAAAAGGGAAGAAATTATTTCATGTTTCAGTGTTCTTGCTGGTAATGTATAATTGGTTTTGTTCCCACCAGCAGGTTTCTTTAGCTTAATCATTCTATTCCCCTGTTTTTTCTTGGGATCACCCACACGGTTACATGGTTTGTAGCTACTCATCCAGTAACATAAATGTTTTATATAAACCTCCATGTAAAGATTAGTGTATCGATGGTGTAAATGGAGGGAAAAAATCAATGTTAGATGCCTACTAGTAAGGATTTGGAGTGCAAATTGGAGTACAAATATACAGACATACAGACACACTGAGCTTTTTCTTTAAAGTCCTGAACAGGAAGCACATTCTGTTTCAGCTTTGCAATATATTCTAAACCATATTTAATAGCATATTTAAGACATGCTTAACAACACAGAAACAGGTAATTTTTCTTCTTACCTTACTCTTAATTATGTAGACACATACTAGTATGTGTCAACTTAAGTTATCCAGAGCTGGCACAATACCAAAGTAATGTGTGTTCAGTGCACTAGCATTGATGAGTGAATGGGGTTGTGGCTCTGCTTCATCCAGTGTTCACCACTATTAAAATCTGTGGTAAAACTCCTATACAGTAAAACTGAAATTTGGATCTCTACCTTCCCTTGCTACAATCTCTCAGTACTAAATAATTCTTATATTTACTACTCTGCATCACAAGATGCACTGTGCATGTAGGAAAACCTTGTTTGCTCAGTTTGGTGAAGTACGTTTCAACTCTTTGGGCAGTTTGTCTGTTGGAGTCTCTCCATGCAGTGCTTCATCTAAAACCTCTGTCACAGCACTGCTGCTGTAGTAGAGAGAGACTCTTTCAGAGAGGGTGAGCTAATTTCAGAGTGACCTCCAGGAGAGCCTGTCTTCCCCCAAAGAGTGCAGAAGCACCTCAGGAAGGCTGGCTGGAGTGACTGAAGCCATGTGTTGTACAATCCTGTTAGCACACACAAAAAAATATTCATGATCTGAGGTGTAAACTACTCTGCATGACTGTGAAGGAAAAATGGTCAGTAGGGACCTTCCTCATACAGTCTGGGGCTGTTTGGGCCTTGAACCTAGAGAAAAAGTAACTGGAACAGTAGGATTTGTCATCCTCAGAGAAGCTGTACACACGAGTGGGTGGATGCGTATCTCCCCTCCCTCGCTTCCTGAGCAGCACAGCTGTCTGGAGAGTAGTTCACTGCATGTTTAGGACAAAGTCTGCTTTTATTTTTTTCTTAATCCCCAGTCGCAGGCTGGAAATTGTCCTCACATAGCACAATTCCATATTGACCCTCAATATGCAACAAATCCTAGCAATGAAATTCATCCAGAAGTATTTACAGAATTGTTCATTGCCCTCTGTATCTTACCTAGAGAATTACATTCCTTTTCTGGCCCCTCAAAGCATTGTGTGAAGCAGTCCATGTTGACAATTAGTTTTGCTCCTGAAGATACACACAGGGAAGGCATGAGGTCAGCCCCTGAGTCCAACTCCATTTCTAGTCCAAAACACCACCAGGCACAGCTGGAGTCAGTGGAGACTTTCTGGATTAGAGTAACAGCTCCTTGATCTTGACTTATGTCCTGCTTTGTGCTTGCTGCAAAATGCAGATTTAGTTAAGAGGCAAATGTTTTCAGTGGGATTTGCAGGATAAAAATAGTCACTGACATGTGATACGCATTCAGCAAACATTCAGAGGTCTTTATTCCAGCTGATATGCAATTGATGTTTCTTGTATTTATTTTTTTTTTTTTATTTAGGAATGTGCACATTATTTCCTTGAAGTTAAAGACAAAGATATCAAGCATGCACTGGCAGGACTGTTTGTTGAAATTCTTGTCCCCGTAGCTGCTGTGAGTTTATTTTTGATGTTACATAATTTTTTAAAATTAGATAAAACAGCTTGGGAAATAATGTTTTACTAACATGAAATTTTCTTTCAGGCTGTTAAAAATGAAGTGAATGTCCCCTGTCTGAGGAACTTTGTTGAAAGCCTATATGATACAACGCTTGAACTTTCATCACGAAAGAAACACTCATTGGTTAGTAAACCTAAGAAGCAGAGGTTAAAATTCTTTGTCACAAATATCTCTGAGCAAGACTCTTGGAAAATTGCAAAATATTTTATTTGCATTTGGCTATAACCAATACATTTCTATTTGCAGGGAAGACTGTTGTGTTTCCAGAAAATAACTGTACTTATATTACTCATAATATGATCTAAATTAGTCTGAATCAAATATGTTGTCAGCTTCTGGTTCTGTGATCATTAAATGGTTAGATTTTCTCATAGTTGTTATGTGTAAACATTAGGAGAAGAGGAGAAAGAATAGAGTTCACTTCTTGTCAAGCAAGAACAAATGAGGCATGTGGGAACAACTCTCACGGGGCTTAAATAATACATTGTAGGAAGGAAAAAATGTATAACACATGCCCTTTTAAATCCATAACTTGGCTACTGTGTAGCTCCCTATTTCATTTTTTTTCATGTGAGATGAACAGTGGCACTGCAGTGTATTTTTGGAATCGTGAGTTGATCTGAATTAAATGAGGATCTGAGTCAGTTTGATGCTGGCTGCCTTAAGCAGTCTGTCTCTCCAACTGGGTCAGCGCCCGTCAGCGCTGTGGCATTAGCTAATTCATTTTGAAGTCTTGGACCTTTTAAGTAAAGAAAGTTTGTCATTTGTCCTCCCTCGTTCTAGGGGAAAGTCAAAAAGACTTCCCTGTTTCCAGTTCTTTCGGCAAATACTGGTCACTGGCGCTAGTGAAACTGCTGGGAGGGCTGCAGGGGTGTGCTTGAGCTCTCTCCTGTTACAACATTCCCAGGGGACAGTCAGAGCATCCCCTGGGGCGCAGGCCTGATCCAGTTTGAATTAGTGGGAGGCTTGAGATGGATTTCTGATTTCACTCTGCTTGCATTTGTGTGGCTCTATTCCACTCTACTGAGTTAATAAAACATGGTTGGAACTGCAGCAGGGTAGAGCTTTTCTGTACAGTTTTTACATTAAATAAAACTTCCCAAACTGTGGCCATACTTGCCAAAGTCAATACTACATTCTTGAGAAAGGGTTGCACAGCTGGGCCTTTGCATTTGATTGCTTGTCTATACATACCACACTGGAGGCTACATAGTTAAAAGTGACAAAATAGAATAGATTCTTGTGAGGGTGTGATTAGAAATACAAACATTGCGAGGAGGAGGAGGAGGAGGGGAAAGGCAAACAGTTGACAAAAATAGCTGCAGTGCATATTTCCAGGCTTCCAGGAAGAAAACACACTCCTTAAAGTCTGAACTGGACCAAGATCAGTGTTTGGTGAATCCATGCACTCACTGTACAGACAGGATGGGTGAATTCATCCTGCTTCATTTTCTGAAAGCACCTCGTATGAGTTAGTCATTAAGGTAGTGAATGGAGAGAATTAGGAATTCCAGGAGATGGCTTATCTTCCTCCTAGGGATCTTCCTTAGGATGGGTTGTAACACTCTTGGAACGTTACTAAACTCCGTTGATCCAGTCAAGTACTCAACTGTTTAGTAAGAAAGTCTTCTGTGAGAAGACTTCAGTTATCCTGCCCCATATCTATTTTGGACATGAAAATTATAAAATAAAAATTAATGTACATTTGCCATTTGGTTAAGAAATTAACCTAGCTATAGACAGTTTATGGAACAGAAGCTGAGATTTGTGTTGTGTTTATACTTTGAGCTGTGACTGAAGTTAGAATTTAAAGATAATTTTTAGAATAATTCATCTTAAAGTGAACATGACTGTGACCTTGTTTTTGACTAACACCTTTTAAGTCCTGACTTAAAAGGTTTATTAGCATTTCAACTGAAACCTTAGTCTTCTTGAAATAGCAGAGTCAGTTTCAAAATTATTAGGTGCATTTTAGCTTATTTTTCAGTGTAACATTTACAAGTGTTAAAGTGTTGACAAAGAGACTGGGCTCCAGTATTTCAACTTCTGTGTTCTTCTTTGCTTCTTTTTATTTTTTGCTTCACAAGCTGTAACTCCCAGCAGATCCAGGCATTCCCTGTATTTTAACACAATTCTTTAGGGTGTTTGACGTGTCTCTTGGTAAATATTGTGACTGCAGATTTTGAGGAGTTATAGTCATCTGATTCACAAGCTCCAACAATCTCTGTGGGTCCTGTTGTTATAATAACAAAGTTTAGTTATTTCCATGCTTCTATTTCTCAGTAAACTGACAGAACTTAGCCCTGAGAGTCTGTAAAATTGTGCCCTACCTTACACTGCTGTGAGTACGCATTTGGTTGGTTTTGGTTCATCTGTGAAACGTATCTGTAACAGCTTTAGAGAAAGCTCCTTTTAAATAGTACTACTTACAAATGTGTTTAAGTTGGCTAACTTGTATTGCGGGAAATAGAGGAGTTAGAACTTCAGGTTTACAGTAGCTCTATTAAGTTGGTTTTCTGTTGTGTAGACATGCAAATAACACTGTATCGACATCCATTTCCTCTTTAGGCTTTGTACCCCTTGGTAACATGCCTGCTTTGTGTCAGTCAGAAGCAATTCTTCTAAACAGATGGCATATTTTCCTCAACAACTGCCTTTCCAATCTCAAGGTTAGTGTCTCCTGGTTTTAATATTGTGTTCAGACTCCCATACACACTGTTGGTCTGTTGCATAGCCTTTTTAGGTAAATGTGCTGAGTCATTGCTATTGTCTGATTCCATACATAATTTTATTCCTGACTGTACAAGTTCTTTAGCTGTGCAGGCTTTTTCAATGGCAAAAAAGTATCCTTGGGCCTAGTTTGAATTTCTGCTGTTCCTCTAACTCAAACCAGGCCTGTCAAACACCTGTGAAACAGAAAAATTGCTGATGAGTTATTAGGTTGAGTGACATACCAAAACTGATCTATTAGTAACTTGCTTTTTTCATTGGAAACAAAGAACTGGTTATTACTTTTTCAAAATGAAAATACTTGTAGACGCTGATTCCATTTCTTGTTTCACTCGTGTTAAGTGTTTGCATTGCAAAAACCCTAAACTGTTTCAAGTTTTTTCCTCCATATAGCTGTTCTTATTCCTTTGCCATTTGTTGGATCTTTGAGGTTTAAGGTTAGCTTTCCACTGCAATCTGCTGTGGTTCCCAGGCTGCACATACTGTTCAATGCGCATGTGCTAGTTATCATTACTGCTGCTCCATCTGCCTTACTTTTGAAATATCTCATGTCCCATGCCATGCTAAAACTGCATCCCTGTGAAAGGATGGTCCTGTGCCCACCTGAAAAGGGCAATATAAGAAACACAGTGAAGTGATCAGAGCAAGTGAAGGGCCTCCCAACTGTGTCTTGATGAACCAGTGGTTAGGAGGCTTCTGCTAAGAGCACACTTGAAACTTCACACAAACTTCACATTTCAGCCAATTTCTCAGCTCAGAGGCAAATATCTGTTCTCCAAAAGTTGAGTTCTAAAGCTTATTAAAAAGGTATATATTACATCCGTTTTTGCTGTTGCTTCTGCTCGTGCTTCTCTTTGTCTTAATGAAACAATTTGTAGTGATTCTCTTCATATGGATCCTACTGTTAGAATAGCTCTTCAGAATATTCAGTCTGCCTGAAGATTTCTTTCTGCCAGTACCTGAATACCTTACTTTTGGTGATGATGCATTAGAATCTTACTTGCAAAGAGATTCAGGAAATAAGCATGTTTACTGAAACTAATTTTATGGGGTTTTATGCTATTGTACAATCTTCAGAAAAGACAAAGCCAGCTGGGAATATATATTTTTCTGAAAATTAAGGAGATCCTGACAAATTATTTGAAATCATATGTATATGGTTTAAATATAAGGAAAATATAAGGAAAATATAAGGAAAATATAAGGAAAGTTGGTCTTGTCTTACCGATTGAAAAAAAAATTGGAGTTTATCTTGCAACCTGTAATTCATATATATATAGGTCAGTTTATAGGGCTCTCAGATTAATGTGGTGGCACTAATTCAATCTTTACTTTGGGGAGAAAGTAAGGTTGCTGAATACTTGGCTAAAGTAAGAAAAGTTGGCCACTCCCTCCCAGTACAGAGGAAGAGGTGCCCCAGCCATTAAAACATTTTCACCAGACAGGCTGGAATCTCAAAACGCAAGCCAAACTCACCCAGCTGGAAAAAGAGCTGGAAATCCATCCATTAGAAGGAGAGTTGTGCACATCAACGCCATGAACTTGGAGAGATCTTGCTCATGGACATGCCCATAATGTCCCTGGATGTATCTTAAGCTTTTTATCATCTTTTTCTTAGTCTTGTTTCTGCCATGCAGCTTGCTGTTCTGCCAAAATAGTGGTCTACTATTTTTTGAAAACTCCAATGATACTGGTCTCAGCCCTTTTCTCCTCCGTCTTTCTCAATGGCCCTCACAACTATCTCCTCACTGGGGTATTTGGACATTTGCTAACAGATAGCTTCCTCCTCTGCTACACAGCCTCTTGTACCTTAACTTGGTTAGCCACAGCCTGCTGTTTGCTTGAAAGCTTTGGAATAAGAATAAATTTTGATAAATGTACTTCGTCACCTGTTGAAGAAATATAATTCTTAGGTCTGAATTTTACAAAGGACTGACATGATTATACCTGATGAAAAATGGATTGAAAGTAAACAGGTTAATAAACAAATTGATTGTAATGAAATTTTATTATTTTAAAATCCTGCAGAGATTAATGTGCCAAGTAAACTTTGGCATTCCTTTTACTACTTATTCTAAACATGTGCGACAGCAATTGTATGTTGCTATAATAAACAAAAAAACCTTTCTGTCCATACAAAAGTTTATTGCATAAATTGTGTTGTCAAGGAGTTGAATGGAAATTGGAGCCCAAAAACAGTGTTTCTGTGACAGATGCCATGTTTAAAGTTGAAGTCATCTCCCATTTCACTGCCAAATTATCTTCCCATCATTTGGCAGAACCCAGACCAGTACACATTCAGGCATTACTGATGGCATCAGTTGCAGTTTCTTTGATCAAACCGCAGTCTTTGATCCGTGACTCAACGTTTGTCTGGCGACAATATCTCAGATTTTTGCCAAGGAGATTTGCCCTGTGGGCCAGGCAAACCTTATCTCAGGTCAAAGTGTACTGGACTCCTTCAAAGTTTAACCCAGCAGGTGGCTGAACATGTGGGAGACCGTCTGACTGGACTGCACTTACTTTTCTTTACTCAGATAGCTCTTGGAACTGCCACAGAAACAGAAAACTGCATATGACTGAAGACACCCAAAGACAATCCTGTACTAGTTTCTAAAAATAAACAGCAATCCAGACAGATAAACCAATTCAGTCCAGCTGATTGCAGATGCCATGTTAATCAGGCCAGCCTAAGCACCCACAGATTTTTGTCCTTTCACTTTTGAGTATGTGTGGTACATTCTTTTATCAGGCCTCCACCATAGGGCAACAGCTTTTGAACTGATGTAATCTACTAAATAGGAGGTTTTCTTTTCATAGTTGAATTGTGGGGGTTTTCAAACAGAGATTTTAAATTTTAACATGTCTCTAATTTAACTAACTTGGTACTTGGGTTTTTCAACAACTTAAGTAATAGCAGAAGCAGGTCAGATGCACAAGCATCCTACAGCTACAGGAATGGAGCACTGAGCAGTTGTGAGGCTCTGTCTTTTTGTAGTTTCATTATTAAAATGCTGAACCTTGGCCTCTGTTAAGTGTAGAACTTCCTTGCTAATTTGTGGCTGAAGTTTTTTCTTGCATGATATGTTTTTCTAGAATAAGGACCCAAAAATGGCTCGAGTTGCACTGGAATCTCTGTACAGACTACTGTGGGTTTACATGATCAGAATTAAATGTGAAAGCAACACAGCTACCCAAAGGTAAAGTGCTTTATTTGTAATGAAAATCCATTGTAGAGTGGATGTTGCCAGTGAAGAGGTTTTATAGTTCACCTGAATTCTTTCAAATTGAACCTATTTCTATTGTGAAATAAGAAACTCAACTGTACACAATAAAATATTGCCTCTTGTGGCCCTGTCAGTTATCCTGTCACCTATAAAAATTGCTGCATAAAGTGTTCCTGCTTTTGGAAAAATTAGAAGTCACTCCTTGTTCAGTGTAAGTTAAAAATACTTTTGTAGTGGCCATTGACTGGTAATTTACTTATAATGGAGTAATGAAATAAAATAATTATACTGAATTTGTAGCAAAGGATCAGAACAAGATATCCCATTACATTTTCATTTCAAAGGAAGTTTTTTCTGGTCTTTCTAAATGGACTGTCATGCTAAATGAAGGTCTGCCAGGTCCAAAAATGTCTAATGTGTCTTTTTCTTTTGCAGTCGACTTATTACTATTGTCACAACCCTTTTCCCAAAAGGGTCCCGTGGTGTTGTGCCAAGAGATATGCCTCTAAACATCTTTGTGAAGATAATACAGTTTATTGCACAGGTATGGGAGAGCCATGCATATAGCTTTCCACAAAATGAACAACTTATTTTCTCAATAACAAGTTAACAAATAAGTAAGCCTCTAATTTTTTGCAACCCTGTTCACATTACCATTCATGCAGGGAATGGTGAAATTATCAACTGAGCTGGGGCAAACTTCTTTAGAACAACAGTTTTTGATTAACCTCATTCCATTGAAAGTAGATTAAAATGTGTTCACTTCAAGTCACGTGTAATTTTTGTCGGTTTTTAAAATTTCCAGCAAGTCAGAAAATGCATTTGTTGACACACTCTGACTGTTAGTAAAGTTCAATATAATAGGCCATGTTTCATCCTGATACTGAATCATCCCTGCTGTATAGGACAGTAAGTTGCACTGCTTTCAAAGCAGTAAGTCAGATGCCAACCAGTTTCAGCAACTGACACATGTAGTTTTCATCAGTTCAAATGGGAACTGCTAAAATAGGCTAACCTGCAGTGCTGGAAGTTTCTCTTATGACTTAAATTCAGAAAATTTTCCCATTGAGCAAAGCACTTAAGCACATACTTAAAGTCTCTGAATAGGAATGAAGCAAACAGATGCTTAAAATCTTCCCTTAACTGTGCCATCTGTGAACATTCTCTCTTTATGTTAAATACTGTGTTAGTGCCATAATTACTGCAGTTTAAATGAAATAATTAAAAGCTTTATTTCCAAAATGGATCATTCTCTATTTAAATGCTATACATTTTTTGAAATTGTCAACATAAAGCACTGTTAAAAGCTTAGATCTGATAATATGTTCTACATACTTCTGAAAATCTGTTTTTCCATATATTTAAATAAAGCCTGATTGAACTTTTTAAACCTGATTAAACGGTTTTCAGCATTCTGTAGCCTTAATGAAAATAACTAGCAGAAGTGAGCAGTTTAGTGATTTGCAGTATTTTTGCTATTTTAGGAACGTTTAGATTTTGCAATGAAAGAAATTATCTTTGACTTCCTTTGTGTTGGAAAACCAGCAAAAGCTTTCAGTCTCAACCCTGAGGTATGATGTACATCTGCTTTCTTTTTCCTTTTTTTTTTTTTTTTTTTTTTTTTTTTAGTTAGTTAGTTAGTATGTATTGTGGTACATTTATCTCCTGGTTACATTCTAAGCATGCTTTCACCTTTGTCTAGTTTTCAGGCCAAATCTTAAATCTGATTTATTGGTAAAATACATCTATGAACTTCTAGCTGTAAAATGCCACATTGTTTAATGCCTTTCTGATGTTTTCTTAGTGAAGAATATCTAATGTGAACATGTGCAAATGTATAAAACAAAAAGAAAAACATAAACAAAACTATTGGTCGCAGTATGTCCTTATCATTCTGCTGTTGTTACATGCAATGCCTTAAATTATTTTAATATAACAATAATTTTTCTGTAACAGTGTCAATGTTTTTCAAAACAGTTTTACTGACAGTACATGATGGAAGAAAGCTTGAAAAAGAAAATACTCTAATAAAATTTTACCACTCTAACTAGCAAGGCTCCACTGGTGTTGGTGTCATGAGTCAGCTTCCTAGTGCTTTTCCTAGAGAAAACAATCAGAAATTTGAAGAAATTTCCAAAAAATAAAAATATAAATAAGTACTAAATGAATAAAAATTTCTCTTAAAAATGTAGAATTCCTTAAAATTTTGAAAATGTTTTCCTTTGAAAATTAAGAAAAAATACAAAATAATTCATGATCCTCCATAAAACATGTCTGTATTAATCTTGCAGAATTAAACTGTTGTGTCTATTCAGTAAGATGTTAAAACAGAGTGTTAAATTGCCTTGCACAAATTATATTGGCTACAAAAAATGTGGAAAAGTACATTAAACTTTCTACTGTCAAAAGCAGGAAAAATGAAAGGCAGGCTTTGCTTTGAACACAGCTTTCATCTTTCTGCAGCAGAGTAAAAAAAGGATGAAACAGAATTTTTGAGCGGGCACTCGGCACCATGCTCTGGGTCAGCCACCTGCAGCATTGACTGAGAAGGGTCCTACAAAGGACATTTTGTGTTAGCCCAGCTGAGAGGGGGTGGACATAGTCCTTAGCTTCTTGTTGAGTCAACATCTGAAATTTTACTGTTTCTCAACAGCATTGTAAGTCTGAAAAAAAAGACATTATAGCGCCACATTTTATGTATGTAGACTTTAGCATTCTAAAAAAAAAATCCCCATAATCTGTGTAAATGCATCTCTGGGAGGCTGTCAGTAGGACAGCATTAGTTTTTGGAACACATTCCAGAGAAATTGAAAACATTCTAGTCTTTCAATCACTGCAATGCAAAGCTTGCAAGTTTTCCTCTGGTGCATTCCCAGAAGGCATTCAGGTCACTTAGATACAGCTTCCTAATATTTTCACATTGTAGTTTTGGCACTGAGCATCATTCCAGACTTTTCTCTCAGTATGATTAACCCTGGGGCCTTTCAAGACAGTTATTGATCTTTTTTTTTCATAACAGATGTAGGTCATTTATGTTTAACTGAAGGTCCATTTGATATGCATTGCTACACTACAGATCATATCCAGGTATTTTATCCTGAAGATAAAAAGATAATGTGCTAATGCAAATACTTAAAGTTCTGAGAGGGGAGAGCACTGCTCACAGTGGAGATAAGAATTCACTATTTATTTCATGGGCAGTTTTTGTGAAATATATCAGACTAGTTAATGAAGTGAAGATACAGAAAAAAATGCCTGCAAGTGCATTCTCAAAATTTCAGAGTGAATGAAGAACATGAGTAGAATACGATTACTTGATTATGGTACTCATCCATCTTTTAAACTTCACAGAGAATGAATATTGGCCTGAGAGCTTTCTTGGTAATTGCCGATAGCTTGCAGCAGAAAGATGGTGAACCGCCAATGCCGGTGACTGGAGCTGTCCTTCCCTCTGGAAACACTCTCAGAGTGAAGAAAACCTATTTGAGCAAAACTCTTACAGAGGAGGAAGCTAAAATGATAGGTCAGTAAGTGAATGGACAATATAGAAACCTGTGTGAGAATAGATGTGAACATGTTTTCAGCACTTGAGCAGAATAGTTTATTATTGTTAAGTATTTGATTTATTTTTGTATCATTAGCATTTAATTTATTGTGTGTTCTTGTGAAATGTATGGTTCAGTTTGCCAAATGCTGCTTTTGTATGTTATTCTGAAAAGTCCTCAGTCATTCTCCACAAGAGGTAGCAACCCTGTATTCTGGGAGGGCTTAAAGACACAGGTAGTCTTTAATCTTTCAGTGCTCATAGCTGTATTTATTCATGGATATTCATCCTATTAGAAACAGTGTCTGTGCTCAAAGACGTGCCAGCTTTGAAAACCATCAAAAAGATTCCACTGATAGCCTCATTTTAATTGCAATGTCTTAAACTTCCAAAATGGCAAAACTTTTAACTGTAAAATAATGTTGTACTGAAGGGCCTAAGTTAATAGCACTGCTGTCTTGGGCTTCAATGTAGAGCACGAATCCTGTGCTGTAGAAGAGCCTCTCTATCATGCCTGGTTTTGTTGGCAAAAACAAAAAAAAAGTTGGCTGCTCACCTTCGCTCTTCATCAAGTCCCCAAAGTTACATGAATGAAATGAAGTCTACACCAGTGGCAAAGACCTGTGTTGTACTGTGCTAGATCATTGTAGTAATACCAAGAAAATAAGCAGTGTAAGACCCACTGCTGAAGTATTTAAAGTATTAGTAGTATTTGAATATAGTGTTCAATAACAAATGTTTGCACTATTATGTTCTTGTATTAGCCATTTCATTTCTATTTTGTGATCCAGTATTCCAGTTTCCATGTAAAATATGTAAGCATTCCTTTTGGAGCAGGCAACATATTCTGGTTTTGGATTAGGATATCATTAGTAGTAGAATATGCTATCTCATGAACAAAGCATTTTTCTTCATGCACCACATATTTCTTTTTCAGAATATATATATATATATATCTCTGTAAATATCCTCAATTATACAAAAACACGTATTTTTGCAGGTATGTCACTATATTATTCTCAAGTAAGGAAAGCTGTGGACAACATACTCAGACACCTTGACAAGGAAGTGGGTCGGTGCATGATGCTAACCAACATACAGATGCTTAACAAAGAACCTGAGGACATGATTACGTGAGTGCCAAAGAACACTGATTCCCATGAAATGTGGAGATGTAATTTTGGAACTTTTTCTCTATTTCTGTCTATCATGAGTCATCAGAGAAACAGCAAGAAACAGGAACGTTTAGCTTAATTAGTATATACTTTGAAAAAATGCTTATGACAAGTTGATTGTGCATCTTTGACTGCTGTAGTGTTTGGAACTGACGATGTTCTTGATGTAGGTAAAACGGTGTGAATCCTATGGTTGTTCAGATAGTAGAAGTAGAATGCTGAAGTAGAATGCTAAAGTAGAAAATGTGGCAGCCTATGCTCAGAACACTGTCTCAGGGTGTATTTGCATCACTGAACTTCAAAATGAATGCAATGAATTCTGTAAGTCCCTATTAATAATAATATTCCAAAATTCCCTTTGCTTTTCATGCCTGTAATCAAAATCAAATCTTAATTAAAAACCCAAGTAATCCTGTGATAAGGCTTGGATTTAAGCAGTATCCCACTGGAACAGAATCAAACCAGTGTGCTTCAAGCTGCATTGAACAGCTCAGTTTTTCACTTTCATCCAAAATTATTAGTGAGGGAAGTTTCCTGGAGAGAGTTCTAGTGAGGTAAACATCAAGTAGAGGTTAGAGACACAGAGACATCATCTGATACGTGCAGAGCACAGGTTGTAGAGATCTCAGCTGCAAGGAGACCTTGGATATCTTCCCTGTTAGAACAGTGGACATGGTTGTTATTCTAGAAAAGAAACAACCCCTGCAAAAAAGTTCGACATGTAATTAAAAGGACACTGGTCTCTTTGAGATTTTTTTACATCTATTGCCCAAAAAAGTCAACTTGCTAGGGATACTGTGAGTGATAGACTGACTGCAATGACTGGCCAAATTGAACTACCTTGTACAACTGAGACAATCTTTATGTGTTTGTTCCTCTGCACTTATTTGTTGCAGTGCTTCTAGGTGAGACTGTAAGCTGTGTCACTAGCATTGTCTTAATTTATTTATATTCGTAGCTAATATAACTATCCAATATTTGGTTTGGTTTGGTTTTGGGTTTTTTTGTTTGTTGGGTTTTTTTGTTTGTTTGTTTGTTTGTTTGTTTTGTTTTGTTTTTGTTTTTGTTTTTTTTTTGTTTGGGTTTTTTTGTTTTTGTTTTTGTTTTTTTGTTCTTTTGTAGTCCTACCCCATGTCCTGTTCAGTTCTAACCATTTTGGGTATTCAGGCTTTTGTGGTAGGGAAAGTGAGTTTTGAAACTCACGTTTTATTCCCAAAAGATAATTGCACAGTAAAACCTTGGGCACCAAGATAAGAAGTGTACTTAGTCTTTGCTATAAATATCCTTTGGATGGTTTCTCAGCATCACCAAAATGTTGTTTATTTTTAGAGTAAGCAGACAAATAGACTCAAAAGAGTTTTAAATTTCAGGAAGCCTTAAGATTTGGTAGTAACTTTTGTCAGAAACATGAGGATTTGATTATTTAGATGTGTAAGTTACTGCCTTTTGTATTGTACTTTATAGCCAGATGAGCTCTAATTAAATATATACACCAAAAACCACAGCAAACCACAAAGCAAAACCAAAAGCAAACCACATTATAACACATTTTTACTTGTTCTTTCAAGGGAAAAAATATTTGGGATGCTTAATTATCACTTGATCTAAAATCATGTGAACTCACAAAAAACATCAATAGCTGTTACTGTCAGGATTGAAAATGATCCTTTCAGAAACTGCACTGTGGATGTGTGGAAAAGCCAACATTGTTTTTATGTAATTGCTTCCCATTTTATTCACAGAACTCTATGCTTCACTAGAGTTACATATTTATTTTGAAATCTTATGGGCTTTAATTGGTAGATATCACGCTATATTTATGTTCATTTTAAAGTTATTGGTTTTGTCATAGTTACATAAAGTTTATGTGTAAACTGTATATAATGAATACCATAGTGGTATTTTTATTAACAAATAAAATAAGAATCAGAGGGAAGTAGCTAGGCAGTGAGCAGACATTACAGTGTAAAGTATGCAGATTCTGGAATTTTCTTTGGCAGTGTTAGACTTGCTTCTAGACAATATTTACTGACTGATCCTTTCAGCATTTATTGTTGGAGTAATAAATGCCAGTATGGAGGGTCTTATTAAAATCCTGAGTAAGAAACATCTTTTGCATCCTGCACTGGGATATGAATTTCAATACTGCTTGTAATTACTTTCCAACATCTAGTTAGAATAGGGCATCCATTTTTCTAAAATACAAACCTGTCCTTGCAAGTACTTCAAAGGCTCCCCTTGCCTCCCTGGCATGCTGTGCCTGGTAGCTCAGATGGTGAGTTGGGAACTTGAGCCTGAGGTTTGGATCTTCTCCTGCTACTCTTCTGAGCAGCTGATAAGCCACAGAACACCCACAGATTTTATATTTATAAATAATTACTCATTTGCCTTCAGAAGAGTTTCCTCTCAAACTATTATTTTACAAGTCTCCATTTGAAATGTACAAACTTCGCCCTTACTAGGGTCTGAGCATAAGGAAACTCTGCAAAGTTCATTTTCCATTTCAGGTCATCAAGGAAGACTTGGTTTGCCTGCACATAAAATTCCTAATGGCATGTTAATGTTTACAACTGCAAAAATACAGGATTTTGCACTAGTTATTAATCCAGCCAGTATTTGTTTTAGTGATAATAGTTGAAAGGAATTTGTTTATAATCAAATTCTCAGTGAGATGATGTATTTTACTCCTTTTCCAGTCTGAATGAGACAGAGGTAATTAATCATGAATATAGTTTCTCCTAACTGTACCATTAGACAATTAATTAAAAATATGTCAACATTTTATTCATGTACTGTATATCCAAGCTGGTAAGTAGGATATTAAGAGACAGTATGGTATCACTACAAAACTTTCTTTAATCTTTTAATTAAGTAAGTCTAAAATTAGTTTATGCCTTTTCTATACTCACTGAACTGTACTCAGTGTTTTGAACACAAAAATAAGATACCCAAATGCCATGTCCTCTGTTGGGTGGAGAGACAGAGTAACCAGGGGAATGGACCAGGGTGCAGGAAAACTAAGTTCATTTTTTGTTTTGTCACTCCATTTCAGTCTTAAGTAGCTGACAATGCTTCTTGGTGTCTCTTTTTCCCTTCTCACTCTTTTCTAGTTCTACTGGAAGCATATTAAAAGAGGAACAATCTTTTTCTGCATGTTTATAATATGGCCTCTTACTTTTTTTGACCCTTCCAAAGCATATTACAAGCTAATAATTAATAATATTGTGGGGCAGACTGCACAGTTTGAAATGCTGTTATGCTTTGGTAGTTTCCTCTACACTCCATCATCAGATAATAGATGATTGAGATAAAAATTAACAAATAAAAAAAAAAAATCCATACTTGGGGGTCTATCTAAAGGACTTACTTAATCTGCAGACTTACCAAAAATGTTGAGAACAAGTCAGAAAACAACTGCATCTGTTTTGAAAATAATCAACAGCTGAAACTTGAGCTACTTTTAGAAGACTCGTGTACTTCCAACCTAGAGTATTTGGTTCATGCTGAACTTCATGCTTAATGACTTTTGCAGGCTGTGAGGGAACAGTTGTGCCATTTCACAGATTAGAATACCCTTAGGGCTGCTAAAACATGTTCTAGCTGATAAGAGTTGCCAAAATGCTGTTATCTCTGGCACTGATGAACAGAAACACTCTGGCCATACCTACCTCTAAATTACACACCTTTTTCAGTGTAAAAATGTATCGTGATGGTTTTCCATAGGCTTGTCCTCTGTTGGGGGAAAATCTCTGGATCTTCAGTCATGTTATTTGAACTTGTTACATGTCTGCTATTTGCTTTATACAACTGGTGAAATATAGCTGCACTATGATGGAGAACACCCCAATTCTTTCCTTATTGCCTCATCCAAAGCTTGCATCATATATGATCTTGATGGAGGAATCCTTCTACATGATACCTCCATTTTTTATAGGTATGCCAGTTCCTCTCAGAGAGAAACAAATGAATCATTAATAATTGATTTTTAATTAAGGTATAGATATAATGCATGAAAGATGTCAAAATCAAAACCATTTATTCAATGGAAAAATGTATTCATGTTTCTTTCTTATTTCATTATAGTGTCTACCTGTCCATCCTGATGTTCTTAGTAGGCCTCTGGCACTGTAGAGGTGGATCATTTAACACAGCTCCTTCTTAAACTTAGTCAAAATTCTGTTTTAATTTTTCAGTGGTGAAAGAAAGCCAAAAATTGATCTGTTCAGGACATGTGTTGCTGCTATTCCTCGATTACTCCCTGATGGAATGTCAAAACTTGAGTTGATCGACTTGCTGGCAAGGTAAAATGTACAAGCAATGAATGACTGCTCCAGTGTGAAAAGCTGAGGCACAGAATATGTAACTGTTTCTTTTTATATATGCTTAAGAGAAGTAAATTGCTCTTAATGAATTAGACAGAGGTGTCCTATCATCTCTTTACAGTTTTTGTGTTTTTATTACGGTTCAGAATTTTCTGAAAAGGTTGGTATGTTCTCCAGAACTCTTTCCCATCAGTGTGTAGGTTACATGGTATTCACTATCAGGAAAGTCACATATTACTGTTTTCTAATCATCACAGCATTCTGATTAACAGGAGAAAACATCTTTTCTGTGTAGTGGAAAAACATGGAGATACCTGTTTAGTTTTGATTTATGATCCCACGTCTCTTTGGTAAAACAGAATGTGCTAGATGTGGTACACTGCAAAGACTTTTTTACATTATTATTATTATTATTAGCCATAAATAAAGAAAATATAAGTTTAAAAAATATGATATCCCTCCATTTAATTTGTCTGAGTAGACTTCACTGAACAAGGTAGTCTACAGCATGACTGCTACACCACTTAGGTTTCAGCACATCAAATCAGTGACTTGTGGCAAATAATTATGATAAAAGGTGCTGGTCAGTACAGAAATGTCTGTTACATTTCAGTTCAAGTATCCAAGACCAAGGTTCGAGCTTGTGTTCTTTATGTAAGTGGATTATGGTATTAAATTGAACCAAGAAGGCTTTGCAGCATATTGCTCTCAGGTTACTGTGGCAAAGCAAACTTTGCTACCCTGTTCTTGCTCTTCAGACACCACAGATGTGGGAAGGGCAGATGTGGGAACCAGAAGGCTGCAATCAGAAACAGTTTTGTTCTGCTCTATGAACAACTAACTCCCAGTGATGTGCTAAAACAGTGAAACAGTTGATTCTGGTAGTAGTGGGGAGTGCAGAGAGCCAAACAAGCCAAATCATCAGCCAGCAGTAGGTGTGCTGCAGTGCATGGCCAGCTTGATATCCTTGCGTGCACGTTGTCTGCGATAAATCACTTGTAGGTTGTTTTAAATCATTACATTATTAAATTATACAGATACCTTATTAAACAGCTGCATCAATTCTGCTTAAGGGAAATTTAAAAGGACATGTTTTCCTTTAATCCAATATTTTAACTAGAGTTCTATCCTTATTAAGGGCCTTAACTGAGCTGGTAAAAAGCACGTATCTATTCAGGTCACAGCTCTTCAATCACAGGATTGTCCAGGTCAGACCTGTCACTACTCTTAAGAAAATTTGGAGACCAGTGTGAGTTTCTTTATAAATCAATGCTACCCCCGTTAAGTCTCACAGCTGTCAATATAACCACTGGTCTATCTCTATTCTGTCTGCAAACTTCATTCAGAAAAGGTCAGCTGTGATTCTAAGTATTTCTTGGGTAATTGCCCTGTTGGGACAATGCAAGCCATAAGTTTGCTGAGTTGTCTGATTTTGACTGTGAAAAGAAGTGAGACATCAAGAGAAGCTTCCCTCAGCTCCTCTAGAGTAACTTCAGAAACAATTACATGCTCAGCCTTTCCCCAAGAAGGCAAACTTTGGAAATCTGTTCTCCTCTCCTATGTGTACTCATGCTACAGCATCTTTGAGACATTGGTAGTGTTTTAAGTCATATTCCTAAGTGTAAGCAAGGGAAACACAAATTAGGTAAAATAGGTAGGTACATAATAGGTTGGAAAGCAATTAACAAACAGTTCATGGTTCAGAAGACATATAGAGTGGTGTTGAAACAACTGGGTAGGGTCTCAGTATTGCAGAGCAGGATCACAAGCTGAACAGATACAAAGAAATGATGTTCCTATGAAAAGGAAAACCTTATTCACATGTATAGGTCTAGAAGGTTTTCAAAAAAGTTCTTCCAGTCTAATCAATATCAAGGATGCCTGATTTGGAGACCAGCATGTGAGCTGAGGCACTGTAGTTGAAGAAGAGACTGACCAGAGAACAAGGGGGAAAGAGATAAGTGAATTGAAAACATTAGGTCTATTTAGTTCTGGGACAGCATGAACTGAAAATTGTCCTGAAAAACATACCTTCAGAGAAGAAAGTAATAACTGTTTAAAGAATTAATACTTGGCCTAGACATAATGTAAATCACCAGAATGCCCCAGTACCAGAGCCGCTTCTACATTCTGTATACTGTCCCATGTTTATTTGAGACCAGAGTGACTACTTCTCCCAATTTTGAAAGTGTAGGCCCAGAAGGTAAGCATCTGCAGTTCTAGAGAGCTCTGCATTACAACAATTCTGTGTGTTCTGGGTCAGTAACTAGACTCAATACAGGGATAAGAAACTTGGAAAAGGTAAGGTTTCAGTTTCTCCCTGTTTTTTAAAAGAACCCTAGAAGCTGTTCTGCCAGGGATTTCTGTGGGCCTGTGCTGTTCAGATGGAAAGCTGTTAAATATTTTCTTTTCACAAGAGATAAAGTTACATCTTTCAGTTAATTGGTTCTTATATTCACAGTTTGGTTTGAGTTTTTCAGCCTCACAACAGATGTGTTGTTTGGTGGTTTTCAGAAGGAGTCTCTGTAAGTCAGCAGCTAGACTTCTTTCCAGGACAGCTGTATTCAAATTATAAACCATGAAGCAGATGTCAAGTATATACTGTACCTTTTGCCCTTTCACTGCCCACTGCAACCATTCATTACAAATTCCCAAGTAGGTCTTAAGTTTAACTGACTGAAGTGCAAACAAACTTGTACTTGCTTCCTGTACTGCCTGTCATGCAGTGGTAATACAGAGATGCATGCTTATGCTCAATTTGAATTTCATTTCATTAGATAATGCCACTGGGCAGTAACTTGGGCTTAGGAGATGTCTTTTGTACCCTCTTCTCTGTTATTGCTTTGTGTCATTGTGGATGTCATTTCATGGATGACTTAACTGCGGTCTCGAAAGGTTTTGCTTGTTTGTCTGGTGTTGGCCTTCCAAAAGGGAGACAAAAATGATGGTTTCTTAGCACAACAAAGTACTGTGTTTCTAAATATTTATAGAAAGTCACATGGTTATTAAAGCATAACAGTTATTTTTGGAGTCATACTCGCCAGGGGTGAGTTTTCATGGCAGTTGTTTTCGCTTAAATAAAATGTCCCCTGCCTCCAAATTAGGCAGCTATAATGAACCTGATTTTTTTATGAACCACATCTCATCATACACTTCCAACTGAATGGACTTTGGTTCCACTCCATTTGCTATTTTGTGTTTTTTTTCTCCTAGCTTTCTGTCCATTTCATTATAATGAGTCCTCCTTTTCAACTGCGTAGATTAAATGTAGATAAAATACTTTGAAAATTAGTTCTAACACACTACAGAAAATTACAGTCTCATGGGTAATTAAAACAAAATGCATCATAAAGGCAATGAACCAAAAATTGCAGAGCACACTAATCTGAATTTACTTTATTCTGCCAACTTCTAACATAGAAGTGGTTTGATGATTTCTGTGTCAAAAGAAAGTATGATTTTTTTTAATGTTAAGAAGGACTTCAACATGATGCAAATAAAGAAGAAAATAAAATTAGAAAATGGGATCTAAAATGTCACCATCTTTCAGAAGGACTTTGAGGGTATTCCTTTGTGTTTCTAAAAGTATAGAAAGTCCTGAGGCTGTTTTCCCCATTTCCTCATCCTAAGTTCTTTAAAACATAAAGCAGTTTTTAATTCAAATGCCTCATTTTAATTCTTTTGAAGATTTGCTTTCATTAATTGTGATTTGCATCTTGGCCAAAGATTTGTTTTAACTGTTAGCTGACCTGTTGCTAATATTTTATTTTTATATTTCATGTTAAAAAATGAATACATAAATTCTGAAATTATGTATTTATTTGTAAGCCTTTTATTATCATACCTACATAGAAGTTATTGAGTTATGAGTAAATAAAAGATACACTTAGTTTGAGAAAAGTTGCCAAATTATGTACTTTAGAGATAACCTGTTTTAGGAGGGGAGCACACTTCTTTTGGATCCATGAATATCTTCTGCTGTAGCAAGAATTACAGTGTAGAAAACAGGTCAAGAATGTTAATTGTGGTCAGCAATAATGAAACTGTGATAGCATCATCTGTCATTGTCAGTGGGAATTTTCCATCACTGTCATGTACTGATAAACACTCCTGATATCTTTTATTATCTGACATTTACTTACAGGCTGTCCATCCATATGGATGATGAACTTCGACACATTGCACAGAATTCTCTTCAGGGCCTACTTGTTGACTTTGTTGACTGGCGGGAGGATGTACTCTTTGGTTTCACTAATTTTCTGCTACGTGAAGTGAATGATATGCATCATACCCTTCTTGATACTTCACTGAAGTTGCTGCTACAATTGCTTACGCAATGGAAGCTTGTCATACACACTCCAGGAAAAGCTTCTGAGCAGGCCAAAACCAGATCTGCAGAGGTATAGAATCGAGAGACCTGTGTCCTCACATTTTCACTTATTGAAGGCAGAAATTACGTTCCTTGATACTGCTGTGGTTTGTGTCTTTTGTATTTACTCACCTGAGAAGAATTCACTATGCAAAATTTTTTTAGGTAATTAGTTCACGTGTCTTTTGAGGACAGCCATGTCCTTGTGTAATACAGCAGATGTTGTTGTTGAGCAACATAAGAGAATGCATGCCAAACTAAAATATGCACATCAACAAAAGCACGTAAAGTGAAATATGCGTATGTAGATGTGGCAGAAGGACACTTTCCCAGGGCTGAAACAGATTGATAATGCTAGTGGGAATGCTGTGAAGAGTGAAGTAGATCTTCTTTTCCCTTGGTTGATTCAGAAACATCAAAAAACCTGATTTTTACCGTAGCCTGCTGTCTCCATGTGTTACAAACATTTCTGGGAACTGAACAGCTTTTCTCCTGTTTCTCCCATCTGCACTGTCCCACAGATATTTTCATTACGAGGAATGATTTTTAGGCTTCTTATCTCCTAAACTAATCACACTGAGTATGTTTTCCTTTGGGCAAACAAGATGTGTGTTTTATGTCACAGAGGACCATTAATTAATAGGTGGTAGGAGGAGTACATAAAAGTGTAGAAAAGAGAGATCCTCACATACTTTTCATTGAATGTAGTTACACTTTACTGGTGGGGTTGGGTTCTAGAGGCCACCTATCTAAGGTGTTGTCTGCTACAGGACCAAAGAAGGACCTGAGGACATGCTATCTGGAGTAGAGAAGGTGTGGTGTTCACCATCTGACTTACTCATTTTTTAGTGGAGAGTGGGAAAAAGTGAGTAGATACACTGAAAATTAGAGGGAAGGATTTGTTCAAAGGACTCTGCTCACTCTTGTTTTTGTGAAACAAGGTAACCTAAAGCAACAAAACTTGATTGTTTGAGAGAATATGTCAAGTTTCCCAGCCCGGCATCTACGTGGCCTCTGCATTTTGATTCTGTATATGTCCTAGTTAAATAGAATATTTCTTGGAGGCTGGTTTGCAAACACCACCACTCTGTTTTCCCCCCCTTGCACTGTTCTGCAGTTGATACCAAACGGATCCAGCCACAGGATACAGTCTGAAAGGAGCCCCTACTCTAACGTCCTGCACGCCGTCGAAGGATTCGCGCTGGTTCTGCTGTGCAGTTTCCAGGTTGCCACACGGAAATTGGCTGTTCTGATCCTCAGAGAGATCCGCTCTTTATTCTTGGCCCTTGGCCAGGCAGAGGTAGGATTTTTCTCTTCTGGAGCTTTGAGTTAAAATTTCCCAAAGATAAAGCTCAAAACTGCCATTACAGTTGCTTTTAGTGTAATTGCTGCAGTGTAGCAGGTATGCACTTAGTTTATAAAAAAGCATTTCATCTCAGATTATTATTTCTATTTGCCTTACCACTGCAAACATTTCTGTGGCCTCAACAATGTAACACGAATGGCAAATGCCCTATATAAGCATTTGAATGGAAATGTACAGCAACTTCTGTTTTCTCTTGGAATGATGTGAATGTAAAATACAATGTAAAATCTTTTTTACTGCATGGGTCATTTTTGTATTGTCAAGATTATAAGTGTATATTGGAAATTAAACCCATTCCTATGGCATACCATTGTGGGTGAAAAAACCCACAGCATAAGACTCCTTTAAGATCATTCACATACATTTTCCTTCTATAGTAAAGACCCCTAAGTCTTCTTTATGGATACAGAAATATGGAGAGCTGTGTTGTATGCTGGCAGTCACAGCTCAGTGAGCCATCCAAATGCCTAAGAACACAAATATGTGTGTTCATGGCAAAGGAATGCTTCAATAAACAGCAAGCTAATTTTTCAGTCTTTTGATACCAGCTATCCAAAGTCATTTGGGATTTTCTGATATGTGCTTTTGTTTCCCAAGCAGTGAGCTATAGCCACAAATTAACTTCATTTCAAACCACAGCTTGGACTTAGTTCTGAGATGAATTTGAAAAAGACAAAATATTCATTGTTAACAATGAATATTTTTAGTTACTTCGGATTCATGTCATAATTTTTAGATGTTTCTGTTGCATGTCCCAGAAATTCAAGAAGAGAAATAATTTGGTCTGGAGGGCAATAAACTTACATTTTCTGTGTTAATGCAGGATGATGACAGACCTATGATTGATGTCATGGATCAGTTGAGTTCTTCTATTCTTGAAAGCTTTATTCATGTGGCTGTTTCAGATTCAGTAAGTGCTACTTCACTGTTACTGCTTGTGTTTACATAACAAATATCAGACATGAAATTCTAAAAATAATACTGCTAAAAAATAAAAAAAATCATCCAGCTTTAAGGCTCCAGCCATCTACCCAAGAGCTCCAGGGTTCCACAGTGTCCCAGACAGTCTGTTCCAGTAATTGTACTGTGGATATGGAAGATACTGCATACGGAAAAAAAGAACAGTTGAGAAAGTCTTGTTGCTAGCACCATCTAATGCTAGAGGCACTTGGTAGTCACTCCCTGCTATCATCTGTTTGAGAAGGGAATAAGCTTTAGCGCCCTTGTGTCCTCAGAAAGTGGCCCTGCCTTTGTACACCTGAGCATAAGCTCCAGAGTAATTCACAGCTGGGGTGGATCTCTCCTTTAGCTCTCTCAGGGGCCTGATGTGTCTGACGTGCATCAGAGGAAGCAGAGATTGAGCACTTTAAATAAAGAAGTGCCAGTAGAAAAACTGACACATAAAACAACTGATTTTGCATGCTGTCCTAGAGATTAGTGAAAGGCCCATTTCCAAAGGGCAGGAACAATCAGTTTGGGGCACTTTTTCAGCCTCATTAAGTTTAAAGGAACAAATGGTCCTTGCCACACTGAGTGCCCTTTCCAGGGCTGTGGGTTTGAGGCACATGTTGGGTGCTTAAAAAGGTAATCCCAGGCAGCAGCCAAGCCCCACACAGCCACTCACTTCCCCACCAGTGGCATGGGGGAGAGAATCAGGAGGGTAAAAGCTGGAGAACTCATGGGTTAAGATACACACAGTTTAACTGGGAAAGTGAAAACTCGGAATGCAAACAAAGCAAAACAAGGAATTAATTCACCACTTCCACAGGCAGGCAGGTGTTCAGCCATCTCCAGGAGAGCAGGGCCCCATCACATATAGCAGTGACTTGGGAAGGCAAATGTCTTCACTCCAAACATCCCTCTTCCTTCTTTCACCACTTTATATACTGAGCATGATGTCACACTGTCTGGAATCTCCCTTTGTTCTGTTTAGGTCACCTGTCCTGGCTGTGTCTCCTCCCAGCCTCCCAAGCACCCCCAGCATCCTCACCAGGGTGGCAGTACAAAAAGCAGAAAAGGCCTTGGCTCTGTGCAAGCCCTGCTCAGCAATAACAAAAACATCTCTGTATTATCAACCCTGTGTTCAGCACAAATCAAAACACAGCCCCATACCAGTTACTGTGAAGAAAATAAACTCTATCCCAGCCAAAACCAGCACAGAAGGGGACTTTAAACTGATGGGGTGGTTGGGTCCCTCTGCATCTGAAAACAGAAACTGAGCAAGAAAGAGACATTCTGACTTAATAATACAGGAATTAGGAAATTTGTCTGAAACAGCAGCACCTGGGTTTGGGTGTTGCAGTTTCTAGAGGCCAGGGTTTGAATTTTGTGCTTTCGTTCTGTTCATTAGTAGTAAAGCAAAGCAAACGTGTTGCCTCTGTGCCTGGTTTCTGACTAGTACAGCAGGGAGTGTTAATTTGTCCTTTCTCTCTGTAGACAACAATCCCGTTAACCCACAGCGTGGATTTGCAGTGGCTGGTGGAGTGGAATGCTGTCCTAGTAAACAGCCATTACGATGTGAAAAGTCCTTCCCATGTCTGGATTTTTGCACAGTCAGTTAAAGACCCCTGGGTTCTCTGCCTCTTCAGTTTCCTTAGGCAGGAGAATCTACCAAAACACTGTCCTACAGCTCTCAGCTATGCTTGGCCCTACGCCTTCACGAGGCTACAGCTGATAATGCCTCTTGTGGATCCAAAGTAAGTGGCAATCTGCATTTCACTTTCTTTTGTATGAGCTGTGTCATTTTAATGTAAACTTTTCTTTGGTCTCGTGTTTGAGTATCATCCTGCAAGGTGCCACACAGGAATTGGTGCCACTCAGATTTGAGTTTCACAATTGCAGCTTGTAAGGTGGAACTCCAGTTTTCTGCCTTCTTTGATTTTTCCTGTGTATCATGTCATGTTGAATTGCAGCTGGTAGATGCATAGCATGTTTTATTCCCTCTTAAAATATTTTAAAATGCTGTAATTAAGACTTTAGTGCTTGTAATTAGGACTGGAAGATCATTTTAATAATTGTAATTTATTTTTAAATTCTAGTATTCCCGTTAACGCAAAGAAAACAAGTACAGCAAGCAGTGGAGACAACTATGTCACTTTGTGGAGAAACTACCTTATTCTGTGTTTTGGAGTAGCAAAGCCCAGCATTATGAGCCCAGGACACCTGCGTGCTTCAACACCAGAGATCATGGCTACCACCCCTGATGGAACAATGAACTATGATAACAAGGTGATGCAACCTCTTACAAGTGAACTATTTGTTTAGGAGAATTTTAAGCTGCATCCGCATGCAAAATCCTATCCTGATGAAAGTGTTTCAATTAGGGAATATTTTGATATATGCAAACTACTTAACACACATAACTAACAATTAAAAGATCTGTATGATATGATGTGTTGATAAATATTTGGCAAAAGCTGTGGTGTTTTCAATATATTGCTTTTTCTTTTTTTTTTTTTTTTTTACCTTCAGGGCAATGTGCATTCAAAATATAGAAGGTCTGGACATGTGTTTTGAAGTTAACTTTCGTTTGTCATCCCCTTTCTTTCCTTATAGAGCACTCCAATTCGTAAATTTAAAACATTAGCAACAAAGCAGATTTCCGAATGCAAATTGTATTCCTGTTGGATACATGTCTGTCAGAAACAATAATATATAAAATACACTTTCAAGTAGTAGGCCCTGAGAGGAGCAGTAGCTCCACAAATGCAATTACTGGAATATTTTAATGAAACAACAAATTAAGTAAATTACAATAATCTGAACTAAAGCAAAGAGATTTCCCAGATGTATTTACGTGTTAGGCATTATTGAGATGATTGTCAGGCAGCAGACATCCAGTTAGACTGGTGGATTGATATCCATAATAGTAAAATCATTCCAGCATGTTTTTAAAATATGTATTGATTCTCAGACAATGTTCGTTTGTAAAAAAAAAGTGTGTTTACTTAATATTGATATCCTGACAATGAAATTCAACAATATTTTAATGTATTTTAGGCTATTGGAACTCCATCTGTTGGAGTCTTACTAAAGCAGCTAGTTCCTTTGATGAGACTTGAAAGCATAGAAATAACAGAATCACTTGTATTAGGATTTGGAAGAACAAATTCCCTTGTTTTCAGGTACTTCTCCACTTATCTTATTCTTTGTAATTAAGTATATATTTAATTTTTTATTTGCACTTTAGAGTTTTGTTTTTATATGTTGGATAAAAAATTTATTTCAAAAGATCTTGTTTACAAGTATTTATGTTTTTTTAATTTAGAGAATTAGTAGAAGAACTCCACCCACTAATGAAAGAAGCCCTAGAAAGAAGACCAGAGGTTAGTTGCAAAAATCAAATGTACTCATTTTTTCAAAATGAAAAATTATTTTTAAAATAGTAGTTCTGTCTGTTTGAAATACAAATATATTCTTTTGTACTAACTAGCAAATTAAGTTCTATGTGCAACAAGAATTTTATTAATTGCATAATTTAAAATAATTCCATTCAAACCTAGTTTAATTTAAATTCTATCAGTGACCTGAAATGTACAATATAGAATTCCATTCTGAGGAAAAATTTCCCATCCAGTATGGAACCTGCTGATACAGAACTTGGATATATTGGAAATTCACTTTCAATATCTGAAAAAAGAAAAGCTTTAACACATCTGGGCTGCAAGCACATTTTGTAGCAGTGTTTAGATGTGCTTTTATTTTCAGGGCAGGCAGGGTCGCCTATTTCAACTTCGTGGAATCACAGAATGGCTGGAAGGGACCAGAAGTGGTCCAGCCTTCCTGCTCAGGCAGGGTCATATCCGGATCACAGGGCACAGGATTCATTCTAAGTATGATCAGTTAACTGACAAATTTATCAGAGTTTTCACCTTCATTATAGTACTCTCTTTTGTTAGAAGAGAAAGTAGTGCCAGAAGGGTTCCCAACAGATCATCCAATCCACACAAGAGAGAATTCTGTGTTCCTGAAAACCTCTGTTGATAAAATCCGTAGCCTCAGTAAGCAGTTTCAGTCTATGCAGCTAAGTGGAAAAGCCATGGGGAGAGTTTCAGTACTAGACTCAAGTTCTGCTCCGTTTTCCCTCCTTGACACAGTTTTGGACCATTCCACTCCAAGGTAGAAATCTGAGATGGCTCATGGACAATTCTTAATAATTCTGTGTCTGGTAAATGTCCACAGTCATTTCCATTCTGCATTGATTCACACCTCAATTCAGTTGTGTGGCTTCCATCCCTATGAAATTGCTGATTTGAAGGTAACTTGTTTTAATACTGGGTGGAAATGGATTAATACATCTTAGTGCAGCCACTTGCCTCTGCATTTTGTCTGTGCACCGTTTAAGACAGACTTGAAAAACCTTTTCTGGAGACATGCAAATCCATTGTACCCTCAGGAAAGGAATTGCTAGAATTCAGAGGTTTACCTTATGCAGTAAGAGCAAATTTAGCACATGGAATTGTCAGTAGAGGAATATGAGAACAAGAGACTGCGACATTAATTCCTGTATTTTTCCTGATATGAATAAATGGGGCACCTTCCTGCAAGCAGTGCCACCTGGAAACCCAGGCATGGCTGTATGGGCTGTGTGGCTGTAGAGAACACAGCAGGCCTCCATGTCAGCAGGCAGGTATCCAACACACCAGAAACAATGTCCTCGAACATATGCTGTGACTAGGAAGAGAATTCCCAGCATGGCCAAGAGCTGCAGGGATAAACCAAAATGGAGATTACACAAGATCCGCCCTGTGGGCGCTGACACGGAGCTTGCCAGATCACCTCTGACACTGCTGCAGGAGGCAGCTGTGTCTGGGAAATACTGTATTACAATAAAACTGCTTTTTTCTCTACATGTGCTTCCTGGAGCCTTAAAGGTGTAACAGGAGAAAAACAGGGCTCTGAATGGAACAAATCAAATGGCATAATTATTTGAAGAAAACCTTTGGCTGGGATGCTGCAATTCTGCCGATTCTGGGTCAGAATAGCAGACAAAGCATCGTTTTGTTCTCCCACACATCTAGTGCTGGCCATGGGCAGAGCCAGAGTCCTGGAAGAGATAGGCCCTTGATCTCCATACTGCTCAGTTTTGAAGAGCAAAATCTGCATTGTCTCTGAAATTTTCTTGTTCCTTTCAGTGCAACAGCAGCTTTTTTACCTTCTCATGTTTTTCTTGCTCAGGGGAGATACAGAATACAAGTCAAAACAAGTCAATTTAGCCTTTCAGCAAAGAACAGGCCTTGTTGCATCCATATCTTTCCAGGAAAGACAGGAAACAGAGGACAGCTTTCTGGAAGACAGTGAGATACAATGAGCCAGTTACCAAGCATGCAGTCCTGTTCAGTGGGAGGAGTGCATTCCTGTGGGCAAAACCCCTGCAGTCAGCTCAGCCAGCACTGCACTGGAGTGGTGTCTGCTAGGAGCTCACTTGAATGGGAGTGATGGTGTCCTGCAGCATTGCCAAGTGCAGGAATGGCTAATCACTAAGATACCTTCCTTGGGTCTGGATATACATTCTGCACTCTAAGTGCCTCCAGCACCCAAACTAGATGACACCAAACTAACAGGAACATCCCTGTTACTTGAAGATAGCATGGGGTTTTGGTACAGGAACGTTGAATGTTAGTTATTTCTGTCCAATATTTCATTATTTCATTTCCACATTTTCCATAAGTACTAAGGCAGTTGTTAACAATTTTTTTAAGAATAGTTACGAAGACAAAAAATTGATCAGATTCAGTTCTTTGTTGATGTATAAGCACAACGTTATAGTGCAATATCGAAAAGTACTTTGTGAAGGAAATTCTAGAACTGGAATTCTTAAATCTCCCAGCAATACTGGCATTTTTGAAGCTACTAGTTTTTAATGTGTACACCTGTGCATATAAATATGGTTGTTATTTTAAATTCCAAGAACAAGAAACGTCGAGAACGACGAGATCTACTAAGACTGCAGCTGCTGCGAATTTTTGAACTCCTTGCTGATGCTGGTGTCATAAGTGACAGGTAGGACTATCACTCATCATAAATATTGATATTTTACATGAAACAATTTTCAGTGTTTGCCACACTGAGATTATGTCTGTATGTTCTTTGAAGAATGGTGTGGTCTATCAGATGTGCATGCATTTCTGCATGCAGAAATTTGCATGCATTTCTGCAGCAAACTGTAGTATAACTACTCTGTTACTCTATATTAATGTGCAACTTTCCTTTATGCTAGCACAAATGGAGCCTTAGAAAGAGATACACTGGCCCTTGGAGCCTTGTTCTTAGAGTATGTCGATCTGACTCGCATGCTTCTGGAGGCTGAAAATGATAAAGAAGTCGAGATCCTTAAGGATATGAGAGCACATTTCAGTGCAATGATTGCCAACTTGATTCAGTGTGTTCCAGGTATGAAGCTAAATTATGCATTTAATAGAGGTGTTGGAAAAGTAATTTTTTGTTTCTTTTTTTTTTGTCTGTGCTTTTTTCACTGCTTGTAAATTTTCATATAATGGAAGTGGAATGTAGAAAAAAAGCATTCAGAAGTCTATTAAGATTGAAATAAAAATACCAATAAAGCTTGATGAAGCTTGTAATAGTCATGTCTAAGAATCACCTCTTTAAAAGCCTAGCAAAGAAATTGTCTGTGACCTCCAGGGACTCCAGATTTCTTTGGCACAAGGCCTTACTTTCTCCCATCTGACTTGATTGCCAGACTCTTCATGAACTCAGACAGGCCTTGAAAAATACAAGCAGGTGCAGACAGCATGCAATATTAAATGCAGTGAAAAACTTGCCCAAGGTGTTAAGACAGTATCCCACGTTACCTGAGTCCAGTTGTATCACAAAGATTTATCCAGTTGATTTCATGCTTTTTACATATTGCAGTATCACTTCAGAAATATAATTACCTTAGCAAAAAAGCAAAAAAAGCATCATTTTAAGGGCCTCGATGTAATTACTGGAAAATTAAGCCTGAGGCTTTTTTTTTTAGTTTTGCTCAGGTAATTCAGCTGTTCGTAATATATACCACATATTTGTCATAAACGAAGAGCCACCGAGTTTCTTTCATTTATTGTCGCTACCTATTAATGTATTAGAGTAAGACACATGTGTTGTTTAGGATCAAATTTAAAGAATTGGAAAAGCCAAGTAAATATTTGCCACTAAAGGAATGCAGGAGGCAGCGAAAAACCCTGATTTTATAATTAGATTCTTAAATGCTTTTCCATAGTCAGATTTACATGTTTGTATAACTACACATTAATTCAGAACTGAAGGTTCTTAGAAGTAAGACACATCTTACTCTCTTGGTTAGATTTTTTAAAGGCGCTGAGATACTTCAGAGTAAGTGTATGTTGAGCATATAAAAACCTCTCCCTTTTTGTAGAAATTTGAAAATCATGTCATCACTGTGACACATGAATGTGTATTTAATATTAATAAATCACAACTATTTCTCTTTCTGTTCACTTAGTTCATCACAGGAGATTTCTCTTCCCTCAGCAGAGCTTGAGGCATCACCTGTTCATCTTATTCAGTCAGTGGGCAGGACCTTTCAGTATTATGTTCACACCACTGGATCGTTACAGTGATAGAAATCACCAGATTACAAGATACCAGTATTGTGCATTAAAGGTACTAAAGTTTTGCTGTACAAACCAGTAACAACAAATTTTCAGTAAAAATACAAGTAGTTGTGGGCTCTCTTTCCTTTTATTTCAAACAATTTTGAATTGGAATACTTGATGCAAACTTGTATGCTCATATGTGAATGTGCAGTGGTATCATAGAATATAGCACTGAAGTTACATGTTTTTTTCTTTGTTGACACTTTTCAAGGCTAATTTTTAAAAAGAGAGTGCATTTTGAAATTTTACTTAGCTGTTCATTAATGGGTTAGCAGATTCAGTGAGGAGATCTTAGGCTCTGAAATTTGGTGTAGTTCCTATTCAGTACCTCAGGATACTGAATCTGTACCAATGCACACCTCAGGAATGCCTCCCACACTTGCCTGGAGACATGCTCAGTAATAGTGTACTTCTGTGGCAAAACTAGCTGCAGCTCCCCTGCATGAGTAAGCTGGGAAAATAATAGCTTATGTACTTATATAAGCTGCACCACTTGCTGTTTTAATTTTTGCAGTAACCTACTATTGAAACATCTGAGTATATTTTAATTGTTTTTGCAGCTTGATTTATGAATAGTGGGTAAAATACCAACATGTATCTTGAAGATAGTACTCCCTCCAAAATGCTTTGAGCATGATCTGGAATCTAGTAAAATCTATAGCAAAATAATTCCTGAATTCTTGCAGTGAGCTGTTAGGATTTTCACCATAGTTCCCTCCAAACACAGCAAGTGGCAGTCCTGCTAGCCTGGACTCAAATCATTCTGAAAGGTTGGGTGTGTTACTTTTTGGGTAACTGGAGTTTTGTGTGTTTGTAGGCCATGTCAGCTGTGCTCTGCTGTGGACCTGTGTTTGACAATGTTGGTCTCTCCCCCGATGGGTATCTTTATAAATGGCTCGACAACATTCTGGCTTGCCAAGACTTACGTGTAAGTACTGACCAAAATGCAACACTGATGGACAATTACTCACTGTACTGGGTGAGTTTGCAAAGTGGTTTGTTGGTTTTTTTTCTTCTTAAAGAACATGTAGTGGATTATTCTTGCCACTTTCCATTTCTGTGAAGATGGACTCCAACTTTGTACCTACACAGTCACAGTTCTGTGTTTGTAGCTGATTGGACTGCCTGTTTGGTTAAGGAGGAGTAGACTGGTGATTTATATTAAGTGGAGAGAGAGAGATGACAATCTTTCCCTTTTGGTATCTTGCATTTTGTCCTGCAGTTCTCCCTAAAACTGTCCTACCAGCACATGTAACTCTGCTAAGGAAAGGTAAATAGCAGAACCTTAATAAATGCATGTGAAGCAGCAAGAGGATAGAGGCTGTGGAAATGGTAATTGATTAGGAAAAAAAAAAAAAAAAAAGGTTTAACAATTTAAAGAAAGAATGAATAGCTGCTGAGAAAATCCTTCAGAAATTACATAGGATTTTAGAATGTTGGTAGGAACAGAAATATAAAGATAAGTGCAAGTGATATGCAGTCTCTACAAGCAGTCACCTACACTTAGTGACAGAATATTAACAGGCCTTAGTGTTTGGTGTGCCAGCACTATCCTGTACTGAAAGATCATAAAGTCCAAGCCTTAGTTGTGGAGTGTTTGTAGCAGTGGTGGTGCCAGGTTTAAGTGATTCATGGTCTGTAGGGAGAGTTGTAAGATTGCTTGATGTAGTTCGATTAAACATACAAGTTCTCGGTCTTGTAAAAGGTGTTTTTCTTTGTCTGCCTTGCTTCTGTGTTAGTCAAAAGAGGAATAAATGTGAAAGTTTGTCACTCTGTGAAATTCACGTGCAGTAGGAAATCAGTTAGCAAGTCAGTTAATTGATATAAAAGGAAATTGCACAAGAACACCTATCAAATATCTTAGATTTTCCAAAAATTCTGCTTTTTCTTTTGTTGTGCCTAACTTTGGAGAATTTATTTCATTTATGTAGTCTTTGTACATACCATTTTTTCAAGTGATGAGTATTGAAACCTGAGTCACATTCTAACTCTGCTATCCCTAAAATAAATTTATTACAAATCGTCTGATTTCTCCTTACACAATTGAATTTTCCATTTTTGCCCTGTTTTGCCTATGTCACTCTGAGAATTTTAGAGAATGAACGTATCTGACCCCATCAATCATGTTTTGATGTTTGCTCAGGTTCACCAGCTTGGCTGTGAAGTTGTAGTCCTGTTGCTCGAACTGAATCCTGATCAAATCAATCTCTTCAACTGGGCCATAGATCGATGTTACACAGGATCATACCAGCTTGCCTCTGGGTGCTTCAAAGCCATTGCCACTGTGTGTGGAAGCAGGTATTAATTAATTTGTTAATCTACACTCCCAAATGTAATGAAACTGAAGGTTCAGCTCACTGTATTGTTACCAGTTGTTGGTCACACTCATGTCTTCTCAAATGCTTGATTTTCATGATTCTGAAAACAAAGTGATGTGCTTGGTAGAAGATGTTCTTACTATAGGTATATTTGAAATCTGGGGGATTTTGATGCTATTTTGCTCAGAAAGATACAAAAAAAGTTACAACAGTTTTATTTGAATGTAGGTCATAAATCTGATTTCAAAAGATTTGGCATGGTTTTTAATTTAATTTATAAAAGGAAAAATGTTTTCAATGTCAATAGCTTGAAAGTCATTATTTTGACGTGTCATTATCTTGAAAGTCATGTCCTTTTTCTAAACTGGCTTTCATTTGATTTGTTTAGTTCCTTTCCTGTCAACTGGTATCATCATTACTGCTAATGCTGAGCAAGCACAAGCTACATGAAGACACGAATACAAATATTGCTTTTGTGTCAGGCCTTCATAAAATTCTCCTTTATTTCCTTCATAAAACATCCCTTTATTTATTTTCAAAGACAAAAATTATAGAGAAATTAAACAATGCAGTTATTTGCATCTTACTAAAATAAATGTGAAAATTTACTCTTCGCAAAAATAACTTGGCAAGATGTATGATCAGCATAGAGAAAACTCAATAGAGAAATAATTGGGATTTGGAAAATCAAAGTAAGTCACATATTTCATAGTTTTCCTGCAAAACTATTTTGTTCTTGACAGGAACAACTAGATTAGAGATTGCATTATATGGAGATTTTTAAAATATTAATGGAATTTTGTGTTTGCAAATTCAGTTATGTTAACAGGGTTTTTTTATTTTAATGAACACAGGACCATAGCAGTTTCAGCCAGTCTTTATTCCTCAAATTATGTTACATGTGCCACTGTGACCTAAAATTTAATTTTTTTTCATTCTTACAGTAAAAACTGAGATTCGTGATCTTTGTGATTCGTGATTTATTTTGAAGGGAAAGTCCTCTTTCTAGCAAGCTGAGAATTTTTATTAATATTTGAAAGCTGTTAATAGTTTTTGCTCTATCATCTATCAAAATGTATCAGGAGACCACTGCTTAAACTACCCATAAAGTGAGCAGCAATTGATGATGTCCATCCAACTTTCTACAAAGAAGCCACTTCCCTTCATTCTTTTCTTTTTCTGTTTATTTTTTAAGCAGTGGAAGGGCAAAGAGCCAGTTCCAGAGCTTGGCTTGCAGCTAGTATATGGAATTACCAAGCATGTCCCATGCCACACGTGTATCTGCCACATTAGAAAGTCCAAATAGGCATTCTGCAGCCATCCATGTCACTGTAGCTGACATCTAGGGTGATAAATTGATGGTTCACTCAGTGATTCGAATTCAATCAGTGCATCTACAAATCATCATGAGAAAACAGAAACCTGTTTAGTGCAAATCCAAATATTATGATGTGGGATTTACTCCTCTAACAATATTCTCCTTAACACTTTGATGTGTTTGCCCTTCCCATTGATGCTGACTTTATAGATAGCAGACTTTTTGAAGCAGGTCTTCATGTTTAGTCTTTGAAAACAATTGTCATAGAATTGTCTAATAGCTCAGCATGTTGATGTCAGAGCTAATGTCTTTTGTCCAAACAGACTATTTTAATTGCAGCTTGGCCTAAGAAATTCTTTATCCCTGGAAATTTTCATGCTCCCCATTTTCCTTCATGGGTGTCAGCCTGTCCTGTAAACAGTTTATGCTATAAATCAAAATGAATTGACAGTCATAGACACAGGTATTGCATTTCTCATTGTGGGTAACTCAGTGCATTCCGAGGCATTAGCCCAAGGTAATTATAAATAATCCTTTCTTTCTTCCTGTTCACCAGATGGTCCTTTGATCAAGCAGTGTGTATTCAGAAGAGCTCCCTTTCCCATATTCTGATGGTAGAAGAGAAAAAAGAAAGATGACATTCTCTTTAGACCACATTAACAGAGTAAATCAGAGTGAATATAATCTGCATTCCTCACCAGCATTCACAGAAATCTTCTGTTTATTCTTCTAGGAACTATCCCTTTGATATCGTGACTCTTTTAAATTTGGTGCTGTTCAAGGCATCTGACACCAACAGAGAGATTTATGAAATTTCCATGCAACTTATGCAGGCATGTATCAGCTACTTATTTTTTCCTCCTATCCTTGGAGACTTTTTTGGTGAACTTCTTATAAAGTACTGTTATTTGCACGTTAGTTTTGTTTTGAAAATAAACAGTTGGTTTTGTCCTGGCTATAAAAACTTACATGAACATTTATATAAAAATGAATGTTATAGTGTCTTTCATATTTGGAGCGTGTACTCTGAAGCATATAGAGCATTCTCTGATAGCTAAACTTCAAATGCTGATGTTTCCTGATATAATGAATTTTTATTGTCTTGTTCCCTTTTTTCTTTCTTCTGTCTTTTATAGATCCTTGAATCAAAGCTTTTTGTTTATTCAAAAAAAGTAGCTGAGCAAAGACCAGGCAGTATCTTGTATGGGACTCATGGTCCATTGCCACCTCTTTACAGTGTCTCACTTGCCCTTCTTTCATACGAACTAGCAAGGATGTATCCTGAGCTTACCCTTCCACTTTTTTCAGGTACCTATATTTATTTGACTTACTATCTCCTTTACATTTTTGTAAAAATGCTGGACTGCGACCATTTTGAACCACAGTTCTGTTTATAAATTTAGCTTGACCTGTTTTTATTCTGGTTCAGGTCAAATCAGATTTAGGAATCCAATGTATATTTCCTGGAGGTATTCACACAAACTACAGAAACCCTCTTTGGGAATTCTGTGCCACTTATGTGATCTTAGGGTAACTTTGAAATTACAAGTGCCCTGAATAAGTTAAAATGGCATTGGGAAACTCTACTTGATGGGTTCTCATGTGATTCTTCTTATGCATGGATTTATCGTGAGGATATATTTCTTCATTTTATATAAACATGACTTTAACTTTGGGCAGATTGATTGCCTGTGTCCAGTTCTACCAATGATTCAAATCACTTTGAATGATCTCTACCTTGTGTTATTTGCCACATCTGCATGTCTCAGCACTTTTTAAATTTTATCAGAAATACATATTTTCAGGAGTACTGAGAAAAATGTTGAAGAATGAGACCTGCAGGAGCATAATTCAGAATATGGCCACTGTGAGGCCATTCTTGGGAACAATGATGTTTTGAGACATATCTGTCTGGTTTAATCAATCTTACATGTTGCTCTAGTTTTCAAATAACAGAATGCAAATGTCTTTAATCATGGGAATTTTTACTGGCTCTTAAAATCCCTTTCTGTTGTTTTTACTCAGTCTGGAGGGGCTGGAGGGAGGGTAAAGGAGCAATACATCACCCTTACATTTCTCAGTGCCCAAGATACCATGAGTTATAAATAACTGGTGTAGGGAAATTCTGATGGCTCATTTGTCATTGAGCAAATGCTGTTCATTATCTCTGTTATTATCTACTCATGTTGCTGTAATGACTGTGTCATTTTAAAAAATCTCAGATATACAGGATATTACAGTCCAAGTGAGACATCCTTTCTGTACATCTAGAATCATAGGGAGGAGAGAACAGTGTGTGTCTTCATGATTTTTAAAAGCCAGGCAGTGAGTAAAAAAAGGAAATGTTTGCTCTACTGATTTTACAGAAGAATTCTGGTAAAGAGAGATAATGTGGTTCATTTTGGCAGGAAGCTGTATTTCTTATCCCAGATTTTCCAAATCCCTTTCCCTTACAGTGCCAGTTCTTTTTTTGTAAACTGTATAAAGTGCTGTATACAAGCATTCCTGAACTGACAGCCAGCTACAAATTTTATAGACATTCCCACAGGAAGTAGGATCCCAATATATGCAAGATTTTTTTCTTTGTAAACTCAGTATAATAAGTTCCTTATTATTTAAACTATAGCTTAGAAACCTGGAGGCCAGTGAGACATTTATAATCTGCTGAACATTTTTGTATATTCTCCAGAAGCTTTTGGAATTCTAGAGTAACCACCAGTAACTGAATTATCCTTTCTCCTCTTTATTGACATTGACACCTCACTTAATACATAACATGGCACAGTAACAAGGGGTGACTTTCTGTTTCTGTGCCTAGAGTGAGTTAGTTATTTTAGGAAGAAGACATGACCAGCTGCTTGCTATTATTGAACATTAATTCCATGTTTCTCTTCAGGAAACTCAGGAACATGTATTTTTATGCTTGTGGTGTGCAAGGTAAAAACCATCAGGTAGTCTAACAAATGTCAGAAATGTGATTTAAACAGTGTATTTAGGGTTTCCATCATAAATTAATATGCTGTCCTTTTCTACTATTTTAGAGGTAAGCCAGCGATTTCCAACAACACATCCAAATGGAAGACAGATCATGCTTACCTATCTGCTGCCATGGCTTCATAACATTGAACTGGTAGACAACAGACTGCTCCTCCCTGGCTCAAGCCCAACCACTCCAGAAGATGAACTGAAGGACAAGGATGGGGAGATAGCAGTCACAAGTGGACTAAAAGGCAACGGCTGGGGCTCACCTGAGGCCACCTCCCTGGTTCTTAATAATCTCATGTATATGACAGCCAAGGTAAAAAAACAGACCAAACTAAGAAACTAACCTGTAAACCTTTTGTTTCTTCCCTCCAGTGCCAGAATTTTTACACTGGAACAGTCTGTACCAATCAAACAAAACCTGCTTAATTTTAGGATTACTTTTTGAATTTACAGTCCTCGAGACTTTTATTTTCTCTTATGATTTAAGTCCTTCTGTGGGTCAGAACCTAAATAGATTTAAATGGAGTTTATGCTCTGAAATCTGTCAGGCAGCTTTTTAAAATACTGTTTTGTAACTTTTTACAGCATTTCACTGGGGGCTTTTTGCATGAGAAAATGTTCTAAAAGGACATGCTTTAGTTTGGAAGTTTGCTTATTTCAAGGAATGTGTGCCTATGATTCTTTGCAGTATGGAGATGAAATTCCTGGACCAGAGATGGAAAATGTCTGGAATGCTTTGGCCAACAACGAAAAATGGAGTAACAACCTTAGGATAACACTGCAGTTCCTCATTAGTTTGTGTGGTGTTAGCAGTGATACCATCCTTTTACCCTATGTAAGTCTTTGCACTTTATTTTATTTACTGCTGATTACACAGGTTGTAGTGAAGAAAACAGCAGAAAATTAATTTCTGTATCAAAACCAAGAAATACCAACATACTCCCTAACACCCTGTACAAAATTAAATGTCAGGAATAAAAGTGCCAGGAAACTGAAATTAAAAAAGAAGAAATTGTGTAGTTCAAATCTCAGCCTGCACCAGCAGAGCACACCCCATTGCAAGTGAGAGATGGGTTTCCCTCAAGCAAAGAGAAACCTTGCATGTCTGTGAATGGGGACAATAACAGAGACTGGCCATAAATTGCCAGAAAATGCTACATCCTCTTCTTTGGCAGACTAGAGCCTTTTGTGGGACATCTCAGGAGACAGAAGATAGTTAATCTTTGTAAGCTCCTTACCATATCAACTCCTGCCTCTGCATGACTGTCATAAATTATCTAACGGTTGCTGCAATGTGCAACTCAAACTGTGCTGGATATTGTTATTATTCAAGTTAAAATAAAATCAGGGCTGTCTGAGAAAACCAGGCTACTTCCATTCCCATGTTCCTTATTGCTCAGTTGCTGAGTTGAAACAGAGTCTAAATTTAGTGAATTTTCCAGCCCAATTACAATATGTTGTTTTATTGGTTAACCTCTTTCCATTTATTTCCCTGAAATAAATCTGAAATTACTATTAATGTGATGACATTTATCTAAAAAGCCTCATAAACATAATTCTTTTACAGCTGCTGAAATAATAGTTTGCCCAAAGTGTTTATGATGACTGCTATGCATATTAGAATAAAGAAAATAAAGAAGCCCTAAAAATCGTCAAATTGTTATTGTTGTACCACAGGCATGCTGTTTGTTTCATTTGTGGGGTTTACTGTGCTATGTTCTCAAATCAATCTATATATACGTCTAGCTAGTCAGAAGTAGAAAAATTTGAAAGTGGAATTGGTATAAGAACAAGCTCAAGGTTTATATGAGAGGAAGACAAAGGGGTTGATCTGGAATAAGATCTGTCCCTTAATTGTTACAGAGCCTTTCCATTCAGTGTTGACCATGCCTTGAACAGGCGGTTAGATGAGAGACTTCCCAGCTTCTTTCCAACCTGCCTCATCCTGCAATCTATGACAGAACAGGGATTAGGCCCAAAGCTGGCCACCATCTCTGTTGGCAGAGAACAAGTGGAAATCACCTGTTAAGGCAGAAAATGTGGGCTGTTACCCTCATTTCTGACAGCTTACAAAAGGAAAACAGGGGCAGTTTTGTGAGAGGAAAGAGTAGTCCAGTGCTGAGTATATATGTCTGACTCCTAATGCAGCCTGACTGGAACCCTGATAACCCTGTCACCTCTTGCCCAGGAGCCCCTCACATACCTTGTCCCCCATCCAGATACTTGCCAAGCCAAAGCTTTCAGAAAGCACCTCCTTTTTCCATAACTGTTGCCATCCCACAGCTCTGAGCAGCCTTTCCTCAAACCTCCTCCACCCAATGCACTTCTTTCTTCAAATTCTTTTTTTGCCTCAAAGCCTTGGATTTCACAGTCCTGTCCTCCTCCAGGACAGTACAGTCCTCTTACTTCAGGAAGAGAGCAATCTGTTCTGACATCTCCAGCTTCATCTGCTCAGCATCTCCTATTTTGCCTGTGGGACTGTTCTGGTCTCCCTCCCAGGCTTCTCGTGGCTGGTGGCAGCAGCAGCTGACAAGGTTCCCAAGTTTTCTACCACCCAGTTAGTCTGTGTTTTGTAATGTTGAGTTAAAAGTCTGATTCTCAGATTTTGCAAAATCTGAAGAAGTTTTTAGCTTCTGTAGGAAGCCTGACTGTGCTTATGAGTCACTCCTTCACTGATAGCTTTGTCTGGAGCAGGAAAATACACTGGTCTTATCACATGCATCTGCTCAGTGTTCTGCTAATGCCCTGGAGTTTACAGATAAGAAATCCTACCTAAGTCTGTTAACTACACAAGACTGCTGATACCATAAACATGTGTCTTCCATTATCATGTAGATAACAGATACACGTTAGCAAATAAAGATCATTTGGACAGTTTTATCAGCAGTGCTCCAGGTCACCTGGGCTTAAAAGACCAGAGAGCTGCAAGACTGCCAGTTTACCCATCTCCTGTAGGAGCCCCCTGTGCCCCGAGGCAGTCACCAGCTGCTTTGTGCCTTTGGCCATCTGCTCTCCCTGTGTGGGTCCAAGCCAAAAGCATGCCTGACTCACATTTTTAAATTTTTTTTTAATCATCTAAATTAACTGCTTTGTCTCTTAGGTTTCCTTTAAGCATTTTTCCCACTGCCCCAGTACAAATTGCTGAGCTTTCACATTATGTACTGAAAGATTTCTTAGGGTATTTACAGTTCAGAAACCTCTTCAGCAAAGTCTCGGTGTTGGGAACGTGACCCCTTCAGTGGTGAGAGAAGCTGAAAGTGGCACTGTGAGCCCAACCAGAAATGAGCCTTGGGAAGGAGATGGATTTGTCTCTGGAAAGTCCCTGGGAAATTTTTAGCACAGCAGAGTAAAAGAGACTTTGCATATGTGCATTTTCTCTAAGGAAAAAAAAAAATTAATAAGGGGAAAGAGAAGGAGTAAGTTATTTTAATGGAAGTATTTAAGGGTATGAGAACAGCAATACTTGGTGAGGCCAGCAGTCAGTTCATTCTTAAATATTAGCTCCCCTGTAAGCATCTGTTTAGAGACATCTTTAAAAGCAAGCAGGCAAGCACAGAGAGATATTTCCCATATGGTCTCCCAGCTACAGCAGTTTATGAATCAAGTGGTTTTGAGCTGAAGAGAATCTCTGCTTTTAATTGTGATCAGGATTTTTTTTCCTCAAGAATTCAGCCGAATTTGGTCTCAGTATCTCAACAGTCCTCATTGCTGCAGTGCAGGTTTGAGATCTCATTAAAAGATTTATAGAAATTTCCAGAGTTTCTATAAATGATACTCTCAGATTTTTCAAACCAGGATATATGAAGTCTGTATACATAATTGCTCTGCCTTTCTTCCATTTGCTATTACTTTGCTTACGGATATGAGTAGCAGCTCAAAGCCTGGCTTACTCTTTGTGGCCACAGCTACAGTTTAGTAGATGTGCATGTTATGTAGTTATATATATAAACAATTTGTTGTGAATGGTAAGCAAAAACCTTGAGGTAATTAAATCATAGAGTCAGTCTGCTGGGGAAATGATCTCGATGTTGAAGTGAGAAGTTTAATTTCTGTATGAGCTGTGTGTGGTTGTGGTGTCTGTCCAGGAACAACACTTGCATTCTAGATCAAGTACTGCAGTGTAGCATTCATTGATTTCTTTGGAAGTTCACTTTAGTCAGAGTTTAACAGCCATTATTTTCTTCCACAGATAAAGAAGGTTGCAATATATTTGTGTCGCAATAACACTATTCAGACAATGGAAGAACTTCTTTTTGAGCTGCAGCAAACTGACCCAGTGAACCCCATAGTGCAACATTGTGATAATCCTCCATTTTACCGTTTTGCTGCCAGTAACAAAGCCTCAGCTGCAGCTTCTGGTATGACCTGGATGTGTTTTCTTTATGCTCTCCTGCTCTTTTGAGTCTTCATCTCTTTGCAAGAAGCAATCTTTTACTTTTGCATCCATTCAGACCTGTGTACATAAAGTACAAGTTTCAGGGCCTTGTTGCATGTCTAAATTACAGTTCTTTTTAATTCCTAATGATGTATATGCTTTGTTGACACGTGCTTAATTATCTTAACCATTTTAATAGCGTATTACCAATATTTGATGCTGCTCAGAATTCTGCCACGCTTCAGAAAACTTCACTGTCTAGTGGTTGTTTTACACAGAACAAGAAATTATCATTGATGTGGTGAACTAGCAGATACATCAAGCAGAGTTTCCTGAAAACTGAGAGCCTCAACAGTGTGGCAGTTCTGTTTTGAAAGGCCAAATGCCATTTTCCAAGCTGCAGTAGTCACATATACTTGAGAACCAACACCACATTTAACCTTGTAAATGTTTTTCCAAATCCTTGAAAAACAATAGACTATGTCTCTTAAGCACGAGCTTAGTTTAAGGAGTAGAAGACCATCATTCTGTTGATCTACTCCTCAAAGCATGTAAACTTTACAGCATCTAGCTGTGGAAGCAGGTTCTGGTTTGTAGAAGTAACAGTGTTCATTCATTCATTCATATGTGTGAGTACTTCCAGGATGGTCACTTGGACTGTAGCTGCTAAAAAACCCTGTAAGTTCTGGGCCTTTATTGCTTTGCAGATGCTGTCTGCTGCATGTAACAGGTGTTCTTATTCACCTCTCATCTACAGGAACCACCTCCAGCAGTAACACTGTTGTAGCTGGGCAAGATAGTTTTCCTGACGCAGAGGAGAACAGAGTGGTGAAAGAGACTGATGAAAGGTTTGTGGCTTGGGGTGTTTTCCTGCAAAATCTATGTGTTTTCTGAGTCTGAGGGTGAGATGTTGGACAAAGTTCTGCATTGTACTGTGAGGAACTCTGGTGCTCAGATTGAGCTAAGTGGCGTTATCCCAGTATGTATATTTTTTTAAAAAAGAAAAGCTATTCTCATTATTCTAGTTCCTGGCTCTTGTTTAATTGTAAAGGAACAACTATTAAACCTACATTCCATGAATTGTGCTAAGTAGGTAGTGTTTTTGTAGTAATTATCCACAAAGGTGAAAGAAAAAAATAGGAATGTGCATCAAGTAATGACTACTAAAATCTTTATGAAAAATCATATTTGATCACACCATTTGATTTCATGGACAGTGAGTAAAATTCAGTTTGCAGATTTATATCAGTGATTTCAAGGACACCTTTGTCTGAATGAAATGTTTTATAGAGGACAGCTATGGGAAGTGACTTCCTTATAAATTATATATTCAGTTTAGACTTCTGCTACTTATGGTACCTACTGACAAAAGACAAATGAATAAATGCAAAGCCTAAGGGCCATCAGATCCTAGAGCACAGACATACAGATTGTTTCTCTCACAGGAACACACTTAATTTTGCAAGAGAACTTTGGACAATCTATAATGGCATTTGTCAGTTAGTGTATTAGTATTACATTAGTCACTGATAGTCACTAGTGTCCCTTTAGTAGTCCAACCCTCCTTCCCTAAGGTTCAGGGCTTAGAAGTGCAGAGATAATTACATGAGTAAATCTTTCTGTACTTCTAAACTTTTGAATAACTTGCTCTCTCCGTGTTACTAACAAGAGGAGCATTTTGTCAGGTTAGTTATATGTGTCTCCTAATTTAAATGTAAGTAAAAAATGGCACTCTGTACTAAGTTTCAAATTGATGGTAAAACAGATTTGACTCTTAAGTGATGTTTTTCAACATATGTACTAGAAATGTACTTAAAAGGATAATGAAACCATCTTTTTCCTCTGAATTTTTTATTACTCTTTACATGAATGTTTATGGCTGCATAGCTTTAAGATAATTTTTTATTCAGTTGATTTACAGCCAAGTTGAGCAAATGTCTCTTATAGTAGTTCAAGTCAGGATTTCTTGCCTTATATAAGTTTTAAATGTGACTCCAAAAAGGTTTTTAGGATCCAGATCTCCCAGAGACTTTATGATAAAAATGAAAGGAAAATTACCAAGTTCTGATACTGGTGTTCAGGATCCTGCTGAAAGACACCTCAGAAGAAAATGGAAAATAATTTGCCTGAACTCATTGCTGGCATTTATGTTACTGAAGCTGGCTGTAAGTGCATCTGCACTTCAAAACCAGTGTGTCAGTCTTAGAATGGTCATTAATATTGACTGCATATGCCAGGGCATATGAACCCATAATGAGGGTCAGAGATAGAATACCCTGTATTGGATGGCTCACAATGCCTTTTTGTCAACTGTACAAGGAATTTATTGCCTGCTTATGAGACACTTATGCTTTAATGTGTGAAACAATGTGATATGTTGATGTATAGTGAAATACCCTGCACTAAGGTTGTGAACATTGGTAAGAAATTGAATTGAATTTTGTCTAGAAAATCTTCAGTCTTGTCTTGTTTGATCCTTAGTTACTTGTAATTAGTTTCCTAGCTTTGCAGGTGATGTTTTTAGATCATCGCTAGTGTATGAGCTGTCAGGATGGCTCCTCTCATTCCACTTCAGGCCTGATTACCCTGAGAAGGTGGAGGAAGTCAAAGGTGATCACCAGGAAAAGTCAGTTTAGCATGAATCTGTGGCAGATTTGAGGACAGCTGTGAGCAGTTTGCTCTGGCTCTCATATCCCTTAACTTTTCTATTAGGTCTGCTCTGGCATTTGCTGGATTCTTCTCTTGAAGTGTGATCTGCTGTAGTTTTTCCTGCTTGGTACCTGCAAGGAACCTTGGCTTTGGACTATCCAGTCAGTCACAGAATCACAAAATATTCTGAGCCAGAATATGCTGATTCTCTTCCAAGAGACCCACAAGGATCATGGAGTCCAACTCTGAAGTGAATGGCCCATGTGGGGATTGAATGCACAACATTGTGAGCACTGTGCTTTGACTGCTCTATCAGTTTGGCAGGATTTTACCCAAGAACATGATCTGTGACAAACACTAGCTATGAACAGTTTATATCTCAGTTCATCCTTAGCAGTTTCTTCCTTCAAAAAATCACACATTTGCAGCATAAGAGTTTCCCTTTGCTGAATTTTAAAGGCTTGTGACACAGGACCACACTGTTAGAACTTCTCAGAAACTGGCTGCAAAAATGTTTTGTGGAAAGAATCAGCATTACATTCATTTGCTGTCTACTCCTGTGTAAAAGTGAATGCTTGAGGAAATGCCTTTTTTTTTTTAGGCTAAACAAGGTGCAGATGTTTAATGTCAGTCTGTGTTTTTAATGATGATCTCTTTTTTCTTGTATTTGAAGGTTCAGTAATGTCATCAGAGCACATACCCGACTAGAATCGAGGTACAGTAATAGCTCTGGAGGATCTTATGATGATGACAAAAGTAAGTTATATTCAATTTGATGAAATTTCTGGTGTTTTGGTTGAAGAGGAAAACATTCTAATGACCAGCAGAGCCTCTCTGTTTAAGTTCTGTATAAACAGTAATGTATCATCATCATGCAAGGAGTGTCCTTATTTTACCTTGATTTTACCTCATTTCATTAATTTACTTTGTTTAATCTGGGTTCAGTCAACCCCATTTGAAGGCCAGAGAGCTTCACAGAAAGCAGCAGCAGAATCCTCCAGAGAGTAACCCACTGGGCCTTTCATACATGGCAAGGCAGAAGGCTTGTAAGAGCATTAGAGCAAGTACTTTGAGCTGTGCCATTTGGCAGTATATCCCTCCAGATCAAGTGCTGTTACATGAGCATGAAAAGAGGCTCAGGAGTTTCCAAATATGAGATCTTATCTCCTCATTAGCTTTTATCTGCTCGCTGCAACCAGCTCCTGGCTGCACTGTGCAAATGTGTGTTAGAGGGGAGATGGGGCTCCCCAGCATGCTTCTTGTTCTTTATGTATTTCTGCTAAATGGGCTGTAAATGGGCACTGGTGCTCAGCAGAGATTCCAAAGAAAACCAATAAACTATTGAACCATAGTGCAAAACTGTGGCATTGGATGGTCATTTCTGGAGTGAATTCAATTTACAGATTTTGGCTAGGCCCTAACCAAACGTAAAAAAGGCAAGATCTTGTAATTGACTTTCATCACTGGCTTATTAAAGCCAGATCAAGTGCTATCAGCCATTATGTCTTGGTTTGGAATTACATACACCATTTTGGAACAGTATTTTAACATAAAAAGTAAAGATTTTATGTATTTTTTAATCCAAGTAATTTTTGGCAATACTCTTCTGCAAAATACAAGACTGTAAAATACAATACAATAGGATAATTTAGTGTACACCAACAACTATTATTCATAATTATGAAGCACAGCATTGACAAAATACTGTGGATGTACAAACTCCAGTGTTTAAATACATAAGAAAGCATGCAACATCTTAAACTCAGTGGGTTTTAGTACACTTGTCTTGGATTTTTTATGGCTTTCTAGTGTTGCAGCTACTTAAAATGCTTCACCAGATGTTAATTAAAGTACTGGTGCTAATCTGATCTGCATGAACAATCTTTCAAGACAGAACAGCGTTTGTATTATCAGAACAGCCTTCACAAATACCTGCTTTTGACAGTAGCTTAGAGTTAAGAGAGATAAAAGGTTAAAAAATACTGAAATTTGCTTTTTTTGGAATGTCTCCTCCAGCCAGTGCCCCAATGTTTTTCCTGCCCATACCTGCAAGCTTTGCAGTACTGTGAATATTTATGCAAAGTGTGCTTATCACAGGGGGTCCTTTGGCAAATATGTGAATGAAGGAAAATAAAATGTATTTTACTTAGCTACTGACATTTATATAGAATTCTAACAGGAGAAAGGAATTTTTATACCTCTTGTCATTCTGCAAGAAACATAATGCAACTTCCATTAAGGAAGCACAACTTATGGAAGCCCAGGCTGCAAAGGATTTGGTGGTATGGCTTCTCCCCTCTCTCCAGTCTACTTTAACACTCATGTACTGCTGAGGATATAAATAGGGAACACAACTCTGCAGCACACAAACTCCTTTGTACAGGCAAGGTTTGTATCTTTGCCTTCAAGGTGCTGCTTTTCTTTTTTTTTTTCTCGGTCTGCACATAAACCTGTGAAAACAGAAGTGAGGATCTAGGTCTTGCTGTGAGCTTCATGAAGCACTTTTCTGTGAAACACTTAAATTGGTAGAAATAAGTAGTTCCCATGCAGTGCTTTTTCTGTGAAAAACACCTGGCAAACGTTATCTGGTTAATTGTTAGAAGAATATGTGAAAATGCCAAACTTTGCTACATTAAGTAATTTTATTCTTCTTTATCTCTAACTAATCAATCACCCTGCAGGGAATCTAAGTAGAGGTCTAAGTTATAAAGATATAAAGTGTTCCTTAAAAGCCCTGCACTTAAGAATGGGAGTTATAAAGTTGGCATTTTAGAAATAATTGGAGAAGCAGCTACTGCATTCAGGAAAGTCTCCTGAAGATCTGGAAATCTGAAGATGTTTTTCTAAAACTAAGAAGTGATGTGCATTAGAAAAATCCAGCTCTGATACTTTTGTAGGCATCAAAACAGTTTTGTTTCCCGTGGGAAAGCTGACAAGCATCAGATACGTGCTGTTAAAAAAAAAAAAATAGAAGGAAAATACCGAGTTTCAAGCTTACCTAAAATACAAAAGCGTAACAAAACAAAACCAAAACAAAGCAAACAAACAAATGAAAATACAAAAAGAATGAAAAGAGCAAAAAATAACACTCATTAAAAATTCATAAAGGGCAATGTTTGAATGTATATCAAAAACAGACCTAGAAAGGATCCTTTCCATGGCAGTGTACCACAGACTGGCAGACCTCAGAAATAAAAACTGAACAGTGAGGTAATCGAGAGGAATGAGAGGGAACAAAATACAGGAGAGATGAATGAAACTGTGCAGCTGAGACAAGACAGAAAGTGGTGGAAATAACTTCCTTGACCCACATCATTGCAGATAAACAGGTGGAAGAAAAAAACCCTCATTAACAAACAGCAGCTGTCACACTAAAGCAAAATTAAATACATCTTTCAGAAATTCGAGGTATAATTCATCCCTGTTGAAAGAAAATTACCCTGAAGATGTTTTTTGCATTCCTTATGCCTCCTTGCTAATTCAGGACATTTAACTTCTGCCTTTGTAGCATCGCTCAGCAGGGCACTGGTGAGGAGTTGCAAGAATGTGTCACTGGTACTCGGCTCCTTGCAGCAGATGGCTTCTGACAGCAGCTTTGTTGGCTGAACTTTTCCCTCATTTTTGAAGAGAAAGTCTGTTGCTTGGTGCTTTGTGATCTGGATCCAAAGCTACTAAGTGACAGCAGGGATTCAGCTGCTGCTCCTACCATTCCGTGCTGTCTCCCTGGAATCTCTTTAATTTCCAGCAGCGTGAAAGAGGGATTAAAAATGCATCACTTGTTATTGAACACAGGAATTTGCAAACCTCATGACATCTTATCACATTGTTCCAAACAGCTGAACTCATCTGTTAGCATAAAATCTATTTTGGTGTTTCGCAAAAATAGGTAGCCAGAGTTGAGTTTTATGCACTTTCTTTGAATGTTTTTCCATGCAGATGATCCTGTTTCTCCATATACAAGCTGGTTATTGAATATTGTTGAAACTAAACAGCCACATCCCCTGCCCATGCCTTACAATGGAGGATGCTGGGCACCACTTGTGGATTATCTCCCAGAAACCATCACACCCCGGGGACCCCTCCACAGGTGAGCAGTTCCTCATTCTGACATTTCAGACTGTGAGATGCTTCCTCTTAGTAGCTGACCAACACCAATCCAACTGTCCCACCATTCAGAACATCTGAAAATCATACTGAAAATCAATTTCTGCTGATTTCCACTGCAAAAATCTACATGCAGTTAAAGCTCACAATTCTACCAGATTTCTACCAGGAAGCCTACTTACAAGGTAGGACATTACTGATAAGAATAAGACTGATGAAACAACTGAAACAGAAAAGGAAATTTTCTTTTTCCCAGGCCTCCGTGCCTGTTATTCATAGCACTTTGATCTTTTATTCTAACTAGGCCATGCATATTCTGAAATTCCTCTTTTACATAATTTGTATTGACAATAATAGGGTTTTTTTTTAGTAATGGGTACTTGTGTGCTTGATACTGCAACTAAAGTGCTTCAGCATTAATTGTATTGAGAAGAAATGCTACACATCTGGAAATTTATAGATTGTGTATTTCTTCAGAAATAGGCATTCTCTCTGTGCTTTCCCTTTTCCAAGAGGTTTGAAACTGATGCTGTAGTTTAACTTCCAGGTGTAATATTGCTGTTATCTTCATGACTGAGATGGTAGTGGATCACAGTGTGAGAGAAGATTGGGCTCTTCACCTCCCTTTGTTGCTACATGCTCTCTTTTTAGGTAAGACTGATAGAACAATAAAGCAAGTGTAAATGTACTCCTTCCTTTTACTTTAGTTTTGCTGAAGCTATAGAAGTGTGTTTCTTATATGTTTTATGATTTCCTCCCTTCATCCTAAAAGAAAAAGCCCAAGGCAGTTGCAATCTGTAAATTAGTCTCAAAACTTTGAAGTTTTTGAATATTTTGGCCAATTTCACCCAAATTTGAGAGGTGTGTCCAAATTTGAAGATTAATAACTTACTAAAATATCTTTCTAAAAATGGCCCCTGCTTGAAAAGGAGGTGAAACTCATGCCTTTGTCCAGCTTGGTTAGTGATGACAGTTACACATACCTTGGACCTGGACTGCACACACCTGTAATGTCTTTTGCCTTTGCAAAAATAGTCTGTAAGAGAGCCAGGATAGCTGTACTGCAGAGGTGGTGGTGGCAGGACACAGACCACTGGAAAGCAAAACTTCATTAATTTCACTGCTGATGGAATACTTTATCATCAGTGTGTTCTTTTATGTACCTGGGCACTGAGGCACTGCTTTTCCCCCACTGCTGTGTCTGCTCCTGACTGCAGCACAGTTCATCTGGAGGCTGTTACCTTCCTTGTCCTGCTAGTCAACATTACAAAAAGTAAGGGGCCTAATTTTTTAGCACACAAGGGTTTTTAGCATTATAAAGCATTATATTCCCCAACTTGCATGGTTGATAAATAATAGTGTTGGCAAATAAATGCAGACAGTTGTGAAATAAATTTATCAGAGCTGGTATCACAGTTTACTTCTCATTCAGTCACCATAGTTAGTACTAAGTATTCATGGTCAGTCTGGGAAGAATCTGCTGATCAGCAGGCAAAAAGAGATTAAATTGGAATGTTACAGCACAGTGGTAAAATGAAGTATATGTTGAAGAAGACACTTGTTCTCCTTTACTGCTACTCTGTTACCAACTGTTCTGCTTAAAAACTTTTGATGAAATAGGGTTTTGTATATCAGTACATTGATTTCACAAATTTCTAGTGAAATGCAGGACTAACAAACCAGGACTGTGTTGGATGGGACTTCCAGAGTCAGTTTCAATATGGTATTTCACCACATATTCACCTAAAATTTAAATCTATTTTGTGGCTGCCCAGAACAACTTTCTCATTTTTTTGTCTATTTCTGTGAACTTTCTAAGTCTAAGAGGGAGGTGAAAGGGACCTGGGTAATTTTATGGCTCAGATCATGAACCATTAACTGATCAAACAGTGTCTTTACTATGATTTGTAACAAGTGTGAGAAAACTGGTGCTTACAGTTAGAAATTGTCACAAGAATAAATGAAGAACTTAAGAAGGAATGGTGCAGAGGAGTAGTACAGAGCAGCACTTCAGTTAAGGTGGCTTTAAGGAGCCATCAGGGAGCCATGCAAATGAACATGTGCAGAAACAGAGTTATGATACTAGTAATGCATTAGAAAAATATCTTTAGTTGTTTGTTTGTGCAATAATGTTTCAATTAAGTATTGCTGTCCTGTTGGAATGTGAGCAGGCAGATGCATCTGACTGAAAAGCAGACTAGAAGTGTTGGCTAGCTGGAGAGCTGGTATAATTTCATTTATTGGAAGTAGTGAGAAATATTAAAATGAAAGAATTTTGCAATGTCTGTGTGTTTAATAGGCTATTGAATGGTTTTTAGTACTGTTGGTGAAGCAGGCAGGCAGACTGCTGGTTTGAACTTGCCTATCTGTGGTGCATGAAAATCACTGCTGTTTAAAATCTCTTCTGCAACCAGTGTGAAATAAGTTGAACAGCTAGACTCCTTTCCCGTGGAAATGTGTCCATGTCACAGAAGCTTACCCTCCTTGGAACTCCTACAGGTTAAAGAAGGGACCAGCACTGGACAAGCAGAAAGACTGAACTGTCCTTCTCACTTCCTAGTTAGCAGATCTGTGCCGATACTTTCATACAACCCTGGGGTTTAATAGGATTTCAGCTACAGCTGTTGCCATTAAATAATTTATTTTCAACTAAAAGACCTTTTTATGTCCTTTCAGATGTATGTTAAAACAAGGTAGTGTGGGTTCATTATTTCCTGGCAGGTGGAAGTAGATGGAGAAAGGTGAACAGGAGCAGAAACCTTAAGAAGCTGAAATAGAGGCAGGCAGGATGGCCACAGTTCTTTTGGAGGAGGCTTTTGGGAGATGAGTAAGACCAAGGGTCACAGGACCTCCAAAGAATTGCCCTTAGGAGCCACAGGCACAGTGTTCAGACTATGGCAGTATGAGCAGCTTCATTATTGCAGGCCAGAAAAGAACCAGCATGACTAGGGTATGTTAGAAAACACCTGACTTGAAAGATCTGATGACTGCTGCCACACAGAGTAATGAAGTAGCTGCTTTTTTGAAGAGGAATATATCCTGAGAAGAGAGGAGCTGAAGAAGAAAAAAGTTAACTTTTTCAGCACTGAAACTACTCTTAAACAGAAGAAAATATGTTTAAATATACCACAAGGTACTGAAAGAGAATCAAAACAAGATTACTAAAACAGAATGCAGAAATATCTGTTCCCTTCATACTTGTAAATTGTGAACTATTCTGGCTGTTTTAAAATCTTACAGACAGCAGTAGTGTAAACTAAATCAGGTCTTTCAGTGCTAGACCTTTGGTTTGAGTTCTGCATCCTGAGTTAGGGGCTAATTTCTCATGCTGCTGTGAGCACACTGGTAGCTGAAGTTCTTTTTGAGTGATTTGTCTGTCAGTTCCTTTTTTTAATAAATCAGTACCTGTCTCTTACAGTTTGCTCTCATTCTAAACCTGATGTCTGTGCTAGAAAATCAGACTGTGGTAAGCAATGTAATTGCAACCACCATCAAGGATACCTCATCTTTAAAGGTTTTCCAGACCTGTCAAATTAACTGCAGTGAGACAGAATGCATAAAGCTGTATTGCCACTCATTCCTTGTACCTCCTGTGTGGGACCTCAGTCTGGAAACTAAATGTACACGTACATTTCAGTAACAGCACTGGTAACTATGTCTGGAAATACTACATCTTTTGTTTATTTGCACTGTTGTCATGAACTGCCTTGGAATTTTTGCTATTTCTGGAATGTGAACTTGTTTATTGTTACTTCATATTCAGAGATTGTTGTAACCTTTTCTTCTTAGGCCTTGACCATTACCGCCCGGAGGTCTTTGAGCACAGTAAGAAGTTACTGCTTCACCTTTTGATTGCATTATCTTGCAACAACAACTATCAAGCCATTGCATCTGTGCTTCTTCAGACCAGAGAGATGAATGAGACCAAGACTCTGACAGTACAACCAGCATACCTACCTGAATATCTTTACACAGGTAATGAAGCAAAAGAAGAACCCTGTATCATACTGTCAGGTTTTGATAAATCAAAGTAATAAAGTGGCAAATGTGAACAGTTCCCATTAATACTAATTCCACATGAACTACCCAAGGGGTGCATGTAGACATGGTGTATTGTTAGACAACTTTTCATGATAGTGAGAAAGTTATCTAATGTAAGGCAAAATATGTAATGTAGTATTTTAAAATTAATAGGGCTAATAACTTCCTGATTCCCCCTTCAGGGATCCAGAGCTACTTTAAATGAGGGCAATCATTCCTCAACCTTAAAAGAAATGAATAAATAATTCTGACACAGAAAGAGCAGCAAGAATTTCTGTGCAGCTCAGATTTTCCATTATCAAATTAAGTTTCACATGATACACACTCTCTTTTATATCACTGATGCATTGCATTTCTGTCCTGATATCTGTTTCTACATCAGGAGTCTTACTTCAGACCTCTGCTGAGGTCAGTGTTCTATTACTTTTAGCAATTTATCTATTTTTAAGGAGTTGGTTGGAGCCAATTTGCAGAAAGCTGCTAGTTAGATTTACTGTTGTCATATAATATTACTAAAAGCAAATGTACTGATCAGTTTCGAAGGAATCACAGAACCAATATATGTATTGATGTAGGATTAGTTGTCAGGAAGAGAGTGAAGAACTTTACCATACAGTGAAAAATGAAAAGTAAAGATTCTCAAACCAGTGGCATTTCCATGGTTCTTTAGGAAGGAATAAGTAATTTGGCTTTATAAAAAATATTACTTAATAACTTATTATTATTTTTTCTGAGACACAACAAAATTATTTTAAAGTAATGAGCAGAAGGGATAGGTGTTTTAGATCGATGAATTATTTTGGCCAAAGAAATTTCATTCTGAATAACTTCTGTGAAAAATTATCTGATATGAATTTCCTGTATTGAGTTGGGTGGATTTCTTTCCCAGTGCACATCTATGAATTATTAAATACAGAATAAAATTCTTAAATTAAAATTTTATTACTGCTTTTCTGCCAAAATGAAAAACTGTTCTTGTTCTTGTGTCTAAAAAATGTAATTGGTACCCTGAGTCTGGCCCTCTGGAGTTCAAGGAGTTATCAAGACTTGATATTTTGGACTGGTTTTTGGGAAGCTAACATGAAGAGTGAGAATGTTGAGTGAGTAGCCATAGCAAAGAATCCTAACTGAAAATGCTTCATGTCAGGTTTGTTCCACATCATGTCAGGCAACTAAACTAAGGGTATTCTGATTTGCAGTGGATTTTGTCCTGCTCCCATTTTTCTCACAAGGCCATTTTTTTCTGTTGTAGATACAGCCTAAACATGACTAGAAGTCTAACCTTAAGAAAACAGGTCTTGTTTTCTAATCTTAGCTCTGAAACTGTGGCAAACTTTTGATCTAGCAGAACTCTTACTCAGGTGTTTCATCCTAATGCTGAAAATGTTTTGTATGACTAGCCTTGTGGGTACAGTTTCTAAAGGTGTTGAACAGAAGCCTTAAACATTTTTGTCTTGATTTCCATTACATTTGTAAAATTAGGACAGCATAATCGTTCTAAAAATTCCACCCTGCAGGTTTTTTCCGTATTAGACTAGCCCAGAGAAGTGAACTTTGCATGCACTTTGCCAACTTCTAAATTCACTTTTAAAAAGTCCTACTTCTGAATGTAGAATGTCTTAGAATATTTGTTTTCCAAGTGCTGCTGCCCTTGTGCAGTAAAAAAAAAGAAACTTGACTTGGATAGTTTTCATTTTGTTCTGGGTTCTACACATTTTGAAACAAAGTACCATTTTCACTCCCATCGGTATTTGAGGGTTGCTGTGTTCTGCAGGTTTTCCCCATGTTTCCCAGTGGAAGGTTTCTGCTGCTGACTCTGAAAAGAGCTGCTTGGCAGACACTTCCATCTGCAAAAGCTGGCCCAAGAGTGCATTCCATCTTTATCTCCTCCCTTTTGGCTGGCAGGTGGCTTTGACTTTCTGCGGGAGTACCAGTCATCTCCAGTGCCAGACTCCGGCCTGAGCTCCAGCTCCACCTCCTCCAGTATCAGTCTGGGAGGCAGCAGTGGAAATCTCCACAGATTACACAAGAAGTTGAGGACATGGACACTGCTGCTGAATCAGATGAGAAAGCAAACAAATTAATTGAGTTTCTGACGACCAGGTAATGCAGATAAGCAGGGGATACATTTGTACTCAAAATGCATACTTTCATGAAGCAACTCAAAGGAAAATGACTGAGTTTTAATAGTAATTACAGACCCCATTCCTCTTTTATTGATACTTACAGTAGTAGGTAGATACTGAAAAGCACTACAGTGTCAGAAAAAAACCAGAAAAAGAAATCTTGCCTGACAGAAATAAAATGTTTAATTGACCGATAGTTTTATGTTTAGAAATGAACTTACAGAAAAGCCAATTTCATTATTATAAGATAAGATATAAAGTGTACAACACATAGTGAAAGGCCATGGTGAAATTAGTATCAACTATCAACTACAGCCAGCAGACTCTAGGCACAGTGTTAAATTGAAAAACAGGAATTTGTTTATGCTGCTCTCTACACAGCATAGCTTATATTTTAAAATACGGCATAGGAGTATTTATTTACTTTTATTTAAAATTCTGTTTGATAGCATGTTTACCAGGTCATGGCCCTATAAATATCTAAGTAGCTGTACAGATTATATATTTTAACTGATTACATTTATTTCAGAATACTCAAAGACATTTTGCACTTTGTTATGTATTTCCTTAAGGGCATTTGGTCCACTTTGGTGCCATGAAGATATCACTCCCAAAAATCAGAACACCAAGAGTGCTGAACAGCTCACCAATTTTCTGCGCCATGTTGTATCTGTATTTAAAGATTCCAAGTCAGGTAGTAAATATTTTCCTTTCATAACTAAAAAAAATATTCCCTCACAGTCACACTTCATGTTTATCCTGTGATTTAGTAGATCTGCTTATGCAGAAGCACAGTAAATATGTCTTAACAAGGATGTATGACTTATGAAAGAATTGCTTTAAAACAATCATGTTAGATTAAACCGTGGCTAAATGTTGAATTGAATATTTCTTCAAAGCTGTTGGTAGAAAGCCTGTTGATTGATTCTGCCAGATAAAATCTCCTCTGTGTCCTGTTAGTAAAATACATCACAGCTACTAAGTAAATATGCTTTGTTAAATTTCTTCTGGCAATCAAAGTTTAGTTTTCATTTTTTATCGTTTTTAGAACATAGGCAATGTACTGATTGCATTTTGAAAACCAGCACAGTCACTAATTAAATAATTTCCAAGATCAAAGCAGAATGCAGCATCAGTATTTATATTAAAGATCTTATCCAAAGCCTTCTGAAGCTACTAGAGAGACTCCTAAATTGATTTGGCTTCAGGTTTGGGAGTTTTCAGAAGTTGCTGTTGCTGCCAGCAAGAATAGTGGATGGCTTGAAAGTTTGCCCAGGAATTGTAAAAAAAAAAATAAATCAGATTATCAATTTCAGACTCAGAAGTTTTGCAGTTAATTCGGTTAATTTTCTTGCATTCTGTGCAAAAAAATGTAAAATTCTCCAAAGCACAGATGTTTCTGCACCTCCATTTCTCAGCATTTGCAGCGTACGCTGACGAGCATATCCTCCTCACAGAGTAGGTTCAACCTGTTTATGACCCACAGTAAAGTCTGTAATAAAAAAGGGAGAAAAAAATTGACGTCCTATCCTTTTGCTTAGGTTTCCATTTGGAGCAGCATCTGAGTGAAGTTGCTTTACAAACAGCTCTTTCAAGCTCTTCCAGACATTATGCTGGTCGCTCTTTCCAGATATTCAGGGCCCTAAAGCAGCCCCTTTCTGCACACGCGTTGTCTGACCTCCTGTCGAGGTTGGTGGAAGTTATTGGAGAGCATGGAGATGAGATTCAGGTATGCATGTGTAAATAATGTTTCTTAGAACTGTTGATTCAACGCATACTTAATTTAAAATTACCATTTTAACAAGATGTTCTGGTCTCATGTGATGAATATGGCCTTAGAAAAGGTTACTTCTGAGTTTGCTGGATTCATATGTACCTTGTCTAAGCCTTCACCAGGCCGTTACAATCTTACATAGTTCTAAAGAGAACAACTAGAAAATTTTAGTAATTGTCACTCAAAATGAAATCTTTGTGATGACCATTTTTTCCTTTACAACTTCATTAGTTTGGGTTTAAGGATTCCATCATCTGTCTAGTGATGTAATCTCACAACATGAAGTAGACACCATCTCATTCCACAAATGTTAACATGTTTAGGAGTAAAGAAATCTGCACCATCCATAATAATACAAAGCTTACACTGACTTAATTGGATACAGACCTTTCACAACACTATGATGTTCACTCTGTTTAGCCAAACAGACTGAAATCTTTACCATTTACAATCAGAGGCTATTTATTGCAAGATTCAAGATTTAATAAAGAGAAATTCTGGCTCCCAGTAAGAAATAGACTGACATCACTTCCATATTTTACTTAGGTAATGAAACTGCCACAAGATGACAGTAATACTCTGTCACAACTGCTTGGGTAGAATTTAAATCAGTGACCTGCAAGTCAGAGGTTCAGTGTGTCATTACCAATCCCTTGATGAGATATGTGCCCTTCTTGCCTACCTTCATAGATCATTCAGAGGCAGAAAATAAAACACACTTGTAGTGACATTTTAATGTTCAGGGCAGTGGCTCTGATGTCAATGTTGGGGTTTTTTCAGGAGAAATAATAGGTTTTCAGTAGGTGCCTGTTCCTTTTATGAAGATTTTTAAATGTTCCTTTTTTGAATGTCTTTGTTAAAATGCTTAACCTCCTGCACTCACAGGGGTATGTAATGGAGGCACTACTTACTTTGGAAGCTGCAGTGGATAATCTCTCTGACTGTTTGAAGAACAGTGATCTTTTGACGGTGTTATCACGGTAAGAATCTATTCTCCTAACTGTGTTTTTTTCAGTGTTTCATGACATTAAGTGTGCAGTTCTGCAGTCTAAATCAAAAAAAAAAAGATTTTGATAAGACTGAGCTCATTCGTAATCTTCCGAGGATCAGACTGTGAGCACATTTCAGCCAAGTTTTGCCATAGTTGAAATAATGTTGATAGAACTAATAAAACTTTACAATGTGTTGTAAATTTTACCTTGCTGCCATTTGGCTACAACTTACTTTAACATCCTTTTTAAAAATTGTAGTTTTTCACCTTGGTGTCATAAACTTGAAAATGTATCTGGGAAGGAACATGGGTTCTGTAGTACTGGTTTCATACGGCGTGTCATTCTCAGGTGAAGTATTCCCCAGACATAAATGGTTTGTTCTCAATAAAACCAGGGAGAATTTTGTCCCATGTAGACATGGACTTCGATTGATGTGTTGACCATCTTTATGAAACCCTTGGCCTGAAAGTAGATCTTTGTACATGGAGGGAAGTCACAGGCTCCCTCTGTAACATGGCTGTTGATAGTACTGAGGGAGATGAATGTCTGTCTGACTCCTAACAGTAACAGCAGAATAGGTAACTATTTTATTTTAAATATTGTTTAAAAGTTACCGTGCTTTACCTGCAGCACAAAAATACCAGGGCTGTGATTTCTGAAGCTAGCAGGCAGAGTGCTGTGCCATGGCAGAACCCAAGGAGTGCCTTGGGACAGAGTAGAGCGGGGTAAATACACTTCTACTTCCTAACTAAGAGTTGTTTATCTTTCTTTAATGCACATTTCAGCAAAAAGCAAGATGGAACAAAGAGTAGGAAATACTCCAGAAAGCAGTGGGATGCAATATACTTTACCCTGACACTTGTTTCTAGGATAAGATTCTCTTCAAGTACTGTAGACAGTAGAGACTCATAGTGTATGAGGTAGGAATGGGATCAAAGTCAGGAATTAGCTGTTCTCCAGAATAAACTTCTCTTGCGTGTATCAACACAGCATGTTCCTCTGTGCAGATAATTGATAGGTATTATCTGGTATCTATCATCACATGGTAGTCCATGAGGAGGCATTAGTCATTGAAATTGAAGCACCTACACTTTCTGTAAACCATCTTGAAGAGATGTTAGGATACAGGCAGGATAGGATGCAGTGACAACAGATTTTCAGAAGGACCTGTGGGCAACCACAAGAGCGTGGGCAACCAACCACATGACAGGTTTCTTGAGGTGTATTTGTGGTTCTCCTTAAGATAAGCTGTTTTTTCTGCCCACAGTTCTCACATTGCCCAGCAAGCAATTGTGCATTTGCCTGCCAGCTGTGCCAAGTTCAGGGCTTGTTTCATAGATGAGGGCACTTTAAAGACCAAAGCTGTTTTCAGTTCAGCCACTGTCCCATTGGGAATTGCCATAAGTCACTTCACAGCTCTGTGTTTCTTATCCCCGTGTCATTCTTGTCTATGTAGACTGTAGGCTATCCTGCTCTGGTTTGGTGCAGTGCCATGTGAATCTCATCTCTGTCAGGTCTGTGGGCCTGAGTCTGTCTTCTGGAAAAAAGAAGGCAGGCTGCAATAGATGGTGTTCTACGTCTCCCATTTAAATATTTATTTACAGTCTGATAAATACTTAGATTGCATCTAACATGTACCCTTTCCAGCTTTACATTCACACAATGTAATGGATGTTACAAATCTTGGTTTCAGTTCATCCTCACCAGATTTAACATCGAACACCAAACTGACCGCAAACCGGAAGAGCACGGGGCAGCTGAATATGAATCCTGCAAGTGGCAACACAGCCACTGCTGAGCGAAGCAGACACCAGAGGAGCTTCTCTGTGCCGAAAAAGTTTGGAGATGTGGACAAGTCCTCGGACCCACCACGCAGTGCCACGCTGGACAGAATTCAAGCATGCACCCAGCAAGGCCTGTCCTCTAAAACGAGAAGTTCCTCCTCTCTGAAGGACAGTCTCACCGATCCATCCCATATTAACAATCCAACCAACCTACTGGCCACCATCTTCTGGGTCGCTGTGGCTTTGATGGAATCAGATTTTGAGTTTGAGTACCTCATGGCACTGCGGTTGCTGAATAAACTTCTGGCTCATTTGCCACTAGATAAAGCTGAAAACCGGGAGAAGTTAGAGAAGCTGCAAGGGCAGCTGAAGTGGGCAGACTTCTCAGGACTTCAGCAGCTACTCCTGAAAGGATTCACTTCCCTTACTACCACTGATCTCACCCTCCAGCTCTTTAGTTTGCTGACACCAGTGTCTCGAATATCCATGGTGGATTCCTCTCAAGCTATAGGTAAAACCATTATGCTTTCTTCTTTTTGAGTTTCTGTTGCATTGACATTTGGTGACAGACCTCATTCAGCTCTCTGAACAAAACCAAAAATAGCAATTTTTCTTTCTCTTTGAATATAGCATAATGTACTTTTGCTCTGAGCTGGGTGAGCTTTTTTTGAAATTTCATAGAAGTAATGACCTGTTTCTAGAAAGTGAATCCATTGCACAATAAGGTTTTGGAGGAGAGAAATCATGTATTATTTAGCATTTCATTTCTAGGGCTATAGCAGCATATAAAGTTTCTGATTGGTGACAAAGTAAACATGTAAGGGAGATGCTTTCAAAACTTCTATTACCTACTTTGGTCAGTTTTTCAGTTCAATTGTTTTCAGACTATATCAAACTGCTTGATTTTAAATTAGTATTTAGTGGTATTTTCTCTAAAAATATAAATATCAAAACCTCTTGTACACTCTAGATAGTAAGTGAGGAGAGAGGCCTGGGTTATAAGAAAAAAAGATAGCATTTTGAAATTCCCCATTATTTAGCTGAGATTGTGGCCACTTCTTAATTATATTTCCTGAAGAGAGTTTCTTCATTGTTCCAGATTTTTACTCTTCTCTTTTGGTCAGAAATACAGATACAAGACACATGTCCACTAAGTCATAACAAGCCTAGACACAGAGTAAAGGGATGAATGCCATGAACAGCCTGCCCATCTCTAAGCACTGGTGTGGTGCCTGTGTTCCAGGCTTTGGTTGGGCAATTCACACATTGAATTGCTGTGACAGTATCATCTGGAGGTATCTTTACTTTTCCCTGAGTACAGAGGAAGGGTAGGGAAGCCATGATCCTAATTTCAGCAACTTGTTAATTGTGTAGAATGAGACGGAATGAGCGGTTAGAAAATTATTTTCATAGAACAAATTCTTTTCAAAAAGCAGATTGAGCAATTGTGTCCAGATACAATTGTTTGAGTTCTGAGCTCCCACCTGAACTAGAGCAGCTTTTGTTATTGCTCTCTGTTACAACTGCTTCAGGTATTTCATCAACTACCTTGAGCTATGAGTTGGTGCAGAAGAGTTCCAGACAGCACTTAAGCTAATTACAGCACTTGGTGCATTATTATTACCTTGAGCAGTATAAAACAATGGAAGCTGTGCCTGGCAGCTGACCAGAACAGTTGTTTATTAATCAATATTCACTGAATCTCTTTTTGTGTTTTAGTAGCTGTAGTGAAAATGCCACTGGTTAAACATGTCAATAAGCCAGTTAAGTGGAAAGATAAAAATTATCTCTAACAGGAATGTGCAGTAGTGTTTGCAGAAATAGGCTCATGCTTTACAAGAGTATTGTTGCCTGAATGACATACTGGATTTTCAGATTAAGGCCCCTATAAGAGAAATGTGGTATGGCCAGTGGTGTGACCAACTTGACAGGATCTGTGTGAGTTTATGGCTAATGTAATATTGAAACTGTGATCTCCCATGAAACACCAATTTTTAAAGATCACTGTGGCTCTTGCTCTCCAGAATATATGTTTTGTTCTGTATTTTCTTGTTCTAGGATTTCCACTGAACGTTTTGTGTCTCCTGCCCCATTTAATTCAGCATTTTGACGGCCCAAACCAGTTTTGTAAAGATATAGCCGAAAGGATTGCTCAGGTATCGAAATAATTTGCTGTTTTGTACATCCTCAAACACCGTAAATGCAGTTGCCTTGTTCTTGATATGTTTTGATGTTTATATTTAATTAGGTTTGTTTGGAGGAGAAGAATCCCAAGCTGTCAAATCTTGCACATGTCATGACCCTTTATAAAACACACAGCTATACAAGGGACTGTGCTACCTGGGTAAACGTGGTTTGCCGTTACCTTCATGAAGCATTTGCTGATATTACTCTGAGCATGGTTACATATTTGGCTGAGGTAAGTTTTCAAAAACTTCTTACTGTTCTAACTCTTCCTTTGCCCAACAGCCCAAAGAGATGAGGTGTGCCAGCAAATTACTGTGAGCGCTGCATCTGTTATTTATAATTAAAAATTAAAAGCAGAAATTGGCAGAAAAAAAGCAGAATTACTTTAAAAAATCAATATCGAACACTAAAACAAAAGCTGATACATCTTAAAGCAGATTCCTTCATCAGCCAGTTGGATTTTCCACTGTGAAAGTGGGAGGAAACTGGACGTTTATTTAGATCCCATGGAGGAAAATCAGAAGACTAACTTCACAGTGGGTTTTCCAGCATAGTAAGACACCATCTGCTATATTAGGATCTGGTTCTTGATACAAACTTGTATGCATTCCTCTAATACTGAATGGTATCATCTTGCTGCAAAGGTTTTCCCATGTTCATTGTTTACTCCTGGCATTTTTCATGTGTGGGGTATAGTGCTGATGCAGCTTTGTTACTGGGGGTCCAAGGTTCAGTTCTGCTCTTTAGGATAAGGCTGCTCGGTGTTCTGCCCCCTGTTGTCAGATCACTTTCAGGACAACATTTTCGTACAGAGTTCTCAGATTTATCCCTTCCCTGCTGAGTTGCTTTCAGTCTCCCCTCTCATCCAGGGAGAAGACAGTTCTGTATTCACAGAATCACAGAATCATTTTTAGGCTGGAAAAGAGATCATCAAGTCCAACCCCAAATCTAACACTGCCAAGTCCACCACTAAACAGTTTTCCCTCACTGACACATTTACACATCTTTTAAATATCTCCAGGGATGCTGAGTCCACCCTTTTCCTGGGCAGCCTGTTCCAATGCTGGGCAACTGTTTTTGTGGAGGAATTTTTCCAAACCGTCAATCTAAACCTTCCCTGGCTTGACTTGAGACCATTTCCTCTTATACTATCGATTGGTAGTCTGGAGAAAAGGTTGACACCCTCCTCTCTACATAAATTAACTGGCATCTGCCAAAGGATCTATAAAAAACCCTCAGGCAGCTCTGATACTGGCTATGCACAAATTTTCAAGAGCCTGAAAAGCCAAGTGCTGCTCCTACACTCACTTAAGGCTTCAGAGCAAACTCGGCCCTGCTCAGGCTGCAATTCCTCACCTTGCTTGCACATGGAGGCTCCAAGTAAACAATCATGTATGATCTTAAGTGATGGTGAAAGCCATTGACTCTCCTGTAGGAACCTTAAACAGGACCTTGAGGTTTTTCAGTCTCTTTTCAAGTCCAAATACTCTGGAGAGCTATTAGCTCCTCAAATGAAGAGCGTTTCATGACATTGAACCCTCCAGAGTCAAGTGTCTTCTTCACAGTGGAAGCTCGTATTCCTAATAAAAAAAGAAAGCTGTTAATACTGTATTTGTAATAAAGAAATGCTATAAAAATGTAAGTGTTCAAATTCTTTCTCCTTTGCTTTCCCAGCCTTAGGACAGCAGTTGCCCCTCTGTTTGCCCTTCAGTGCCCTCTGTACAGTCACTAGTGCTGCACCACCTCCACAAAGGCCATTCCTTGGTCCTGCTCCCCTTGAAATGGGTTGAGATGTGCATGTGGAGACTCTTTCCTGCACGGTTCCCCCTTGCTGTAGATTGGCACCACCTACTGTATCAACAGCAGGCCAGGCAGCTTTTCTGCTGTAATTAAGACACATTCCTCACATAGCACCACCAGCAGCAGGATGACAGAGTTGTAAGCACTGACTTCCTTTCTCTGTATTTACCTTAAGTACAGCTCTGTTGAGTCATGTCTGGAGAATATTTATATGGGCAAGGAGTAGCTGCCAGTCTGGTGGTGTAGCAAAAGACAAGAAACCATCTTATTCAGCCTGAAAGCTTTTTCCAGCTTTCAGAGTGTTTCCTGTTTTGTTCTTAGTTAATCCCCAGGCCAGGATAAACAATGTGCCTGTCTCCTATAAACCAGCTGTGGGATACTGTCAGTTGGTAAAGCCAGATAGGTTAACACCCCCTCTAGGCAACCTGCACTTGAATGTTAAAGCCTACACAGGCTCGAGCTTTAACAATCCTGGTTCAGTCCCCAGTGCTTGGGACAGAGGGAAATTGTGAGACAGGAAGTGTTTAAGAATAACAAAGGAAATTGTATTGCAACAGTGACCCTTCCAAAGACAGGTGTAGCTTCAGGAGGAGACACTGTACCACACATTAAGACCATGAAAACAAATTCTCTTAGCACATGGTAGAAGTTTCAGTTATTACCATTCAGATAAAATTTTCTGTTTAATCTATTTGATGGCAGGTCATTGCTTGTCATCGAGGGGCATGATTCTAGCACAAAATAAAACATCTGAGCTCTGTTATTATTTAAATCTTGCAGTGACAAGTAGTGCTCCTTGCTTAGTTTTACATATGCTTCATTCATGAAAAATTGTAATTTCTTCTAGAAAACTACTGGGAGATCTCAATCTACAGATGAGGAAAAATCACTATTCAGTAGTGCAGTAGAACTCAGATTACCATACAAACATATTACTAAAAGCTTACTTTGACTTTATGCTAGATTTTTGCAGACTAATTTTTAAAATTTAAACTTGAATCATGATAGCACACTTATTCTAGGAGCATATCTGAATTGGCATGGGTCATGTTAAACTGGTGACTCATTAAGTCCAGGGTCATGCTTGAACTTAAGTAGCTAATACTATAAATAGAGAAGAAAGGACAAGAATCCCTAGTGCATAGTAATATGCTTATGGTAGATTTTTCCACCTCCTCCTTGTTAGATGGAGGATTGGTTGTGATAAAAACATAAGCATTTATAACCTGTTCAAAACCAAAGAATCAGTAGAAACGAAACCATCTGTATTGCAAGGGGAAGCATGCCCTGGATAAGGCATTAATCTGAGTAATGGCTTGTCTATCAGAAATGGCTTTTAAAATCCCCTCTTTATTTCCTCAGAACATTTGTTTGACTGTGTGGCATTGCCTCGGAGCTGAGTATCTCTACACACCCCCTGCCTGACTGGGAGGGGCAAAGGGAACTGTCTCCTGTGGTAGCAGCCCAGGCAGCCCTTGAAAGAGAAGGCTCTCTTCTCCACTTAGTTCTGGGTTTGTTGTTGCTTCAGGAAGGGGGAAAATTTTACTAATGCAATGTGGATTCCTGAACCCAGATAAGACCTCAATAGTTACAGAACAAGAGGGGAATCCACAATTCTTCAAAACAGGTCATATGTACAAGAGTCTAAAAAAAAATCTGGGAACAGTTGTATTTCTTTTTACAAATATAGTGGAAACTCTTTGTCCTGGAATTCTCTTAGGCAAATGATGTGTTACCACAACTCCATCTTGCTGCTATTTTTGTTACTTCTGGCAGCAACAGAATTCATATTGCACTAAAGGCATGTTAAGGTTGCTATGCTTTTTTTAAACAGAAATACTCTTTCTTATTGTAAATTCAGGATGTATTTAAGGACACGCTTGGACTACCAGCCACCACATATATTCATCTGTGCAAGTCAAAACTGACACAGTCCACAAATATGTCAAGTTTAAGGGCCAAGAGCTGTTTCAGTTAACAAATTCTTTTGACAATAAATTTATACAAACTGTAATGGAAATTAGAAGCTTTCAGAGATAAGGTTCCTATAACAGCTTTCTAAACAGCAGTTGAGGCAAAATTCCCATTATTTCCCAATAATTCCTTTTCCTATTGCAAAAGGGATTGTCTGCTGCAGTAGCCTCTGTTAGAGAAAAATTTCTTTCTATCATCCAGGTAGTTTCTTCTAATCCTACACTGAAATGGTATACTGGCTGATGTGCTGCATCACATAAACTATTTGCAAACAAGGAATCAAACTTTCCACTGCAAGATCCTAATAGAAAAAAAAAAATCCTAATAGGCAAAAACCCCCTCAGTAACCCTGTTTTGAAGAAGCATTGCTAAGCACGTTTTCTCTCTCAATAAAGGTATCTGAGGGCTGAAGGTGTCTAAGGGCTGTAGCAGGTTGCCATGTAGTACCTTTAATTTAAAAATTCTTCCTGTCTATTTGTAGGGGAATAGATAATTATTATACTGAGTTCACTTTATTGTGCTGTTAATGGAATTAACTTCTAATTGCTACTCACTTTTGCTGATGAAAGAAATCAGAAGATATTTAGTGGGATAAAATAGGTTTCATTTGCACTGGCATGAAACATTCTCATTCAACAAAAGGAGCAGCCTTATCCTTCTATATCCTTAGAAGGATAGCTAAAACATTACTAAAGTCCACTTGGATAAGAACTGAATTTTTTCTCTGATGGAAGGCAGGAGGCAGCTTAGAGTTTTTATAAGCAGTTCTTTTCTAGAATCCAGTAACTCTAATAGCCAGTGTTAGAACTTCTTTTTCAGCCTGAATTGGGAGGGTGGTGTCTAGTATTGAGGTTCTGATAATCTCCAGCAAAAATATTTGATTGCCTCTGAAATTTGTGGGGTGGGACAGTGCCTGTCACCAGTGAAAGAACATGCTGCCTGCCAGGAAATTTTCAGCTGAGGTATTTCACACATACACAAACAAATCCTGGCTGTCCCTATGCCTCTGTATGAGCAGAGTTGCATTTCCAAGGTTCATTGTGGTATTCCAGGATCTACACTTAGGTGTCTAAAAATTCCAAGATTTACATCAAGCCCTTCTTTGTATTAGTCTCTACAGTAAGAGAGCCCAGGGACTCCACCTACTCCTAAACAGAAAATGTTTCTTTGGCCCATACAGCCAGTGAGAACTGGCAGTGAAATATATTTGATAAATATTTATTGATGTCTGAATAGTAGTAGTTTTGTTTCTTCAGCAAGTTTTCTTTTTTCTCACTGACTCCAGCAAATGTAAACATAAAAAGATCCTCCCCTGTTTTTATTGGATGTGCTTACCCAATTACAGTGTAAATTTTACCTGCCAGTTTACTCAACTGCTGAATGTGTTTTCTGGATAAGTTAGGGCAGGCATATATAAAATAAAACAGGCTGGCATTTGGCTCCCAGCTTAAGCTCCTTTTTACTTCATGCCTGTATCATCATCAGTTGTGAAATAATTGTAATATTGCATTGCAAAATCAGTGAGAGAAGAGAGATGAAGAGTACAATTGCTGTTTTTGAAACTAGCTTTTTACTTAAGAAGAAATGTCTCAAAATTTTATTATATTCACTTTTCTTCTAACAGCTACTAGAAAAGGGCCTTCCTAGTATGCAACAGTCCCTCTTACAGATGATCTACAGTCTTCTTAGTTATATGGACCTCTCAGCTATTCCTGTGAAGCAGTTTAACATGGAAGTGCTAAAAACCATTGAAAAATATGTACAGGTAAATACCATCTCATTTTTATATTGATATAGGAACTCAGCAGCATTTACTGTCATAAGTTTGATTTTCTCTGTAAGAATTTGAGACTAGATTAGCAGGGAGGGCTGCAAGTGTCTAGTGTGGTACAAAGTTTATAAACATCCTGATGTCTCAGAGTCTGTGCATCCCCAGGGAAGATGCCTGGCTGTGTCTTCACTGTGGGGGAAGGTTGGGATTCAGCCTTGGAGTACCTCAGAGCCTTAATACCACTCAGAGCCTGAGTGACCATTCTTTAATTATTAGCACAAGGGAGATGTGGCATAAGCACTTCTCTTCAGAGACCAGTACCTAATTCTTGGCAAGTGAAAAATACATGGGGGTACTAGGAATTCACAGAGGTAAAAACCTGTGTCAAGTCACCTTTTTTCTTAAGTGGGGATTCTGCTATGGCCCTTATGTTTATTCATACTGATTAAGACATTCAGGTAGGATATTTTAAATTCTCTGCCAAGTTGGCTTTGTCCACAGGTCTCCCAGCTTGTGGGGCAGTTCCCTAATTGTGACACCTTAGGCAAGTCTTGGTCTCTGATGTTGAAATTATTCTGCAATTACACACCTTGTCACTGGCCAAGAGAGACAAAGAATACAGATATTCCAATTCTACATTTTAATTATGTGGTAAAAAATACAAATGTAAAATGTAAATAATCTTGAATGTGTGTGAATCTTGCTTTCTGTTTGCTGAATAAATATATTATTTCTAGAGCATTCACTGGAGAGAAGCCTTGAATATCCTGAAGTTGGTAGTTTCTCGTTCTGCCAGTTTGGTTCTACCTTCCTATCAACATAGTGATCTTTCAAAAATGGAAATACATCGGGTGTGGAACAGTGCCTCCAAGGAGCTACCAGGGAAGACTTTGGAGTTTCATTTTGATATTTCAGAGGTATTTTTTGTGGTTTTTCTACTTAACACCTTAATTCTGACTTCTGACTGGACTCTCTTACAGCAGTCTTTATCCTGCAAACCCTTGTAACTTTATAGAACTGAATGGTCCTAGTGACTTTAATGGGCAACTCACTTTATTGTTAAGAAGCTGCAGAATTGTTTGCAGCATTATAAATTATTTCATATAGATAATAGTGAGCTGCTGAGGTTAAAAGGAAATAGAAGCATAAAAAGGCATATGGTACTATTTGCTTTCCTCAGTATAGTTCTGGAAAATGCTGAGCATCCTATTGTCAATCCAAGAAAGCATTTCAATACCTGTTGGAAAAGGGCCAAAGTGTCCAGCACTCTTAGGAAAAGAAAATATGCAAGAAGTGCAGATTTGAAATTAACTTTGTAAGCTTTCTTGGGGTTTTGCTGCTTCTTGTGTCAGGAACTTGTGTGGCAGTTGCTTTGAGCATTATTTGAGCTTTATCTATCCATGAACATGAACTCTGGCTACTGAGTGTGGCAGTTGCTACTCAGCCATTCAGAGTGGAAAATAAGAAGGATACCAAGTGATGTGAAATTTGCTGCACTCCTTGTTTTATCCCTTGTCTCCAAAACAATGTTTTCTTCCAACTGAAGCAATATGGCTCCTCTAAGTTCCTCCTGAAGCAGGGTGCTACTGAGTAATTACTCTCTGTTTAAGACTCCAATTATTGGGAGACGGTATGATGAGCTGCAGAGTTCTTCTGGGCGAGATGGCAAACCCAGGGCAATGGCTGTCACCCGAAGCACTTCCTCAACCTCTTCAGGATCTAACTCCAATGTCCTTGTTCCTGTGAGCTGGAAGAGACCCCAGTACTCTCAGGTAAGGTAGCCCACTCTTCATTAGCAAGTTGCAGTCAGAGCAGCTGAATTAACACAGGCTTGGGTCCTTAAATGCCTGTGCCCTCTGTGAGCTGTGCAGTGCTCCTGGCTGCCTGGGGCAGTGGCAGCACAACATCTGACCCTGTGTGCTGGGTGTGTTTCTTGGACTCCAGAATGGACTGAGTTATGTCCATCTTCTATCCCAAAGCTGGTTTTATTTCAACTTGCAGGAAATGCATCTCTTTACGACCGCTTAAGTCTAGGTCAGATTTAAGTAAACACAACAGATGAGTTCATATATTAGCAAGGGGAGCAGGTAGATGATAGGTTGTGCTACTTTTAAAGTTGTGTTCTTGGGATATTCAATAAAAAGAACAATTTTCCTAGAAGTGATGTTTGATTTACCTTAATGATTTTAGTTATCTGCCAGTTAAAATAAAGCCATGCAGAATAAACTTAATTTTTGCTCTTCTCTCTTTTTTGATATAGCAGGTTATATAGAGGTAACTCAGGCCCAATTCTGGAAAAAAAATTATGCATGTGCTTAATTTTAGGCTTCTGAACTGTCTTTTTGAAGTGATGCATCTGATCCAGTGTTTCCTTAATATATTCAATGGAATTTATAGAGTAATTTAAATATAATAAACAGTAAAATCATTAACAGTTATTTTTCTGTTTCCTTGATGCATAGTTGCTCTGAAAGCAATCCTTTGAGCATTTAATGACTAATTCTTTTGTTGGTTCCTCCTAATTAAAAATTGCTACCGTATGTTTCTAGCCACAGGGAGAATGGGTGGTTAAAAAAATGCTCACTTGAAAAACATCTTGTTTTCTAGAAAAGGACAAAGGAAAAGCTGGTGCATGTCCTTTCCCTGTGTGGTCAGGAAGTTGGGCTGAGTAAAAACCCTTCAGTAAGTAGCCTTGTATTGACCAGTTTTGTGTTTCATCATGTCCTAATTCTTGAAAACTTCTGTTTCCCAGAGTTGCTGACCAGATTTGTATGGTTTTGAAGTCACTACTGTCATTGTCCTTTGTACTGGCCCAGGCTGTGTTTCTCAGCATATGGACCAGGAACTGAATTGTTCTTTCACTTAAAAAAGATTCACTTTTAGAGTTATGTGTGGTTTTCCTGGGAGAATCTGTAATGCTGTAGGTTTTACTTATGCCATCTCAGTGGGTAGAGAGTAATGACCTCTGTATTACCAATCCAAAACCTTTATTAAGTAAAACATTAAATTACAGAAATAAAATGGGAGGAGAAAGGGTGTGTGTGTCTGATTTTTCCATTAGACACTAGTTCTGCTGTTACTCTTTAAAAAATAGTGTTATCTGGTGCCAGGAAAAGGGTGATTGATCACCCAGGCTGGGAGCTCTTAAAATATTTATTAAATATTTTCTACAGAAGAAAGAAAAATTTCTGAATGTTTTTGAACGTGGTATATGTCACTTGTATTACAGAGAACAGGTCCTTTGTTTCTGCAAGATGGGAGCTATTTAATTTTTGCAACTGAATTGCAGATACAAGTATACTCAGTAGGAAAGAAAAAATTGTAGCTTGTATTTTCTAATCTTGACATATTTTTTAACAACTTGTTAACTGGAGGGGTTTTTTAATGAACTTACTAGATCACCCCCTTGACGGTATTTTCTCTTCTAAGTCTTTGAATTTTGTTCCTATATATGTCTATAAACATCCAGGCAACATCAATCTGCAGCCATTAGGAGGTAGCTGTAATATTCTTGGATGTGTTCCCACAGTATGAAGTTGTTTCTTTGTACAAGTTTAATCTGAAGGCACCTGTCCAACATAAATAATAAAGAGTGTTCTAAAAATACTCAGTGAAGGAATTAGGTGTGTACTGGAAATACAGTCTTCTGAATAACCAATTAGAGCTTTTAGGAAGAAACAACCAGAGGGAACAGTTTGTAACAAAAGAAATCCTTTGAATTGTAGGTAATTTTTTCTTCCTGTGGTGATTTGGATCTGATTGAGCACCAGACAAGCTTGGTCTCTTCAGAAGACGGAACAAGGGAACAGGAGAACATGGATGATTCAAACAGTGAACAACAATTCAGAGTCTTTAGGGACTTTGATTTCCTAGATGTTGAGCTGGAAGATGGGGAGGTACAGTATATTTTCTCTGAAACAGCTTTTTTTATTAAAACACTTCTATACTCCTTCTGCTAAACACTTCTCTTCTTGTAACATAAAACTTTAACTGTGTAACTGTAAACGTGCTTTTAACTTCAGATTATTTATGATCTTCACTTGGTGTTTATTTCAGTAGCATAACAGTAAAAAGACTACCACACCCTTCCTTTCTGAATCTACTTTAGGAAACACTGCAAAACTGGTAGTGGAAAATAAAACCTCTAGTCTAGTACCTTTTTGGTGAATTTACTTTTAAGTGAACGTATTTTTAAATACAATTTATAAAGATCTAAATTGTTAAGAATATACATATATCTGTGATTAAAAACATATAAAATGAAATTGTTCCAAATCTGTTGGTTCATAAGGAAGCCTCTGAAGCATTAATTCAGGCCTTCAGGCTGCTGTTATTCCTGCAACTGCCGATGAAATCACTTAGAGATGTACCTTCCACTCTGCTGAAGTGTCTGTGATTTCATCATTTCATGCGGGAGCTAAACAAAATCCTGAGCACCCAGATCAAGTCTTGACAGGTGAAGCCTGTCAGCTCACCTTGAGCTGAAACTGCTGAAGGGAAGAAATTTGAAGAACTGATAAATTTTTGGGGGCTACATCCTTTTAATCTTGCTAATATCAAACTTGAGCTATTTCTTTCTATTTGATCAGGAAAGACCAAAAACTAATATCCATTGCCAAACAAGTCTAACAATTTTGTTGCTGTTTAAAAGTTCAGAAACTGTTAGTTGTTTTGAAGGACTTCAGACTCAGATGTTCAGCAAACCTAGAGTTTAATAACTTGTCATAATCTGGACTTGTTTTTTAACATGAATTCTCTCAGGCATCACTCTTAGCCCTGAGAAGAGCATGTATACAGGAAGAAATATTCTTTTTTCTAGCTATTTGTATTACAGTAGTAAAATAATTTTAAGGTAAACAGAACACTCAGTTGTCAACTCATGTACATCTGATTTTTGATGAAGGAATGGGAAAAAAAAAGATGTCCCAAAGTTCTTATTTTTCCAAGTCAGGAATTTCTGTATCAAAATGAGTAATTTTGGCTCACAGCTGTCCATGACTTTGCTAAGGAAAAAAACCAAAAAACAAAAAACAAAAAACACCACCACGGTGTTGTTGTTGAAAGGGTAGTTGGCAGCAATGTTTGAAAATACATTAGACAAATATTGAAGGAGCTTCAAGGTTCCAAACAAGCATGAATGATAAAATAATAATGCCAGGTTGTTTGGCAAAAATATACTGGCTGCAGCAATTTCTGTGTCTTAAATGCTTTCAAGATATTACAAGGATGTAGGACTGCAATTTTGACTGAAGATGACTTGATAATTTTTTGTCCACTGAAATTCAGGAATTTCTTCTTTCTCTTCACCAGTTAAAACCATATAGAGAGTATATGTAATTGTGCAAAACAATTCCTTTTAAAATAAATTTACTTTCATGCCCTGTGACTTTGCAAAGATTTACTTTATACATGTGGCCAACTTCAAGACTGAGGCCTAAATTAACTGATATCCTAATAGTCTTAAGTTGGTCATGAAACAGATACTAAGCTTCTCTATTTTTATGTGAAGTAAAATTTAAAATGCTGAGTTTCACTTAGTGGTTTTTAAATTGCCATGGATTGTGTTCCAAAGTTTAGTTCAGACTTGACTTACTACTGTTTCAAAAAATAAATTCAGACCTGGTGTAAAAGGCTACTTCTCTAGTGACTGAGTTGAAACTGTAACATTTACATCATATCTGAGTGTGGTATATTCATAAAAATGAAAAAGCAGTGTTGGAAAACTAAAGTCAGCAAGAGCAACATCAGTCCTTCAAAGAAGTGCATATGATTTTAACAGGCTTGGATCATCCCCAGACCATAAGGTATACTTGTTTGAAATTTCCTAAAGATGTGAAAGCAAGAAATAGTTATTTTCAGACTTGAAAGGTAGAGTTGAAGTTTCTGTGATAATATTTGTTAAAATTGTAGGCAAATGTTTGTCTATGATGTCTTCAATGCAGTGATTTTACATAGATTCTTTCTATTTGTTTTTCTATCTGTTATATCTGCTACCCAGGAACTTCAGGTAAGAGTGCTACTTGAACTCAGATGTGCCAGCATATGTTATGCCTTCTTGCAAATTTATATTGTAGAATAACATCATAGTTTTGCTGTTGCCTCCCCCCTTCAGTGTGTGCGTAGGTGAGTGTGTGTGTGTGTGCTTGCATTTCTGACAGGTGCTTCATTTTTTGTCTTGTATTAGAAGCATTTTTGAGGTCTTTTTCAAAAATTCTTCTTCATTTTAAGTTTGTTTTTGACATGTTCAACAGTCTTCACAAATTTTAAAATATCTTAGTTCTAGTATCAGTGTTTTTCAAACTGAGCCCTTTCTCTGTGTGATATCTTTGTACATAATTAATGTGTAGAAACGTCATTATTTATGGAGTTTGGGCCATTTGTTTGGAGGGGCAAATTACATATAATTTCTACCCTTGCTGTTGTGGCATATTGTCTCCTGTTAGCATCTTGCTAAAGCTGATGTCTGAGACCTCTTAAGACAGTTTATGTTATTGCTACCAGACTGAATTTAATTGAATAAATAAATTAATTTCTACAGCCTAATTTAATACAGCTGTATGGTGCTACCAACTTTGCTGGACTCATTTACCCTGTGAGGAAAACTGAAAAGCCACATCAGTCATTGCCAGTTGGGGACCTAAATTTTAAATTTGTCAGTGTATAGAGAGAACTGAAATGACAGAGAATTTATCGAGTTGTACAAATAATAGAGAGATCAGCGACCACAGAAGTTTGCATATCTGTTTCTGATAGTTTGTACATCAGTTATTATGCAAACACAACCCCCAAAAATCATTGTGTCCAAATGCCTGCGCTGTAAGAGAGATCCATATGGAAATAGTGCCTCACTATGTAGTTCCATAATACGTCTGCCTATACCCTACAGTAGTTCAGTGTTTCCATGAACTTTGCATACTTTGTCAACACAGTAAGGATGAAAACTTGTGTGAAGCAGGTTTTGCATGATTTTTACTGCCTCTGTGGAGGAGCTTTATTGCTCTGCCCCACATAGGATTACTTTCCCTTCTGTCTCTCCTTTCCCCTGGGCTGTTGTAAAGTTTGAAGTAGCTGCAAGGGCACATCTGCTCCTTTAAGAGGGTGGTGACTGTAGGAAGTTCTCTGTGGCACCTGCTGGCCAGACACACTTAGACTGTTTTCCTCTGAATTGGTGTTTATCACTGGTGACTTTTCAGATGGGAGATGGCTTTGCTCCTGCTGTAGATAAAAATGAACAGCCTCTCAAATACATCTGCTCTTTCTTCTTAACTGTGAAAGAAAGATTGCTAAATAGACTACAAAAAACAACTCCATAGGCATGTGCCGACCTCTTATTTAAATTCAGTATGGTTCTGTGTGCTCCTGTAACAAACTTACACTAATCCAAATGCTATGGGTATTTGAGTTACAGTGTTTCATCTCTATTACCCTTTTCCCTCACTTCTAATTCACCACCCTTTCTAACTGCATGCCCTGGAAGTGTCCCTTTCATTTTTCTTCTTTTTGCTGGCTTCCTTCTCTAAGCATGGCAGAATAAAACTCCAACAGGAAATATTGCCATAGACATGGGCTGCTAAATTTACTGATGGCTTTACTAGGCATCATGAGGATTAGGGTGTGATGACAGTCATCTTTGCTTGCTTGCTTATTTATGTCATTTTGTCATTTGTTAGTTCAGTAATTGGTGTGTTTTTGGAGGATGTCTCATTGCTGCATGTGTCCTTCAGCCTTTGAGGGGGAGGATGGACAACCAAAGAATTTGTTAAAATAAATAGCTTGGAACTGAACAATCATTTCTATGATTTGAAGTGGCCTGACTTCTTAAGTCGGATGAGTTCTGTTCTCTTTCCACACAAAAACTACCCTATGATACCAGTCCCAGAATGAAAACACAGGGTTCTTCCAATAATGTGTCAGGCTTCAGAACAGTTTCATCTTCATTTTATCTTCATTATAGTGCATTGCTTAGTTTTAAATGTTCTTGTGAATTGCAAGGGTTGTCTTTTTCCTTAATTTTTTTCTATTTTCATCATATTTGTTCATGAAATGGTCAGCTTACTGTCATGAAACTGAACTTTCCCTCCTATTCAAATTCCACAGTCCATTGCATTAAATGGTAATGATGCAAAATAAGATCAGTTTGTGCAAGTTTTTTGATTGTTAAGGAGGTAAGATTGCAATTTAATTTGCACTTCATGCAGTTTGGTCCCCATTCAGTAAGTGTCTGAGTAGTCCCAAAAGTGTTCATCACTCAAGTGTTTAAAATCACACCTCTGCTTAAGGGACCTTACTGAACTGAGGCCTCTTTCTCAATGACTGCACATAATTTTCATCTGCATAAACCCAGGAAATAATAATAATCAGTTATTTTATAATAATATTAATTTTTAGGCAGAACTATATATTTTTTTCAAATTAATATTTAAAATATCACTGTCAGCTTGAATTTTCACTGACTGATATGCTTGTTCAAGAGCGTTGCAACTTGCAGAGTCTTGTTTAAAACAGGCAGCCCTGAACCTTAAAAGGAAACATTTTTCTCTATACATTTCCTTCCCATGTTGATGCAGGATTGAGGGCTTTCACCTAGGCAAAGTACCCAAAACTGGGTACTTTGGGGAGACCTTTCTTGCTGTGTAAGGCCTCTTCTGCCTCTGGAGGTCCATGGCAGGAGCAGTTGTGGATGTGGTCCTGCATTTGCCAGAGAGGAACCTGGCTAGACTTAGGGAGGGAGCAAGAGATTATTGCAATCAGGGAAAAGGCATGCAGTCCACTGGAAAGTATATAAATATATATATAAATAAATAAATAAATAAATGGGAAAAGGGTGGAAAACTAATTGTCAGTTTTATACATGAAAGAAATCAAGTGATCTTTTTATCAGTTCTTCAGCCTAACAAATGGTTACATGATTTGCTTAATGCACTCAGCTTTATGTAACTGTGTGTGGGATCAGAACTGAAAGTCTCATAAATACAAAATGTTTGGTCCATTTGACTGTGTCCTTTCTAAAATGTGAGATCACAGGCAATGCTCATCAGGCTATTCCCAAAATATAGTTTCAAATAATTCAAGTAGATTCAAAAATTAACAACATGGGCCTAAAATAAAAGTTTAAAAGGTGTGCTGCTTAAGGTGTTATATTTTTTGTGTAAAGCAATGGTTTGTTCAAATCTACTCGCCATTATGGTTATGTATATAAAGCGAAGACTCTAAAATCTTTAACATAAGTTTTGCAATTGAACCATTGATAGTAACTGTCCTTCTAATACTTTTAAATATCATGATACAATCCTTTAAAATTGCTTTCAAACTTTTCCTTTGCGTGTCACTGCTCTACTGGTATCGAGGAGTGTGTATATGTGGACTTACAAAAACAAATTCTTAAATTAGCCAAATGCATGAAAAATATCTAATACTGGAAAGACTGAGTGTTCATTTAACTGCCATTTCCATGCTTCTGCTCTTATCTCCAGGTGAGCAAGCAAGATAATGCTTATTTCAAGTTTTTACTATATTTTTACATCGAAATATTTCTGGAGCTAACTTTGATCACGTGTTAGCCTATGATTAGTTTTGTATCAAGCAAGCTGACCCTCTGTCTGATTTCAGGGTGAGAGCATGGACAACTTCAACTGGGGAGTGCGCAGACGGTCCCTGGACAGCCTGGACAAGTGTGACATGCAGCTGATGGAGGAGAACCAGCTCTCAGGGAGCACACCCAGCCTGAACAAAATGAACCACGAGGACTCGGATGAGTCATCAGAGGAGGAGGACCTGACCACCAGCCAGATCTTGGAGAACTCAGACCTAGTAAGTCGCAAACTTGAAATTTAGGGAAAAGGTAGGGTGGTGGGTTTAAATAAGCTGGGCTTTTAGTTTCCTCTGCCCAGGGGCAATCTAATGAGCTGAAATTGGTGGGTGCATTTTCCCTTATTTGCAAAGGTAAACAGGAATTTTAATGCAAAGTTTGAAACACAGGAATCATCATCAGATCTTATTACTTGCCTTTTTTTACTATGGGACAATCTTTGACGATTGGCCAGTGGTAAATCTTTCTGATGTATTTAATGCTTCAAGAAGTAGAACAAGACTCCAGGTTGGTAAACAATGTCAGATTTTCATTGTTCACTTCTGGGATGCTTTTAATAAATTTTTTATGACAGAAATATTGAAAAGGGTTGTCTATTTACAAACTAAGAGAGCCACTGTCACTGCAGTTTAAGACACTGTCTGCTTTGCATGTTCATGAAAGCAGCATGTGGTAGGGTAGCTGTACACTCCATTCTTTTGTGCTTTTGTTGTCTTTTAAACAGATTATAAATCTTTCCCCATCTGAGGATGCAAATCATATTGACTCACTTTCTACATCGTGTGACACAACCTCAGCAGACCCTCATCACTTTAACATGGGAACATCCAGCTTTGATGTGTCTTTGCCTGGTATGAATAATCTCCAGGTGTCTGAAGGACCCAAGGTGAATACATTTTTTTCTTTCTTTTCCAGCTGGATTGTGTTTTATGTAATACTGTAACAAAATTTTTTTTTTTTTGCTTACATTTTCATAAAGGGTTTGATCTGTGAAATCAAGTACATTCTGGCTTCCTCTGTCCAATGGCATTGTACAATACATTCATGCACTACTGCACTTTCATAGAGTTTCCTTTCTACTTATACTTTCTTCATCAAGAGATTTTATTTATTGTTTCTTAAATATGTTGCACTACATATGCACCAAAATACTACAAACTTGTCAGAAGACAAGTTCATGAACTGGCTACAAGTTACAACTCCAAGGCAATATTCTTCTGTTCTTCATGCTGAGTTAAAGAACAATATGCCAGCTCATGTGGTGGGTGTATGCGTGTATTCTTCAAAATATTTCTGTATGTGGGGACCTTTTGTACAGTTGTGTGCCCTGGATTCAGTACTTGCCTTTTGGCAGACACGCAGAAATTTTAAATTCATGACCACAATATTAAACCATCCTGGGGGTGGGGAGGCAGGACTTGCAAGGATACAACAACCATGTTCAGCACAGTGTATTTCAGAGAGCTGTATCAGAAGATGAAGACAGAGCAAGGTTGGTAAATCATTATCAATATGGGGATGGTTTCTTTAATTTTCTGTTCTTCAGTACTTGGTCATGAGACATGAGGTGAATCTACTCCTTTCAGTGTCTCTCCAGAAATATAATTTGGTATATAATGTGTGGATTAGTGGCTTGATGATACTGTTAGCTTCTGTCAGTAAAGCTTCTCTGTCATGTCTAAATTGTGTGACTTCTGCAGAAGGAGCAGGGTATGGGACTGGGGCAGAGGAAGAATATATCATCTGTAATAGTTGGCTTTCCTTCTTGCCCTTGCCCCCTCCAAATGCAGCCACACAAAAAATTGATACTGCTAGCACTGCATGTTTCAGAAGTAATGGGAACTTCTGCTGAAGAGGTCACAGAAAAGGAGGTTGGAATTGTGCTGAATATTGAACAAATTGTTTGTGTCAGAAACTGCTGCAGTAGGAAGAAAGGATGGGAGGAGAGAAGTGTTTGTAAGGATAGGAAAGGAGGGGAACCTCTCCAAACAGTGGCTGTGGAGAAGGTAAACTCATTATCGTTTGTCAAAACAACTGTTGGTAGACAAGTAACCACATAACAACCATAAACAGCAGAAGTTGGCAGAATTTCAGTTCAGGAAGCAGCAGTCAGAATAGACACATTTGCAGGTGGTAGCTGCAGCTGATCTCATGCATCCAGCTGCAGTAGCTGTTGGTGTGTACATTAGGAACTGAAAATCTGAGCTTAGGAGTTCAATGTCTGTCAGGGGGTTTGGAATCTTTATTGTCAAAATCTCTTTAATGTCCCTGGTGCCAATATTCATAAAAAATGAAAAGCTTTGGAATAAGTAAATAAGTGAAGAATGTAAAATCAGAGCAGTTTCTTGTGGAATTGACAGGCAAATTCAGCTAGTCCTGGTACAGGTTTGATATTGGTGTAAAATATAGCCCAGGTTACAAAGATGATTGAATTGGTAAGCACAGAATGCCTTATTGGTGGGGGTTTTTTTGCCTCAAAGGTATTTTCTTCTAGTGTGCATACTTCTGTATTCTTACTCAAAACAATTTGGAGTCAATGTAAAGAGGAAGTTATCCGGTTTTTAGTCAGAAAACTTGAAATTTACACCTAATTAATTTTTACTTAATTTCATAACACAAAAACTGAGCTCTTCACTGTTTCTCTTTTTCTCTGAATTCTTTTCAGAGAGCTGATAAGGTGTCATCAATGCAAAGGAATTTTTTTTGCTTCTTTAGTCATTTACAGAATGTTTAGTTGTTGCATCATAAGCAAAACCAAAAATATCTCAACCTTTAAATAGATACAGCAATTGAGAAACAGACTGATTATGTAGCCTCTTCCTAGATGTTTCAATGCCATAATCCAGATATTATTGTTAACAGCACTAAATCAGTTAAACTTATTTTCTATTAAAGATAGTGGGATAATTCTGTGAGGGTTACAAAAATTCAGATGATGCTATATTATGTATTTTTCAAGTTACCTAAACTCACGTATTTCTGGAAGTGTACTACAATCCTTCATGAATATTCAAAGTTCACTTTTCTATTTTGCTTTTGGGGTATCGTATTAGACTCCAGTGGGTGGGAGGTGTTTGCTTCCTCTTTCTTCCTCCCTTGCTCTATCCCATCAAAATGTGTTTTCCTCCTACAAACTGTCACTGCAGTGAAGAAGCTGCAGGGGTTCTTTCAAGCTAATATTTAATACTTGAAAGTGGTTACTACTAATTACTTCTTCAATAAGCAAGAAACAATTTACACTTTTTGCCAGGTGCTTTGGTTCCTAATCTGATAATTCAGCCTTATAGCTTTCATTTCCCTTTTCAAGATGGTTTGAGCTCTGATTCATTTCATTCACCCTGAACTCAGGAATATTCCTTTCTCTTTTGCTTAGAAAACAATCCAAAAGATTATTCTACCTGATTTCTGATCCTGTCCCCTCTGTTACAAGTCTTGTTTAATTTTTACAAATACAAATTCCCATAATTAATCTGTAGGATCCAAGCAAACTTGATGAAATGCAGAGGGCCACTTTCCTCATTTAATTCCACTTGCCACAGATTTCCCTCCCTATTAATTCCCAACACATGTATGTACATGCACGTGGGCATAAGTGCATAAATGTTTGAGCAACCCAGTGTTCTCATCCCTACAGGAACTGCTTTGGATGCTATGGATGAGGCAAAAAAAAAGCCAAAAGATTAAAGATTAAAGCTGAAGCAAAACTTGGTTCAGACTAAAAATGTGAGAGAAATTGCAATGTTTCAAAAAAAATCATGAGCTTTAGGTGCTGATAGATGAAAAAGGAAGGAAATTAAACATAATCCTTTTAATGGCCTGTTAGAATGTTTGGATTCCTCTTGAATGTAAATGACATGCTAAAATTAATTCCCAGTTCTAAACATTCATATAGTCTTCCAGACAGTGATTGTTTTCAATATGTTCTGAGAGGCTTTAGTACAGTCTTAGACACTATAAAGTGTTAAGTGACAAGGACAGACAGCAACAAGAACCCTATTGTTTTTCCTGCGAAATTACTTCCTTGCTGTGTTGCCACATGCATTGGAATCTGAAATTCTTTGCTAGACAAGTTCAAAAAATGCCTTAAAAATAATATTTATCCAAGACAGAAAGTTGAGCAAATACAGTATTTTTGAAGAAGTCTAAGTTGATTAATGTAATTTATAACCATTTATGGCTTTATATCTGTGCAGTTTAACATGTTGTCAGGTGGGTTTTTTTCATTAAATGCTTTCTATTTATTAGAGGAATTAACTTATTAATTTGCTGTTTTCTAAGACATCATCATTCACTCCCCTAGGCTGAAGCTGTACCTGAAGAACAAGATATAGCAGTCCATGAGGATGATCTTTCAGGGTCTACAAATGAACTCCCTGGAGCATTTGAATGCAGTGATAGCCTTAGTCTGGATATGACAGAAACTGAAGAGAAAGCTGACAGGCTGGAACAATTTGCTCTTGCTAGGTACTTTGATGCACTGTTACTCACACAAATTCTTTTGCAATGTACAATAAAATGATAACAAGGTGGCAGTTAATGGAATGGATGTTCTAGCCACAGGAGTTACAAAATTCTCATGAGTTTGGAGCAATAAGAAGACAATGCCCTAATTACCTGCATAATTATCACACAACTGAAAAAAAAAAGGCAAAACAAAACCAAACTTTTCATTCTAGGAAAAATAAGATACAATGTTTACGTACATCTATGCAGCTAGCCATTATGTATATAATATGCTTAATTAAAAAAAAAAAAGAAGGATTTTTGAAGATGTGCAGTAGTGGAGATTTACTTAGGTACCTGTTCAACAGATCAGATGTGTATGATATGTGTATGATAACATGTATTCATCCTTCTGATTGCTCATGAAAGAAAGTCTCAGTATTGTTAAAAATCCCAGCCATGTGCTCCTAAGGCTGCTTGTGAGTGTGACTGGACCCCAGTATATGCTATAGGCTTTGAGATTTTTTACATGCCATCTGGAGCTCTCTCAGATTTTGGATGCCGAGTTAGACTGCAGTTAGCCTGGGGAGGGGGAGAGAGAGAGAGCTTTATTCTCTTGTCAAGTTTCAGCTGCCTTCCGCAAAATGATGGTACAAGAAAACAATTCAAGTGTTCTGGGATGGAGGAAGATAGGTGATAATGGCCTGCAGAAAGGGATTCTGATTTGGAGATTTTCCTCATTGTAGCCAACATCTTGTCAACCTTCAAAAGTAATTTGAAAATTCATTAATATTTTTAGGAAGGTGCTGTAATTGGTCCTGTGAATTTATTTTGTCTACCACCTTCTTGGTATTCTTCTTTCATCTCCTTTTTCTGTTTTCTCCTTCAGCTTTGGAGATGTTGACCGAAATGCCTCCCCTCCTCCCTCCCCATTTTTTTCCGCCATCCTCGCTGCATTTCAGCCAGCAGCCTGTGATGATGCAGAGGAAGCCTGGCGCAGCCATATCAACCAGCTCATGTGCGACTCCGATGGCTCCTGTGCCGTTTATACATTTCATGTGTTCTCTTCCCTGTTTAAGGTGAGGAAATAAGTTTAAGATGCAAAGTCACCATTTTTGTGTGTGGCAATTAGTATTTCTTGACAGCAGCCCCAGTAATGAACTAGTAGATATATAACCCTGGTAATTTTGCATGCTGCAGAATTGCTGTACTACGTTTTCATGCAGCACTGTCTTTTGGGACCAGTTTTGTCACGAAAATACTGTGTATCTCATACTTCCAGGTTTGGAGGATATGGACCCACTATAAAGGATGTTTTCTTCAGTACTTCACAGACTTCAGGACGAGACAGGGAAATAGCCTTTTTAATCTCAAACTATTGTTAATCTGCTCTTGTATCACAAACTCTTGAAATCTGAGCATGTCCATGTATATGTCAGCATAATTAAATGGTTTGTACCTACTCATCTGAATAGAAATACCCAGCTACCATCATGTAACAGAAATTCCAGAGATCAAGTTTGAAGACTAGAATTACATTTCTCCTTTCTAAAACTGTATGCTTGCAAAGATATGAATCTTGCAAAAAGATAAGAAAAGAAAGAGTCAAATGTGCAAGTTGTTCTAAGGAATGATTGTCTGGTTTTACCTGTAATTAGTTTGAAAGCCTTTTTAAATTGTTTCTCCTGCAGCTGCAGGATGTTTAACACGTTCCAGCAGTGAAAGCAGCAGCCAAGTAACTTTTTGCAGAGTTAAAGTAGCTATGATCTCAAAGTACACAACGTTTTATTAACAATAAATACACAGTTCCAAGATCTTTTCGTACGTCTAAGACTAACCTGATATGAAAGAAGCATCCTATAGTAAGAATCTATTCTTCATCATGTTTCCTCTGTGCTCCACTGGAGCTGAATTTCTTCTCTACCTGCACGTTGTCCTCCTTTAAACATTATGCCACTATATAGGGGTGTCTTACAGGCATTCTTTAAACACTGATAAATAACCAATTGGAAGAAAAAAAACCCAGTGCTGACTTGAGTGTTTATTCATGATATCAGCTTTTCTGTCTTAACCCCAGTCCTGGAGGTTAATAGCCTTGAGTGTTTAGAGACTTATTTGTCCTCGATTCTCCTCTTTGAAGAGGTGAAAATGAACTGGTGCCACATTTCTGAAGACTAAATAAATAATGCAGTGTCATGAAAGACCTAAACATTACTTGTAAAGTACCTGTTTAACTCCAAATCCTAGTACACACACACTTCATTTGCTGTTCTGCAGTGCCCTATATTCAGAAGATACCCTGCTCATTTTCTTCAGTTTATATTGCAGGAGAGAGAAAAAGACATTAATAATATCAACAAGTCACAATTTTTAGCTGGAGTCACTGCCATATTTTTAGTTGATAAAAACAACTTTGTTCTTCTTTTCAGTGTTAAAACATAGGAGTATTATTTTCCCTTATTTTCTTTGTAAGATCCCAGCTTGTCTGGAGTTGTATTTTGTTTGCACTACTAAACTTCACTACTTATCTGCCAACTTTGACTTTTGACCCTCATTAACAGGAAATTTCAGAAACAATCCTGTATGTGCTAAGCTTGCAATGCAAAGTACTGCCAAAATACTTGACTGTGAAACAAAATCCTTGTTTGGAGGAGCTTGTCAACTAAATACTTGGTGAGGTGAAAGAAGTGCATTTTCCAGGGCACCTACATTTCAGTCCTGTAACAAGTTAATGGTACCTTGGATGTTTGCCCACAACACACTAAACTTGTTTAAAATTCCTGAAATTATTGAAGTACTTTTCCTGTAAACGAGTCAGAGGTCAGAGATCTCTGGATTATTTTTACTGCTGCCTCTTTGTATTCCCTCAAATTAAATATTCTTCAGCAGACCAGACAGCTGCAAGACAAGTAGATTTCAGATCTAGCAAGTACCTTCCACAATCAAGCCCTCTTGTTATGTAAGATCCTCTTCCCAGGAGAGGAAACCTGAGGTTAAGAAGAAAACTTTCTGAGAATATTTTTTTTTATTATTTACATGAACACAAAACACAGTGACTATATGCTGGTATATATTTATTCATAATATGCTGACAGCTGGCATTACTATTCACAGAAATCCCATTTCATAAAATATATACTGCATTCAGACCTTGCTTGATAGATTTCAGCCCCTGTAGTCTACACCCAGAAGGACATTGCTGAGATGATAATTTATTATAGAACTGGTAGTCCATGTAATTGCAAAATAAATATATTTAGTGAATTATTATACATAGTAAAGCACAGTCTCTCACTGTTTCACACTTAATAATTTAAAACACTGTTCAAGACCATTATCATCTTAGCTGTAGATTGATTGTTGCTTTCATGAATATCTGAAAAAGAAAGGATTAGAGGAAGAATATCTGTTACTTTTCCTGTAATCTGTCTCCTTCACCGCCTCAGATTTACAAACTCAATTATTGTTCCCCAGGAGGGCATTGCAGCAGCTAAACAGGGTACTCAAAGCCTTGAGGAAACTGACCTTGAAGATTATAAGACTCAGCTAGTTAAAAGCACATCTGATACAATCTGGGGTTAGCAATAGTCCCACTTGAAGGTTGCATCAGATGTTCTGCAGAGGTCCTTTTCAACCAATGTCTCTTGGATTCTCTTTCATAATCTGTCATTTTAAATTTCCTTCCACCTCTTTGTTCTCAGCTAGGTCCTTTCTTTAGTTAAGCTCAAATCTAGATCTCTCTGCTTTGCTGGGAGAGTTATCAGTTTCAGTTTCACGAAGATTTGGCTGAATCTTTCTTTCCAGAAGACATCACAGTAGTAAATCTGTAGCTTTCACCAAGCCCTATGATTCAGATGATTCTGCTAGTTGCTTATAAAAATAATTGCTTACCTGGTTTGGTGGTACTGAGTGATAACCCCTTGCCTCTAACAGACTCAGTGCAGCAGAGAATCTGTACCATGTGCTGAGTGTAGCATTTTGTTTCTGTATTGAAGTAAGATAGTAAGCTGCTGGAAACAGTAAGACCAATATGAGTCTGCCTGGTCCTAACTGTGCTCAGATGGGCAGTTGAGATGCTTTTGAGAGAGATTCACCAATAAGTAGTTATGAAATTGATTGGTACAGGAACTCCGACCATTTTATAAATCATTGATAGTGTATAGCCTAGGTACAGCTTGAGGGCCTATTTAGCATTCAAAGAAAAATCATTCAATCCAACAGCTTGCATTATCAATAAAGTCTGAATTCAACTCACCTGATTTTAGGTACCTAACTTCCATGCAGCAGTGCAGGAGCTGGAACAGGCAACTTCTGTGTGTATCATCGACTGGCATTTGGGAAGTGCTTCTCTCCAGTGAGGCATACTTGTGGTACAGGTCCTAATCTACATTCCTCAGAGAAATGCCTTTGGTAACTTGGAATGAATCATATAAAAATGTTGCATACATTTATTTTTAAATATATTTTCCTGTTGCTCTCAACTGCTGAGCACTAGGCCTTAATGAGATATATTTGGGCAGTGAGAACTGATGGGTATTTATGAAGATCATTGTTTTAGTTAGTGCAAGTTTAATATATTATTTTTTATTCATTTTTCACTTTATATATTAGTCACTGAAAAGCACTAGACTGTTTCTGGAAGACAAGACTGGTTTAGGACTCAAAACATGAAAAAAATCTGCTGAGAAGAATAATTCCTGGATGCAGTGCAGTATTTTTGGAATCTTCCCAAGCAGCAGTAAAGTTTTAGTAAGAAGGTTCCCCACAGGGGAAAACAAAAGGTTTTTTCTGATTTTTCTCTGCTGCTGTTTGGCACTAGTATGTCCATTATATTATGTGATTAGCCACTTGACAGGAATATTAACAAAACAATGCCCGGAATGGGCAGAAAAAGTAATGTGCTGATCAACTCTGTTAACCCTGTAGAGACAAGGAAAAAAAGCTACCCGTGGCTAAAAGGCTTACAAAGATTGATCTGTCTTTACAGGAAAGAATGTATTTCAGTGGTAGGTTATGATGAACTCTGTAATTAGTTTCACAGCTGCCCAGCTGTACACTGTCTCTGGCATAATAACTCTTATTCAGTATCCTAGAGCAGACATTCAGTCCTCCACTGGGGCATGGTCTCCTTTGCACTTCATTATGCAAAGAAAAACCACCGTGCCATTTGTTTACAAAGGAAAGAAGCTCCTACTTGAGTAAATAATGTAATAAACTGTATTTTGCTTTTCAGAATATTCAGAAAAGATTCTGCTTCCTAACCTGTGATGCAGCTAGTTACTTGGGAGACAACTTGAGAGGAATAGGCTCCAAGTTTGTGAGGTCTTCTCAGATGTTAACATCATGTTCAGAATGTCCCACCCTCTTTGTAGATGCAGAAACAGTGAGTATATTCCTTTCAAAAGGCATGTCCTTCATTGCAAAGTGTTATTTTACTGACTGTTTCACTTTTGAGCAACTCCTGAGCAGATACGTCAGAAAGGAATTCTCCTCCTATCTTAATTGTTTTATCTCCTGTTCAGAAGCATATTTCCATTCATTTTCTGTATTGTTAGGTAAGTAGTGACAGATGGGCAGTATAAAATCATAGACTCACAGGATAGTTATAATGTGTTGAGTCTGTGTGCCAAACCCCAATATAAAACAGATGCCTACTGGACCCAGTTGGCTCCACAAATGAAAAAGAAGCAGCTATTTTTTATGTAGTTCAGCATGAAGGATAGTACTATGTGTAGTGGTTTCATTTGAGTCAGCTGTGATGTGAGCTGGATGAAGATGAGCCAGCTGTGCCCAGGTGGCCAATGACATCCTGGCCTTTATCAGCAATAGTGTGGCCAGCAGGACCAGGGCAGTGATTGTCCCCCTGTACTGGGCTCTGGTGAGGCCATACCTCAAATCCTGTGCTCAGCTCTGGGCCCCTCACTGCAAGAAGGACATTGAGGGGCTGGAGCATGTCCAGAGAAGGGAAATGGAGCTGGGGAAGGGTCTGGAGCACAAGTGCTGTGAGGAGCAGCTGAGGGAGCTGGGAGTGTTTAGCCTGGAGAAAAGGAGACTCAGAGGAGACCTTATTGCTCCCTACAACTGCCTGAAAGGAGGTTGTAGCCAGGGTGGCAGGTGGCCTTTTCTCCTTGGCAGCCAGCGACAGGACAAGAGGAAACAGCATCAGGTTGTGCCAGAGGAGGTTCAGGTTAGATATTAGGAAAAGTTTGTCCACTTGAAAGAGTGGTAAGTGTTGGAACAGGATGCCCAGGGAAGCAGTAAAGTCACTGTCCCTGGAAGTGTTTAAAAAAACAAGATGATGTGGCACTTTATGATATGGTTTAGTGGGCATGATGGTATTTGTCAAAGGTTGGACTTGATCTTGGAAGTCTTTTTCAACCTCAGTTATTCTATAATATTATAAAAATATATATTAGGGAATGAATGAGATGGCCCTTCTCATTGTCTTCGTTCTGGCTCATGTTTATCCAGCAGCATCAGGACAGTGTGACCTCCCACACTGAAGTCTAGAGGTAGAAACTGGCCAAGTGTGATCTTGGGCTCACTGCTGTGACCATGGAAGAGCTGTACTGTACATCATCAGAGAGCTGTGAAGAGAAACTGGTTAAGCTTTGTGTACTGTTTCATTTTAGAGAAGTCCTCTGCTAAGTCATTAAACACAGAACACAATTTCAATTCCACATTATCATAGGTGCAACTTTTGCTGTTGACTTTTCAGTGTAGTATCTTAGTTATGCAGATTTTTGCATAAATGTAAATATTTTCCAATATTAGTATATGTAAATCTAAGTATTCTTTTGCAATATCTTTCCTGTACTGTCTACCAATATTTGCATTCTTTTATAGTGATGTTTACAGCCTCTTTGATTTCATTTCTCCAGCTGCTGTCTTGTGGCCTTCTTGAAAAGCTGAAGTTCAGTGTTCTAGAGCTGCAGGAGTACCTGGACACATACAACAACAGGAAGGAGGCAACACTCTCGGTATGCTGAGTTATGCTCTTGGTCTTGTCTGTGTACTTGGGCTGTGTCAGGAAACTGCACATCCACTCAGATCTGTTTAAACTAACATTCAGTAGAAAAACATGTTTCAGATACTGTTTTCATTGAATGTTTGTTCCTGGCCATATGAACCAGAACTAAAGAGTAGCTATTGTATCCCTTAATATTAGAAACAATGGTATCTTTAATATCCCTGGTCTCTCTCCTATTTATTCATTAATTAATTTTCTTAGTTCATGCAATTGAAATACTAATAGAAATCAAGACTACACTTTTTAAATTACAGTCAAAGCAAATTGTCATAGTCTATGGTAATAAAAAATGCAATTCCAAATTTTTATTTACATGATGTGCTGTGAAACTAAAATACTGCTTATCTTTCTTTGAATCAAAACATAGATCTTATTCATATTTTCTTTAATTTCTTTCTGAAAACAGTGGCTTGCAAACTGCAAAGCAACGTTTGCTGGGGGCTCACGAGATGGAGTTATTACCTGCCAGCCAGGGGACTCTGAAGAGAAGGTAATGAATGGCCAGTATTATTTCTCTCCCATAAAGTGACATGTGTGTGATATATCTTGTTCTTGAACCCACAAGAGCCTGCTCTACTTCCTCCTTGATTCTCTGCTGGGCTTGGGCATAATCCAGTTTTCACACTTTAGGCTTGAAGCTATTGTTTTTGTCTCAGTCCTGGCCACAGGAAATGGGAAGTATTCACAGGAGGTACTTCTGCTGTCCTACTATAGACAAAGAAGCAGAGCTGACCCTAACCCTGTGCTCTCCCTTTCAGAAAGACATTGCAGCAGCAGTTTTCCACAGTGTCTCTGAAAATCATTCCTGCTGTACTCTCCTTCCATGTTACTCCCATTTGCTGTCTGCCCAACAGCAAAAATTGCCTGGTTGAAATACACTTAGATCAGTAGTCACAAAACAGTGACTGTAAAATGGCAAGCAAAATTATTTATGTAGATTAAGTATTTAGAGCTAAGGCAAAATATCTCTTTATCAATTTTTAACAAAAACTTCATACACACATGTACATGTATATTTATTTGTTTGTTTATGTTTCTTGATTCCAGTTAAGGAATAATAATCTATATTTTCAGATATCAATACCATCAGCAGTTAATACTGTTATGTGATACACTAAGTATATGTTATTTGATATACTAGGTATAGGAAGCAGGTGGTATCTTGGTGATGTGTAATGAGTTAAGGAATGTTACTTTGTTGGGCTGTTTCCTTTTGGAAGAAAGACAGTGGAGGGATGGGAAAAAGAGGGGGCTGGACGGAATTGGCCAAAATTGGCAAGCAAGCAAACAGCATGTAGAAAAAGTGACACTTCCTCTTCCCATGTATTTTAATTTATAAAATATAATTGTGACATGTTCAGAACACAGACTTACCTGTTGTAACCATTTTTTTTCAAATACCTTGTTTTATTCTTATGTTAGTTTCAGTTTGTCTGTCTTCTCCTCCAAGTCACTTTATTTTCTTCTGTCTTTATCTTAACCTCAGTTTCCCATCTCTGTGTATTTGTCTTCTTGTCTTTGAACTCCCTTGATTTTTGGTTTTTTTATGCCATTTTCCAAGAATCCCAAATCCTTGCCACCCCTGCATTTTGGCTTCCTTGACCTTATTAGCAAATCTGATTTTCTAGTAAATCCTGTGGCTGCAATCACAGGTGGTGGGAAAATTGTTCAATCTTCCCCCACCTAGCACTGGCACCAGCAAAAGTTAGGCACTTTGCAGGGCATTTAAATAAGATACTGTCTCTTCTGTAATTGTGATGGTGTGCAAGGAAGTTACAAATGAGCTATTCTCAAGTGTAAAAAAGAGATCTGGAATACATACCACTGCCTCTCCTGTGAGAGGGAGGTGGAATATATGGCACTGCTGGGATGTGCATGGGCATTCTGTTCCCTCTGATGTACAAACACCCTGAACAGTGCCTTCAGAGTGTAGTCTTACATACCTTGCTGTAGACAGCTTAATTTATCCTCTTCATCTGTCTTTTGGAAATGCATAGAATGGGATGGAGAATGACACACCTTGCTGATCAACTGCATTGTTTCCTTTTTGAAAAAGTAAAGAAATAACACTAAGGAGAAGGAATAACCTGTGAACTGAGCTCATATAGCTGGCCTAAACAAATCTAAAAGTCAGTATATGTCATGTTCCACTTGTGTGCATTTTTAGAACTAGGTGTTCTCTGTTTTGGAATTAAATGCATGGTTTGTGAAGCCAGGGTTGGTATTTATACTCCTTATCAGGCTGAAAAGAAGGATTTCTCATTCCTTCAGGAGCCCCTGGTTTCTCCCCAGCATTATTTATTCAGGCCAAAATGCATTATTCCTTGGAAGTTGACAGGATGAACAGGCATATTTCTTTTCTTCCCTACTCATTCACCTCAATTGAAGCAGCTTTTCCCAAAGGAACAATCTGTTTATTCAATGAAAGTGTAATGGGAGGAAGAGGCCAGGGAAACTGAGGAAATGCAATTAGGAAGGGACAAGGAAGAATTACTCCTAGACTGGCGAGTTTTGTTTTCTTGTCTTTCCTCTCCACTTCCCCCTCAACTTGAAAGGCTAAAGAATCTAATCATTTCAGGGGGAAAAAAATCTGTCTTACAGTGATAGTCACTAGGGAACCTGCCCACACTCTTAAACGCATTGAGGTTTAGTCTAGGGCCCAAAATCCTGCTGAAAACTTCTGTCCTAAAAAATAATTGTTTAGCCAAGCACAAAACCAGGCTACTCCTGGAAAAGGTTCAGAATGAATTGCAAGGAAGAAAAAGCAACAGCTTGTTCTACAGAAAGCAGAAATCTAAGATTCTTAGAACTCCCCACCTGGTAAAAGGCTTGAGGGGAAAACATACCCCTTTACAGATGAGACAGATGTGAGACAAATTCAATGTTGTCACAAGTGGTTGCATCACAAATGCCTCCTGATGCTGGTAACTAATTTGGGACAGTTTCTCTAATCAGATCTTATTTCAAAATAATTGCACATGATTTGTTGGCTATTGTTACTGTTACTGAAAATGGGCAAAGGCAAGAATTGCTTATCCTGCCATAAAAGAAGCTTGAAATAGAAGTTGTTTAGGTCAGCTGCTAGAGCTAGCAACTTTTCTGAAATTGGGTAAAAGCTTCATGTCCCAGAATGTCTTTCCCCTGCCTTATTATTGCAATGGATTTGGATGTGTGTGATTTGTAACTTTTGATGCTACTTTGAGCAACAGAGTCTCAATGGCATAGGAGTCAATTTATAGATAAGAGATAACTGCAGGTGCCGTTGTACTGCCTATCCAGGTGCTAGTCTTAGATGAGTACAGCTCTCAGTATTCTTTAGCCTTATTAAGAAAGGAGTTTTTTAAATCTAGTCAAAGACTGGATGGTTTGTTTCTTTGTTTGTTCTTCTGGAAAAACTGTATTTGGAAGATCCTCTTGTCAATTAATGCTGATAATTCAAATATTTATTTCCCAATGAGACATTCAATTTACTCTGTAAGTCCAAAGTCAGTATACGCCGTTCTCAAACCTTCCTAACCACAAGGTAATGGATGTGGGCTTTGCAAACATAATAGATATTTAAAACATGCTGCACCCCATAAAAAATTGTCCCTGGAAATCAGAATATACCTGCTGCTGTGAGTTTCCCTGTGGCTAAAGGTACAATCACTCTAGGCCACCAATAATGCTGGAGGTGTACCCATTGGGACCACGGTCATCTGGAGCTGAGCTGAGATACAGTAAAGCTCAAGGTACAGTCAGACCACTGTTAACCTAGAAATTCTCAATAGTCAGTTATCTGACTGTTGTTTGACAGATCCATGGCTTGACAATGAGGTAAAATTGGCTCAGGTAGGCAGCTTTTCTAAAGGAGGAGCACAGCTGTGTGTACATTTCCCCACACAGAATAGTTTCTACTATCCTTCAAGTCCAGTGGATATTCAAGAATGCACAGCATATGCTGTTCTCTCCCTGGTATATATACAAGTTTGTGTATATACTCAACTTCCTAGATCATGAGAAAAGGTTCTGTCTGCTGACATGTTAAGGCAAATAGAATACCTTAATAAAATGCACTTGCATTTAATAAGCCCTTGCATGCAGTGGTTATTTTGTTGTGCTGGGACTCTCCTGTGCCAGCAAATGACTGAAGACTGAAGTAATTATGTAACTGTCATCTCTTTTCAGTATGTAAAAATGATTCCTTAAAAAGGCAAGAAAATCTGAGATCTAAAAATTAGTGCCTTGCTGTCTTCCTGGTCTGCTAACAGTACAAAACAGTAATTCTAGGAATAAAAAACTAAATCAAGGTGTTGCTGCTAGGGAGTGTGTCCTTCTTAGATGCTGCATTTACTGGCTGCTTAAGGAATTGTGCAAATGATCCAAGTACTCTAAACATTTGGTATTTTCAGCTGTCAAAACCACCGACTGTGTAGTGTCTATCAACTAATCTAAAACACTTCCCTTACTCTAAGAATTAAACCAGAAATTGAAAAGTGTGAAGGCCATGATCATTCCACCTGAGCCCTTGCTGCTGCAGAATAAAAGAAAGACAGTTTTTAATTTTTAATTAAAAACCTAAAAGCCACTTTTAGTTATCACTGAAATATCACTGAAGCCAGTAATTAATATTTTTTCAACTTCCAAGGAATCTTTCATTTTATGCTGAAAGAGAGAGGAAGTTACAATCATGATATTGGAGAGCAATATGGAGCTGAGCTTCAGTAGCTCAGGGAAATTTTGAATCCAGTATATTTTCTGCCAGTGAAGAAGGGTTTTTCATGTAATGTGAAACCCCTTCCTCATCCCTTTTTTTTTTTGGCTTGCTCATGTTTTGGAAGCAGTATAGAGGAGACAGTTTTCTGGCAGAAAAGACCATGGAATTCACTTATTTGCTGCTTCCGCCTGCCTCTTCCCCCCTTCTTTAAAGTAAATTCCATGGCAAATTAGAAATTATATATGGATTCCAGTATTTCTGAAAGTCAAAGTGAAACTTGGTGGGATGCTAAACTTCAGAGTAGCTTAAGAGAGACAATAAGATTTGAAAAACACAAGCCAGCACACCTGTGAGTTTACTGGAGCACAGTGATCTGCCTGCTCTTGTCCTCCTCTTATCTTGGATTTAGCTTTATAAAGCTTCATTTATGTGAACTGCATGAAAGCCAAGATATAAAGAGTTTTTTGAAGAGTACTAAATAGAAGAAGAAGCTATTCAAGCAATGTTAAAGGAAAAAAATTAAGCACCACAAGAGCTTAAAGCTTAGTTTGTCATGGTTTTATAGAAAAGTAGTGCAGGTTTTGGGGCAACACTTTCATATATATATTTTAATAGTTAGTCAAATGTAAAGAAAACAGACTGAAATACTCTGTTAGGCTCATCAAAGTTAGTATTATTTCACATTTCTGTACTTTCTGCCTTTGTATTCATGGTAAGGTAAATAATTTTAATAAGAATTCCATATGCTTATTAACACTGTGTGCATATGCACTGACATCAGGCTATAACTGGGCAGATGTGGTTGTGTTTGTTACTTACAGCATTTACATGATGACTCCCTTCATGTGAAATGTAATGAGATTGTAATATTTATAAAATAAGAAAAGCTGCATTAAGTGAACACAGAGTGCAAATGTTAGTTCTTGGCAAAGAAAAGAGGAACACTTGTGTTTCGAAGAGGGCACTTAGTCCCCTAATCTTTGAAATGCTAATGTAAGTCAATTAGAATTTTTATTATTATTGCAGAAGGACTTACACTGACATTTTAATAGCTTCAGAATTATAAACCAGTGAATCATTACTGGAGAGAGGAAGAGATACAAGGCTGTCTCAACATGTGGCTTTGCCATGTAGTTAAACAAAACTGGCATTTTCCATGCATTTTTTTTCTTTATGATAGTCATAACTTGAAAGTTATATGCAAAACATTTCCATTGTAATTTGCCAAGTAATAAGCCCTGCAGCCATAATACTTATCCTGCCAATTTCATTAGATCTATTCGTCAAAAAAATAGAAGTATTTTTAAACAGGAAAATATTTAGAAATAGTGAAGTTCAGTTTTGTTCATCACTTGAAAATCCTTCTTAATTTTTTAGTACTTTGCAATATGAGCTATTTTTAATAAGAAAGAAACCAAATTTAAATAAAAGTATTATTCAAGAGTTTTCTAACTCTATTTCACTGTAAGTTCTTGAGCTACTGGGTGGGATAAATCTAAACTAATAAATCTGAAGATGTAACTGAGGATATTTAGACTGGAATTTACCATTAGAATGAAAGCTTGATTTTATTAAGAATGCTGTGCATGTTGAATGTGATACTCCAACCAGTTATCAGGTTGAGGCAAGCATTGCTAATACTGCTGACAAGTTATGCTGTTACAGATGGGCTGTGCTTCCTATTGCATGCATTACACTGACACTATACTTTCTTTCCTTTCCTTTTCTCCTGTGCCATGCTTGCTGTGTAGCAAATGGAATCTCTTGCAGTAAGTTGAAGTTCTTTCTTATTTTTTGTCCATCTGTGGATGGGCTAATACACCCCAATTCTACTGTTTTACTTCTGAGCATGTTTTCTTTTTTTGTTATAATTTTCCTATACAATATGTGGTTCTAAATGCAGTGACTAAAATAATTCACTAACATGTGTTTTGTGAAATCAAAAAATACTGTGCCAAAATTTTGACACTCATATGCTGTTTCAAATGGTCATTTACATACATTTTTACAAATCAAGCTTTTGAATGGATGTAATATGCTGGGGCAGGAAACATTTCTTGTTATTTTAAAATTAATAGTTTTCCATTTGTCCTAGTGAAAAACTAGAATTTATAGTTGGCAGTTTCATTTCAAATGGATTTTGTGTATATGTTGATGAATAGTTTCATCGCTATTGGTTGCTAATACTTAGAAAACAAAAATTGAGTTGCTTGATACAGTAACTAAATACTGAGTCAAACTAGAACCATTAGTTTGACCTTGGTTTGTTTTCATTCAAGTTAGCAGCCAGAAGGGTGAAACTGAATCATTGTTCTCCAAGGACTAAAAAAAAAAATCCAGTGTTACATGCCAAACTATCATGAGATGGGTTTTTTTAATGATGTTATGCTTGTTTTCAATTAATTATTAACTCTGTGACAGCTCCAACTATATGTGTATGTAACTGCAATGTAGTGTTGCCAGGTCTCCAAAATTTGAATAGAGTGAATTTGATCCCTGCTATGTCCCTACTTGCAACCTGAACAGGACCAGGGAGGAAGCGAGTGTCCCTGGGCTGACGCTCACTCGAACGAGCGGTCAGCACCTCCTCTGGCTGGGCCAGCAGCCAGCCCCTGACATGCCCAAGCATGGTTTGAGAGAAGACAGAAGCCAGAGACATCTCCAGGAGGCTCTATCTAAACAGTCAGTCTTTATTTTGGGGAAAGAATGGTTAGCCACACAATTGCAAATCTGTGCCCTTGGTTACAGAGAACGGCCCCTGGGCAGGTTTATTTCACTGGCAGTGTTCCTCATGCCCTACCTCTTTGTTCTGATAGGCTTTGGCCCTGTCCACAAGTCAGTTCTGCCCTAGCATATCTGCTCCCCACCATGGATCTGCTGGGCCTTCTTTCTGCATTTGTGGGTCTTTGCTGTCATGTCCAGTCTGGTGGGATCATAGAATGGTTTGAGTTGGAAGGCACCTTAAAATCATATAGTTCCAATCCCCCTGCCATAGGCAGGGACACCTTCCACTACACCAGATTGCTGAAAACCTCATCCAACCAGGTCTTGAACACTTACAGGGGTAGGGCATCCACAGCTTCTCTAGACAGCCTGTTCCAGTGCCTCACTACTAACATCCAATCTAAATCTCTCCTCTTTTTGTTTAAAGCTATTGCCCCTTGTCCTACCACCATCTGCCTGTGTAAAAAGTTGCTCTCCATGTTTTTTATATGCCCCTTTAAGTACTGGAAGGTTATTATAAGATCTTCCTGGAGCCTTCTCTTCTCCTGAGAGGCTAACCCCTCTCAGCTTCTCTCCACAGGAGAGGTGCTCCTGATGCTGCCCAGGATGTGGTTTGTCTTCTGGGCTGTGAGCACACACTGCTGGCTCATGTTCAGCTCTTCATCCACAAGAACTCCACAGGGCTGCTCTCAATGAGTTCCCTTCCCAGGCTGTGCTCATGTCTGTGATTGCCCCAGCACAGGTGCAGCCCCTTGCACTCAGACTTGTTGAACCTCATTAGGTTTTCATGGGCCCACTTCTCAGCTTTGTCCATGGATGGCATCCATCCTTCTGTGTCATCTGCAAACTTGCTGAAGGACTCCTTGCTGAAATTCCTCCTTTCCATTTGGGACAGGAGCACTCCAATGCTGCCCACCAGTGACAGAATTAAACATAACCACACAGATACCAGATCCAGAATGGCACAGAGCTCAGACCAGGCAAATTTACAGTGCTGAGCTCTGGTGCTGTGGTGCTGCTGAGGTGTGAGCAGCCCCGTCTGCCTGGCCTTCAGCAGGATAAACCCTGCTAGGCTGACACCTGCTGGCTTGGCAGTATCCTCCTGCTCTCACTTTCCTCCATAAGCCCCCTTGAGAAGGAGACTAGCTCTGCCTCATTTTGGCAGTGTCCTTGGCTGTCTGTTCATAGATGGGTGTTGGTGTCCACCTTACTCTAATGAACAAAGATGAAATTTTATTCTGACCTTAGCTTCTCAGCCTTGTGAGGCTGGTACAGAAATTTGGGAAACTGGAATGCTAAACTGTGGTTCTAATTTTGGCTTGTTAATAAAAAATGTGGCACTTAAATGTTGAGCCCTATGTAAATAAAACTCTTTAGTCAAATTAACATTTATAATGTATTTTCTATTAGTGTTTGTGCTGACATTTGCACAGTCCCAAATTCAGCAAAGAGCTGCAGCACGTGGTGGTAACTAAGTATGTATGAAGTGCTTTAAAGAAGCAAACATGAATAGCTGCTTCTTTTTTGCCAGTTTTGGCATGAAACTCTGCTTTAGTTCCTCCAAACAGATGGGGATATCACTGAGCCCACTCTTGGTCACGGTGTCTGTCACAGTAGGCAAATCAAATACGGTTTGAAGTCTGTAAGGCTTTCCTGCCAAAGGGTCAGTACAAGGTCAGGACTTGTACTTGCAGGATAATCACTTTTTATGTCATTAGCCAAAGATTAAATGTTCCTCCCTTCTTCACCATGATCCAGCTGTGGAACTACAAGATTCCCCTCCTGTTAGACACAAGAATACCAGGAACCATAAGCATATTAACCTAACCTCTCTGGCAGCTGTGCCCATCACCCATTATTTCAGTGTGTCTGACATCTTTTATGTCATGCTGCACTTCACACTGGAAGAAACAAGTGAATATTCATAGAGCAGTATCTACTTACTCTGGGAGAATACTTCATAGAAGCCAAATAAGCTCTTACACATTAAACTCCATCCATCTGTTGTATAGTTTCTTTGAGATGGTGGAAAATCCATGAGGAGTGTTTTAAATTCCAGAGCTGGCATTTCCTCCTTCTCACTCCTAGATGGATTTATCACCTCTGTTTCTCTCTCCTCAGAGAATCAGGCAGGAGCTTTGACTATCTTGGACAACTATTTCACAGCTTCTCTATTAGATTTCCATCCCTTAGAAGATATGGTCTTGGACCATATCTGAAATTTGTGCGTTTCATCTTTTGTGCAGGAAAGTCACTTCCCCAATATTCTGCCTCTGCTTTCCAGCTGCAAACTGGAGATGGTGAAGCTAACCAAAACAGAATGTTTTGAGGCTGATGCTGACATGTGCTAGATGAGAGCTAGCTGTCATAATTTTATTTTCAGTGTCATATCCGACTTAGCTGCAGAGGAAAAATCACTACTTATATTCTGAAATAGTACATGATCATACTTCAGTAAAATAACGTTTTTGAGAGCAAACTATCTCAATGTGTTTTGCTAGTTATCAAAAATTATCTAAACTCACTAATACTTATTAATTATTTCTTCTCTTACAAATCTTTCCTTAGCAATTGGAACTCTGTCAGAGATTATATAAACTGCACTTCCAGCTGCTGTTGCTTTTTCAGTCCTACTGTAAACTTATTGGACAAGTGCATGAAGTGAGTTCCATGCCAGAGGTATGTAACAAACTACAAAGTCCTATACTGAGAATTCAACTTTATTTTCATGTTCTTATTTTTTCTTTCTATGGAGTTAATAACAAGGATCACACAATTTCACCCTATTAATCTGCAGTCATACATAATCAACTAAATACCTTAATGTCCTGTATTTTTAATTCTGTAATGTTTACAAGCCTTTTTCTTTAAATATTTTTGACATGGCACACTCTCACTTTTGACCCAAACAGCTTTTTTTGTTTTTAGATAAATCCATGTGTCTTATTAAAAAAAAACAAAAACAAAACAAAAAAAAACCAAACACAAAACCACAACAACAACAACAAAAAACCACAACAATTTCACAAGAACAGTACTGTTAGTCAAGTTTATTTTCAACATTTGCTTAAAATATGTAATACTTTGAAACATCTTTGAGGTGATCGCTTTAAGCTGAATGATTATCATTTAAGGAAAGATTTAACTTACCATTCCGTGTGTATTTTTCTCCTGGTAAGGAGAAAAACGTTATCTATTTTAAACTGTTGAGGAGAAGATGATGTTGTACTCCACTTTGTAAAACAAAATTTGAAGCTATTACATGTATTTTACGACTTACTCTAGTAGTTTAGAGATGGCCTATAAAGGGAATTTTTTTTTTTTTTTATCAGATGTGCTGTTGGAGTAAAAAGAGTTTCAATATCTCAAGCTAACAATGTGACTGGGCTGTTCACTTTTAAGAGAAGACAGGACAATAGGCATCTACTACTACTAGAGCAGTCTAGCAGTCTACTTTTTAGAAATACTTTGTGTTCCTTGTCATTGATTTCACAGTTATGGCTTTGTTAAATTGTTATAAATAATGCAACCCGTGGAACTGGGAAACAATTTTACAAAGAACAGCTATTTCATCATGACATTTGCATATTTTGCTGGAGCCATAAGCTATTACTTGAAGGAAATTCCATTGTTAGTTCATGTGACAGTGGTTATTTTTAGCATATAGGAGCATGAAAAAGTAGATCCATGGAAATTATTAACTTACTAGTTATTTATGAATCTTGTGCCATATTAACTTTTCAGCCTGAGAAAGGGTTATTCGATTCCTGTCCATCTGTTAATCATATCAAATGCTGAATGTATTTTGTGAATAAATTTCAACATCTTGCTAGGAGAAGTACATGTTTTCTTCAGCTCTTCCACTACGACGTGAAGAAAGTTGCAAGGGTGAAAAATAAAAGCTTGTTTAAATATGCTCCTGCATTTTAGCAAGCCAAAAAACTACAGCATAATATTTAAGGATGCACAAAGGTTAAAAAAAAAACAAAAAACCCCAAAAAAATGTAGTTTGCTTTTTCTCTATATTGTACAGAGATCAAGAAATGTTCTTGTATTAAATTGGGGTCTTTTCCATAAAGTGTCCATCCAATGTAGTAGTAAGAACAAACTACTCCATGTGGGGCTTATGGAGAGTGAAAATACCCATCTCTCATTTTTCTCCTTGGAACAGCTGTTAAATATGTCAAGAGAACTGAGTGAGCTGAAGAAAAACCTGAAGGATGCTACTGCTGCACTCGCAGCTGAGCCTCTGACAACAGAATCTGAGCCCACATTCAACTCTACTGAAGCAGCTATTCAGTCCATGCTGGAGTGTTTGAAAAACAATGAACTTGTTAAAGCCGTCAGACAAATAAGAGAATGCAGGCAAGTTTTGCTACATGGTTCATATTAGACTTCCATGTTATTAGAAAAGTATGCATTTATTATCTTCCTAACAAAATGTAATGCACAGGATCAGCATAATTAATTAATTATTTCGACAAGGTACATGGGGGCATTGATACTGACTTCTGGAGAGGCGTGCCACAAGTAACTATCAAACATATGCTTGCAACAATTAAGATGCTTAATTACATTCTGTAGATCAAAAGTCCTGTGAGGGTCTTAAGAACCTTTTTATTGAGTTAATTCCTTACAGGTGCATGTCATTGGCATGAGCTAACATTAAACCCAGTTTCACTTACACCTATTTGAATGAGCTTGCTTAAGCCTTTTTTTTAGATAATGGAAATCGCACTTTTATGTGCATTCAGTGCCTGATACCAGAATATGAGTAACAAACGAGTGGTGTAAAACAATGTGTTGCTTTAGGCTTATTAGCGTGTGCTAGTAAGTCCATTCTTCTTTTAGAGACCTCTAAAATAGCTTCTGTCTCTGCTAATAAACCCATAATTAAATGCCTGTTCTTTGCCTGTTTCACTGCAGGATTTTGTGGCCCAATGACATCTTTGGAAGCAGCTCTGACGACGAAGTCCAGACACTACTGAATATTTACTTCCGCCACCAAACGCTGGGTCAGACGGGCACCTATGCACTGGTGGGCTCCAACCAGAGCCTGACAGAAATCTGCACCAAACTGATGGAACTGAACATAGAGATCCGCGACATGATTCGCAGAGCTCAGAGCTACCGGGTCATCAATACTTTTCTTCCAGACTCCAGCGTTTCCGGCACAAGTCTCTGACAGGACCCTTGGGCCCCCTTTCAAGCTGGGAGTGCTGCCCTGGGGGAGTGAGGTGGCTCGATGTCTTCTCAGCCTTACAAAGGTTTGGTCAAACTGTACTCACTCTTGTTACGTTTAGGATTTCCTCTAAAAAGCGATGGGCTGAACTTCAAACACATAGCAATACTGTAAGGACAGAGGTAGCATAGAGAACCTGGGACGACATCCTTTGTTCTGTGTTGCACAAAACCCAGTTAGCATTTCACTGAGCAACTGCAACTCACTACTGAAGAAGTGACTTCCATTGCATACCAAAGCCTACTACACTGAACAATACTTCCTTTATAGCAAATTAATTTTCGGTTGGCAAAAGTGCAATGTTTCCTTCACAAAATAGTATTTTTTGTTAAAAAAAAAACTTGTACATTTTTTCCTTTTTTTTTTCTTATTTGGTTGAGTGAAAGATGGGCAGAATGAAGCTGGCCACGGAATCTCACAAACTTGTTGGTCAAAAGCTGAGAGCCTGTGTATATGAAGCAAACTGTAAACAGACTATAATTTAATGTACACTGTAATTTGAATATGATTACTGTATCTTAAAACAATGAGCTGCTATGAAGTACATTTCCTAATGTTACTAGGCTACTGTCTCTGAAGGTACTGGATCATATTGCAGAGGTCTGTTCTTAGGCCCCCCTTAGGATCATGAAAGGTCATAGTAGATTTTTTTTTTTTTAAATTAAGGACCTTGGCTGCTTTTTACTAGAGGTTTGCTTTTATGAATATATTTATACTATTAAAGGATGGTTGATCTAATTTAACTTGCCATTTTGTAGGAGAAAGTCCCATCACAGAGTCAAAACTTTTGAACTGTTAAGCATGCATATTTTTATTTAATATAAATTTTGAGTATAAAAAGTAAAAATATTAACGTGAAATGCAAGTTTTCATGTTAAGTTTCTTCAAAGAGCTGTCTTATTTTATTTGTAATGTATATATAAGTCATAACTATATGGTTTTTCTTACATTTAACTGCTGTCCAGTGTTAAATGTATGCATGTAAATCTGTTGCACATCTGAGACACTTTTATTCTGACAACTATGTAACTTATTCACGCTGTAAATACACTTAACCGTTTTTGTGAAGTAACTTTGAAATTTGGATTAGTACATCCATTTAACTGAAGTATAAAAGTCATATATAGTCACAACACAGTACGTGCTTGTTGTGAAAATTGTGTTCTTGTCTGAATCGGAACTGTTGCATGTGGTATCCATGATCAGCACCCCCCAAAAGATACTTGTCTCCTGGTTTAAGCTGAAACCATTTTTAGAAATTAGTGAGAAATGTAACTACAGCCTAACAAAAAAAAAAAAAAAAAAATCCTTACAACTCAGCATGGAAGACTACAACAGCAAAAATAGTTTCATTGGTCATCCACTGACTGTGAAAACCTCCCAACTTCCTCCTCCACTTAAGAGTATTTTTTACACTGTCACAGATACTGCCATTCAAAAGGCGCTTTTCCCCTCCTCATTTCTAACATGGGCAGCTTACACCCTTTACAGCCATAGCCATCTTCTGGCAGATAGTCTGATTACCAAACAGTTGTGGGGTTTTTTATATATACATTTGACAGAGGCATGTTTTTATATATACATTTGACACATTTGCATTTACACCAGACTTCATGCTCCAGAATATTTGCATCTTCCATCCTAGTTCAGTTTGAGTGACTGAAGGAAAAACTTGCTAGTGTAGCTTGTATCTTAGCATTTCCTGAAGACTTGAAAACAAAGTCTACTATCTTTAGGAAACCAAATAGGTTGCCTCCTTACAGATATACTTTCCTCTTTCATCCAAGGAAGATGAAACTAAGTGGTATCAAACTAGTGCAGACTTTTATTAAGCTGTTTTTACAGCATACATACAGTGAAATTACATCCTTTAAGTTACTATACTTTACAGTAATACCAAAGTCTTCATCCATTATCCAATGCCAGGTCAAAAGCCTTAAGTCAAAACATTGCAATAGACAAAGTGCAAAGCACAAAAGAGAAGAGGGCACATGGATCAGACAATGTATTTGAAGCTGTAAGTGCTATCACAGGACAGCCTTTTGCCTCTGCAGCGGCCGCAGAGTTCTTGGCGATGAGGTCTCTTCAGATCAATATGTCTCTTCCTCTGAGGGCAAGAACAACGAGTCTTGGAACAGATCTTAAGAAACAGACATGTTAATAGTAGTAGATCAAAGAAGATCATGTTAGATTAACATTTGCTTTTCCTTAATCACACAACACATTGGGGCTGATACACTTAGGAGCTCTTGTGGTAAAAACCTTGTGGATTTAAGGTGTAAGAGCTTTCTCATCTAGAAGCACAAAACCCTACATACATGTAGCAAGCCATAATGCTGTATGAAAACTGTTTATGTAAGCCATCCATGGGAGCCCTAACCCAAGACACATTTCCCAAATAACATTTCCTAGTATTTTGATGAATTCAAGTTTTCTTTCAGATAAAGTCAATATCAAATTCAGTAACAGTATTAGTGCATGTGATAATATCTGACAGTCTTAATGGAGTACAGTTAACTTACCTGGCACTGGATTGCTTCCACTCGATAGGGATTGAAGCTCTTTTGGCATTTGCGACAGAGCTGCTTGAAGTACACCTGGAAAAAGAGCCAAGTTCTGTTAGTATAGAGGCTTATTCAAGGTGTTCTGTACAGGTACCTAACTTTGTGCCAAAACATCTGATTTGTCAGAGATTTTATGTCATTCTTACGAGAGAAGAAATTACTTGGTAACTACCTTGTTGCTTCCAGAAATGCACCACACGTAAGCACTCTCCCATCTGGTCTTGCAGTCTTTGCAGTGGAAATAGCCGTACTTCTGCTCCAAGAACTGCAGAGACAGAGTTAGTTCACTGAGCATCCTCCAGCACTGCAAGAACACCCAGTCCAGCTCCCTCACTATTACTCCCCGAGGACGGTGTAACACTGAAAAAGGTTGCCCAGGAGGCCATATGGAAATATTTGAAGCCATACTGAATGGGGCTCTGAGCAATGTGGTCTAGTGGGTGGTAGACCACCCCAAGGTTGCAACTAGATGATCTTTAAGATCCCTTCCAACCCAAACCATTCTGCCATGCTTTGATCCGCACGTGTGGGTGGGTTTTCACAGTCTAGAGGCTCTTCTGCTCTAGGTGAGCCAGGGCCAGCCCGGGGCAGGACAGGGAGCACCGTGCTGCTCATGAGGTGATTTCTGTCCGCCCAGCTTGAGGGTTCGCCCCCCGGCCCATCCCGGCGCACCTGGAAGGCAGCTCTCTGCCTGGGAGCCGCGGTCTCCTCCCGCTGCGTCCCCGCCGGGCCCTCCTGCTGCTCCTCGCCTCCGTCCGCCGTCGTGGCCTCCTCGGTGGGCGCTGCCGGCTCCGGGAGTGGCGCGGCGTCGGGCAGCGCGAAGAGGCGGCGGTCGGGCGCGGGTGAGTAGAGGGCGAGGCGCCCCGGGGCGCGCAGGGCGGCGGGGCTGAAGGGGCGGGCGGGCGGCAGCGTGCGGGGCCCCAGCGAGCACTGCACGGCCGCGTCGGCCCGCAGGCTGACCTGCACCGCCGCCTCCTTGGTGCTGGCCCGCCGCGGCCGCGGCGCCAGCGCGGGGCCCACCTGCGACAGCAGCGCCTGCAGCTGCGCCCGCCGGTAGCTGTCCAGGTAGTCGGAGGGCAGCGGCGTGAAGGGCCCCCCGAGGAAGGGGTTGATGCCGCCGCTCTTGCTCTGCTTCCAGCTGGGCTGCTTGGCCGCAGCGTCCCAGCCGCGGCTGAGCGCGGGGCTGCTCCTGAAGTTCTGGTACGGGCTGAAGGGGGAACAGACAAAGCTGTCCATGATTATCGCCGCTGAAGGGTCAGCCCTACCTGCGCCCCTGCCCTGCTTTTATCTTACCTGGGGAGCTAATGGTTGCTAATTGATGGGGAAAGTGGGGCCAGCTGGGGGCTGCTGATGGTAGGGGAATGAAGAGATGTCATTCAGCCACAGCTGGGAGAACCACGGCCTCCCTAGCGAGGAGAAGCCTGCTTGCACACAGTTCCTTCTGCTCATGGTCTTATATGGCCTACGAAGTCCATGTAATCTGGATGTCCCCCGGAGAGCTGAGCAAAGAATTCAGGCAACTACATCTCTGAAAAGAAGTCTTTACTGGTGTTAAAAGGTCAGAGCATGCCCATCGTTCCATTACTTGGAGATTGTCTACCTGGAACTTTTTCCGTCAACTGCTTTAGGAAAAGATGGAATATACTTTTGTATACAAACTGAAGGGAAAGCAGTGGCTTAATACTTGTACAATGAAATAAGTCTTAGTAATAGAAGCAAGTAATAAAAGCATGTGCATATTAGACTGATGGTTCTTCTTCCACAATTACATCACTTCAGTTCAATTTTAAGGTAGTATAGTTAAAATAATGTATTAAATCATCCAAACTGTGTATATAAGCCTTTAGAGACTGGAGAACCCTTGGAATCTTTGGAATTGCTGTGATGTGAAATCCTTTATTTGTATGACTCCTCATCATCTTTATAAACGTGTTGCTTTATAAAATTCAATGGGCCAGCAAGAGAGAGGCTAGAGAAGACCTGATAGGGATGGTGTCCTTAAACATTCATAGTGTATCTGACACTTCCAAGTATCTGAGATAAATTAGTAAGAAAAAGCATTTTTACAGGGCAAAAAAGAGGTTAAGAGTCAGGAAACATATTCATCATAATTAAAAGAAACATGTCTCAAGGCTCCACGTTGTGCTTGGGTTTTCAAAGCACTGTTGGTATCAACTCAAAGTAAAACTGGGGTATCGAGATGGCCAAGTTAAAACCTAATGCCTGCAGTGTGGCTGCAAAAAGAGTAAATTTTTAAGGTGCTTTGGGAATGGGGATGGAAATCCAATTGGAAACTACATGCCATCATTTAAACCAACAGTTTGAGTTCCTCCAAAATACTTTGGGAAGAAAGTTACTGCAGCTCCCCAGAACACTGCAGGGTTAGAAGTTAAGTTTCTTAAAAGGATGAGGGATATGGAAAATTGTTGTACGGCAAGAAACTGATGAAAGTGACAGATGACTAAGGAGGTGATGTGATAAGACTGTGCAACATAAGGACTGGTGTGGAGAGGTAGGAAGAAACCCCTTTATGGCACAAGAATAGATGAACATCCCACTAAAATGAAGCTGGTAAACTCAAAGTTGGTGGTGGGGAGAGTGTTCCACCCATCTTGAAGTTGTTCCATCACCAAAGCCAAGAATTTAATCAAGAGACGAGGCGGGAGTGGACATGTACGTGGAGGATAGTAACATTCTCTTTATTGCAATGTCAACAACCATTTCACGTGTCAAAGCCCATAAAACCACCTGCGAAGCAGAGGCTGAGGCTTGCCCAGGCCATGGCACTCTCGCAGGGCCCTGCGCTGGGAGCCTCCCGGAGCCTTTCCCCACGAGTCGGTCTCAGCTGCTGTTGCCCGGCAACGCGGGCCCCGTCAGCCGCCGATGTGGCTCTTACGCCCTCGCCTCTGCACGCGTGAGTGAAGCTGCTGGCGGCCATCCCGGCTCAGGGCACGCTCCCTTCCTGCACTGCCGAGCCAGCCCCGGGGGGACAGCCCTTACGGCGGGCACCACGCGTTCCCCGGCCGCAGCGCCGAGCCCCGTGAGGGGCGGGCCGAGGCGGGGCGGGTTCGCCGCCTCCTCGCCGGGAGTGGGAGCGGCGGAGGGCGGGAGCGGCGGATGCTCCGGCTGCGCAGGCGCGGGGCTGTGTTGGCGCCAAGCTTGGAACGGGACTGCCGGGCTTGGAGTCGGCGCTGCCCCCTCCCTGATCCCCGGCCGCCTTCCCTGCCCGCCCCCTCCCCTGCGTGAGGCGATGCTGCGGCCGCCGCCCCGCCCGAGGCGCCGCCGGCAGGTAACGGCCCCGCGTGTGGCTCGGCCCTGCCCCGGGGCTGCGCTCTGCCCCGGCGGTGTTACTGCCGCCCCTCGGGGGTCCCTCCCTCTCCTCACAGCCCGCCGGGGGTCTGCAGTCACCGGGTGCGGGGAAGGGCGGATTGGGCCCGTCCCCGGAGACCCCGCGGTGACCCGGCGGGGTGTGCACAGGCCGCGCTCCGTGCCTGGTCATTGCCCGGGAGGAGCTTCCCCTCACGGAAAGCAACGCGGACTGGTCAAATAGCACTTTTAAAAGTACTTCTGAGGCAGTGTTAAGTTCCTCGGTGGTCTGTCTTAATGCAGTCCGTACCCTGGTTTAAAGCGCCCGTTTTCCCCATGGTTTTGGCAAGGCAGCGTGTGTAACACGGCCATCGCGTGGGAAACGGCTTTTACTGTGGAAGGCATAAACGTGTTAAAAGGTGAAGTCTCGCTATGGGCTTATTTATACATGTTTTTTAATAGAACTGTGAAACTGGCAGTGTCTGCTCCACTTGAAAGCAACTTGGAATCAAATTCTTGACATGTAAGTTGTAATGGTTGTAAGAGTATATGTGTGATAGTAGATATTCCACCCTGACACATTGTAGTGAGTGTGGGGTTTTGATTTGTGTTTAAAATACCTCAGAAGTGTTCTGCCCATTCCACCTTGGTTTTCTCCTGTGTTTGCTGAGTGTTTTCATTATCTCAGGTATAATTCCCTATGCTCTTGTCTGTTGTTTTCCCACCGTGTTCCTCATTGTTTGAATGCTCACATCACAGTCACAGCTAAAGAAGCTGGGCTGTGGCACACCACAAAACACGGGAAAGTAGGTTTAAGACATTCCATCAGCAGTGTATGAAAGTGTTTTCTTATTTCTTCTCAGGCTTTTCAACTGTTCCAGTAATGTAATGGATAAGAAAATGGCTTGCAAACCTGTGAAAAGACCAACTTTCTTTGAAATATTTCAGGCACACTGCAGTGAATCAGGTACAGCTTATCTGAAGTAAATAATCCTTATTAGGATTGCTTTCTGGGCACCAGTATTTTATACACACCTTTGGTGTATGTTCCACAGGAAAGCTTTAAGCAAGTTGTTAGCTGCTGTTCTTGCACCAAACCTGTATTTCCTGATAATTTTTCCTAATTTTCCATGATGTATGCTTAGTTAGGTTTTGTACTTGCTTTTTTAGAGTTGTTGCTTCTATGCATACCCACATGCAGACCAGGCTTAGTCTTTTGCTACGGGTACCTGTGGTAGTTAGTAATTTTAAAAGGAACCTGTTTAACTTGCCAATCTGACCAAAACAAGGGAGGCTCTAAAAGCCAGAGTATACTTGTAATTTTAAACAAACTGGGTATTTTTCTGGTCCTTTGGTTATTTTGTTAATGGTCTGAGAATTTGGGCAGACATCCCTTTATGTTTTGTGGTATCAGAGTTCAAAACCATCTAGAAACAAACACACCAGAAGTATGGCAGTGGAAGGAGCAATGTGTTTTGCTGATAGCATTTAAATGCCTGGTGTATTTTTACATCCTCCATGGAGGAACCTTTTTCCTTTTCACATGGTTTTCTGTATGTTTTCCTTCGTAGATTTAGGGCCTATCAGTCTTAACTGGTTTGAAGAGCTCAGTGCAGAAGCACCCCCATATGAGCCCAAATCGTTCAGAGAGGCTGATGGGCCCTCTGGCTGCCTTGATCAAACAGCTTTCAAAACTCCAAGAACAAAACCATCTACCTACAGTCAGCTGGCATCAACCCCACTGCTCTTTAAAGAACAAAATGCAATATTGCCACCTTGTTCTTCTCCTGAAAAAGAGCCAGATCAGAAAAAAATAGGAGCAAGTGAGTAACTTTTTTATTTTTTTTTACCTTTTGTTGCTGATGATGATCATTAGTATAATAGATAATGCTACTGCAGGAATTGTGTGCCTGAAAAGCTAATTTTAGAAGTCTTCTGAAAATCATCTATAAAAATGCAGAATTAATCTTAACAGTGAATTCAGCTTGAGATAAACTGGTAATATATAAGCAAAATTCCCTGTATAAAAGATACTGTTGTGGTCCAAACATTCTAAGTACTGTTAATATGAGAGAATATGAATTTATTAGTATAACCTGTTGACTGCAAATCAGTGAATTTTTTTAGCAGTCTCTTTTTTGTTTTATGCAAAAGGTTTGAAGCTTTTCAAGGGAGAGAATCATCCTTATCATGATGAAGTGTGAGGCAATCTATAGGGCAGTCCTTAACCTTTCTTGGAAAGTTTTAGAAGCACTATCTCTTTGAGTTACTAAGATTGTAAGTTATAGAAAAAATTACGGTTTTCCATTTGGAAAAAGAAAGGAATTTTATTAGGTACTTCCATAGGTTATGTCCAAATCCCAAGTACATCATGGGAGTACATGTCACTCTGCTCCTTTCTGAGGTACACACCCTCCTTGGACAGCAAGAGCAATCTTTTCTGTGGAGAATGTATGCAAGATTGTTTGTAAGAATCTCTTCTGTGGAAGAGTATTTAACCCCATTTCTGAAGTGTGTGATTGGTCCATCTGCTGTGTCTGTGCCCTCTGATAAGCTTTTCTAACCAGGTTACAAACACAAGACTCCCTTTGTTACCAGAATTGTTCTTAGATTCTGAGCAAATTCTGTGAAGGGTGAGAGCCATGCTGCAGTTCAAGTATACTTTATAACACTATTTCCACGGAATATTGTAACTCTCTTTGTTTTTCTGAAGTTCGCTGCTGAACTTCAGCTGAGAACATGTTTCTTCTAAATGTAGCTGTTTGTATTTTACAGTGGTAAGTCCCTAGGAAGTTCTTGGTGTCAGGAATTTCATTTGGCAATTTCATAAATGACAAAGAAAGAAACCTTATGATTGTTTATTTAAACATGGTCAGTTTTGCTCGTGTGACTGCCTGAAATATTCTATTTTCTTGGTCAGAGCCAAATGGCTCTTGTGAAAACAAGAGCCTGGATGGGAGCTGATGGATTTCGTACCTTGGTATGGTACTGGGATGCACCTGTGCTGTGCATATGAACTCAGGAACTCAGAAGCAGAAAGAAATGCATAAACTAAAGTGTAATTTCTCATACTAAGGTTGTTTGGAAACTTCAGAGTAGAAATTCCTCTTAGTAGATGGTTGTCCATATAAGGGTCTCAGTGTTCAGAGGATTCTGTTGCTTTGGTGGGAACACTCTCTTTTTCCTGGAGATGCTTTGTAAATCAATGCTGCTGACAGTGACAGTGACTCCAACAACAGTTCTGGAAATAATTCTTGCCTTTTGCTACTTACTTGAATCACTAAGTGTATGACGTAGTAAATTTGAGGGGAAGCTGCACAAACCTGTGTTGTATTGTATTTTTGCTAAGAATAACATCTGCAGTGACAAGAAACGTGCAATGCAGTACATTAAAAGTGAAATGGAATATGTGACTTGATTAATACCAAGTGAATAAGTGACACAATGAGGAGTCTTCTTGGCTGGGCACTTGAAACATGTTTAGCATTGTTTGGATATAAAATTTGAACATATTTAAAATACTAGAAGAGAAATTAGGATTGGTGGTTTGGGGGGTTTGTTGTTGTTTTTTGTTATTCTTTCTTCGTTCTTTTGGTTTTGTTTTTTGTTGTTGTTGTTTTTGGTTTAGTGGCTTTTTTTGGGAAGGGGAGTGTTTCTGAAAGCTTGGTTTTAAACTTCAAAATCGGAACTGTTACCTGGAGTTCTGCAAAGTTGTGCTGATTATTATATTCTGTGTTCTAGACAGAGAGAATTTGATAAGCCCAAGTAACACAAGAAGAAAAATAGACCAAGAAAATGAAATATTTGCTTCTCCTCCTGGTACCTTCCACAACTGCCTTGCTGCTAGGTATGCTAAATATGTCAACACAAATAGAAAATAAGCTGGAGCTTAAGCAAAAAGCAATATTTAACCCACCGTATTTGACCGTTGAACTTTTAAGAGCCATGAATAATCTTGTTGGTCTGATGTTTATGATGTTTACTTGTAGGTTGCTAAGTGAGTTGAAAATAAAACACTAGCTGAATTTGAAAATATCCTTGCTTTCAAGTGATCTTTCTTCCTATTTTTCTACTCTTTCACAGCTGGAATACATAAATTTTTAACATTATTTCAGCTTTCCAAGTCCAAACATCCAAAGAAAGAGTAGTAGTGATATATCGTGCTACTCGAGTAATAAAGCTACCTGTAATATTTACTGAGATTTTTTTAATAATAGCCTTGATTTTGACACTTAAATGTCTGTATTTCAGATAAATTTTATCAAAGTACTCATGTTGATTATAATAAGAGTTAAACTAGTTATTTAATTGCAATCAATTAAGCCAATTTCCCTAGTTTCATAGAGCATATTATTAAATGCATGGTTACATTGAAATTTATTACTTGTCAGACAAATCATCACTCAAAATTAAAATATTTCTTGAAAGAAATACTTTACAGTTTATAATAGATTTATGGTAATGTTTAAAATACTGACTGATGGTTTGGAGGAATCTACTTTTTGTCTAGTCAGGGAAGTAACCATGGTGCAAAGAAAAGAAATAATGGAGATGGTAATATATGCAATGCTTGACATACTCAATTATTTTAAGAAATTGAGAAGTGGAATTAATATTTTGGTTTTAATTTTGTTTTGCAGTCCAACTATTTTAGGGAGTACTTACAGAACACCTCAGAGAAATAATATCGCTGGTTTGTATTTTCACTTTTTGGTTCTACAAAATATTTTACATCTTTAGATAAAAATCCTCATTCTTTAGTTACTGTTTAATGTCCTTTTTATGTAATGTTTTTTAGGACCATATGGAAGCTTGTTTTGCACACCAAAATTTTCGGAGGTACAGATTTTATTCATGTGTTTTGTTTCCTTTTCCTGAGTTGTACATTTAGAATTTGGCATAGAAATTATATATATGATTGTTAAATGTATTTCTAGGTCAGAACTCCAAAATGTATTTCTGAAAGTCTGGGAGCAGAAGTGGATCCAGATATGTCCTGGTCAAGTTCTTTAGCCACACCTCCTACCCTTGGTGAAACAGTCATAATAGGTATTTCTAAAAATGAGCAATTGCTAAGGGTTTAAAACTTCTGGTTATGACGCTGGAAGTTCACTCAGTATGAACTATCTGGCTTTTTAACTAAAAAAAGACAAAATTCTTACAGTGATTATTAGTGGGTGCCTTTAGATAATGCAGCCCTAAACAAAACTTTTCAGAAGTTTTCTTCCTTTGACTGAAGGGTTAGGGAATATAAATCTAGAAATAACACAGCAAAACATAGAAAGAGGATTAGACATGTTTGCTTTGCCCTATGATAAAACTAGAAATTATTGGGCTAAGTTAAATGGGTTTGTTTATGAAGTGTAAGAAGGTGGCTTGCTGAGTAAACATCCAGCAGCAGTGTTGTCTTCAGCATTTTTAACCACTCTTGCTGTGCCTGCCATCATATCAATCCAGTGAGATGGACTGGGACACTCAGCCAGTTTAAGACCTGAGCTCCTGGGTTCCTATTTCCTGGGTTGTTTGGATGGGACAATTCCTAGAGCTCACTTACTGCACAGCTTCACAAACAGCTGTGTCAGCAGAGCTGTGAAGGAGAATGAGTGGGTAATAATTGCTTCACTGGTAATCAACAGTGACTACAAACACCAATCCTCAATCTAAGGTGTTGGTGAAAGTGAGATTTCATTAGCATATGATAAGCAAAATGATTTGTTGATGAAAATTCTTGAGAAAATGAAAGATCTGGATGTGTCTCCTTAGCTTCTGATATTGCTCTTTTTCATGTTGTTAAACTACCACTGTATAGAGCATATAAAGCATATTAAGAATGAATCCTAGGATTGGGAATCTCTTTTGGGATGTAGGGGATGGTACTATTCACAAGTTGTGCCATTTGGGGTGTTCTTTGGTCCAGAAAGGTGTGAGCTGGAAAGAGGGGCTGGGTGCAGTATCCATACCTTAATGATGATGTTCTGGAAGATGAGCTGTGGTTTGAGCTCTCATTCTCCCATGTCTTGGATAAGCCTAGTATTTTATCATAGTGAGATTATACTCTCTGCCTTCTGAAACCTGTGAAAAGAAAGAGCTGCTACACAGAACCTAGATGCCAGGTCTATGAAACATTTTAATATACTGCTCTTCAGGCATTTTAAAAACAGGGTTCACTTTCTCCTTTTGTAACAAAAATGAAGATAGTACTGCTGTTTTGGGAGGAAAAAAAGCTAAAAACCCTAGTTATTTTGGGAAAAAAACTAAATTCCTGAAAGGCTTGAAGATCTCATCCAGATCTTTGGACAGAAGAAAATGGGGAATAGTGCCATGAATAACTCCTTGAAAGGGGAATGGCAGTGCTGTTTCAAGGTGGTAACTGGTGGTAACTGGAAACATAGCAAGAAACCATAACCTGTGATTTGGGGTGGTTTGTGCTGCTGCAAAACTGCTTTTGAACTTCAGGCTCATCCATAGACTTTTTAGTTAGAACTTCTAGGTTTTGGTAGTTTACAGATTTGAGTGGAATTTAAAATGATCCAATGAAAACCCTCCCAAAACACAGCTGTATTTGATCACACACACTGTATTTGATCACTCAGGAGAAAATAAATTGACTTGTCTGTCTTTCTTCTAAAGCTAGAGAGAATTCTATTTCTGAATCAAAGCGACAGGATGGAAGGGCTGATACAGTAAGTAGTTTTAAGAGCTGTGTTGTTCTGTAATTTCAGTTAAACTATTTGGTTACATGTTTACATTTCTTGAGCCAAGAATAAAAAACTATCGTTTTCATTTTAAGGTCTCCTATCTGACTGATTTTTAAAAAGCTACTGTTCACAAGACTAAATTTGCAATACATGGTTTTAGACTGTGTTCTCACAAATAACCCTCTCTGAGGAATATTTTTTGCTGTGTTTATTAAAAAAAAAAACAAAACAACCCTCATCCTCCAAACCACTTGGCTTCAGCAGCACTCAGTATTATTCAGAGAGAAATCAAACCTAGGAGTTATGTTACTTATCTGAAGATTGGTTTGTCTGGTTTTTTTTCCACTTCCATCAAACTTTCAAAAGTTATTCTTTGGGAATAACTTCTTGCTTTCAACCACTAGAATCAAGAGTTGAAATTGAGTATTAATTTCAGTCTTTTAATAGTGGTAGGGAGAGTTCTTGCATAATTGGAATTTGACTCTGTGTATATGAAAGCTGAATGATTATTGAGACTGAAAACCGAGGATGGCACTTAAAGGATTCAATTACAAATTTCAGTTTGGTCCTTAACGACCTGAAACTTCACAGTTAACAAACCGTTACAAGTGAAAATAAGCAAAATGTCTTTGTCCTTCCTCATATCTCCTTTGTTCCCTTTTTGAGAGAATTACAGTAAACTGCTGAACCCATTCACTGCCCTTAAGGTGACTTTAGAATGGAACCTGATTTGTGTCAAAAATGGGGATTATCTGCGTATTTATTTTTCACATGTACCTGTGAAAACATTACCTTTCATTTTAAGAGATGGAGCATTAGTCAGGTACTGCAGAAAATGTTTAAGTTCTGTCCTTGACTGTTAAAGTGACACTTACTGGTACATAATATAACAGCTTTTGTCTTTGGTTTACAGATTTTGCACAACTATTTTTCCAAGGATGATCAGTGTCCTGGGATAAGTGATGCAAGTATGCTGTCTGTACCAGAGACAGTAAAGCTGAATGCTGAAGATGACATCAAAGATTTAGGTATGCATTGATGCTTTACCTAATGAGTATTTGGTGAAGCAAGACCGAGGACAGAACTACATTCTGTGTTTTGGGCTGTTGTTATGGCTGATTTGTTCTGCCAGCTGTGTCTCCCAGTCCCTGAATTGATTCAATTTTGTAAAATTAATCTAGCCTTATAAAAGAGGGTGTCTGTTGAATCAGTGAATTAAATCAGTGTTCTGGTTAAGCAATGGAAGTCAGGTTACAGTGCCCCTGGACAACAACCAGATTTGTACTGTGAAGTGTGTTCACTGCAGCTGGAGAGGAGAGACTGTGGGAGAGCTGAGACAGAAAAACGATACTCAAGGGGGAGCAAGACTACTGCTAGGTATTGAACAGGCTGAACTTTATCATCCCAGCACTCATTATTCTGTGGTGAGCTTGCTTTTTGATCTTGATGTATTGTTTCTTCATTTACTTCACCTGTTCAAAATAAGTAGTTCAAAATGTGACAAATCCTTTCGGAAAAGTAACGGTTTGGATTTTTTTAAATGAATGCAGAAAATACACAAGACAAGGGAAAAAATGTTTTAATTCTGTGTTTTTAGATCATGTCAGTGAACAAGTGAAAGTGTAAATTCCAATGGGAGGGTTTTTTGTTTTAGTTGAGAAATGATGGCAGAAGGGGAGATTATTACCAGAAATTTGTTCAGCATGCATGAGTGTAAAAGGGTGCTGTAGAGATTCATGCTGGCTAGACAGGACAGTATTATCCTTAGGATTTTATGTCTCCTTATCTGAATTGAATGGCCTGCCCTAAAAATAATGTTTGGTGGTACATGTAAGAATTGTGAAAGAATCAGTTTAAAATTTGATAAGAAGGGCTGAGAATGCTAGCATCAGGAAGCATTGTTGCTTGCAGAGTGATATAGGCCTGCTGTTTTGATACTGCAGGTTCAAATGTGCTGGAAAGAATCTGTTTGGTAGTAAATGTATTTAAGTAATCTGTAATTGGCAAAATACTTTCTTAAAGACAAATTAATTGATCTTGGTCTGTGTTCCAATAGGTCCTATTACATTGCATACTACAGTGGGGAAGATCAGTTAAAACAATGTCTGAGGAAAAACAAACAGGGAGAAGAAGACCATTTGTTTTAAGAGTTCAGAATAACTTGCGAATGTTTCCCTTTTCCTATGTCTTCCCTCTTTGATAATAGATAATTTGGCATTTGAAGATGTCATGTAAAAAAAGGACAGCTTCACATTTGTAGCTTTCAGATGTTGGTTTTCTCTGGAATAGTGTTATATGACCATGAAGTACAATAAGTTTTATGAGGTATACATTTTGTTTCAGTTAAAGATCATGATGTATCAAATCATCAAGTAATATCACACCCCAGTGAGTTTAGAAGTCAGAATTAATTTCCTTGATTTTTGTTACTCCCTGGCATGAGGTTATTCAGCATACAGACAGTATCTGTACAGTCTTTCAGATAATCCTTGTTTTCTTTAATCCTAAAAAGTAATGTCTCTTGTTTAAGTAAAAACAAATAAGCTGTGTCTTCTTAGAAAGCTCTACTGACAAGTTATCCCAGAATGAAAAGGGTATGGACACAGAAGTTGCTTCAGAGGAACCTACTTTAGTCAAGGAAAATGACCTACCTGTACGCTCAGTCTGGGGTGTTACAGTTCCTTCTTTTTGAGATCTCATTTACCACTTAGACAAAAAATAGTAAAGAGAATGAGTAACTTTCTATGCCTACAAAATCAGCATGAACCTACGGTGGATGTATTGCAAATAGTTGGTTGTGTGTGAGCAAGTACTGAGAAATCTTCTATGAATTTCCAAATGGAAAAATCTTTCAGATACTACGCTATTTAAAAGTTCTAGTAGGGAAAGCTATAGAGTTGTAAGTTAAAGAAATTGTACCTATAAAAAGCTAATAGGAAAAGTTCAGCTATTGGTTATGGGCCTAAGGAAAATAGAGGACTGTGATGTTTTCTAGGCACTTCATACACAAAAGCCTTAGAAAGTACTCTGTAAATGAAACCTATTTTTGAATTTGGACTGTTCTGATAAGTGAATCTCATTTCATACATTTGAGAAGATAATATTTTTATTTTGCACGTATAAGCTCTACGAAGTAGAGTTTGGGCTATTTTCCCCCCATTGCATGTTATTTCTAACACAAAAAATTCTTGCTATTTTTCTAATATTTGTGCCAATCATGGAACTACTTAAAAGCTTCCTAATCAATTCAAAGATTAAGAATATTTCTAAATCTTTCTAGCTACTATACTATTTTATATCATAGCAGAAGACAATTTAATAAATTAATCTTTATATGATATTTTCTTTAGCTGCCAGTTGTAGATAAAAATAGGCAGCTTCTTAGCGTGTCTATTTCTCTTGTCAAATGTGCTACTCATTCTCTGTCTGTAGGGTGAAAAAGTACTTCTTTGAGACAGCCAGGTTTCATCTTGCCAGCCTTAGCCACTGCAGAGCTCAGGAGGCCAGGGCATTTACATGTATTTCCTTTGCCTCCTGTTTCCTCTAACAGCTGCTTACATTTTTCTTTACCAACTCACTCCTGAGTAAAGGTAATGACTATAAAACTGAAAGCTCTGTTTACCAATACTGTTTCCAAGTTATTTCTTAAAGCTTATTTTCTTACTTCTTTTCCTCTCTCCATCTTCTCTAAACCCTTTAGAGTCGGAGGTGTTAGATGGCTTACGGGGTGACATGGATAGCTTTGAGGACACATTCAGCATGCCAGCTGAGTCCAGTGGAGCTCTTCTGCTGATGCCACATGCTCTGGATGCAGTAGAGAAATATCAGATAAATCCAGATAAAACACAAGAAAAAGGGGATGTTCCCTCTCAGCAGCCTAATGCAAGAAAGGATGGCATTTCACAGGAAGTCAAAACAAATAGCTGGACTGAAAACAGCCACTGTACTGAAGTGAACTGTTCTTTACTCCAAAACACCGGTGAAGATGCAGGAGATGGTAAAGATGGCTGTTCAATAGGACACAGAAAAGAACTGGAGTCTCTTAGGAATGCAGGAGATGTGCAGTATTATAGAACACAAAAGTCCTTTGAGAGCAAGAGGCCTGTGAAAGAAGGTGTGCAGTCTCCAGCCAGCCAGTGGTCTCAGCTGAACTTATCTGATCTTGACGTAACTCACCTGGAGATGTCTGTATGTAGCTCTCCACCCTCCAACTTACGTAGGGAGGAAAATTTAGAAGAAAAGTCATTTCTGGTGGCCAAGGATGATGCTGTGGAAATATCTTTACTGAACTCTTCAGGCTTGATAAAAGCACAAAAGCTGTTGAGTGTCGATTTGTCAGAAAAATGCTGTGAAATGAAAAACACTGAAAACAACCCAACATCGGAAATGACTCCAGTAAAATCTGTGTCATTGAGTGTACAAGATCCAGAGTTACTTAAAGGATGTGCAGCTGAGGTTTCCAAAACGAGCTTCTTAAACTGTAATTCTTTTTTAATTGAACATGCAAATGTCACAGAGTATTCTGTAGTCTATAGTGGCAACTTTTCCAAGCATTTAAAAGCAACTTCTAAATCTGTCATAACTGATGTTCTGTCTCACCCACTTGTGTGTAGTGCCACATCTCCAGATAACTGTGATGACCTACATTTAATAAATAGTGAAAATACTCTTACAAAGTCTGGTTTTAAAAACCTGAAGGTGTTACCCAGCTTGAGGAAGAGATCCAAGAAATTTATTTATAGAATAAATAATACTTTACTGTATCAAGAAGAAAAAATACAAAAAGAAGTAACGTCTGAATCACCTATCCATACTGTGTTACCACATTTGGAATCTGATTCATACAAATGTAGAGGCTGTCTGGTGGCCAGTGATGTTGAGCAAGGTATATTTTTAAGCTTTTCATCATTTGTGGAGGATTCATTATTTGTTATGAGCCTTTCATGTAAATGTTTTAGGTAAAATCATGTAAAATCTTGTATTTGTGGAAAAGTAGCTGGGCAGTTGGGAATCAACACATGGGGTTGGTTATACAGTGATAAGGACAGCATCATTTTCAAGTAATCTCGTGCTAACTTTTTTCATAACAGGTTAGTTTCTGGAATAGAAACTTCCACCCTGAGCCATTAGTCTAATTGACAAGCTTAGTTACCTTTGTCAGTGCTGGTTTTACATCTGTAGTGTCAAGGGCCTTTTGTCTGAGTTGGTAACTTCCAGGCAATCATAAAGAATGGTAAAGTTGTATAGTTATTTTTCTAGAATAACCTTTCTAGAAAGATGCTGGAAGACTGTACATCTGTTTCTTCCAAAAGCACAAAATACTGTAAAAAGAAATATAATGAAAGCAAGCACATGCTTCTGTTTTTAGAAGCTGTTGTTCTTTCTAGAAGAATTACTTTATATTAGGACTTGAAGTACTTTAAATTTGAAAAAAATCCTTATGTTGAGACACAAGGAGTTGAAGCCCATCTTTCCAAATTTCATTACAACTAAAAACTTACTTATTGTTTTTTACCTGGTAGCATTAAGTGCAGCCAAATCTCTTGTTTCTGGCTGTTAGAATATAATTAGGTTAAACAGACCCCCAGCCTTATCAAGGCATTTGCATTTGAAAACAAAAGTGATACTTTGGGTTCTGCTGTTAAGCTTGTGTAGAAATGTTCTAATTAGCCAAAATTTTACGAAAATCTGAATCTACATTTGTTTGAATAAATTTATTCACGTTTTTTTCTGTGATGTCTTGTCTTGTAGACCAAATTCTTCCTGCTGAGGGAAAGCATTTGGAATCAAATACCGGGACAAAGAACTTCAGCACTTCTACTTTAAAAATGGATATAATGGATAACTCATCCAATAATTCCTTCAGTGAGAGGCTGAAACAACAAGACCTGAGAGACTTGGGGGAAAATGCAAGAGAGAATCAACCTGCTACATCAATAAAATGCTTAGAAGTATCTAATACACTGAAAGAAGACACACCAAATTCTTCAAATAGCGAGATTATTTCAGATATAAAACGTAAAGTTCTGGCTTCAGCATGCCTAATGGCTAGAAAGCGTTCTGGATTTCTCCCTAAAAGCTGTGCTTTAGGGAAAGGTGAAGGAGATAAGGACATGAGTGCTGAGGTGAACGATGGAGCTGCTGTACCTCAGAGCCCGAAAGAACTCGGGTCTTCTCACAGGGACAAGGGACTCTTGGTTGATATTCGTGATGGCTCCACATCTGTGACAAACAGCAGTTCCCCTAATGCCCTGTGTCAGATCAGCTTGGGCATCACTGGAGGCAGCAGTGACTGTTGCAATAAATTATCACCCAGTAAAAGGCGTGCTGCAGACCAGAGGTCAGGAGTTTGTAGAGAAGTACACAGACCCTTAGGAATTAACTGCTCAGAAGATGACAGTACTGGATTAAAACTAGGGGAGAAAACAGATGCAGCTGCCTTTTCAGAGGATGTAGCCAACAATGAAGACCCAAAGCCAGCTGAAAACAGCAAAAGCCCTCAAGCAGCTGCATTCAGTAATGTGGCTGTAGAGACTTCTAAAGAACTGTTAGATTGTGTAGATAATAATTCTTTAAATGAAGTAATTGCTGCAGAAGATAAACAAGTAGTACCTATATACTCCAACAAAAAGCCAAATAAGAACCTAAAGTGTAAAGGGGAATCATCAGTGAATCTCAATGCATGCAGTTTGAATCTGGGCTTCAGTGGCTTTCAGACTGCTTCCAATAAGCAGATTAAATTCTCTGAAGCCAGCATAGCAAAAGGCAGAATGCTGTTCAAGGACATTGAAAATGAATGCTTTGAAGCCTCTTCTGTGGAAAGAGTCAGAAACTTTTCACGTCAGGTGGAAAAGGAGAATATGTTATTCTCAGATTCAGAAAGCAGGTTGGGCAGTAATTTACCTAATTCTTCAGGAAGTTTTCTTGAGCCCAAGCATACACAGTTTACTCCACATAAAGTTGGCTTGTGTAAAAGCTTTCCTAGAACTCCACAGGCTTTGCAAGAAGCAAATCAAACCTTGACAGCAAGCCAAGAAGCTGAAATTGCTGAACTTTCCAGTATCTTGGAAGAAACAGGTAGTCAGTTTGAATTTACACAGTTTAGAAAGCAAAGTAACACAATACAAAGTCACAGCTTGCAACAATTAGGAATTGTAGAAACACATGGAATAAAGAATGTAGAAAATATTTCTGAAACAAGGAAAGATGTGGGGGTTTGTAGCACTTTTAAATCGGAAAATCAAGTAAAAAATTACCAGTATTGTACTCAGGAGGAAGACAAAAATGAAGACTCTGAATTGGTGGAAAATGAAAAAGAAAATGAAGTGGTTTTCCACAAAAATGACAGAAAGGTTACTTTTGCTAACTTAGACATACATGAAAGTAGAAGATCTGATGAGAGCTTTCCCATAGCTAAGCAGGACAGCTTTTCTAATTTCATAGGCTTTACTTCAGCTGGAGGTAAAAAAATAAATATTTCGAAGGCAGCTTTGAGTAGGTCTGCAGAGCTCTTCAGAGACTTGGATGATGCTAACTATTGGTTCAAATCTTCTGAAACTGGTACTAGATGTCACAATTCAAATGGATCTATGTCTTCTAGCAGTAATTTTTCCAGATGCCTGACAAAAGAAAGCAAAGAAAAAACTGTTTGTGTTTCAGATTTCAAAAACATGAATGCTGTTTCCCACACAGGTTCTGTTTCCGACCATGCACAGGATAAAAATGAGGAAAATACTAGTACAGTATTCAAGGGAAATGTGGAAAATAAGACAAAAACATCAGTAAATAATACTGAAGGTGTTAGCTCCACTAGTATTAACATTATCAACAGCCTATTACTCACTAAAAACCATAAGCAGAATTATAAAACTTCCAAGCAAATTTTGAATCGAGGAGATGATGAAGGCAGTTTGCAAGACAGCTCACTAAATGTAACATGTCTCGAAGATGCTGTTACAACTGCTGGAGAGCACAGTTTAAATACGTCATACAAAATGGAAAACCAGTCTCCTGAGCAGAAAGGAGACAGAAAGGAAGATGAATGTTTGTCACCAAAACTTCAGACTCCAACTGGTGGTGATACATCCATTCCTGATGCAGCTTTGGATCATTCTCTGCCCTTGTTCAGTGTACAGTGTGGAGAAGGAGATGTTAATGTTTTGGAGAACTCTGATAAAGAACAAACAAATTGTAAAAATATGGACGGAGACACCGCTCATGATAAGGACCTGCTACTGAATGAAAGCAGAATAAAAATAGGTTCTTACCATCATTTGCAAATACCTCTTGAACAAGAGGTAAACATGGGGAAAAGTGAAGTGGAAGGGAGTTACCTGACTGGTTTTCATACTGCCAGTGGCAAGAAAATAGCAATTGCTGAGGGATTTTTGGCTAAAGCAGAACGGTTTTTTCGCAGATGTTGATGTAGGAAAGGAAAATAATGACAATTTTGAGAACCTCATCAAGAAAAGGAAATGTGGCAAGAACTGTGTTAAAGACTGTGATTTATGTATTGAAAGCATTGCTCAGTGTGACTCAGAAAAACTCAATTTTAATGAAAAGCTTGTTCCTGAAGAGCTTGGAGATCAGTTTAATCAGGCAATAGAAGGCAGTCCTGTTAAACATGCTGCGATTCTTGATGCTGCTAAAGTAGATACATTTGTTGATCTAGGTGAAGCTCGTGAAGGGAGTTTGGTAACTTCACATGTGCATAAAAAAGCTGATGTCAGACCTGGAAAGTCAGAATTGGAATCCCTTGCAGGACAGAAGAGTGATGCTTTAAGTAGAACTCATTTGTCTGAAGGTGGGAAATTCCCTGCAGAGAAAAAGGTGGACTACTCACCAAGAAAGAGGGATGGTTCAGAAAACACAGATGATTTTCCTGTGGACTCTGCTGCATCTCTGCATTCAATGAAGGTACCACATGACCTTGAAGACAACTGTGTGGTTGGAGATACAGAAAATGCTTTATTTGTTGAGGAGAGCAACAATAAAGCTGATCAATCACTCCTCTTAGATTCAAAAAGTATCTGCTCTTACATGAATGATGACACTAAGGAATTTGACTTAGAACATTTAAATGAACCTGCTTCTGATAAAAATTACTTCACAGATACTATACCTAGTGCTTGGCAAAATGAGTCACTAGTCAGTCTTCCTGAAGAGGAAACTGATTCTAACAGGTTAGAAGAAACAACACTTAAGGTTGAAAAGCAAAGAAGTGATCTGAAACAAACGGTGTTTAGCACAGCAAAAGGGAAAGCTGTGTCTGTTTCAGAAAGTGCATTAGCAAGAGTCAGACAAATGTTTCAAGACTGCAGTGAAGTTGTAGAATACGAAATTGAGCCTAACTCAAGAACTAATCAAACAGGAATTGCTAGAAATTCTTCTGCAGTCCTTCAAGCTGAGTGTCCTAATTCTGCTAAATCTTTTCATGCCACAACAATTGAAGAGGTTAATTCAGCCACATCCCAATTTATTGAAGTTAATGCAAATGCTGATGAAGACAGTCACCAAGAAAGAAACACATCTGCAGATGCAAAGTCTGTTTCAAATTCTCAGAAGCAATCCTTTGAGCAGAATATTAAGCTTTTAGGGCACTTTGTTCCAAATAAGCAGATAAAGCCATCAGATGCTTCTACAAGCAATTTTGGATTTTTTAGTACAGCAAGTGGAAAGCCTGTGCAGCTTTCAGAAGAGTCTCTCAGGAAAGCTAGACAGCTCTTTTCTGAAATGGAAGGTAATCATTCATCACATGTACAAGAAGCATTTTTAGTTGAGGAAGATGTTGAAAAGTCTAAAATGCACACTGAAGTACTTCCTAGGAAAATGCAGGTATTGTCATCAAAAGGAGAAGAAAATACCAGCCCTGAATTGATTTCAGATTCTGCTTTTGGCTTCAGCACTGCTAGTGGAAAGCAGGTAAAAGTTTCTAAAGATGCCTACCAAAAAGCAAAGGCTATTTTAGAAGAATCTGATTGTTTTTTGAGTGGTGGGCTTCACACTACAGATCAGCTTAGTTCAGTTAAAGACAGTGGTCAGCATGTAAAATCTTTAACAGATAAGGTGATCTCAGAATTTAAATCCAAAGAGAGCTACAATCAAGACTCTAAGAGCATCTGCCCTCAGGAAGTAAAGTATTTTCCAAACACTTACCATGTCAAAATGCCTGAGCACACACCATACAATCAGAAAAACAAGCAGTTAACATCATTTAACAATAAATTTCAGCAAGAGGAAAGTGAGTCTTTTGGAAAAGGGCAACTGAATCTGGGGTTAAAACCAGAGTCTGAAGCAATTTCATGCAGTGCTACTGCTAAAACAGAAATTAATACTGATCTCCAAAGTCCAAAAAATTACTTGGAAGTAGAGGCTGTAGAAAGTGCAAGAGCTTTTATGGAAGACAGTTTATCCAGTGCTGGAGTACAAATTGATGCTGCGCAGACCTTCAGTGGCAGACTGGATAAAAACTTCCAAAGTAAGACCTTTGGGAAGAGGCACTTTGAAGAAAACAACTCACTTGGTAGGTGTTTTGTCTTACTTAGGTTGAACTCCTTATTTCTGCATGGTGGATTGGTTTAGGTTTTGGGGATTTTTTTTGCATGTCATGTTGAATTTTTAGGTCACAGAGACATTCAGGTTCTTTCTCTAGGTGTCATTAACAAAAACTCCTGCTGCAGGGTACTTCATCCACTCTTTCCAGGCTTAAATATGCACAGTAGAAGCTAAAATTGTGATTAGTTTTGAAATTTATTATTAAGTTTTGAAAGTGTACAGGTTTGCTGTTTTACCATAAACTTACAGTAGAAAGCTGCTGCTCCTTTTCTCCCTGAGCAGACTTCCTTTTTTTCCCCTCTCTGTGCAAATCTAGTGTTTTTTCACTGAAAAATGAGTAGCAGTATTTTCATTTTCACCTTTTTGTGCATTGTAGGTGAGGACAATGTTTTACTTGTATCAAGATTGCTAGTCTGATATGAAAAATAGTTGTTGGTCTAAATGCAGTTTCTTGCCTTCTGAAACTGTTCTGTCTAGGGCTGAAGTGTTGGTACTTAATGCTTACAGACACCCAGCCCAGTTCAGGGACCTAGCTGAAAACTCCTTGTGGAAGGGGAGATGGCAGCAGAGTCCCTCTCTGCTGCACAGGTTCAGGTGCAAAGGTCAGGCAGGCTAGGGCTGGACAGTTTGGGTAAGTGGCAAAAGCCAGGGAAAGACTCCTGCCAATACAGCTTGAAACCGCTGTGCCACAGCTGAACCCTGACCTTAGGTACAGCCTCTGTAAAAGATGAGTTACTCTTTGAAGTTTGGAGGGACTCTTTAGTTACTGAAAGTTCAAAGAGAGATGCAGGTGAAGTGCACTGTGAGAGCTCTGCTGCTGGAGTGCACTGTGATGCACTTTCTGAGGCAAGCTGTGTTTGGTAACTTCAGACTTACAGACTTCACTTTGGGTGGAAAAGAATGACTGGTCGCAAAAGTTTAATAACAGACTTCATTATGTGGGGTTTTATTGTCACTCTTGGTAAAACAATATGCAGTCATTCTGTACAGCAGAAATTTCTGCAGTTTGTGGTGAGGTGGCTCTGTGTTTGAAAAGGCCATTTAAGACATGTGCCCTGAAAACTTGCTAATTCTGCTTGCTCTGACTTCAGTGTTTTATTTAGAAATTACAGTTATGTTGTGCCGATTGATAAGGAACTGAACTTCAAAGGAGCATCACTTTTAAAACTCTGTTTTTATTCATATGAAAAACTCTGTCTAAACTTAAAAACTCTGTCTTTATTCTAGGTGAACCTCCAATTAAGAGGCAGCTTCTGCTTGAATTTAACAGAACAAAGAATTCCCCCAGGTCTTTGAAAGCTTCGAAAAGCACCCCTGATGGTAATTTTAGTCATCTTGTGTTCTAAGCAGTAATCCAGTGTCAGTTGTTACCTTGAGAATTCTTCAGTTTCCAATAACCTAACATACAATAAGTTTGTTTAACTAGTGCATTTATCAATGTAGTCATGGATATTCAAGGAAGCTGCTGTGGTAATGTCTCTGCAGACTTAAAATCATGTGATTAATGATACACCTTATTGCCTAGACTCTAGTTATATTCCTTCTGCAAGAACTCTGGTTTAATTTCCAGTTCGGGAGGAACTTACCTGCTCTCTCACAGTTCTAAATCCCAAAAATTCTAATCTCAATAGGAAGAATGCATTTTATTGATTAATCTACAGAATATATTTTATAGATTGCCGTTATTTAGATGTTTACTGGTAATATACTTACAATATAATTACTTCTCACATGAAACTTCCTCTTTGCAGCCTAAGGGCATAGCACAAATGGGTCTGCATTCCAGGCAGATATCATGTAGTTATGTTGATAATTCCAAGATAAGCATGTCTTTCAACAATGGAAGGAGGAGTTTGTGCAAATATGCCTTTTTCTGTTAATAAAATAAAAATAAAATAAAAGAATAGAAGTTGCTGAAAGAGTTCTAAATGGAATGGTGAGCCTATGTGGAGTTAAATATATGATAAACATTTCCCTTTCAGGAGCCTAAAAATATCTTGCTGGCTCACAAACACAAACTCTTGAGAGCTCAGCGTTGTGAGCACTTCTCCTTTACATCTTTCTGGGAAGATGTTGAAACAAACATTTTTTGGGGCAGGAAAGAATAAAGCTGTTTAAATCTACTCTGAAAACTTTTCTATATATCATTAATAAAGATAAAAGATATGCTGTAAATGTCTGTCTATCTATGTAATGTGCCATTTCAAACGGTTTTTTTTTTCTAATTATCTTACAGGTATTTTTAAAGACAGAAGAAAATTTATGTACCATGTGCCTTTAAAACCCATAACTTGTCAGCCTTTTGGGTGAGAAATTTTAGAGTTCCTCTTTGTAACTGTCAAAAAATGTACAGTAATAATTTACTACTCCCACTTTATAAAAGACTAATAATTTTATGACAAAATAAGTATTAAGTTGCCATATAACACAGGCTGCTGCAGTAGACCAGCGAGATGCTAAACAAACTATACCCTATTACACTGTGTCTTTTCCCAATAGATAGAAGTCAAGTATTCTGGTTTTAAAATATCAAAGACTGGTATTTTGTCTTTTTATTGATACAGAATTGAAATCTGTATTACTAAATTAAGAATACAAAACTCCTGACAAAGACTTTGTCAGGAAGATGAAACCTGTAAGCTTAAATGTTTTCATTTCTGTAGGTCAACTAAAGAGCGACAAGAAGTCAAGAATCCTACCCTTACTCTGCCAGATCAAGACTTCAGAGGATTCCAGTCTAAACCTGCCATTTTTCAGCACTGTGCTCTCAGGCACTCTTCAGATGCTGCTGCAGGGGTTTCCACTCCCTGTAAGGCCTTGGCAAAAGAAAGTGAAGAAACTAGGAGTTTGTACAAATCTGGCAAAGCTGCTAAAACTTTTATTCCACCCTTCAAAACTAAGCTGATGTTTTCTACATGCGAACAAGGCAGCAGCAAAAGATGTGACTCACCCGTCAACAAAAATGTGACCAAAGAGATGGAACTGAACCAGGTCAGAGCTGAACAAAATCCTGCTGACCCTCAAGATCACCAGTCTTGTATCCAGCATGCAGCAGACACTGACCTAGAAAACAGCAATTTAGGTATTTTCAGATTTTACTCACTTAACCATTGTGAATACTAACTGTCAGAGTTGATTCTTTAAGGAGTTTTTTCATCATTTTTCAGACTTTTTTTTTAATAAAAAGCTTCTTTTAAGGCTTTTTTTTAATTTTGGCAGGAAAATTTGGAAATTACTACTTTCCTAATATTTTATATTGCGCTCCTAAAAGAGCATATCCTGTTTATCTCCAAAGTTAATTGAAAAGATGAAAAATACTTCACACAGTGTTTAGAAACAAGATAGCTTATGTTTCATTTGATAATATTTGATTTCTCTTACATACCTCATAGATAAAACAATCTAGGAGCCTTAGATTAGCCTTGCTATACATAATTTGCTTTTACAGAAGCTTGTTTTCATTCTGTTCACTAATTAAATCTAGATGTTGCCATATAAATGGTTGATTGTGTCACTTTCAAAGAGGCAGGCTTTAAATGCTCAGTTGTTCAACTGAAGAATGTGGGTGTATGCCTTTTAAGCTCTCTTGAATGCTCTGGTGTGTGTTATTTCTATAATTTACAATCAAACAATCTGGATTTTTTTCAGAAGTACTTGTGTAAATTTGAACAGGTGTATCAACATTTGCAGAATTAGACCCTGCAGTAACAGGCCAAATTTTCAGGATTATGGCTTCTGTAGTCATCAACTAATTTCTTTCCATTTGGAGTTTTCCATGAAGACTGAGTTCAGTCTGATGAGAAAAACATGTGGATGGAAGTTAAGTTCAGGGACTTATATAAAATTAATATGGATGTATAATTTGCTTCATATAAGTATTCAAATGCCTTCAGTAAACACTGCTTTCTAAATGCATTAAACTTTTACCGTTTAGACTTCCAGTTTCTAAAAATCTGCAGAGGGCATAGAAAAAACGCTGCTCTGACTCTGCTACAGTGTGACTGTCTGTCTTTATTTGATAATGTTTTTAATAGGTTTTGATGTTTTGAGTTTTTTTAATTTGCAGCCATGGCCAGGATGGTGACAAATCTCCGCTGTGCCAGAGATCTGCAGGAAATGAGAATTAAGAAGAAATGTAGACAAAATATTCGTTCACAGCCAGGCACTCTTTATGTCACTAAAACATCTGCAAGCAATAGAATCTCTCTGAAAACTGCAGTAGAAGAGAAATCTCCTAGCTTTTATTCTACAGAAGAGGTATATAGATATCTTTTTATTTTCTGTCTCACATCTGTTTCTCAAGACTAGCAATAGAAACTCAGTAGCTTTTGAATAGATATGTTCTTCAGTTTTTAGAAGCTGTTGCACCAGTTGCTACAGTACTTAAGTAACATATATCCAGTTTTTAAGACTATTCCAAATAATAAAGGTCATAAATCTCTAGTGATATAATCAAACAGGAAGAAAATCCACCAGTTAAAATGCATATGAAGAGCTGGTTTAAAAGAACAGTTAAAATTTATGCTTAGGTAAATCTACATGAAAATGCTCTTGCTTTTGGTACAGTGAAAGTACAAAACCTATTGAATTTGTTTAAACACTTTCAAAGAACACTGTGATGCTCTTCTGCTAAAACAGTTGTTGGGAGTCCTCTGTTCTCCATGGTTTACATATGAAATGACAAAGTCAGACAAAAGCTGTCTCAGTCTTAAGGAAATATTTAATCTGAATTTAAAATTTTTGATATTTAAACTCTCTGTTGAATTCTTACTGTATTGTCATTATTTTGTCTTTTCCATCTGATTTTTTCAGCTATACACATATGGTGTTTCAAAACAGTGCATACAAGTTAACAGCACAAATGCAGAATCTTTCCAGTTTCTCATCAAAGACTTTTTCAGTAAGGAGTATTTGTTAGCTGGAAATGGAATGCAGCTTGCTGATGGAGGATGGCTAATACCTACAGATGAGGGAAAAGCTGGGAAAAAGGAGTTTTACAGGTACTGTTACATATGAACTTGGGACAACTGTGCTATTTATTAATTAGCAATTCTCTTGTCTCCTAGAACAAATCTAACACAGTGGTATTTTAAAGCCTTTGACTCCTGGTTTTTACTTTGCATTTTAGTACACCTCTGTTAGTGTAAATAAAGATATTACAGGATTGTAAATTTGCTATGTAGATTAATGTTGCTAGTGATTGATCACTGACTATTAAAGCAAAGTCAATTTAGAAAATTTGTGGAAATTCTTCAACAGTGTAAACAATCTAAAAAATAGGCAAGTTAAAATTTGCAGTGGATTCCAGGTTAATTTATTAACAATTTATCTGCAGAGCCCTCTGTGACACTCCTGGTGTGGATCCCAATCTGATAACAGAGGCCTGGGTTTACAATCACTACAGATGGATTGTATGGAAATTGGCAGCCATGGAGGTGTCTTTCCCACATGAATTTGCTAACAGATGTTTGACACCTGAAATGGTCCTGTTGCAGTTGAAATATAGGTATGTATAGAGCAATATATTGGGAGGTGTAGTCTGTGTTACTGTGTGCTTTCTGGTTCATCAGTATTACAAAATAAGCACATCTACCTTGCATTCACTACTTAGCAGAATGCTTGTATTGTTAAACTTACACATAGCAGTGTAAGTTTAAAACATAGTGTGTGTTACTTGCAAAAATGTAGAAAACATTTGCTTTGCTACAGTGGTGCTTAATCATGTAGATTGATAATGAACAATTTGCTACAATTGTGTTTAAAGAAAAACCGTGATGGATTTTGTTTGCTGTAACAAAGCACAAATTTCTCTTTTTTTGTAGGTATGATTTGGAAGTTGATAAAAGTAAACGATCAGCAATCAAAAAAATAACAGAAAGAGACGATGCAGCAGGTAAAACACTTGTACTGTGTATTTCCAAAATCATATCACTGAACACAGTTGTATCTCCCAGCAGTAGCAATAAGAACGTGGAAAGTAAAAAAGCAGCAGCTTTAATTGAAGTTACTGATGGCTGGTATGGGATCAGAGCTCTTCTGGATCCACCTCTCAAAGCTTTCTTAGACAGAAGAAGGCTGACTGTTGGTCAGAAGATCATAGTGCACGGAGCAGAACTTGTTGGGCCTCAAAATGGATGTACACCACTGGAAGCCCCAGATTCCCTTATGTTAAAGGTAAATAAAGTATTAGTTCAGCTTGATTGGATGTGACTGAGAGGTGTGATAAATGCCACATCTTGTAAACAGAAAATGTTATTGGGGCTTTATAAACAGAGGGAGCTTTGCTGAAGTTTAATAACCAGATTTGTAAGACATGATACAAGGGTGTTACTCAATACAGTTGGAAGAGAAGTTTGTAGTATAAAATTCTGCCAAGTTTTGCTGTGTGTTTTGGCAGTTCCAGCTCCTTACTTCAGTGAAACACCAAGTTGCGAGAAAGTATTTATCTCAGACAACATGGAAGTTGAAGGAAGAATGGGGGGTGGGGGAAAAACCAAGTCATGAGAGGGTGAACTGGTGTGGGAGGGCCCTGGCTCATTTGAGGTTAAAGAGCTTTAACTTTTAAAGAGGGTGAAGTTTCAGCATAATACTGAAATTGTTCCTCTGGTACAAAGCAATGGTTTGTCCCATAGATCCTTATTTCCCAGAGAATTTTAACTCACCAGATTTTTAGGTTCTGTTTAAAATACATTCTTCAATGTGATGAATGTATTTTAAACCTTTAAATTAAGATGTGATCTGGTGCAGAAGTGATATATTCTCAGTGAGGTCAGTGTGAAAATAGATACGTAGACATTCCTGTAGATAAAATAAGTTGGATGTGACTTTGGCTGAGCAGTGACAGTTTCATTCACCGTGTCCCTTGCTCAGATCTCAGCGAACAGCACTCGCCGTGCGCGGTGGCACACAAAGCTCGGCTTTCACCGGGATCCCAGACCTTTCCCTTTGCCTTTGGCATCGCTTTACAGCGAGGGTGGTGCAGTGGGCTGTGTTGACGTGGTCATTCAAAGAACTTACCCTATTCAGGTATGGTGTAAGCATTTTATGAATCTAACATGGTTCTATGAGATCTCAATTATATTAATTAATTGCTGTATCATTCCTCAAATCAGATACAATATAGAGAGCTAAACTTTTTATTTAAAGATACCATTATGTGTAAAATAAACAGGAGTGATTCTTGCATTGCACATGTATTTAGTATTTCAGGACTGGAGTATCCTGCTGTAAGAAGAATTTGAGTTTGTGTTCAGTATCTTTTGGTTGGCTTTGATTTCAGCTTCAAAAAGGCAGAAATAGTTGAATTTCAATTCTGTACTCAAAAAAGTACAGCACTTGTTTTATTATTAACATATTAACAAAAAGTTACATATTTATAAGCACTGGTAGAATTACTTTTTCTTACGTCTAGCTGACTGTATTGTGTAAATTCTATATTACTGAAAATGCAGTGTGTAATTATGGTGTAAAATAGAGTTAAGATATCCAGACATTTTAAATACTGCAGTCAGACTTCACTGCAACTAATTGGTTTTACAACAATACCAGACACAAAAAGAAACAGTATTTCTCTTAGTAATCAATCCTTTTAATGTAAACAGTTTAACCAGGACACAACTTTCATATTTTATTAACTTTTCTCAGAGTAGGTTATAATTCCATGTATATCTAGGATTCTTTTTTCATTGCTGTCTTTCTAAGGTATTATATTATTGTTGGTGGATGTAGAATGAATTCTGCCAAGGTACTAGCAGCATTTGGTTTGGATCATTACTTTGCTATTTAGATCATTACTTTAATGGAGGAAATTGCAGCACTTATTATGTGAGCTGCCTGGTAAAACAAACATTTATTTAGGTCTCAGAAAGAGGACTGTAATCTCTAACTGCTTCACAGTAAATGGTTTCCAGGCTGGGGAGGAAAATGTTCTTCGTATCTGGCTATGTCAAGAGATTGATGTACTTTTTTCTTTTTTAAACATTGAGACTCTTGCTCAAACATACCAAAATTATGGGAAGATTTGGGCTGTCAGTCTCCTTTTACCTCAAGAGTCAAGGAGTGTAGGAATCACAATAGCCTCAGTTAAAGTTGTCAGACTGTGAATAATGCAGGAAACACATGGACATGGTGTGCAATTAATGAGGTAGGCAGAGCCTATTTCAACAATTCACTGCCTCATAAGGATTAGTCCTGCACCCTTTCTTTATCTGGCCTTCACTATATGCTCCTGCTGCTTCTCTGGGTGTTCTAAACCTGGAGCTCACCTGGTCCTGTTACTTAGGTAACTTAATTAATTAAACCAGGAAAAAGTAACTAATAATAATATTAAAAACACGCAATGAAGTGCTGTCTGTTGAATAACCAAACTTGATACAGTCTGCTGAGGTCAGATATGTGCTAGAACCAGTGCAAGGGAGAAGACAGAACTCTGCAGGAAATGGGAAGGGAAGGGACCAGCCATGGATCTCCTTGTTTGGATCGCTGAACCCTTCAAATCAAGCAAGCCAGTTTTGGCAGGGTTGTGGACAAGGTTCTAGTCATGTGGAGCCATATCAGGCAGAAAAGGTTTAGGAGCATCTGCAGAACTACATCATAATTCTTTTACAGCATCTAAATGCTGTAAAAAGGGTGTTAAAACAAGACAGTACAGCTGATGTGGAACAGCAAGCTGGGTAGAATTCAGTCTGCTGTATTTTTAAGCATTGAGTTTGATGGTTTGTATCTAATTTATCTACCAGTGGGATCCATTCATCATCTAAATTATAACACTGATATTGAAGCTATGTCTCCTTCACCTGTTAAATCATCTGGGATTGCATACTGCTCCATTCTGTGCGTCTTTGACAAGTTACCAACAAATGCTGTGGGGTTTTGCCTTTTATCTAGTATCCTGGCAGAACTTAAGGTCTGCTGCCTGTTCATTTTTAAAACATTTTTGCTTAACAAGTGAGTAGGAAAGAGAAGCTAGATAAAGTTAAAAATAATTCTTTCCAAGTCTGGGTTTAGTTTTAATCTTTTTATTTCAGTGGATGGAAAAGACATTAGCTGGTTCCTACATTTTTCGTAACAGCCGAGCTGAAGAAAGGGAAGCTGCCAAGCATGCAGAGGATCAGCAAAAGAAACTGGAAGCTCTGTTTGCAAAAATCCAAGCAGAATATGAAAAGCATGAAGGTAAAGCTTTCATTCTTTCAGAACATGTATTAAGAACAGAAAAACATTTTGATGTTTTCAGAGAAGTCTAAAGAAATTGTCAAAAATCTTCTCTGGTGATAGAGAAGCAGAGATGGGATTTTGGGTTGTTTTCTGTGTTGTTGTTTTTGTTTTGTATTGTTTCAGGTTTTTGCTTCCTGTGTATCAAGACCTTTTGGTACAAAATGGTTACATTCTTATTTGCATGGCTTTGGAGCTGCCTAGGAAACACCTCTTGAACATATTGGTAGCCAAGGCCACTAAAAAATTATCCTTGAGATGATTCTCAGGGAAATGCTACAAAATTGTAGAATTCATCCTTTCATTCCCTTCAGGACTTGACACTATAAGATTTCACCCAGAGATGGGCACTGCTAGGAGATGTATCTCAGTAGACCTGAACACCAAGACTGAGCACTGAGCATCTTTCCTCATGAATAATTGCATGACTGTGCAGATGCTGTGCAGAGGTCAGTGGAGCTGCTCAGAGGGACAGGGACTCTGGTGACACAGGCCATAGAGAATGCTGAGTTACTGAATGCCCTTGCTTGGCAACCCCAGGCCATGGAGCCCAGGGGAAATTCTAAAGCAAGGATGACAATACCCTTGGTGGAAGAGGATCAAGTCAGAGAACAGTCAGGCAAACTGGACATATATAAGTCCATGACTGATGATGGGATTAAGTCAGAAGTACTGATGTCTGTGGGCTGCTTTTGATCCTCTTTGAATGATCATTAGTTGATTGGTAGACGTGCCTGGAGACTGTAAGAAAGCAAATGTGTCTGCTGTATTCAGAAAAGACAGAAAGGAGCACCCAGGTAAGCCTTACCCTGCTCCCTGAGAAGGTGATGGACTAAATAATCCTGGAGGCTGTTAATGGGCACATGAAGGACAAAAATGTGATTATTCAAAAAAGGGCACATGAAGGACAAAAATATGAGTATTCAGCAAGGATCCACTGAGGGGAAGTCATGTTTTACCAACCTGGCAATGTTCTGTGATGAAATCACTGGCTTGAGCAGTTGAGGCGAGAGCAGTGCTGTTGTCTGCCTGGAGTGCAGAAAGGCTTTTGACTCTGTGTCCCTTAGGATCTGCAGAGAGAAGCTGATGGGCTGGATGAGCAGGCAGGCAGGTGGATTGAAAACTGAACAGTAGGGCCCAGAGGGTGGTGATCAGTGGCACAAAGTCTGTTTGGAGGCAGTAACTCCTGGAGTATGCCAGGGATGAGTACTGGGTGTACTCCCAGAATTTGTTTTAACAAACTCGTTAATGATCTGGAGAATGGGCTGTGTACTTACAGCAGGTTTATTGCTGAAAATTAGAACAAGTGATGGATACACTAGAGGATTATGCTGCCATCCAGAGGGATCTTGGCAGCTGGAGAAATAGACTGACAAGAACCTCATGAAGTTCAACAAAGCAGATTGCAAATCTTGCACCTGGGGAGGAGCAGTGCCATGCATCAGTATGTGCTGGGGGCCACCCATCTGGAAAGCAGCTTGGCAGAAAGAGCCCTGGGGGTCCTGGTGGACAAGTTGAGGATTGTTGCCAGAAGGTCTAAGAAGGTGATCCTTCCCTTCTGTTTACACTGGTATGGCCACATGTGGAATGCTGTGCCCATTTCTGGGCTTCTCTCTACAAAAGAGACATGGACACACTGGAGATACTATAGCAAAGGGCCATGAATGTGTTTAAGGAATTGGAGCATCTGACATAGGAAAAGCTGAGAGAGCTGGGACCATTGAGTGACCTTGGAGAAGGCTCGGGGACATCTGATCAATGTACCTAAATACCTAAAAGGACAGTGCAGAGGAGATGGAGCTAGGCTTCTGTCAGTGGTGTCCAGTGACAGGTCCAGAGCCTAATGGGCACAGCCTGGAACACAGGAAGTTCCCTCTGGACATCAGGAAACACTATTTCACTATGATGGTTGGCTGACAGTGTTGCCCAGAGAGGCTGTGAAATCTCCATCCTTGGAGATAATCAAAAGCTCACTGGACATGGTCTTGGTCATCTTTCTGTAGGGTGGCCCTGCTTGAGCAGGGGGGTTGGACCAGATGACCACCAGAGGCCCTTCCACTTCAACTGTGTTCTAATTCTGTAATGGCTGACACTGCCCACCTCTGTCAGTGATTTCTAACAGTAGTTCTGGCATGGAATTCTGGGTTGAAGTCAGAGATGGCCTTGTAATTCTTCACTCCTATGACACCTCGTGTGTTGTTTTGTGTTTGGTAAACTTGTGTACATCAGAGACTGCCATGCTGAAGGAATTCATCAAAATTCTGGCAGCAAAGTGACTTACCTAAGGAGAGGGTAATAGTTTAATGTAAGTTAACTTGGTGTTTAGCTGATGTCCTGAGGAGGCATTGTGTGCAGGCCTGTGGTCACCTGCTGTCCCACATCTTGGGGTCTTTAAAACTTTCCTGCTGCATGAGAGGAAATGATGGACATAAAGAAAATGTAGTCAAGTATCTATGGAGTTTCTTGGCAGCCCTCCTGCCTCTCCCACCCTCTCCTAAGTGCAGACACTGATACTGCCTTCCCCAAAGTTTGTATAATATTCTAATCTATGTTGTATTTAAATGAATAAGATTTTTTTTCTGCTTGTATTTTCCTGATAAGTATACATACACACATATACATCAATTCCTATACACATGTTTTGTATTTTAATTCTGGCAAGGCCTAAGTACTACTGTGTTTCTTACATAATTACTTCTTCCCTCACTTTAAAGTGTATTGTACTCTGCATAAAGGCTTTTTCTCAACAGAGAGAACAAGTAGAAGAACGCCAAGATCACGGATAGTCACAAGACAGCAAATCCATAATTTGCAAGATGGTGCAGAACTTTATGAAGCAATTCAGAATGCACCTGATCCTGGTTATATGGAGGTAACTAGATCCTCGTGGGCTAATTTTGAAAAGCTTGTGGAGTAAATTAAAATTTAATAACTCCTGCTAAAATCGACCATGAAATTACTCTTTGGTTTTGCTGCCTTTCGATATTTTCTACAGTATGCTTATTGCTAAATAAATTAACATTAAATATTTCAAGAAAATCTTAACAAAGGCTTGTTGACTAATATTATCTTGGATGGCAATTTCCTCTTGGTATAAAAATCCAGGATATAGCACAATTAGAAGTTAATGTTACTTGTAATTTTATTACTTTGCCTTGTCTTGCATATAAGAAAACTTAACGCATCTTCATCCTTCTAGAGTTTCATACACATATTCTTGCATGCTGTTCACTGAATTGTTTGAATAATTATATCATTGTCTTCATTCCCTGTTCCAGTTAAATCACAACTTTTAAGTGTTTATGATGCAGATGATTAGTCCCTGCCAGTTGTTAAAAATTAAATACATGCCTTTTGCAAGTGAGGATCCTTGTCTGTCATGAAGCCATATGATCTGTCTTTATTTGATAAAATGGTATCCATGTCTCTGGAGCTGCACATACAGGCATCTGGGTCTTGAAGGCTTGGTCAGAAAAGTGATGGGTTTGATGCATTTAAGTGTAAATCATTGTGTCAGCTCACAGACAGCAGCCTGAGGAGAAGTGCAACTCGTCCTTTATTCTTACAGAATTTTTTCCTAATGCATCTTCATATGAAACAGGCAAGCCTGCCTGTTATATTAAATATTGACCTTAGTTAGGCATTCTCAAGCAGGCTTCCCACTAACTGTCATGTAAGAGCAGTGTGCAGTGTAATGCTCTGCAGAGTCCAGAGAGCACCAGCTGAGTACCAGGTAAGACTGCTGCCTCCTGTTGTTTTAATATACCTCATTTCAACTCCTAGCAGTGTCTCAGCTGGAAATAAATTGCTTCTAACAGATGAACACTCGAGAAAGAGGCCATCTAAAAATCTTGACAGTGTTTTTTTGATTAATAAAACAGATACTGAGTTAATTTTCTCTTGGTTGCAGGGATACCTCAGTGATGACCAATTAAAAGCCTTGAAGGCTTACAGGCAGCTGATGAACGACAGAAGGCAAACTCAGATGCAGGAACAATTCAAGAAGGCTTTAGAGTCAGCAGAACAGGGAGAAAATGGTTGTTACAAAAGGGACGTGTCTGCAGTGTGGAGATTATATGTGGTAGACTACAGAAAGCAAGAAAAACATAAAGGTTAGTGCTTGAAAAATGATAAGGAACTTCTAACTAAATGGGGTAACTGGCCAGCATAGGTAGATTTGAAGAGTTTCCCAACACTATTTTAGCTTGCATATTAATATTTCCAGTTTGATTCTTGGTTTAAGGCTTTTGGCTAGGAGGGAGTGTTGTAGGTGAATTTTGTTTAAAAGCCTTCAGATGATGACTGAGCAGGTGACTGAGCTGCCTGTGCTGTTGTCAGGAGCAGTACTGAGTATCTGGCGCCCGCTGCCCGACGTGTGTTCCTTGCTGAAGGAGGGCGCTCGCTACAGGATCTTCCAGCTGGCAGCGTCCCAGGCCAGGGGCAGGGCAGACTCCACCAACATCCAGTTAACAGCCACAAAGAAAACTCGGTATCTACAGCTCTCAGTAAGTGCTTCAAGTGCATAAAGTGCATCATTAAAATGTGTCACACTCTGTAACTGTGGTAAATACTCAAGTTCTGTGTTTCATCAGGTATCACAGGAGATGCTGGTACAGATTTTCTTTCCAAGAAAGGCTCTAGAATTCTCCAGTTTGTTGGATCCTTCTTTTCAGCCACCATGTGCTGAAGTGGATTTAGTTGGAGTTGTAATTTCTGTTAGCAGAACAGGTATGTTGTGGACCACATTCATGTCCTCCCATTGAATAAGCACTGAATTCTTTATTTCAAAAGTCAGAGTTGTCTTGGTGTTGTACCTGCATCTCACAGGCCTGTGCAAACCTGCTGATACAGCCCATCACAGTGACATGCTGGCAGATACATCTGTATTTCTGAAGGAAAACTGTCTCTGCTTATTAGCTCAGGGAGTTAGTAAGGCAAGATCTCAGCTCAAAAGTAGCCTATATTTCAATATGTTTATATTTTTATTTTTTCCATAAATGGTAGACATAAGTTCTCACATCTGTGTTCAGCATCTGCAGAAACACCATGGTGCATGTACATGAACTCCCTCTTCTGTGTACAGTGTCATGGAATGAGTGGAATTCAGGCACTGGAGCTCATGGACAGGAAGAGGTGGATAATCTTCTGGATAAAAAGGAAAATTTCATAGGAGTATTGTTTTTAAAGACAGACTTTGAGCTGTTTCCTGTAATCAGTAGGGAGCTGGTGTAGGCTATGAAAGAACCATGAGATACCTGTCACCATGCAGATGGGCTGCCATGTAGCTCTTTCTAGATGTGATTTTTTTTTAGTAGATCCAAATCACAATGCCTTTACTTAAAGTGATGTAAAGGTTTAATTCAGACTTTTTTCCTGCTTTTAGGTTTTACTACTGTGGTGTACTTATCTGATGAAAGCTATAATTTAGTGGCAGTAAAGATCTGGACAGATCTCAGACACTTGGCTATTGAAGATGTAGTTGTCCGCTGCTCACTCATTTCTGCAAGCAACCTTCAGTGGCAGTCTGAATTCAGATCAGAAATTCCCGTGCTGTTGGCTGGAGATCTTTCCTTATTCTCAGCCAGTCCAAAGGAATGCTATCTTCAAGAGAAGGTTAACGAACTGAGAAGTGTGATAGAGGTAAACCTGTAGAAGTGTCCTTTGTTGGTTAGTTTTAGTTACTGCTGTGTTACATCATTGACCAGAAAGTCTGTTAGCACTGATAAATCTTTAAAACAAGTAATGCACATAATGCTGAATTTGGGGGGGTTTTCTGGGAGATGGAGTAAGATGTTAATGCAGTTTCCTGGAGGATTGAATGTCTTGATTTTTTTTTTTCAACTCATCCAGCACTGTCTTTAGGATGTGCCACAGAATCTCTGGCTGGCAAAAGATCTTGTACCTGTCAATAGGGAATCTGCCATGGACAGAAAGTGCAGCAATCTTCTATGTTGTTGGTTTGAGATAAAATTCCAGTGGGATAAGGATGAGAAAAGAAAGTCTTAAATGTAGTGTTTATAGTCCTTACATAGTTTGAAAGCCAACTATTCTGCATTGCAAACTCTGTTCTCCCTTACAGGATGTGGCCACCTTTTGCTCTGATGCAGAAAGTAAACTCATGAATTTGCTACGAAGAAATCTCTTGCATACACCCAGTTTAACTAAAAGATGTGGCTTGGAAAGCCCCTCTCCTTCCTGCAGCTATGCAGAGGATAAAAGTTTGGTAAGCCTCTGGTAATTAATGCTGTGTTTGTACTGACAGTACATGCAGTGAGGATTTAAGCAAGTGTTACAGCTGTGGTGAATGGTCTCACTTCTCAGTCCACTTCATCCAATCTTTTCAGGGCAGTGCAAACTGATTAGAAGCTTTCTCTGTGTGTGTGGGTTTAGGATTATTCCCCAGGAGGAGCCAGGATAGATTATCCTTCCTCCAAACAGTACATGAAAACTTCCCCTGTGGCCTGTGTTTCTACAACATACTTTACGTATTTTGAATTTCATGTAAGTGAAATGCATCATCCTTTCTTTATAGATGATTTATTGCTTCTTTGGTCACACTGTGAAGATTATCCAATCTGAATGTCACAGAAGAAAAAATCTTGATATGTACATTTTTATTTCAAGGCATTCTGCAGTTCCTACCTTTGTTGAGAGAATTTACTTCCTGGTCGTTTTCTAGATATTGTGTACTATTTCTAGGATTTAAAAGGGAAGAGGTATCACCTAGTAAATTTATTTTAGCAGTCTTGACAAAAATTGATTTAAATAGTACTCAAGTTTCCCATGAAAGCTGCTGGTGGTTTCCCATGAAAGCTGCTGGTGGTGAGTTGTTTCTGATGTGCAGCACTGAGCACAGTCAGAACAAAAATTTTCCCTGCCATGAGTTGCAAGGAGGTGGAAACACCCCGGTGTGGTATCAGTTCCTGGGGACTAAGTTGAAGCTGATAAGGCATCCTTTTCCATTTCAGAGGGAGGGCTAATGTTTAATTCTGAAGGTTTAGTTTATATTTTTTTATAGACTAACCAGTTTATATTTTTATAGTTTGTGAAATACATTAATCATGTTTTTAAAAAATGAGACTTTATAAGTATTCTCAAGCCTGTGTTGGAAAGATTTGCTATGCAGCACCTACCTTGTGTGTATTGTTATCTTCTATTTTTTTTGGTCTATGTTCTATCCTGGTTTTTCTTCAATTTTTTTCCCTTTTACTTATTTAAGTAACCATGTGTGGAGGACATAGCCAAGGCAGTAGACAACTTAGGAGTGCTTTGATTTCTTACTATCTGGCATGGAAAAATTCTCATACATTTTGCTTAGCTCTTAGAAACAAAATGTAAATGTACAGGTAAACAGTGATTTATCAATCATCAGCACCTGGAGGAATAATATTAATCAGGAGATACCAAAGTAAACTTAAATGGGATGTGATGTGAATGATGATGTAGTGATTTTATATCAGGGGGGAGGGGTCATCGAGGAAGTTCATGAAACAGAACATTCTATTCAACATAAAACTTCTCTTTTTACCCAGATCTCTTCTAGAATTGAAATGAAGCATCCAAGCCCTTTCTCAACTAGCACACCAAATATGAAACTTGTCACACCAGGGTCAGCAAAAACACCTTCACCTGCTACAGTTAATGAAGACCATCTCAAAACCAGCAAAAAGAGAAAAGCTATGGACTTCCTCAGTTGCATACCTGCCCCTCCACCACTGACACCAATATGTTCAGTAATTTCTCCATCTGTTAAAAGAGCATTTCAGCCTCCACGAAGTTTGGGTTTACAGCACAGCAAGTCACCTAAAGAGACAGATCAGCATATTGGCCATGTCACCCCCTGCAGAAAAGTGAGAGAAACTGTCCATCTTCCTGATAATGACCTAGTTGCTGATGAAGAACTGGCAATGATTAGTACACAAGCACTTGTGAATAATTTACCAGAAGAAAAGAAGATGGATTATGTAAATGAAAACAGCCGTGTAACAGCTACTTTAGCTGATGATCTTTCATCTAGAAATAGTTCCAGGTCTACTGGAGAAGCAAATAACTCATCAAAAGCAGTTCTGAAATAGCTAAGGCTCTTCAGAAGAACCCAGAGGAACCTGAGGGCTCACTACCAGCCCACAGAATGCTACAAAGACCAAAATCCCAAAAATGCTGCTAATGTACATGTAAAATATTGTATATATTTCAAATTCAATTTATTTTTACACTTTGTACATTAAAACTTGATTGTATTTAATAAAGTTCTATTACACAAACAGCATCATTAAATAACACTTCATTTGCAAAATAGTTTGAAGTTTAGTATGTAAACACTTCTCACAAAGATGTATTTTGTACAATAGCATCGGTGTGGCTGAGGGTTTGATGACATTTTGTAAGCCATTGATTCTGTGTTCTTATATTAGAGCAGGATCTTTGTTTCAGTCTAAAGCCATCAGTTTTGTTACTCTCTGCAACATTAGAATAGTTGATTTGCTGTCCAAAGTGGCACAGGGCCTAATAAAGAATTCTCTTATTTTTCACCAAACAGAACACTTTAATTCTGAAATGTTGTTCTGCTGTTCTGGCACAGTTCTTGTACTTTTCTCCTCAGATTTCCCACTAATGTTTAATTTAGGAGCCTCTCCATCTTGGGATCAGTGAATTCCTATGTCTTGGCAAGATGAAGAGCTAAGTTTGCTCTGTTGAAGTGTTTTGCTTCCAGGCTGGAGAAGCTGTTTGTGTGTGAGGTAAGACCAGCATGAATCCAGTCAGTGGAGAGATCAAATCTTGCTACAATCTGTTGAGTTACTTTTGCCATCATTCACTTTGCCTCTGAAAGTTACAGTAATGCTGCAGGCGAGCTACTAGATACAAAAAGTGTATACTGTCAGATATAAGGCATTAAAATGGCAAGAAATGCCAGTTGTGTGGGGAAAGAATTGGCCACAATGGCCTTAAGACAGAAATAAGTTAGGAATGCTTATTGCTAGCCTCAGACTGTGATGCAGAAAAAAAACATCCAAAATGTGGCATGTGGTAGAGGCAGTACATTTCACATATGCCTGGATGGATTTTCATGGAGGAAGAGGGATGAGAGGGAGTACAGTCTGTCCTGGGTACAGTGCTCTTACAGTGGTCCTGTAGAGCTGTGAGATTCACAGTCCAATGCCATTTAAAGTTTTGTAAGGAATAAAAGTAATTTAGATACGTAGTAGAAAAACACAGGAATAAAAAACAGTTCAGCAAAAAATGTAAAACTAGAGACTCTTGTACCCTGATAACTAAAAGAGAATGCACATCTTCAGTTAAATGTTACATTTTCACGTGCTGTGCCAGGTCTTCTCCTTGGGAAGGCAGAGGGGTGGGTGGGATGGGGACCTGTGCCACCAGCTGCACTTGCTCCACTGCAGCTTCCCTCGCCCCTGCTGGGTTTTTCAGAGCGGAGGACGCTGTGGAAGGTGACATTGTGCTCGTATTGTTCTTTCATCCGTTGTATCTTTTCCCGAGGGACGTGATGAATATTTCTTCTGTAGGGTCAACAGTAACAGAAAATACAAGTATTTAGCTGCCTGTGTGTGAGATGTTCTCTGCAGTTTGCTAAAGCTCCTGCTAGGTTCAGCATAATGGTTCAGGTCTCCACTGATCTCTTTCTGTTCACTTCCACCTACTGCTTAGGAATATTATTGTGACTGCTGAAAAACATAACACCATTATTTTTGGGAGGCAGACAGGAAGCTGACAAATGTCCAAAATAAGAGTTGTGTAGAAGACCTGTGTGGTATTTTATATGAGTGTTGCTGTGTTTTAGCACTAACAGCTTGTTGGCCTCAGTGAGCTTTTGTACAGCTGGAGATTCGCAGCCAAGGGCTCCAGACACTGACGTAGCAGCAAGGATAGAGGTCACAAACTGCTGTTGCTGTGAGAGCAAGTAGGGAAATATCACATGTGATGTGGCTCAGGCTCCAGAGCAGACTCCTAAATGACAAGTTAGAGAGGGAGGGGAACACAGTGCTCAAAGGTGCAGGGCTTTCTGGATAGAGTGGCCAGAGCAGCACCAGCCACAATCTCCACAGCTTAGCGGGACTTGTCTTCCCAAAGCCCAGCAGGAATTTCTGTTTGTGAGTTTGCAAGCCCTGACTAGCTTTGGGTTTGCCATTTAGTGCTGTTAAGGTGCAGCTTGTGCCCTCGTGAGTGTATGTATGTGAATGAGCTTTACAATGCTGCTGTGAAAAGTCAGTGTGTGTCAAATATTTAATAAAACAAATTGCAAGGTACTGAGTAGTTCAGCCTACAAGGAATGATCAGATTGTGCCCCTGCAGTGTGCCCTACCCATGGTTGGTGCTGCTGAGGCCAGAGCTGGTTGACAGCTCAGGCTGGTGGTGTCCTCACCTGTCCCCAGCCCTGAGCCATCATCTGCCATGAGTCTCCCCCTGCAGCCACGAGCACTCTGGGCCTTGGCCCTCTGCCATTGGTGTCCATCACAGACAGGAGCAGCATTAATTTTTGACTAGAGATCCTGGCTGGTAGAAAATAAATCCATCCATTGCAATGAAGTGCCCATGCCTTGTTTTCTTGCACTAACAAGTTAGCATGTACTATCTTCTGGATTTGGTAGCTGGGAGAGCTGTTCCTGTAACTCACCTCACATCAGGCTAGCTAAAGGCTAGGAAGTCAGCCTGCAAGAATTTTTTTGTGACTACAGCCATTAACCCTGCAGTCACTGGTCAATATGACATTCTTAGAGCCACATTCAGCTGCCTCTACATCCTACCACACTGCAGAGTGAATACATTCTTTATATTCCTTTTGTGTGTGCGTGTTAAGATCTTTACAGAGATGCTCTTGAACCCCATTTCTTACCCACACTTGATGTACCAAGATTCATAAGGTGTACGAGACTCTTAAGGACAGAAGTCTGAATGTTGTCTGTAGTGCTAAGATTAGGGTTTGTGCCCAAACAGAAGAGACTGCTGCTCAAAATAGAGAATGAAAATCAGGGCTCCTGCCCCATCAGACTTGCAGCACAAAAACATGCTTCAGGGCTTGTTGCTTTTTCTACTGCCTCACTCACTTCAGGCTCTTTCAGGGCTGAATTCACTACAGACCAGGTATTCAGTAATGGAAATTTTCCACAACAATCCTTCTGTAGTCATTTACCAGGCTACATACTTCTTATATGAAGAGAAAGAAGGCTGATCTTCTCAGAGCATGTCAACAAAATGAGAAACTGTTGCTCCAGCAAAGAGAAAACTATGTACCTTGTCAGTTCTTGAACATTGAACTTCCAGGGTGTATCCGGTTCTTGGAATGTAACTTCATATCTATTTTCACGTGCCTAAAGGACACAAAGGTGACATTATGAAAGGGCACTAAAAGAATTGCCACCTCTGCCAGAACTCCTGATGAGACACCAATGCATCTTTAAAGACTCTGGTGTGTTTTTCACAAGTCATGAACTACAATTATAAATTGAATTTTGATGTATTTGTCAACAAATAGTTTGAGAACTGTTCAGTTCATGTCACTACTGGGAAAGGGTGTGATGTCCTCATCACCGAGAAGTAGCAGGGCAGGTTCAAAGGTCATCAATCTTTTCAAGTTGTTTTGCCTTCACTGAGTTACAAAGCTGACCAGCTAAACAACTACATTGGTACCTCTGCCCCTACTTCATCACAATATCCATCCTTAACTAGAGAACTATGGGAAAACTGAAGGAAATATTTTTAGCCATGTAAAGAACCTTTTCAGTCAGATCACCTTGCAGATGTCACAGCTGGCATACAAAAGCAATAAATCGGAGCTTTCCCTACCATCATCACATAGGGCTTCATTTCCCAAGCATGGATGTTGGTATTATCAATAATGACCGGGCTTTTCCCATTCTTCATGGCTTTGCGTGCTGCAATGTAACACATTGAGGAAAGCTGAAATACATCAAATAACAGAGGCAGGCCTTACTAGCCCTCGAGTGTCCTTTCTTTGCCCACTGCTCCCTTGGTTCCCCACCAGACCTGGGCTTGCAGCTACCATCCAAATGGGAGCCGAGGCCAGGGCCCAGCAGCTCTCCTGGAAGAGGTGGTGCAGCCTCTGGCTGATCTGAAGCTCTTAGAGAACAGACTCCCAACAGCCAAAATTTACTGTCATTTGCAGGAGATCCCTGTTCCATGATCTCCAAGTATGTTTGCCATCGCTACGAATTCCTTCAGAGCACAGCCACAAAAGCATGGTACAGCACTACAGACCTGGGTTGTTTAATTCTCAAACTTAAACTCAGCCTGCAAGTTTTCTTCCTGTCTATCATTACATTCCCACCCCCTAACAGGTCAGGAAAGTTAAAGTTAAAGGCTGTGGTGCCTATACTGCAGGGAGCAGCTGCTGGGCTGGTGTCTGAAGGGCATCAAGATTCAGCAGTGCTTCCTCTAAAACATTAACCAACCTCCAAAATGTTTTCCTTTACAAATTTCCCTTTTATAAGTCAGAAGCAATAAATCAGAAGTGGTAAATGTATTTTTTTTAAAAAGCCAATGCCCCACGAACTGCAGTGTATGACACCACCTTGAGATATTTTATTTTGAGGGCTAAGTTTAAAGACAGCCTGAAATGCAAAACTATTTTGACAGCCCCTGGATCGAGTTTGGTCACCTCTTTTCTGGTTCCACTTGTGTGCATCCTCTAGGAAGTCAGGCTCAAAGATGTAGACACCATTTTCAACAAAGAAATCATCAGTGCTAAGGACTACAGCACTGGGGTGGTCACGTTTCAGCTGTCTGCAGGGAAGAAAAAAAAAAATGAAAGAAGGATTAGTACCTGGTCACACCCTTTACCAGAGACCATTAAATCATGAGCTATTTGAGTGCTCTGCAGATACACACAGTGCATCATTTGAAAAATCCCAGTTTAAAGCATCTGGAAGTACTGCAATCAGTAGATGGACACGTCAGAAGAAAGGAATGGAGCTTGAAGGCGTGGCCTTGATTTCTTTAATTCAACAGAGAAACCTACACTGGACTACTAACATCCAACATTAATCTTATTAATATGTTCAGCTCTCCTTCTGAGTTATCTGAGAAAGCAAGATTGTAAAGAGAAGGGAAAAAAAAAAAAAAAAAAAAAAAAAAAAAAAAAAAAGAAGCAACCCAAACCTGCTTATCCAGGCATGGAAGTTGGTGTCAGAAGACAAATTGATGATGGGAATCTTGCTACAGAGATTTCTGAAGATAACCAGGAGGAAGGATTTGTCATTTAGTAAAGGTGGTCCAGAGAACCATCAGTCTGGTTTGGGGGGCTTTTTTGGCTGTAAAGTATATAGCACTTTTTTAGAATTTTAATTTGCAAACAAGTATCTTAGTGATAAGTCAATATTTTGTGTTATTTTATGCAATTTTATGGTTCTTATCACTTGTCCCTGTTCCACTCAGTCCTCCTCTTGTAGAGTTGAGTAATTTTTGTATCTTCAGCTTTTAAACAAATTTTACAAACAAATCTGAGATTATAAAAAATATTTGATGGGAAAATTTTCAGATCCATAAAGCAGACTGCTGTGGTGAGTCTGCTCACCACAATCCCACTGCCCCTCACAGGGTGTGTGTCCCCCAGCAGTGCCCCTGCAGGTCAGGGATGCCGTGGGGAGGGGATGTGTGTCCTGCTGGGCACTGACAGCTGCCTGACAGGCAGCCACTGGCTCTTGGAGGTGGAAGGGAGTGCTGCCTTGTGTGGAAGTTTAAATATGATGCATCCCTCTGCCAGTCCTTAAGAGACCACTAAAAGAAGCCAAAAAAACAACTCTTATTGTATGATTGTGTTCCCATTTGTGTATAATCCTGATTTTTTTTTGTGTGTGTGTGTGTGTCCATAGACAGAATTCAGTTTATTTTTTTTTTCAATCAGAGAAGAGTTGGGGTAGGAGGGAGTCTCTGCAAGAAGTCAGGGAGAGCCCATGGCATCATCCCCCTATTTCCTGTCTCCCTAAGGCCTGGAATGTCTTGGGAAAAGAAAGAAAGGTCAGTCAAGAAGCCCTGTGTCTCTCAGACATGAGTGCTGCTGCCCTGCTGTCTCACACCACACACACATGGTCTCCAGCCCCTGTGACCCATTTCAGCTTTCCTAATAAAAGACTTCTCCTTCCATCCCCACAAGCTGCAAAACAACTATTTCTCAGTGTCTTATCTATGTGGGCAAGAGCAAGGGAAAAGCTGTCTCTGGGTTATCAGCAGAAGAACAGGCACCCAGACAGCAAAACCTTAATTCTGTCATCCAGCTCTGTTCCAACCATTTACTTACCACTTGTACCCTAATCTGCCTGCAAGCAGCAGCTCTTCACTAGGACTGCAGGGTGCATTTAGCTGAATAAAGGTCTGCTTCTGACATTGCTCTGTCTCCACTGTAACTTCTACCATCTGCTGATTAATTAATATTTTGTGGTGGGGTCCACCCCAGTGAGCAGTGACTGGGTGCTGATGGAGCCAGGACTGGGCTGTACCCCTGTCATGCATCATTCAGCACCTACCTGTGCTTGTCTTCTGGCCCCAAAGGGATGTTTTATTCACAAAATTACTGCTGGGCAAACTGATTTGAGAAAAGTCATGTTTTAAACTGTGGGCAAACAGTAAAATTTCGTTGCTTTTATTTTTGTCAGGCAAAAAATTCTTATCATGAAAAGCACAGCAGCACCTAATGCTTATCTGGTTATTGGTGTGGATGGCCTGATATATTCAGGTCTCTCTATGATTCAGCATCTCACCTTTCTCACTGCTTTAATCATTGCAATTTCTTCTCTAAAAACTTTGCTAAAATATGTGTTGTCCCTTTAGCAACTAATAGGCACATAAAATTGTGCACATTAATAAAAGATCTCAAGACTATTTTTTCTTGCTCAGTATTTCTTTTTAAAATGTTCTTAACCAGTGCAAATTTTAAAATCCATTTTCTTAGCACATACCTTACTGAATTTTCAGCACTGAGAGCTTGGATATTAACCCTTAAGCAATCTAAACTGTAGGTGAATATCTGTAAGCTCAGTCTACAGTCCTCACATCAATTATTAAAGTAGATAAAATTTGTGTTTCAAAGGAGGAAAAATATGGGACAAAATGTGCTGAGAGCTATGAATTACTGTCACATTTGCAACATTCATACCAAATGAGCTCCTGCTAACAGCAACATGAGAAAACATGAAGTGGGAAAAAATGGTTTACCTTCTGTTTATTTTGCTGGTTCTAACTTTTAGCTTTCCAAAACTACCAAGCTGTCACTGAAGTTTACAGCTGTTTTCTCTAATCCCTTCCATATTGCCCACAAAGCTGACAAAACTATTTCTTCTCTCCCTTATCATTCCAACGGGCACCAAAAACTCTTTGGTGTGTTCTTTACGAAATGAGCCTTCCACAATCTTGACAGGACCTCAGGTTGGTTTAGAAGAAAGGTCCTGCATAATCACCTCAGGCTCTCAATCACTGTAAGCAATAAAAATGCCTGTGTTTAGAAAAGTACACACCAGCTATGCAAAATGGGAGGGCTTGTATCCACAGTTTATTTATGAATACATCTTGAACTGCCCTCTAAAAAGAAAATTACCCACTGCTGGTAGATCAGTAAGTGTAAAGCTTACTGGGGAGAAAAAGAAAAATGCAATCTCTTTTCAGGATCAAAGGACACATAGGAGCTATGTTTGCATTTTTTAAAGAAGCCGCTGAACTGGAAGCACTGCATTGTGACAGGCAGCATCTGTGAAAGGTTCAGGATTAATTTGCATATCCACTGCAAGATGAAGAGATCATCTCTTCATGAAGAGTAGCACATCTATTCATCTTGCAGTGGATATGGTACCCTCTTCATCTTGTAGAGGGGTGAGGAGGAAAGGGTTTGAGGAGATGTTTTTAAGCAAAGGAAACATCCCCCATTCTCTTCTTACTTTCTTATCCTTTGTAGTTTCTGAAACAGCAGCAAACCTTTCTTTAGCAAAGGATAGAGCATAATGCATTTTGTATCCATAGGTTATCATACATTTCCATCAGAAAACTTGAAAATAAATTAATTTCTGGTAGCAGATTGGAAGAAACTCTCTCGGTGCTCAGAAGACTACAGAAGTGTGTATCAGAGACCAGAACATGTATGTACTGGCACCACGTGCAACCACTTGCTGCGGCCACCCTCCCCAAGTGTTCTGTGGCATTTAAAAGGTGTCTAAAAGCCTTTTGTTTCAGCAGGAAAGCAGAACTGTGAGATCTGGAGCACATGCCCAGCTCTTGCCACTGTCTGCTGTGTTTGAACAGCTCCTGGTGCCCCGGGGACCCCGCCTGGCCCAGCCTCCAGGTACGGCCGTGCCTTTGTGTCTGACCCGCGGGGGTCCAGCCACGGCTCTGCCTCCCAAAGCACCGGGCTGGTGTTGTGTCACACGCAGAGACTCACCTGAAGTGGTTTCACACAGAGGTAAACATTTACAGTGCAATGCTGCCTGGAGGCAGGAGCTGCAGAGCTGCAGGGTGCTGGTAACACCGGGAACAGCTGGCCCAGGACTGGAGGTGCTGGGATAAACCCGGCAACAGCAGCAGGGAGAGCTGGAGAAGGCACAGGCTGTGCCAAGCAGTGATGCCTCAGTGCCAGAGCACTTCCTCCCCTCTGTTCTGAAAGATTTATCACTCTGTGCTTCACAAGGGAGCACAAGAACAAGCTCATTTCGAGCAATAAATCAACAGCTGTGGCTGAGAAGTTAAAGTTTGATCATGCCCAGCCTATAGTGCTGGAGTTAAACTGTTAAAGGGTTAAGGTGTAAGCTGAGTTGTGCAGCACAGCAATGTGCTGTTGAAGAGCTGGAAATGCAGCTACTGTGCAACGCAGAGCTTGCTGGGGAAGCAAGTATGAGCTTGTACATGGCTCACTTAAAATTTGGAGGCATTTTCGGAAGTACAGCTGCCACTGCACCTCAGATAACCTTTTTCTCAGCTGTTGCCTCAGTGTGATCACAAAACCTGCACCGTGAAGTCAAGGACAATGTGTTTAGGAGGAGCATGTCCAACACACCTGAAGGATGCTGATGGAGATGTGACTCCCAGCTGCCCCTTCTTCACACTTCTGTGACATTTGGTGAACTGGTTAAAGCTGGGGCCACCTAAAATATGTGGTTCAGGGAAGCTCATCCTTAACAGTGAAGCTGCTGGAAAGGTGTGAAGCTTGGAGGTGAGCAGACCAACTCCTTGTCTTGGCTTGACTACTCAACATATCACCCGTGGGTCCTTCACTGTCTTTACCAGAAACCAAAGGCCAGACCTGAACTGATCCATGCCAATGTAGGGCTGCTCTGAGCTGGAAACAACCAGGATGAGGAAATAATTTTAACAAAAATGCCATAACTAAAGCTTACAAAGCTGTATCCAAACTCTGCTGAGTGACACTGGAAGGTCAGGGAAACAAGCCACTGGATCCAAGGTTGTTCCTAGGACTGCTTGATGAAGGGAAAAGGGCCCTTTGACTGGAGTTATCACTGGGTTGCTGTATCACCAGTGATAACATTCATGGTTTGTGACTCATGAGCACTGTAAAGATGTAGAGGTTGTGACAGAAATACAGAAATACTGGCTGATATGCAGAATAAATGAATGTAGATGTGAATGAAAGCACCAGAAGAAAGGAGCAAAGGCTGAAACAATGGTACCCACTGACAGCCAAGGTCATTAACAGCAATAAAACTGGGACAGGTACTGTTTACACCCCCCAAGGTCAGCACTGGTGACCTGCCACAGGAAAACCCGTGCTCTGAGAGCAGGAGGATGGCCAGCAGGTCACACCATCCTCTCCACACCTGCCTCCTTCTGCTTGTTCCAAGAGGGTCAGAGGATGAAGACACTCAAAGTGGGAAAATTAATATAATGGGGAGGGAAACCCACCTAAGATTCATAGAGCACCAAGTAAGCAGAATTCACAGGAAAAAAATGTCAGCACAGGAGCTGTTGGCTGGAAATGCCACAGCAAACCTGGCCAAAACCCACCCTGTCACCACCAACAGAGAGCAACCCAGCAGAGAAAGCAAGGATGGGACAGCTGAGAGTCCTTGTCTGCTCAGATTTTGGGCAGACCACCTGTGCACGTGGATCTTGATGCTTGCAAGTATTAAGCTGTGGTATTGTGAGTGAATAAAGTCTGAGAAAATAAACCTGAATTTATAAAATGAGTTTACAAAGTGCTTTTACAAATAAACAACCACCTTCCTCCTCCAGTGGGATCTTGCACTGAGATCTGTTGCAGTCATTTTTTGCAAGCTTTCCCTTGTGCAGCACACAGCATTTACCAACACCAAACAGTATGCAGTGTGAGAAGGGCAAAAGAATTCTCTTGGTACAGTCCTTCACAATCTGGTCAGGGTTAAGGAGAGGTAATAAATCCTGCCTTTTGATCTGTGTGCTGCTGAACAGCTGAACACAATGATGCAATCAACAGGGGCTAGAAACAGTAAGATACTCAAACGTTCATCTCACAGAGGACTGCCACAACAATACTTACAACTGATACTGTAAATATGTCATTAACAATTAACCTTGTGTTTTGACCTAGAAAGTAGAGGTGAGTACAGTTACTTACCCTGCCTGTGAACGTGCCCCCAAACCTTTATGTTCTCACTGTGCTGTAAGAAGACCAAATCCCCCTGAAGGAGCAGGCCCACACTCACACGGCCTCCCAAGGGAGAGATGTGTATGTTGGGTGTGAGCAAAACACATTTGGCAATTCATAAAAGAATTTTGTTTGCCAAAGTGCAGTGAGGCAGAGGGCCCAGTGGGACAGGGAAGTGTTGCACTGAGGAGAGTGTAGATGAACCCAGAGCATCACACAGCTTTCTGCTGCCACCTCTGACAGCAGAGCCTTTCCTGTGGCAGCCCGTGATCCCAGCACGGCTTCCTCAGCCTAGCAGCTCAGACAGGGAACGTTCCTCTTTCGATAGAGGGGGTGGCACTGAGAGCTGCACGACACCAGACTGTGATTTTGTGACACCAAACTACGGCTGCACGGTCACACTGACTGCAGTGCTGCTCCCCAGCACTCCCCACTGTTTTCCCACCCATTTACAATCAGCCTTTGAGCTGTTGGAGAGTGGAGTGGTCTCCTCTGCTCATTTTATGCACTGCTAAAGCTCTGACCAGGAGTGCAGGACATTACAAAAACAGAAGAGTTGTCCATTTTCAGCCAGAGAGAGGAAGATTTTTACCATGTTTGTGATTAAACAGAAAAAACAAAACAAAACAAAACCCAAAACACCAAAAAAAAACCAACCCAACCCATCAACAAGAAAATAAAATAAAAAAAAAAAGAAAGAGAGAGAAAGAAAAGCAAAAAGAAATCCGCCACCAATCTGGCGCCTTTGAGAAAAGGAACAAGTACCGCCTTGGTCGGGGTGATCCCAGATCCCAGTCCATCTCACCAGAAGCATCCCTGTAGGTACCGCTCGCTCGGAACAGGAGCTTGCACAGCCCCACCTGGACACGGCCACAGGTGCCCGGGCCAGCTCAGCCTGGAGCGGGCCGGGAGCCCGGGGGGATCCGGGCGGCTGCGATCAGCCGAGGCTCCCGCTTCCCCCGACCCCCAGCCCAGCCCTGCCCCGGCGGGTCAGCAGCCAGCGCCGGGCGGGCGCAGGGGCTCCCGAAGCAGTGCCCCGGAGCCGGGACACGCTTACCTGGCCAGGGTGCTCTTGCCGGCGCCGGGCAGCCCCCGCAGCAGCACCAGCCTCCCGCCGCCGCCGCCCCGCGGGGGCCCCAGGCTCAGCCCCCCCAGGGCCTGCAGCAGCCGCTCCTCCACGGCCGCGGGGCCGGGCCCGGCGGGGCGAGGGCTCGGGGCCGGCCCGGGATGGGGAGCCCGGGGCAGCCGCTCCGCAGCCCGGCCCCGGCCCCCGCCCCGACCCCCGCCCCGACCCCGGCCCCGCGTCCCTCGGCCCCCGCGGGCGGGGCCGGGCGGGAGCGAGCGTCCCTCCATGTCCCAGCGGCCGGGACTTTGCCCCGCGAAACCGAAAGCTGCCGGGAGCGGAGAGACGGGCAAGGACGGGCGGCTGCGGCCGCACAGCCAGAGCGCTCCGCTACGGCGCTCGCTGCGGGCCCGGAACTTCGGCCCCAGATAACATCCCCGACTGTTTAAAGTCAGGATTATCCCCCAAGTTCTCAAAGGCAGGAAGACACAAGGCAGCGCTGACAGCGCTCCAGCCTCATGTGCCGCCTCTCTGTATTGCGAGCTCCAGGGCTGGCCCGAAAGGGAATGAATCATCAAAGCCCTTAAGAGAAGTGGGGCTGGTTACAGGACACCAGGTACGCACGGAGACTTCTTCGCCGCCCGCCCCTTCCCTATAGCAGCGAGCTGTCGGAGTCCTCTTCAGCCACAGAAGCAACAAGGATAGCGAGGGGATGCGGCCAAGCAACAGCCCGGCACGGAACAAATGACCTCGTGCAGCACCCTCACTACACCACCCTAATTGTTTGGGGTTTTTCAAACATATTATCATAAGAGAAAGTAGAGGAAGTTTTAAAGATTTCTCTCCTGTAAAGAAAACCTGATTTCCATTAACTTGATCACCAAAGAAGTCAAAGAAATTACAGTTTTCAGTAAAACCAAAAGTAGTTGGAGTGGTTATCACACCCTTCCTCTCAGAGCTACACACTGCATCATGCCCAGCTTGGTTAGGAGCCAGCCCCAGGTACACCCCAAGCACACACCACCACCAACCCTCAATGCCTGAGCTTTAGGTTCTGAGGTTCCAAGTAGTGCTGAAGAGAGTGTTCACACACAGGGAGAAAGCTTAGCTCCCCAGGGACACGGCACACCAACGCTAACTGAAGCAAGAGGGGAAAATGTGGCAGGAAAGAAGAGACAGAAAATCTGAAATTCACAGATACTGGGGAGGGGTGTTAAAGTAAACTTAAACTGGCAATACTCTACTAAGATGAAACGTGACTTGCCCATACAAGAGTACTGTGAGATTTTGAAAACTATTTTTATTTCAAGCATTCTGGAAGGCCAGGATTCAGTAACAGAAAACAGAGGCATTCAGACTTCTCACTCAATAAACAGAAGTAGGCAGACAGTATTAATCCTTGAGTGACATGTTCCTGAAATCAAACTAACTTTTCTGCTGCCACCAGTACAACACAGAGGTCTGAAGCTGTGGTTATGGCACGTATGAACTGCCTTCCTCCTCCCCTTTACACTTTGCATAATGTTCTGCTGGTAGGAGAGCAGGATATTTCCAGCCAAGGAAGACACACACATGTACATGGGAGATGCATTCAAACAGTGCAGCCAGAAAATTCCACCAGTGGTACAACATTAATTTAGAAATACATACGTTGTTAACTGCTTTCATGTAGATGCAGTATTTAAATAGAAAGTGGAGACACGTCAGCAAATTCGACCATGGTGGAGCGTCAGCACGAGTTCAGCCAAGTCCTGGCTCTTCAGCTGATGCATGAACACATGCAGGGAAAGGTGAGGAAGAGGAGATGAAAGAATAAATGGAGAAATATTCTGGATCTGCAAGCTGCACAAATGGGAAATATTATTTCTGACAAGTAGACACAACCAAGTTTCCTGCTTCTCCTCAATCTTTTCTCACACTTTCATTGTTACGTGAGGTGACAGTTGTCTTTTCTGTCACTCCCTCTTCCTACAAAGAAGTGTCCAACCTTATGCATGCCTCATAATTGACAGAGGTTGCTCTTTGTAATTAATTATAATTTGTCTGTCTCTACATACATAAATATTTCCAACACCACTAACAGAAACATCAAATCTCTGGTTACCAGTGCTAGCTATACATATTCTCAGTCTACCACAAACCATACACACCCTTCTTCCAGCATGTTTGAATCAGTTTTTTAGTGAAATATTCTTGTTTCTGTAGTCCCAAATTCCCCAATGAGTCTAGCTGAGGGGAAACATAAAGCCTGGCTTCAGGAGAAAAGAAGGGAAGTGCCCCCCTGGATGAGTGAATAGGAAAAACAGATGAAGATTTTAGCCATTTGAAGTTGTAAAGGGATTGGGTGCAATTACGACTGAGGGTGAAGGCAGAAGTAGGCTAAGACACATAACAAGCACCATTGCCTGCAGGTGAGCATCACTGCCTGCTTCTGTGGTGATATCCTGGATCCTGATACAAGTGAATTAAATACCACAGCCTGAAGTTCACACCCCAATAGTGACAGATGCCTCTAGTCTCCACTCTCAATCTCCACACTTGAGGATGTACTGAGAAAGTGAAAATCCCAAATGGCTTCAGGAAATGATCTTTTGCCATACACAAAGTTATCTCAGTTTTGATCATTATTATTACATGGACAGACAGGTTGATATCGTGGGGCAGTGTTGAGGGAAAGTGGCCAAAGATGTACACCAAAAAGTCTAAGGTGGTTTCTTTCTTCCAGGTTATCCCTCACATTTAAAATCCTTGGTGACCAACTGAAGTCCTTCCATGGTGGAATCAAAGCGAGAAGTTTCTGAAATTAAAAAAAAAAAGAAAAAGAGTGTCTGCTGAAGTTCCACAACAGCACAGGTGGCAAAAAGACTTAACACATAAAGTCCTCAGACTGAGAAGAATCTGTCCAATGTTTCTTAAAGTTTCTAATACTCAGCTGTTGGTTATTTCTTTAAAAAGTTAGAATGGAGAGGAAGCAGACAATGGAAAGCAAAGGAAAAATAAAAGAATGCAAGGAAAAGGAGGATAAGAACTTGGATGTCAAAACTAGAGGCAGTAAGGACCTTACCACCTCAAAGCTGAAAAAAACAGTGGATTTTTTTTCTTTGTGTGTCACAAACCCTATATAATGAATAGCTGTTCAACCAACACCACCATAGTACAGCTATATCTGATTTTTTTTTTTTTTGTTACAATGTGAATTGTTTCCCCCTGTTACATGCACTCAGGACCCCACAGGCTTTCATGTTACAGAGTCTGTATGAGGCACCCGCACAACTCAATTGTTGCTCTTTCCTGAGAGCTCCAGAAACACTGCTGTGGGCAGCTCTTACTCCCCCAGGTAATTAGACTCTCTGCTTCAGTGATTTTTTTGAGCCAGCTTTTCCTGGTGAGCACTGTAAAAGGCAGGTGAGGTTTTCTGGTCACAATTCTGTGCAATTTTTCATGCTTCATTTTGTTTAATATTAGGGGTTAAATGTCAAAGGACAGATAAGGTTTTTTCACTGTTATCTGTGTAGCAAAGTAGCAACTGGAAGAGGTTTGACCATGGGAGGATATTTTCTGTGACAATACTGGAAGACTGCTTTAGTCTGCTTTGTATCCTTCAGATTATTTTTTTTTTTTTCATTTTAGCCAAAAACCAGTCCTGCCTGTCCCAGCTATACACTCCTGCTTTTTTGCCCATGTCCTGCTGATCTCATGGGCTCTAGGACAATTTGTTTCAGTTCCATAGTCCAGACTAAAAACTTTTTGGATGTCTTAATGCATTAGATGTTAGAGCTGAACTGCCTCACTCAGAAGCATCACAGGCCAACAAAGGGAAGTGCCAGCAATAGCACAGCCATGGAAAGGAGGAGTGATAACACAGGGTATCAAGAGATTTGGCTCATCAAAACCACACCCTTCAGGGCTGTTGTGGAAGAAGTATTCCTGCAAGGAATTACTGACTGCTGTACTTCAAAAAGAAACATGCCAGCTTCAGCTTTGCAGCAGTCCTGCAGATAAATGCTTGAACAGACACATTTGTATTGCACCTGGCATCTGTGAGTCCTGATCTAAGGAGAACTTCAAGGCACCAAAAAAAATGCTGTTTTCCCTAATCTCAACATTTCTCAAACTGGGAACTCTTGCTTAATCTCCAGAACAAATGCTGATGTGCTGCCAATGCTGCAGTAAGGAGCTCTCACAAAAACTTGAGATTAACCCTGTGTTTTCACAGAGAAACACTGTTCACCCTCCCATTGGAATAAAAACACCCTTACACAATATGAATATAGAGGCATGTTCATCTGGCTAACAGGTTAATTTGCACTTGGCCAGTAATGCTCAGTTTGCTTTCCAATCTAAAGGGACTAAAATGATCATATTAGCTCTCCCTTGATTCCCTATGATTTTAAAATCTTTTGGTAGGAATGTCTCCATTTTCCTAGTTTTTTATTTCCCCTCTGACGTTTGAAGGAATGAAATCCATTTCAACATTTACAGTTGTTCACTTCAGCAGTTTCACAACCACTCTGGGACATCATTCTTGGCAAGTCTGCTTTAATCAGCAACCAGACGGGAATTATTTTGTAGTGAGGCAAGACAACCTTATCCCTCAAAGCCAGGGGCACCATCGATCAGGAAAACTCACCTGTCTCTTATAATGCCTGCAAGCAGACATTGTGGAAGCACTGGAATACTGTGAGGGGCCTGCATTACCCAGTATCCTGTGCCTGACAGTGAGCACGAGCTGATTGAAAACCCTAAGACATGCTCTTCCTTTCCACATACTTTTCTTGGTCTAATTCTTTTAACATCTTACATTTGTAAAAGCTTAGAAGAGTCCTCCCCCTGAAGGTTTGGTTGCAGAATATATGGCCCCTGATATCAGAGGTGACTGCTGCCCAGACAGGACACCCTGCACGTCCTCTCCTCCTATCTGCAGCAGCACGACCTCATCTGCTCCCTTGCCCCAGCCTTGGCACTGAACTGCCCCTTACAGCAGCTTATCTAAATTCTTCAGTCCAGCAGCAAAGTATTGATTTGTTTGCTGTGGGGTTAGTGAGTTAAATGATAGCCTTCATGTCAGCCAGCGAGTGCTGGAGCTGCTATCTGCAGCAGGGCTGGGAGGAAGGGCACTCACTTCACACCTTGGGCAGCAGTTACCCATTGCATCAGCCTGGTCTGAGATGGCAGATCCCAACTCCAGAGCAGCCTAAACACATCTGACCTCTGGTGTCTCATCCTCTCCCTACAACAGCCTTCAGGACTTTCCCTGACTCATTTCAGGTGCTGAACTAAAACAAAGCAAAACAAAAAACCCCAACATAAAGCTCCAGCTGTATCACCCCATTCCAGCATAGATCTCAATGACCAAGCCCTGCAGAGACAGCACAAGGCCAAACACTGATGGGGCAGTGGCAACATGTGCATTTCTTTCGTGGCAAAGTCTGCATTGCTCTTATTCTGTATTTCATAGAACTAACACAAGCTGACACAGTGGAGTGTTAAGACTGCAACACAACATAACAAACTGGGGTTTCCTGGCAGCAGACAGTGGCTCTGGGTCATTTCTGTTGCACTCATGACAAGCAGGAGAGAAAGACTGAAACAGGTTTGGGAGTTGCAGAGCAGACAGACAAAGGGAGTAAATCTGATGGGAAAAAACAGTTTGTTGAATTCAGCAACCAGATAAAGTTACAGACAATAAGGAAGGATAATCTGCTAGCGTGTGTCTTTCCTTTCTTGAAGCACAAAAGGAAAAAGAAAAACTTTCATATTTCACAATCTTCTCCCAGGAAAATAACAAAGCGCTTCACATCTGTTTCTTTAGCATATAAACATTTAATCAATAACCTGGACATTTCTGAACAATAGCTTAGGATACAAACCCACAGACATCCAGTCAGGACCATAAGCCAAAATCCTGCCTCTGGAGTGTTTGTATTAGCAGTATTATAAATAAGTAGCCTCTAAAAATTGATAGCAGGTGTAGGCCTAAGTATTTTGTGAAAGTATTTTGTATTTGCTTACCCAATATTGTAGTATTTGATTATAAGAGAGGAAAATACTGCTACCAGATGTTCTTGATGTAATTAATGATCTGTGCTGAGAGCGCCCTGTGAGACCGGTGCTCTCTGGGCCACGTGGTTCACAGAGAACTCCCTCATCTTCCTACACTGGTAGCTGGTACCAGCTAGTCAGCCTGCAATGTCATTTTTGTCATCAACAACATATAATCAAATCAAACCCCATTCCAGAGGTTTTAATTCCAACCCAAACTACCCAACTACTTCCCCTCTGACATGAACACCCACTGTGAAAATTCCCATGTTTATAACAGTTCCAGCACAGTGCGCATCCACCTCCTTGGCTCCTGCTCCAGCCATCAACTGGAGGCACGATCAGGTCAGGCACAGGGCACCAGGTGACCAGACCCCATGTGGATGATATTCCAGCAGTCCTGTGATGTCTGGATGGGAACACTTTAAGCCTCAGGATATGAAACCTTTTTCTGGCTCAGTTTGCTCATGGTGCAAGTTATTCTATTTCCACGTACCTCCGTTTATTTGTTTAAAAACTACAGATTAATCCATTTTCCATTTTGGAAAGAACAGCTGACTGCAAATGATAGAGAAGTTAAGCTAGCATTTTCCTGCTGGAACCCATAATCCTTCCTTCTTATCTCAATCTTCGCAGAATATCTCTCATAAACAAACCAAAGAAACTCTGCCAAGCTACCAAAGGGTTCAAAAATTCATGAGACAAGCAAGAACATGATAGCACACTCTGTCACACCAAATGAAAAGATTAATGTGAACTTAACACTTCAATATATGGAGTCTTACTGCGACTGTCACCTGCTACTGTGTCTCCTCTGAAAAGCAGAACTGCCACTTTTTCAGAACTTGGTGAAATACTGGTTTATTGCTCATGGAGTTCTTTTCATAATTAGACCCTTAATGGAGCCAGCATTACTCTCCATGCTGAAAAGACAAGGAAAGTAGGACTGTGATGACTCACAACAGATTGCCACAGCAACCAAAATGGGAATAAATTCCAGCTCTTAGGCATCCTACCCTTCTGCTTTCACTTCACCGTGCATGTTTTAGATTTCTGAGGAAAAAATAAAATCATATGACTTTAATAACAAAATACTGTCTTCTCTTTTCCCCATTCAGGCTTGAAAGAAACAAAATCCGAACAACCCTCAACCCTAACTCAATTAAAACCCAAGTAAATTGGGGGATACTAAATGCACCCTAAAAATTATAACAAACAATATTCTTTAGATATTTGGTCAAATATAATAAAAAGATATTTGGTCAAATATAATTGAAGAGTGAAACATTCACAAGTTGACTGATTACCTGTTTGTTCATACAGAATTTAAGACAGTGAATCATGACTGATGAAATGCAGCATCCAGACAGCCAGTGCAGGTTATGATGTTCTCCTCTATCACATCTTGACACAGCTCCATGTCTGATAGTGTTTCAGAAGAGTCTTGATTCTCTTGGTGATTTTTATTTAGATCTTCAAGACTAATAATATCATCTAAAAAATAAAGAAATTTCAAACTGCAGCCAAGCACACCTGAAATTACCTTACATAGTCTGTCTGTTGTGTCAGCAAAGAGTATTTCTAGATCAAGCTTTTATCAGAAGTCTGTTGATTTTTGCCTCCTAAATGGCCTATAAAATAATGAAATCCTTCAGTTTTGTCTCTCATAGGGGATGGGGAGTGAGAGACAACACCCATACGTTTGTCTATTCCCACTCTTACACTGCCTCTCCAAAAGCAGCCTTTCTTCTAAAATAGAGAAACCTCTCTCCTATTTTAGACAGCAGATTCTACCAGCTTCCAGGGGATGACTGTTGTGTATTTTTAAACTTGTTACAGAACCTGTGAAATTAATTTCCAAATTAATTGTGCATTAATACGGAAATCATGGAAAAAGACAATGAGCAACCTTATCCCATAACCTCCACACTGCAGGAGTTAATGCATGCAGAAGTCCAGAGCTTCACATGAACCCTGATATCCCTTACTGCTCAGGTGTGCAACCTCAAGTGCTGTTTGACAGTGGCTGAATGTGAGCCAGATGTGCTCAGGTGGCCAAGAAGGCCAATGGCATCCTGTCCTGTATCAGTAATGGTGTGGCCAGCTGGACCAGGGCAGTGATTGTCCCCCTGTGCTCTGCACTGGTGAGGTCACACCTCAAGTTCTGTGTCCAGTTCCAGGTCCCTCACTATAAAAAGACACTGGGGTGCTGGAGCATGTCCAGAGAAGGGCAATGGAGCTGGGGAAGGGCCTGGAACACAAGTCTGATGGGGAGCAGCTGAGGGAGCTGGGGGTGTTTGACCTGGAGAAAAGGGGCTCAGGGGAGACATCAACTCTCTACAAGTGCCTGAAAGGAAACTGTAGCCAGGTGGGGGTCGGTCTCTTTTCCCAGGTAACAAATAGCAGGACAAGAGGAAATGGCCTCAAGTTGCACTGGGGAGGTGTAGATTGGGTATTAGGAAAAATTTCTTCACTGAGAGGGTGTCTGGCCATTGGAACAGGCTGCCCAGGAGGTAGGGAAATCATCATCTCTGAAAGTGTTCAAAAAGCAGGTAGAGGTGGCACTGAGGGACCTGGTTTAGTGGTGGACTTGGGCAGTGCTGGGTTAGTGGTTGGACTCAATGATCTTATAGGTCTTTTCCAACCTAAATAATTCCATGATTCTGTTATTATGCTGCCAACTTTTAGTGATAATGAAATTTTAATTAACCTTTCAGGTCAGTCAAGTCTCAAGGAAGACCATGTCATGCTAAACACCATTTTGATCTAGAATGGATAAACTTGAGCTAATTACTGGAATATTTCCATGTGGGAAACTTTATAAGGCAATTTGAGCACTTAGATGAGGAAAAGTGAAGTGATGACAGCAACCATAGCTCTGTGGACCATGGACACAATCAATGGCACCACAAATTCGTTTATCACATCATGATGCTTTTGCACAAAGAGTGGTATCACTCATTGGAAAAGAAAAACCCCTTGATAAGAATAATTTTATACAGCTTTTGTATCACAGAATAGACTTACCAGTCAAGCCATCTCCATTCTGCAATCCACTTGTTTTCTGTTTTTCCTAAAACAGATAACAATAGTCCAGCAAAAAGAAAGTGCGTGACAAGAGATGTTACTTTTAGGGCAAGAACAAAGTGCATGCTCTATTTTATAATTACTAGTTCATTGTAATGAGGATTTTCCTGATTTCCACTTCCAGACAAGGAAAAAAGTAATTTGTAAGGTAACACTTTCCAGCTAGACAAAGAGAAGTAGTTTGCCCACAGTCACACAGAATAACTTCTCTGCTGCAGCTCTAGCAGAGAACACAGAGGATGAGGTTTGCTCAGATGATGAGAGAAAACTGTAAGAGGGAAAACATCTGAATGATGGTAGCTTGTACTTAATGAACATAGGTCAGGTCAAGACACATGTATCAAAAATTTTTCACCCTTTTTTAACTACTTTGCACACACTTCTGAAGTTGATCTTCCAAAACCTGAATCCTACCATGCCAATGAGCTGGTTCTAGAAACATTCAGAGGAGGACAGAAAACATCTATCTCCTTATTGTGGATAGTAAAGCAAATTTACTGACAAAGAACTGAAGAATTCCCCTTTGCACCTGAAATATTGGAAAGGCTTCCAAAATCCCCTACAATTCATACCTCCACAGAGGTCTTCCACAGTAAATAGATCATCTTTGAAACTTTCCAGTCAAGGGGAACTATATAATCATCTGGCAACAAGGATTCTGCAGAAGAAAATATTTTTTGCAGTTAAGTGTTCAGATCTCTCCACAGCCAAAATATATCACTGAATTACAATTTTTGCACATTATTTATATAATGTTTTTTAAAAAGCAGATATTTAAAAGAGCCAGCAGCAAAACCAGACTTTAGAATTTCAAGAATCTAAGGCCAGTGCACAAGAGGGGAAAGAGAGGGAAGGAGATTGGGTTTGGTTTCTTTATTTAGACAAAGGCTTTCCTACCATACTTTCATTTCCCCCACATACTCCCCTAAAAATAGGCACACACAAGAAAAACAAAGTTTTCAGCCAATAAATTAAAAGAAACAGAACTTAAATAACAATCTTTAAATTTTAAAATGCTTAATTTTAAGAATTTGTGGACTATCAGTAGAGAAGCTGCCTCCTAAAATGTTTTAACTCTAATACCATTTAAGAAGCTGAAGAGGTTCTTTATAGGAAAACTGTCTGAAATATATTCTACACTTATATGAGAATCATACAAGCAAGATGGGCAATTAAATCTTTAATTTATAAATAACTACAGACATTTATTTATCAAAAATTTCCCCTCCAAAATAATTTCAATAAGCATTGACTGCAATTCCCAGTGTTGTAAAATAATACCACTCAAATGTGTGCATCAATAAATAGTTGCCTGTCAATATACTATATGCTACAAAAGGAAAAAAAAAAAGAAAAAAAAAAAAAAGGCAGGATAAGTTTTGGAATTGTAGGATAATAATAATAAAGGAGAACATGGCCAGCCAGGCACAATTCTGGTGGGAAAACACCAGCAGTCAGCAATCACAAGCTGGCACAGCTTCAAAGAGATATCAGAGTGGGTTTGTATTTCTTAAAGGTTATTTCCAAAGGAAACTCACCTAAACTCCAGAGAATGTCACCTGTTACTAACTCAGAGAAAAAAGGACATTTGGTTAACTAACCTACTGAGTGTTTCTGAATGCCTGGTTATTCTTTTTCTTTCTTGAAGATGCCTGTTTTCAACGGCATTAGAGGCCCCTTAGAGGGCCAACTCCCTCTAAGATTACGAAATTTAAGCTCACAAAAACAAAGATTCAACAAGTTTGGAGAAGAAAAATGTTTTATATGTAACAGTTGAGGACATCAACAGCACTTCCTTGCTTAATTTCAGCTCTTTATGGCAAGTTCTTTAGTGTGTGGTGCCAGATTTAGGTAAAGCAAGCACTACAGGTCCTTTAGGGACCAACCCAAGTAATGCTTCCTATGATTTGCATCACTGTTCTGGCATGTGGCATTGCCATCAACTTTCAAAAAGCAACAAAGAATCCTGAGGTCAGTTTGAGCAGATAAACGGACATAAGGTGTTGTCTGTTAGATTAAAATTCTCATATGAAAATTCATGCTTAAGTTTAAATTCTACTGAAACAAACAAACATAAAGGTATATTGAAAAGCTGGTCTGTGTTTTTTAATCCTATTTGTTGGCTAAATGAAAGTTACAGTTTCTCCACTAAACTTGGACCCAAGAAGCTGAAAAACATTATGCACAGGGAATATGGCTCTTTCAGCAGGTGTCCTAGGGTGACTTTCAAGCAAAACTCTTTTGTTGTCACTGGTAAAAGCTCTGTGGGATTATATTAGCCTGTGGTATACTGGGAAATGATAGTTGGCACACTCAATTCCTTTGAGGATTGATCATCTTTTACCTGCTAACTTAAAATTATTAAACTGAAAGTACAAAAGTAAGACATCTGGAGCTCTGGAAGGCAAGTATACAACACTAGGACACTTATTAATCAGGTACACTTAAAAAGAAGACATTCACTACCAGAAAACATCTTGTAAGTCTGATATTCAATTTCAAACTAGATTAGATTTTGGGAAAGATTTTCAACAGCATCTAAGCCACATAAGAGCGTATGAAAACTTTACTAAAAAAAGAGAATATTACTATCTGGAATATAAAACAAATCATGCAGCCTTTATATAAGAGCACGCATTTTGTACCACGTTTTCATTTAGTTCCATAATCATCACAGTAAAATCTTACTCAGTAGGATGTATGAAAACATCATTTAGTTCTGTAATCAACACAGCAAAGTCTTACTAGGATATATTAAAATGTCAGCAAGTGTTTCATGTTTTGATTTAAACTTAGTCAATTTTTGTTACTAAAGAGACTGCAAATACAAGGCCAAACCAAAAGCTCCTTTGACAGAGACTGAGGATTTTAAGTAAAAATTAAAAACTTTCCCAAAATAGCAGTGATTTTTTTCAACAGCGTTAATATTTAACTAAGAACTGCAATAAAAATCAGGTTTTAACCATAGTATTTTCATTTGTTTTTTTGGTTTGGAGGGGGTGCTTTGGTTTTTGTTTGTGGTTTTGAGGGGGTTGTGGTTTTTTTTATTTTACATAGGAGTAGTAAGAAAAGCATTATACCCAGTGGAAGACCCGGAGAACCAAAGAGCTGTACAAGTTGAAAAGCAAATCCTAATGATAAGGGAAGTCCCAGAAAATTACATTTCGTATCTGCATCTTGATAATCTTCAAGTTGTGACGCCTTTGCTGGCTCAGAGTCATCAACTCCATTTGCATTTTCACTGCAGCTTGCCAATTTATTAGAATCTTCTAGATGTTCAGAAACAACTTTAACAGAAGACAAAATATCTGGTTGACCATTTGTAACCTCTGAAGAAATGTGTTCACCCTCGTCCTCTTTTTTATTAACTACCTGTTGTGGCTGAAGAGTTGTAGTTTGCTCCTCCTTTGTTTTGGAATCTACACAAACCTTGCAGGCATATTCTGATGTAGGAGAACACTGTCCTGAATGAATGTAAGAAATATTATGTAACAGAGCATCTGCATCCGGAGTGGGTAAGGAATATTCCTGCAATGCATGGTCCTGTTCATCTGCTTCTCCACAGTTCTTGCTTAGAAAGTGTTTTTGCCTCACTTCCAAAACATTATTTTGGGAAATATCTTCTCTTATCAGGACATCGTTCCCTCCCTCTGTATGACCAAAGATCTGTCTTGGTAGATTAAACTTTGGTGCTAAGTTGACAATTCTCCTGTATCTCTTCCTCTTCAATGTAATTGGTGTAGCATCATTTATTGGCATATTTACTTCGCTTGAACCCTCTATGAAGGTAGCCCTGCCTCCCACTAGGGAATCAAAGTGCACTTCACCAGTTGGAGATGTGGACAGACCATCGCTTATTACATTTCCAATTTCCTCAGTTTCTGTTTCATGATTGTTTTCCTTTATCAATCCCTCATTTGACTGACAGCAGTTTAGCTCTGCTGAACTGTTTGAGTGAATCTGGTCAGGTTTCCTCACTTTTTGAGATCTTTGTTCACTTTCAAATTTATCCTCAGAGCAAGGAGAGACAGGAACTTGAGCATTGAAGCCCATCTGCAACTCCTCAGTAGATAAATTAATTGAAAAAAAAGCCCAGGGATCAGAGCTAGTCTCTTCTGCTTTTAATGGACATTTGCCCTCTGTGTTATCAGGCACATTATTAATTTTATTTGAGTTGTAACACTGAGAGGTTTCTTTCTCTTCACTGTTTAAATTTACCAGCTTGGCTTCCAAATCAGGTTCACGTGTAATTTGACATGATCCCAGTTTGTTTTCTGTGCTTAATAATGACGTATCACAGTCCTCAGAAATGCCTTCTGTTTCCTGGATGGGATTTTTATCATTGCTTGTTAGGAAACTGCAGAGATTGTCTTTGTCCCTTTGCTTTGCTTCCTCATCATCTAGTGCATTTTTGGTTAGGTTTTCAGTACAAGAAGATTTTACATCTCTTAAAAGCAAACTGTCACTTTCTACAGGCAATTCATTTTTCCATGCACTATCTGACATCACTGAGACCTCAGGCACATTGACCAGAAAACTCTCTCTTGAAACCCCTGCAGCTTCTTTTAGGCTTTCATCACCATTCGTAGGCTGCTCTTCAGAAACTGTTACTGGATCCTCTGGGCCTTTGCTGAATGTACACAATGATTTTTTGTTTTCTTCTTCCAAGTCATCCTCTTCACTTTCTGATCCGTCATGGCCACCTGGAATTGGATAATGAGCTACTCCACATAACATTTTCTTCGTAATTTCTGTACAATTACTTTTCACGGTTTTATTTCTTTTTCTCTTTTTCTTCTGCTTTGCTTTTGTTAACAGGTACCCAGGGTTCTTGCTTAAAATTGTCTCCCTGTGTGAAAACAAAGAAGATCAAATGTAAAACCCGAAACAAATAAAAAACCCAAACCCCCACTAAATTAGAGCAATAATGTATTCACGGGGATCAATCTGAAGAATAGGTACTTTATGTTACTATGATGATCAAACACAGACTATCTGCTTTTTTCAATAGATAAGATCTCAGGTAACACTTTGTATTGATTGCACAATGCAGGATAATCCTGAACATTTAAATCCGTTTAAGTAAACCCAGCTGCCATCTCAATAATCCCACTTTACAAAAAGCATCACAAATCATTGTTAGACCAAACATTGTGTTTCTGGATGTCTTTCTAGCATGATGTTTGAATAATAGATCCTGAAGAGCTAGTGCTGTTCTGAAATGTCATTAAATGCCATGCGGAGCAGAAAGGTACTAAGTAGAGGACAGTGTTATCCATTAAGGTCAAATACACAAATTCAAAACATACTAACCAAAACCCAAGTAATGTAAAGTTACAGTGACTACAGCAATTCTGATATTTAGTGTTCAGTAAATAGTTCAGTAAAATAAAGTGTTGGCTCATACATATTTGGAAGAAATATTTCATACTTTATTACCAACAAAATAATACACTGTGGAAAAATTAAGATGCTGTAGGGAAAATAACTTGTTTATTTACAGTTAATTTTGTAGCTCTTTTCAGAGCATCTTATTTATTTTGTCTGAATTTCTCATCAAATTTAACAGAAAGCAGCCCTGAGTTCTCTGAAATCTTGATGTTAGCCCATCAGCCAGCTAACCCTGAAATGAAAACTTGTAAGAAAAACCCAGTCCAGGATTCCATCCAGGAGGCTAATGTCTCCCTTTACAATTCTTCAGAGAGATGAGATTTTCAGAGCTAAGTTTGTTAAATCTTTGTACCAAAGACCTGTTCCTTTTCTGTAATTCTTCACTTTTCTGAAACCCTTTGTTTGGGATGGTACCTCACACAACACACTAAGGCAAAGCAGCAGGTAGAATTATAGGGTAAAATTAGTTGATTTTGGGGAATGTGTATGTAAAATTACTTGCTTTATTAAGTGCTGTATTCTGAAATCCTTGAGAGGAACAATATAAAACAGACCATAAAAGGGTGACTGTCAATGTAGAGGGAAATATGATCACTAGGAGGCAGCCTGGGAACTAATGGGAAGCCTATGGGAATCTATCCTTACCCTTTATTCATTCTTAAATTTATTCACTATTAGTCTCTTATAAGTTCTTCCTTAATTTGAACTCTACAAAGCAAAACCTCCTAAGACTCTGAGTGCAAAGGTCAGCAGCAGCCTTCTCAGCCTAGGCAATGAAGAATTTGTTGACTGCAACAGGATTCAAAAGCCTTGGTGCCTTGCTTTGCTGCAAAGGGCACCACAGATCTTGTGGATCTTAGTGATCTTGTTGGAAAGCATATGAAATTTACTTCCCTATAATAGCATCCAGATAAGAAATCCTACTAAGAAATGGGATTTCCTTCAAATGTTGGCATTTAAGTCCAAATGGTGCTTTTCTCCAAGTAATGAAAACTGACCTCTCCTTCTCCAGATCTGTGTATTTTCACAGTGCCCTGTGGTTTAAGTGGCAATGTCCACACCACTGATGACTGAAATCAGCCAAGACCAATTTCATGTTGAATTCTGCTCACAATACACTCCATAGTCAGCAACGTGCCTCCTATCTCTCCAGAAAATGAGATATAGGATACCAAAGTTTTAGGACTGAATAGATCTTATTTGTCTATTGAAATAAATGACATCAAAGCGAAGTACCTGCAACAGTAGCTGGAGAGATTACTTTCTTACATATACCCCACATATGCAAAAATTATATACTAATCCAAGATTATATCTTAAATGGCATTAACTTTCTTCTTCGGTGAAGAAAATTCATAACTTGAAAGTGGTTTTAGACAAGGAAATTCTCTGGAGTGTTCAGAGAATTTCAGTTTTCATATACCCTCTTCCCAGTGAAATAGAAAAATGTCCCAATTTTAACTGTTTTTAATGTTGTGGGGAATAAAATCTCAGACCTGTGCACCAACTCCAAGAAGAACTTATTGTTGTACCTAAAAGTCCTTGTGCTGCCAGAACAACTGCAGAAATGAGAACCAAAGTACCATTGTCAGCATTGGCACAGGAAAGGAATGAACTTCTCTAGCCTTGATATTATTGTAGCTAAACTTTGCTTATCACTCACTTCTCCCAGATGTGAATTCATAGTACTGCTGCTGGAAATGAACTTCCCTAATACTGGTATAAGCATGTTTTTGGTGTCTAACCCCTCCTGATACATCTGACACCACTTTCAGGACAATGCTGACAGAAACTTTCTTAGGCTGGGATGTTGCATGAAAGGGTACTGCAGAAATGAGAAAAAAAGTCTTAAAGGTCTGCACACTTTGTTAGTCTCCTTACTATTAATTCTGAATCAGGAAGGAAAATCACACTCGATGGGATTCACTCTAGAATGCAAGAACAGAAAAAACACGTCCACCAAATAATGGGAAAAGAATGCCCTGGATAATCCAGAAATATGAACAGCTATTACTGCATTGAAATTGATGCATGTCAAAATAATAACAAATGCAAATGTTGATCCAGGATGATGATTTAGCATACCTGGATATGACTATGAATAGTGACATTCAACATCTCATCATAAATACAGCTATGTCATTTCTGTGCTTTGGAAATACAGAGGTTTTATAACAGTTCAAGAAATTAGTTTTCTAAAGATTTTAATTTCCTAAAGAAAGGACTAAAGCAAAAGGAAAGTGATGAACTATTAAGTGTAGAATAATAAAATGTATTGTTCTTCATGGTTCCAGGTAACTTTTGTTTTTCAACTGATGCTAAGAAAACACTACTCCAAGGAAATATTCTAATGCACTGTGATTGCATAGCTTAAATTTCCTACTTGGGGTATAACCCTGTATCATGTTAAAGTTTCTGCATTCAATTAAGCAAATTGTCTACCAGTTTTCATAAGATTTATCTTCGTTCCTCCTGTTTTAGTCCACCCACATGCCTTTCGAGAATTTCTCTTACTGTAAAACCATATGGCACAGAACCACTGAGAAAATGCAAGAACCAGCATGGAGATAGACTTATCTTCTTTACAGGTGTATTTGCTAATGAGCTGTTATTAAACCCATTCAACACATGCAAAAGGGAAAAGAAATTCAGCTGGCATTTAAATTTTGCTACATATCATGCATTTAGAAACCTGGTTAGCAATAAAAAGACCTGAAAAAACATAATGGTATCTTTGCTAAAATAGGAATTCCCTTCTGTAACACTTCTAAATTTCTCAGCCTACCCCTTAGTACTAAAAGCTTTCTGTCATAACTCTGTTACATGTGACTTTAAGGTTGTACCCTACTGCTCAAAGTAGCACTGACCAGCTTGATTGAGAGTCAGTGCTCTGACAACATTTTCAACTGGAGAAGCAAATGCACTTTCACTGAAGCAGAACATGCTAACTAATTAATCTAAAGCAATTAGTCACATTTTGCTGAAAAATGGCAAAACCAAAAAAGTTACTTATTTGCAGTTGTACAGACATCAGCTCCAGCATGCATCTAAGCTGATGTCCGTTTGATAAAGAAAAATGCCTGCAGTCACTGCTGTAATGAAATATAAGATAGAATCATAGAGTCATTTAGGTTGGAAAAGACCTCTGAGATCATTGAGTCCGACCATTAAACTCAGCACTGCCAAGCCCATCACTAAACCATGTCCCCAAGTGCCACATTTACATGTCTATTAATTACCTCCAGGGATGGTGACTCCACCACTTCCCTGGGCAGCCTGTTCCAATGCCTGACCACCAGTGAAGAAATGTTTCATCATCATCATCAGGCAAGATGGAGGAACAGATAAATTTAAAATCCAATTCTGTATGACATTTAGCAATGAGATACATGGTCTTTCAGAAATGTCTGCCATCACTAATCTCCAAAGTCTCTGGCTGTGTTTTCCACATAAAAATTACAGGAGAGCAGTTGGCTAAGATGGCATTTACTGGGATACACTTCATTTTCCCCATCTGGTAAGTCCAAGTACATTCTTGTATTCCTTGTGACCTTGTACAATTTTGCTCCAGAAACAATTAAAAATTGAAGTTATAATTTTGGAATAAAACAAACAAACAAACCCCCAAACAAACAAAAAACAAATGCCAAGGTACCAGTCTTTTTGTTACATATCTTGCCTTTAACACTGAAATGAGTGATAAAGATCTAGTTCTGCAACACAAAATGGAAAATTGGGTTATATTATCAGGTGATCAAGCATCTGGAAAAAAACCACAAAACCTGCCATCATTACTGGGTTTCCTGAAAGTTGAAATTCCATTAGAGCATTTAACTTAACACTTTGCTGCTGAAGAAACAGTCTTTGTCACCCTTCCTACTTTGCTCCAGATGTTGCCCTTGCACTTCCACTATGGTCTTTTGCTGGCTCTACCACTCTCCTTGTGGGTGGATTCACCTGCCTGACCCTGCATCAAAAGAAAATAAATACATACTCTGTTGTTATGCTCATTTAACTCTCAAAGCAAGAAGAAAGTGTCTAGCTAAGACAAAGAAGTGGTTGGTGGGAACAATTGAGTACCTTCAGCAGCAACACGTCAGGTTGCTTCACAGCAAAGAAATTCACCACAAATGATTTGTAAGAAATGTTTACACATTACAGTGTTGGAAATGAATTCTCTCTGCCCTAAATCAGTAAAGATCCCACTAACTGAATTAAATCTGAAGTAACTTGGTATTTATTCTTTTGTCTCTCAACAGCATTGCCACTGGTGGTGAGATTTAAGTACCTTTATAAAATAATCTATCACATTGCTCAAAGAGCTTTAAGTTTTCTTCAGGAGTGATGTATATACAGTTCTGTGCAATGTATAATCAGTCAGACTGCTGCCCTGTTACAGTCCAGACAAAAAAGACCTTGATGTAGAGAGTACACAGAGAATAGCATACAACTGGTCTGATTAAAGCATGCCTTTAGAAGCTGTTCATTTAATCAAATACACGGCAAAGTGCAACCACTTTACTTTCCAAGGTTACAAACCCAAACAACCCACTCACCAAACGCCCCACATTCCTGAGGAAACAGCAATTCAGTTTCAAATGACAGAGCATTCACTCCATAGAAATTTCAGGTGTGGTGACTTTATTGATCTTTGTCCTGCCTGGTTCATAAAAGTCATGAATATCTTACAATAAAAATTTCCGATTTTGGCTCCTTAGTCATAGAATATGTTGATTAAGAATTAGAGAAATCAATCCTGAGTACACTGTTTGACACACGTGTTTATGTGTACTGAATATACTTGTGCCTAGTATGAAATATCTACTTTCTGAACAAGTGAAAAAAAAAAGCTGCTTCAACCTCCTCTAGATACCATAAATATTTCACCTGACACAATTCAAAACTGAGAAGAGAAACATAACTCCCCCAGCAATAGAGGGACTGATGGATGCCAAGAGATGGAGAAAAGGTCCCCTTTTTCTCTTTGACTGAATATTTCAGCACTATTAAGTATGCCTTGGTGTTAAAAAGCCACTTAAGGTGAAAAAAAGGACAACATGAAACACTCTAAGTGATCTGATTACATCTTAAGTGGATGTATTTACAATACAGAAAAAAGCCCCTGCAGTTTCATCATCACCCTTTCCCCCATGAAGGCTCAGAGGATCAGTTTTAAGTTCTGGCAACATTCCTTTGAAAAGAACATGATGGGCACCAATGTCAATGTTATGCACTGCAAGTACAGTACCAATCATCTTGTCATGCACTCTAAAATTACTGTTCAAATAAATAAATATTTTAACCAGAAAATAAAAAGACGCACATACTGTGATACATCATCCTAGCACCTGAACACAGACAACAGACATCATAACAGGATGTAAAGATAAGCAAGTACAACAAAAGAGTTTTTATAGTAAAAATTAGATTTGCAGGGGGTAGTGTTGACCTTTCTTACCAATGCACATTCACACCAAAAACAAATGTAAAATTAAATTTGAGATGAAACACAAGCAAAATCAAGTTGAAGGAAAATATGGGTGGGAGACTAAGGAAGCAACAGGGGCATCACTGAGAGCAGAATTAAATATTTGGAGGTAAGTGATAAACTATTCCCTGTTTGGAACTTTCAATGCAGGATGACAGATTTTAGCTGTACTTAAAATAACTTCAATTAGCAAAATTATAGCAAAGACCTAACTATCCACTAAAGCACAGACCATAAATCTGGAGCAAAAACATGAGTTTTAGAAACACAAGAAGATACTGCAAACTAAGGGAGGAAAAAAAGTATGAAGACAAATACACTGTATGACACAAAATACTACTTTTAACAGAACAAGAAAAAAATTCAAAGGACAGCTTAGGGAGTGGGGTAGTATATGCTCAGCTTTTAAATCAGCAAGGGTTTGGACTGATTAAATTAATTCTCTAATTAAAATTTAATTAAATTCTCTGATTTAAAAAATTAGAGAATAAGGTGTAGGTCTCCACACAAGTTTCTAATGAAGGGAAGAAACGGGAAGGAGGAGATGAAGACAACTGCAATAACAGAGTTATGAAGACAACTGCAATAACAAGCACACAGGACTCAGATGAGTACAAAGCAGTTCAAGAAAAAAAAACAAAAAAGGGGTGGTGGGGGCAGTTACAAGAGGAAAACAGTAAAAAGAAAACAGTATCAGCAAATATTAAGTAACCAGCCTCTAACCTAGATTATAGCAACATTAAAATTCAAATCCTGGTAACTGCAGACAATGTTGCTATTCAGAACATCTGCTCCACTTGTATTCATTCTGTGCATCCCAAATGCTCTATGAAATACTGAGAACTACAGAGAATTCAGGTAAAATGCACATTATGTGGATCTTATTACACCTTGTTCAACAAACCTCCACACTTTGTCATGCTAGCATCCAAATTTTACTTACTATTTCCACATGCTACACTTTGGTATTCACTCATTTTCCTTTTCAAATATCTTTCACCAAAGGGCTAGAGATACACAAAAGACTTGATGAATTACCCTTAAAGATGATTACTTTTTACAAAACAGCCCTGTATTATTCCTAGAGTGTTGGGGATGAATAGATGCAGAAAACTGTCTTTCAATTCTGCAATTTAGTGAGTATCAATAGAAATTCGTCTTTGGACAGAAAATAAAAAAAATATTTTAGATATGTGCTAATATATGCTACTATTTTCTAGTTCTGGAAAGACAATACTACTAACAAATGGACACTGGGAGAAAAGGGGAGCAGCTAAAGGTGTTGTCAGGTACCTGTGGGCAACTCTGCCAACACAGCTATGAAATATAACCAGAATAAAGGGTACAGCCAGCTTTGCTGCTAGCTAAAGCCAGAAACTTAGTATCCACCTGAGAATAGGAACTGCATCACACCTGGCATCCAACACCCTCAGACCAGGTAGCATCTCCATTAGTGATTTAAAACTCTGCTCTGATAGGTAAGGGCTAACTCTTCTGATATTCTGGACACTGCTCTCACTCCATCACTTATAGCAGAATGACTTCTGTCAGAAACGGCCTCTGGAGATGATATGGTCCAACCTCTGCTCAAAGCAATATTGTGACCTCATTGCTCAGTGCCTTGTCTATCCATATAAGTTTTGAATATTCCAAGGATGAGATTACACAAGCCACTATCCAGTACAAATTTTCCATGTTGCAACCTCCACCCATTGCTTCTCATCTAAGAGCACCTAGACCTTGGACCATGAAAGGCACCCAAATATTAATTACTAGAACCAAGAACTCAGTTTAGACTGCAGGAACAAAACAGTAACGGAGTGAAACACAATACTCTGCCATCCACATATTACAAACAAAGAATTCCATTAACAATCCTGTATATAATGAATTTTTGCTGCACTGCTATAAGCACAGTCTCCATAAAGTGAAGAAAAATGCTAAATATTCATTGAGTATTTAGCACATGTAGCAAATGGCTGAAAAAAGCCACAAATGCAGATCAGACACAAAGACCTGACCTGCTTCAGGCAGACCATTCCACGTCTATCATTTTGTTGTCAAGGTCCCTGTAAAGCACTGTATCCATCTTACAGGCTAACAGCAAAAATGCTAAATGGGGGAAAGTAATAGTCAATCCACTCCTAAGACAGGTTCATGAGCCTTCAGAAACTATTAATGGTTAAGAGCAAGATGTGGGATAAGCTGTTCAGTAACTTCTCATTGACTATTATAACCTATAACACAGGCTACGCAGACCTAGGGGTAATGAATCAAGAAAAAAAATTATTAAAAGTACCATGAATAATATTATAGCCACACTAGACTATGGGCCTATGACTATGACTGATTTGTACATGATACAATACATCCCTTAGAAATAAGTAAATGCTTACTCAGTAAACTAAGGCAGCACTTCTTAGTCTCTTACCAATTTAGAAAGAAGTTAAACAACGTCCATGACAGAATTTAGCCTTTTTAAAATCAGCAATTAGAAAACATGCAACTACATGTTCCAAAAGAAAAGATAAATTGCATTAACACACACACAAAAAAAAATTACCATCACTAAAAAGACTGCAGGTACAACTGATTTTTTTTTTCTGTTTTCGGTTTTCATGGATATATTCTGGCTTGGCACAACATGATATTGTTGCAAGAACACTGTAAATCAGTAAGGTACACATGACACGGTCAAGGACTGCCTGCCTACCAGAGAAATGAAGAGGCAGCTTTATCAGCTAAAAGGAAACTGCAAAGGCCAATTCCAGACAAAATACTTCAATGCTTTTATTATCCTTGATCTGGAATTACACTGACAGTCTACCTCAAGCAAAACCTACCATTTGCAGCTTCTCCTTTACTACAGAAATAAAGTAAGACAAATTTAAGATGATCACACCTTGACAAACTGTTTTTTTTTTTTAAATAAGACTAATTATGTTTTCACACATTTTTCTGTGAACTCAAAATAAGCAGATTTACAGCTCATTTCAACCAATTAGCCTATAAAAAGAGAAAAAACTCCACAACAAATATATTGATATACAAGATTTTACCTAGGATATTAATAGAGAGCTTTAATCTCTGCTCTTGCTTTTATTTCAGGACTAGAACATAAAATTTAAAATGAGACAAGCATCACTCCAGAAACACTGAAGAAAAATATTTCTACATCTGATCCATAAGAAACATCTGATCACTTAAGGGCTTACTTTCAATTTCATTTCAATACTATGTTTTTAATGCTTTTTACAGGGAATTGTAATACATGTGCCTGTTTTTTGAAGCCTCAACATATACTTAGCCACCTCATCCTCATGATGTATCAGCACTGAACAAAAACATTTCCTCCAGAAAATACGATTGCTAGGAGAAAGCAGCAGTTAAAATAACATGTCACACATGAATGTGAGAATTCTTCTAGTTCACTGAGAATGAAACTTACTGTTCAGCTAAAAGAAGAAAATACCAAGTCTGAATTACTACAGGGAAGACACACAAAACAATTAAATATAAATGTTATGGGTCCTATTTCAGCTAGAGACAGCCTTGTTTTCAGTTATCTATTAACAGAGAAACAACCATCTCTGCAAAAGGTTTCAAGAGACAGATGACAAGAGCCAAAATCTTGGCCTTCTTCTTAAACACAAAAAGCTTAAAAAATTATGCATCATGGCAAACTAGATTAAAATTAACCTCAAGAGGATATGGCTACAAGAACAGAAGACAGGATTCCTCACAGGACAACATTTAAAATCACATATTAAAAAAACTAGTGGTGTTACACCAGGTTGCCATAGTTTATCCCCAGCTGTCACCTCAGCCCCACACAGCCCCTCACTCAACTCTCTCCTGGTGGAATGAAAGAGAGGATCAGAAGGGTAAAAGTGAGAAAACTCATGGTTTGAGATAAAGACAGTTTAATAGGTAAAACAAGAGCTGCACACACAAGCAAAGCAAAACAAGAAATTCATTCACCACTTCCCACAGGCAGGCAGGTGTTCAGCCATCTCCCAGGAAAGCCAGGCTCCATCACAAGGAGCCGTTACTTCGGAAGACAATCACCACCGTTCCAAACCCCCTCACTCCTTCTCCCTCCAGCTTTATATACTGGCTGTGATGCCATAAGGTCTGGGATCTCCCTTTGGTCAGCTGGGGTCAGCTGTCCCAGCTGTGCCCCCTCCCATCTCCCCGTGAGGAGCAGAAAGGCCTTGATGCTGTGTAAGCACTGCTCAGCAGTTACAAAAACACCTCTGTCTTATCAATGTTTCCAGGGTAAATCTAAAATACAGTCCCAGACCAGCTATTCTGAAGACAACTAACTTTATCCCACCCCAAACCAGCACACAGGTTTTTTAGGGTTTGGTTTTGGGGTGGTGATTTTTTTCTTGTCCATACAAAATTAAAAATTTATTAAGAAAATTAAATCACCCAAAGAATGCCAATGAAAACTTTTGCTAATTCAGGAAGTAAACCAATAAACCACGAAACAGCAGCTTAGCAGTAAAAGTAGAACCACTTTTCTCTATACAGCTGATGCAAAGTGGTCTGCTATATGAACCAATTCATGTATGTTCTACAAATTAATTTTCATTTAAATTTCATGCTTAGAAGTCTTAAATTTACTTACCAAACATCCCACTAGCTTCAAGTATGCAGCAGAAACTTAGGGTTTATAATATAATGGTTCTAAGCATTAATTAAATTTTTAAAAAACCCAACCTGACATTATTATTTCATGAAATATAATGAACTAGCAATTTATTGAAAAAGTGAACAACAGGAAACCTTTGTTCTAGATATATTATCATCATCAACAAAAGCACTGTATAGAAAGTACAGATAGTAGGAATTTTCAGATCCCCTGTCTAGCTGAGCAGCAAGTTCTAACATTTCTTGCACATACATTTTGACAAAATTTGACTAATTTCCCTTGGTTTTGAGGGCATGAGAAATTCAGTTCCTGCAACATATATTTCATATAGTTCTTTACATATAAATTGTGTAGTGTGAGATCACCTTCTGAGATATGTCTGTCTGTGATATGTGACTGTCATATCCTTATAAAAGATGATTACACCATGAAACACAAAAGTGGTACACTGACAGTAATTCCAGTGGGTTTTCACCTACCATGTCACTGTACTTACCTTAGAATACAGCTGTACAGATGAAGCAATTTACCAATGTTTGATACACAAAATACAAAGCTCCCAGTTCCTAAGTGTCCTTTTCAAACTGCAGGCCTATTGACCAGCATGCTTTGCACAGCAAAAACACTCCATGCACCAATAATTAAAAAGGTACCACAAGAAAAGCTGCACCATCTTAAAACAGTACAAATTAGTACCTATTCAAATAAATACTGCAACAACCCATTTCAATCTTCAATAATCAGCTTCGCCATGCCTTAGCAGTGTGAATAAGCCTCAATAAATTTTATGTTATAGCTTACAGTAAAATAGTTAATTAGTCTAAAACAAATTTAGCTCCCCCACAGTTGAAATGTGCTTTCATGTTTAAATATAAAATCTTTGGCATAATAAAGTATTACTGAACATTTACAATGATATCCATGATCCTTCTGACCCGTGGAAAAAGATAACAATGAAAACTAAAATCCAGTAGGATACTTGATATGAATAAGAAAATGAAGGAAGATAATTAATATAGCTGGGGAGCCTCTTTTCTACACATACACATAATTCAATATATCAACAATGAATGTGCTAGTGAAACATTTTCAATTCTGTTTCAAATAATTAAAATATAAATTTGCACAATAAGTGTAGAAAGCCACAGAAAGATACTTTGTTATATACCTGGATTTTCAGCTCTCATGATATTCAGACTTTATTGATGAAGTAACTTTTAATGCCTATTCAAAAGTTGTCTATAATTTAAAAAAATCATGCTGGCTTTGCGATTTTCAAAAATCTGATACTGTGACACAAGATTAGTAATAGATAATCATCTAAATTCTTTTAGTTACATATTCATGTTCTTGACAAGAGTTCCTAGTCAACATTTGATCATTCAGTGTATAAGGAAGTCAAGTGTAGCTAGGTTATTTCTGCTAGCACATTAGTAATATGTTTACACACTCATCTGTGTAAAATCCTACAAGCCTGAAAATATAAATTGTTGCATAGAACTACTTCAACAGTATTGAACACAAATATATTTTATTAATACAGCAAGCTGTTAGAAAAAAGGCAAGGTGAACACTTACAAATTCATCATTTTTTTAAGAGAAAAAGAGCAGTAAGTTAGTCTCCATGCTGGCTCATTCTTCATTATGTGCTAAACAGATTACATTGGCTATGCCAAAATTAGGAATGCAAGATGGTTTTACAGAATTGTATCTCCTATTTATATTGAATTGATTCATCCCAACTGTGGACTGGGAATTTAGAGCCTAATTCTTTAAAACTTCATTTTTATCACAAATGAAAGAAATTGACTTAGAAAGACACAGCTGTGAAATTCAGCCGTTTAGTGATAAAATTTAGGGGTTTTTTCAGTCAGCACAAAACAAGTTGGTGGTGTGCCAACATCATCACAGTTTATACACTACCAATGAGAATAAATAAAAAAATAATTCAGGTTGCACAGTTTATGGCTGGTGAGTACTGTACTGGCTTCAACATGCAGCCAACTGAGAATGTTGCTTCAGCTGCCACATGAACTTCTGAGAGCAAAAAGGAAAGGAAAAAAACTCAAAAAACCAACAAAAAACAACAACAACAAAAAATCAAACCTCTTAACTGAAATCATAAGACACATGCCAAAATTTTGCCAATTGGCAATACATGCCAAATAGAGCTAAGGGACAATCCAGAACAAATGTGCTCTCAAAAAAAATCTCCACAAAGGTAAGACGACTAAATAACAATCATTAAAATTGATTATTAGGTAAATAAACTCTTTTCCTTGAGCTTTACTTCTCTTCTGAAAGATCCTTACTATGACTCCTTCTTTAAAAAAACTGTTCAACAGTTACCTAATGTATGACAACGTCATTGTCTTAGATTTATGAAGAAAGACTCTGCTATATGCCATACTATATTAAGTATTTTACTAAAATCCAAGATCTTACAACTTTAATAAATATAGTTTTAAAAAACATTATATGTACAATTTTATTTACATTCAAGTCCATTAAAAAGAATAACCTCCAGAAGAAAATGGGTCTTGAAATAGGCCTATTTCAAACACAGAAGGTCACTACTTTATTGGAGGTGATGATGTGTTTTAGAAGGGCAAATAAAAGATTCTTATTAACTGACTGCAACTGTGTTACTGGCCACTGGAAATACTGAAAGAACTCCATGAGTCTGTATTGTCTCCCCACCTATGTCTTCTCTGCAGAGGTGGTCTTTGAGTGTTTTTGTGGGGAGGCACCACTGAATTCATGACAATAGGGATGGATATTTGATATTCATATCGTTCCAACATCTGAGCAATCTTCTCACGAGTGACCCCATGCTTATTCCTCCTACAAAAACAAAAATTTCAATAAATTGTCTGATATGTTTATAGTTATAGACAGTTATATGTAAGTATATATACATAATTGTATGTCACAATCTTTAAGAAAAAACCCTCTAAATTCTCAATTTTTTCTTCTTGCTTTTATTACACTATATCCTGATTCTCTAGATATTCAACTTACATTCAGGTTTATTTTAACAATTCACAGCTGCATATATTGAGTAACAGTAAATACAGTTATTCTTCTTCATACACAAATGTGATGTTATTCACTAGAACTATGCACCTGAATTACCCTAGAAGGATTTTACTATTTATCCATCAGATTTTACATGGTATACTAGCTAATGAGTAGAGGGATGAATAATAGCATAGACTACTCCTTATGAAAGAAATGTTCAAACTAGCATAAAATATGCAACTACACTGTTTCAAGACTTAATGACAGAATATTTTCTCATCAAGAAACCTCTCTACAGAATTAGAAGCAACCTCAGTTCTGTACCAGAATAACATGCTCACAACACTTTCATCTATTAGTTCTAACTGACACTTGTTGTAAATTCAGAAATGTACTGAAACACATGAAAGGGAAAAGGTATAAAAAGTGCTGTCCTATTCTTGCAGTGCTCAATGACCAGCTACCTTCAGGGAGAATTTGCTATTAAGAACCTGAGTTGTTATGCATTACATTAGAGTGCATATATATACATATATATATATATCTCCTTGGTATCTATGGAATAGGATCTTAAAGCCCATATTAGCAGAGAATTTTGGTACTGTAACAGAAATGAATCTAAAAGAAGAGACATAAAACAGAAACAAAAGGTTTTGATAGCATAAAGAAGCATTTATCATAACCCAATGACCAACAGGGAATATATTTCTGCATCTTTATGCTTTCTGCCAGGGACAGAACAGGTACGGGCCTTGGTCACTTCTGTGGAGGAGAAATCAACACAGGGAACAAACAGACTACACTAGAAAGACAGAAATATTCCATACAGAAATATTTTAGAAGACTGATTCCTCACCACCCAGTCCCCTCAGGACTTTAAGAGTATTATTACAACAAAGAAGTATCAAGCTGACAAGGGCTCAAGGCACACTGCAGGTAGCACACTGGTTTCACATTCAGAACGAAAGCAGAATTGGTGATCTCAGAACTATTCAAAATCACACTGGCTCCTTAAAGGTGTATTTTATCAGCTTTCTTTCCATGAAGAAAATGCTTAAGCAGAGCATTTCTCTCACTCTCTTCCCTGAAACAACACCAGAAGCTGGAGTGATCATCACATGTAGCTTATTGTTTAAATGCTTCTAATTCCTACATTGTGCTAAAGCAGCCCAGGAGCAGCTGTATATAAAACTCATCACTTGGTGAGTCTTAGCAGTTTTGATTTTGTTCACAAATATGAACAAGGTTAATGGTAGAGAAAAAAGTCAACAGTCTAGAAATATGTAGATTTTATAATGCACTTGACATTCATGACAGACAAAAAATGAGAAGAGCAAGACTAAGTCTTATAATGCCAAATTGGAAGCAGAAAGTTATTCAATATTTTCCCTGTCTTAGTACTCCTAGAAAAAGATCAAGTGCTCTGGACATAAAATGCACACTCATCCACAATTGAAGGGACTTGTGCATAATCACTTCATAAAACAGGAAGTACTTTTCCTTGCAGAATAAGGCAGGATAATAAAATCACCAACAGCAAAATTGCATCAAGCATAATAACTGATTCTAAAAAAGAAATCAATTTGCTGCACAGTGTCATTAAATACTGGTATCTCCTTTTCAGGCATGCCTTCACTCATTCTTGGGCAGCTTGGCTATGCTGAGAGAGCATAAAGTCATCTATCTGAACCAAAGCAGACATACCAGCAAAAGCTCCTAACAGACAGCAGGGGGAAGACTGTTTTGCATGGATGAACACAGAACCTATTGATAAAAGCAAAGTTCTGCCACTATTAAATGCTTCCATACTACCCCCCACAACTGCACCCTCTGCAAGCTCGCTGATGAAACAAAACTGAGGAGCCCTCTCCCGAAGTAACTAAAGAACAAAATGAAAACTTACATCACCATCTTTCTTAAACTCCCAAAAAATAAAGTTTCCAGGCTATGGGCCTCTGCTTAAACATTTAAAGCAACCAGAACTGCTCAAATATTTCTAGGAATCGTCTAAAAACTGGTAACAGCACTTCACAGTTCAAGGGTTTTGCTCTGGGAAAGATATCAACTTTACTCCTACAATTAATAATTGAACAATAAAATGCAACAGTAAAAACACAACAGTTTATCCTGTGGCTTGTTAAGATCATGTGGAAACATGAACTTTCCTGGAAAACCAGTCTGTTTCGTGTAATGGAAATCTCATGCTGAGTATCTTAGAAGTGCCTGATTACTAAGATTCCTGACTTGGCTGTGCTGCATGGCAAACTAGAAAAACTTACTGTCATTCCACAGAGAGAGAACTCGATCTCTAGAAACAAGTGAGTGGTAGCTTATGAGCAAAAGGTGAAAACTTTAGAACATTTATAAACACAAAGTCCAAGTCAGTAATGCAAGCATTATACACACATACTTTGTGCACTGGAGGGGCTACTTTACAAAGCTGAAACAATTAAGAGGCAAAGTCAGCTGATGCATATAAAACAAAAATCAGTGGGAGAACTCTGTCATCAACTGTGAAAATACTACACTACTTTTCAAACAAAAAAAAAAAAATCCCTGAGCTGGTTTGATAGCTCATAGATTCCTAAAGCAGATATATCTGAGAAAAAAAGGACATTAACCAGGAATAAGAAGCTTCCCAAGCACCCTCAGAACTCACAAGTTAAATGACCCATGTTCAACAGTACTCAAAGTCACATCTACACAGGCCCAATAAAATTTTCTCATCGACAATTTGGGCCAACAAGATGGAGCTAGTATTTATTTGTCTACTTGTTTATCCAAAAATCTTCCATGTAAAGGTATACCTCAAAATGCCTCTTTAAATAAAATACATTTCACATTACTAGTAAAGAACTTGAGAAAATATTTTGAATAAAACAGAACATACTGCATATACATTCATGCATGCATATTTATCTGCCTATCTATCTCTATATATAAAGTACCATGATTTCTGTAAGAGAAACCTTACTTTTCTAATTCTTCAGGATCAAACTTCCACCAAGTATCTGGCTCATGGAATTCCACTCTGTATCCTTTTTCTAGAGCCTGCAGCAAACAAATATGTGTGATGTGTATCATGATCACATAAAACATAAGAAAAAATAAAAGACAAGTATAATAAACAGATGCAGCAGCATACTCTGCTGTGCTACTGTGCTGAATTTCACTTATCCCTAATCTGTTTTAGCTTGCATTGCAGATTAAGCAAATTAAATCAAGTCAGTCCTTGAACTGATCTAAACCATTGCCAATAAGCAGTCTCTCTCTTTAAAAACTTCAGTAAAAACATATCTTATCACATGCAAGGGTAAGTTCAAAAAACTGTTACGGGTGACAACCACACAACAAAACCTACCACTTCCACATACGGCTTCATCTCCCAGGCTTGCGTATTAGTGTTGTCTATTATAACTGGAGATTTTCCCTGCTCCATTGCTTGCTTTGCTGCAATGAAAAATTGTGCAAGTTAATAAACCACATGTAACTCAAACAAACAAAACAAAACAGATTTCCTTTCACTAATCTACTGTGACTCAAACACTCTGTTCTAAGTGAAAGAATAAAAGGTAGAAGCAGGAATGAAAAAAGTAGAAACAAGAACCTGAAGGCCAAAGAAACAAGGTTTCTATTTTTAACTCTGAAGTTGAAAAACCTTGAAGTTCGAAATTTAATGTATATATATACATAAAGTATAAAAAATACTTGAGATACTTCTACATATGCTTTGCTAAAATATATATACTCCTTTTCATGTAGACTCTTAATACTCATCTATGTTATGCTACACTTCCATTTCCTCTATGTAACACAGCTTAATAAGATGCCTTTTACTCATTCCAACCTCTCTTCTGGTTCCACTCATGGGCATCACCGAGCTGAGCAGCGTTGTAGGTGTATCCGTACCGCTGACGGAAATAATCATCGGTGCTGAGCACAACGCCATCGGAACTCTGACCGAGCAGAACGCTGTGAAAAAACCACAAAAATACATTCACTGATGATTTTCAGAGAGATAAACACATTAAAAATATAGAACTAAAGTACACTGAACTGTGAGCTATTTATGAACTTCTTGCACACCTCAAACAGATTTATAAAAAGCACACCATATATATTACCAGTAATTCTAACCCAAATCAAAGCAGTATCTTCTCTCTACTATTTCTGTACTTGTTGTTTCTTCTCCATTCCCAAGAGATGTTTGTATCCATGTAATTTTACAGCTATACTACAGTAAGTTCCAAGTACCTCATAATAATTGAAGGTATTTGCTAACATTTTCCATCTCAATTCTCACTTGAAAGTATGTCTAGAAAGCAATCTGATCATAAGAACTCCCCATTCTGCCAAATGTAAACACAGTTTCACAAAGTCCTTGGAAATTGGTGTTTGAAGGAAAACCTTATATAACTGAGACAACAGTACAATTCTGTTTAATGTCCAGCCTATAGAATAAGTGTGGATTAGACTTTAAGTCTCCTTGTCTCATTTTAATTCTATGGCATATTTAAATCTGAAAACAGAAAAAACCAGTTAATGCCACAGAGCATGTAGAGCCCACTGCAACACTCAGGTATCACTGTCCTATGGAGCTTTAGGTTATTCCAGCTCAGAAATAGGCAACGTACCCACAGGCTACAAAAGCCAAACTGCACTAGCAATATGTGGAACTGCACTATTGCTGAGGAGGCAGCAAAAAATAATTGGCCAGATCCCAAACAACTTAAGGGAACAAAGATATGCTAATTCTAATTTACCAAACTTCCCATATATATCTGCACCAAGACCTTAAATGTAATTCCTACAGAAGGAATTTGCTATGTTTTGCCACCTGTCACCAACAAGAGGTCCATTATGGATCACAGTTTAATGACTGGGACACTACATTACATGCTGGTTTACACTCCGACAGGTTTATTGTCCCACAACTATGTTGCTGGTTATTTTTGCTTTTCAGATACAGACATACAACAAAATTCAGATTACTCAAGACCAGAAGAAACTACTAATGGTGCAATGTCAAGTAACATGATCAAAGCTGCATACAAAGTGTTATTTCTTCCTTGTTCTTCCTTTTCCAGAGCTTTACAGTTGTTTCAGGACAAATAGCAATGCTGTTTGAGAAGCAGAGCCTGATAAAGTGCAGCCACTTTATTTGAACACTGATAAATAATTGGTTTTGTCAGAGCCTAGCCTCTTTCAGTAGGGTGTGTATTACACTGGTTTAGAAGAGTGCAGAAGGGTTAATCATCTATTTTTGTTCTAAATAGATCAAATGACACCAGTAAATCATACACCACACACAGCAGCAATCTTTTATCCATCCTCCTCTCTTGTATAAAATATTTAACAAATTTATATTCATTAAATTACTTGGCTGTGATTTCACACGTGGCTCAATTCTCTTATTTACAGTATGCTACATTTGCCAATTAATATTGCCAGAAAAACTGGATCCATCTTCCATACTCACTCCTTGTATGGTGAATGTATATACACATATCCTAAAGAACCATCTGCCTTGATAAAAAAGAAGATACCAAATAATATCTGGGATTCTTCTATTGGCTGAGTAGATGGACACACCCCTACAGTTCCCAGGGGCACGAGCATCAGGTTTCTATAGGAATATATGAACTGACAAATCAACACTAATGAAACACCAATCTTCATTTTTATTTCTAAGAACTGACTCTATCTGCTCATGTTCTGCAGAATAACTCACTCAAATTCTTTTGTTGTATCTTCCAAACATCTTTAGTAGCAATAAAGAAATACAGTGGTAAGGGTTCAGAAATCTTGCAAACGCATCAACAAAGCGTATTGTGAAATACAGTTTGTTAGTATTCCTTGAAGTTCAGAATACACCACAACTATTAATGAACCAATATAACTGGAATGACAGATTTAACATATTAAACTGTATTTACAATAATCTCAAACCCATAGAATTTGAGAAGCCTAAGTAGTTACCAAAGAGGCCAGAGTAACAGAGCCCTTACCCCATCCACAACACACAAACTATCATATGAACTGAAACTTCAAATATTACGGTAATGACTGGAACCTCTTTCTAAATTGTGAAATTAAATCATAAAACATAACATTTAAAAAGCCTGACAATTACCTCTTTCAGAATTCACAGTATTTAAACTTCTAAAATTCGAAGCAGAAAACTATTGGTTGACATCATATGGAATAATTCATTTACCTCTAACATGTGTTTGGAAATAAAATTTATTCCAGGCCTATGAACTAGAGAACAGAAAGAACAAAAAGCATATCTATAGCAAGAAAGCATCATTACTATCTAAACCCACAGAGATAATATTCCACTTTTTAAGAGAAGAAAAAAGAAAAAAAGACAAATTTCTGAGAGTCAAATTACAGATTAGTCAGCATCCGTGTGCACACATGCTTGAAATGAGTAGCATGAGTAGTAATACATCTTCTTCCAAGCCAAGCACCCACCCCCAAGCACACACCCACCTCTGAACACATTAGGACACTGAAATTAAAGCAGCTCACCTACTTTTCCCAGCAATGCTATCTGATCTAATAGAAGCTATTATCCTGACACACAAAAATCTCATGTTGAAACCAAAATATTAACTACTGAGCAAACCAATACAGATATTTTTCCAATGCATGTGTGCATGCATGCACACACACAAATCCTTTTTCTTCAAAACTAAAATGGTCCCCAAATCTGTATCCTGGTTAGCCTACTTGGATAAATAATTTTATAATAAAAAAAAATAGCTCAGAATCAAATAATTCACCTATTTAAAATAGCTAGCATATCGTGAATGAGGAATAAAGCAGGCAATAACTAAATATAGTTTCAAAATAGGCAGCATGACTGAGCTGTGTAAACTCTCCTCTAAAAGCACTCTTTGTAACACTGTTTAAATAAATACATAATTGGAAACAACAGCACACCACTGTTTCTACATTCAGCTATAAACACCAACTCTAACTCTTCCCTTCAGAAGATTTTGCTCTGAGGAAGAATAGCCCCAGAGAAAGACAACTGTCTTTATATATTACTGCATTTAATTAAAAACTGACTTCTTAAATGACACCAATATTTGTTCTTTCAATTTCATTAAGCTCCCTTTTATTCAAATTAATGTTTAGATATTTCTGGAGAAAAGGCAAATTTCAATTGCTGCCAACTTCAGCAGCAAAGTATTTTAAAAATACAAGTCTCTTTTCCTGTAACTTTTCCCAGGACTGTAAGATCACATTATCATTTACTTCCAATTGTAGCAGACTTTGGTTGCCTGGGCTAAAGCTATCACTGCTGGCTATCTGTCTGGCCAAAGCGTTTTCAAACATTTTTAACTAAATGCTCTCTCTCTTCCAAAACCAAGGAAAAAAATGAAGCATTTGTATACTATTTTGTTATTCCAAGCTTTTCTCTGAGAAGTTTTGGACTGAGGAAGTGAAATCTGACAAAGTACATGAGTTTGTTTGCCCTACAAATACTTTTTGTAAATTTGCCCAAAGTATACAACTTTAAAATGTCATGTGCACAGCAAACAGTAGTGAAAGGAACTCATGATTCTCACTGCAGTAAACCCAATCCTGAACAGAGCAATCTGGCAGTGGCAGGAAGCTGATTCAGGACCAATACTGCATCATAAGAACACATTCCTCCCAACACAAGAACGGCAACAGAAGGAAAAAACTGGCCTGAAATAGGAGGACACGGGAAGCATCATGGTATAAACACTGGAACAAGCAACTCGGTACTGGCAGCAGAGCTAGGAAACAGGGCCAAGTAAAGAGTGAAGCAGAGGGAAGACACTACTATAATGAAGTTGGAAGGGAGAGAATAGCACTGACTGGAACGGGGAGAAAATGAATCTGGGAAGAAACGGGACGGAGATGGAACTGAAGAAATCAGCTTAGAATTTAGAAGCAGATATGGAGTTAGTGAGCACAGACCAAAAGCCATGATTGGATATGAAAAGGAAAACAAAAATGGAAATGGATGGTTAAGAAACAGGATTTTGTATGAGCCTCAGGGGCTAGGATTGTCTAGGTCAGGTGGACACAGGAAATAAATCCATGAGATACAGGGATCCAGTGATGGTGACAGACCTCCTCCAAGCAGAACAATGGACTAGCTCACATCCACTACTCTCCCAAAAACTGTGCCCGTATTTCCAACTGCTTAGTTGGAATGGAAGAGTCAAAACAAAGAACCAACTTCAGTGGAAGATTCAAGACAGACACATGCCAAGTTTGTGAGTGGGAAGAATGTGTCTGTACTTAAAACCCCTTACTCAGTGAAAAACAAAAATAGCAATTTCAGATTCCAAGGTCTCACTAGTGGCTCTGCTGTCAGTTCCTGCCTGGGAAATCCACTTGTAAGATCCACCTCATTCCCCTCTAGTGCTGATCCACACAGACAATGTCAGCTTGCTGCTTTTCCTTCACAGTTATTTTGCTGGCACAAATGGTAGAGGTGTGTCTGCAGGTGCCAAAAATGCTGCATCTACAAAGATCAGATACGATGTTTCATTGCTGCCCTAGTCTGTGCTGCAGAATTCCATGACGTTACATAGAGAAACATGTTCAAAGCATGTTTACTAAGACTTAACTAAAAATAAAGGTATTTTCCCCATCGACACCCATTAATCCTGGGATGTTTTTTCCCCAAGGTATCCAAGACCCAAGATTTCATGGGAATTAACAATTGCAACCAAGTATTAAACACATGAAACTGCTTGTAATTGAATACACTGAAAAACAAGCCTCATGCCAGTTCAAATTCTGCACTCACTTTTGGTAACTATTCTTAAACTTGATCTCATAGTGCCCGCTTTCCCATCTGCTAAATAAAATTAGTAACTGATCTCACTAATAAGAGATAAAAAGTACAAATATGTGCTGTTAAAAACCTGAAGATATTTAGAATTTCTCAGATAATATGAGTCATATATTTGGAGAAAGGTTTAGAGACAATTTAGCACACCAAACATGGAAAACAAATATTTGGTATCTTCGTATTAAGTATTATCCAATCTCTGAACTGAATGAGGCAGCATTTTTTCCACAGGGTTATTTTTAATTTTTTTTATGTTGCCTTGACATATTAAAGGAATTATGGCAGTAATACCAAATGGGGACACCAGCTTCAAAACTGAACGTTTGCAAAATACAGCAATCAGTAACTATAAAAAATTATAGCAAAAATTACTGAAAGAAAAATACCTATTAGAGATTTCTAGCTGTAATATGGAGATGACTGTCTCCTAAATATCAGGAAAAATTCCACTAATAGAATGTTACTCCTTTATATAAAAAACCAAATAAGAACATGGCCACTGTATCTGTTTCACAGACTCCTCACATACAACAGAAGACATCCTATCCTATCTGTGATGCAGCTCCTGGATGAACCCCAATCAGTAAGTGCTGATTTAGCAACTTCCTTTTTTATATACACAAGAGAAACTTATTTTCACTTAATACAGGTAGCGTCTGTGCTCTGTCCATTTTTTGTGCTTTTTAAAATAGGCCAAAAAACCACAAAGGGAAAATCCATGTTGGAGGTGGTACCTGCTTTAACCTTGTAAGTACATTTGGAAGAAAAAATACTTTTCTTGTATGTTGTTCACAACTGACAGACCATACTATGAAAAAAGGGAATGAGATAATGCTCAGTTTTACCAATACACCAAAACCAAGTATTTTCAGAGTAGCAGGATTCTTCTAATGACCTTTGAAAATTTTTGCATGGGCATGAAAAAGGACTTCTGGTTCAGTCCAATTGACATTGTTAGATTTGATGGGAGATTTTTTTTTTATATTGGAGAATTTAAGAATTAAAAAAAAACCAGCAGATCATCACATACTAGTATGAAAATTTCAGCATAAAAGACTACGCAGTTTAATGGATGCTCAACATTTTAAATTTAACACACAGGAGCTCCTGTGCATCAAAACTCTTGAGGGAGACAAAACCCCTTAGTAAATCTTTCTCATATTTCCTGTCACTTGCACTCTTTTAGTACAAACGACAGCATTAAACTACTGCACTTTAAGAGCCTAATTTACAAACTAAAATGTTTCCTTAGTGTTTACAGATATATTTAAATTCTTAAAAAAAAATTACTTGAATAAACTTCTCAAGCTGTAAGTCTTTACTTACCGAGAAAGTGTTGATTTCCCTGAACCTGGTAGGCCTCTTAAGATTAGAAGAAATTTCTGTGAACAACTGAATCTTTCTTCAGATAATTGCAGTGAAGAAAAGCTGTGCATTCCTTCTGTAGTGTCAGCTTTTGGATCCTTCCAACACTCTTCCCTGGTTTCACAGAAACCATTACTTTGGACTCCATTCTGATCATTATTCCCACTGCTGAAGACCTGAGCAGTATGGATGTCTGTATGCCCAGAGCAGTTGGTATTTTGATCAAGCAATGGACCATGATTGGTGATATCAGTATTTCCATGGTAACAATGGTAACTTGCATAAGGAAGTCCCCCATTCTGAGAAGGGGGAACACTTGGGATTCGTGGTGGGGGATTAAATATCTGAAAATGGGATTGATGGTTGAATCTAGGAGGAAAAGGTCCCTGAGGTTTTTTGAAAGATGCTCTAGTCTGCCAAGCAGGTCTGAACTCAGGCACCGAGCAGTTCCAAGTATCCACTTGGCCACTAAAGGTATTTTCAGTTTTGCAGGCAGCTGTTTCCACAATCAACTGCTGCTCATTGTTTGTTTGCTGACTGTTCTGTTCCACCAAAGAACACTGTCCATTCTCATAAAATGGCTGTGGACTGCCCAAAAGTGCAGGTTGATAATTCTCTTGTAAGCTTTGAGTAGAGTTAAATGGAGAGTGTTGTTCCTCAGAAATTTCAATTTCTTTTTCCTGAACATTAGTATCTAAATTTTCGTTTTCCAGCTGGTGAATTTCTTTATAGAACTGATCCAGCTCATCATCTATTTCTGGTGCAGTGGCAGAAACAGCCTCCATCTTCTTCGCCTCCTTTCTTTTACATCTGTTTTCACATAATTCATTCTCATCTCCTCCAGTGTTCCTACATTCACTGCATTCATTGCAATTGCCAGATTTGTCCTGTTTGTTACTTTTGGCAGGCTCATAAATAGGTCCTATAAAATCTTTGCTTGTGAAAAAGTCTTCATCCCATTCATTTCTATTTATTGAGAATGATGTACTGCTTTTTTCAATATTATCTTCACCAGCATTATTTGTAATGCAAGGGTCCTTCTCTTCTTCAACTTTAGAGTCATTTATAGATGCAAATGGAGGATTTATATTCTGCACAGTTTCTAAATCCACTGGCTGACTAAGCACTGGATTATTTTCAGGGAGAATTTCATTCAAGGATCTCAAGACACCAGAAAGTATTTTCTCTTGCTTCTGTATTTCGTATTGCCCTTGGTTATCTAAGGCACACACAGGTATGCAACCATTTGATTTTCTCTCAACATCCACTCTCTTCTGAGTACTTTCATTATCATCATCAGGGAGCTTCCCAAAATCCCCTTCTGTTGACTTCATTCTTTTAGAATATGGTTCAATTCTGATTTCGTCCCGACACTCCAAGAGCCTTACTGCATTTTCAGCATGAAGCATCTTAGAAAAAAGAATGAATATGTTATCAGCATGCACATTTTTAAAGTATAAAAAAGCTGAAGTTATTTAGGCCCATGACATCACACTCTCCATGGTCACAACTCAAATGTACTCACCCAGAAGAAAAACAGACATCACCTACCACAAGTATGGTTTAAACAAGACTACTACATTACTTATCACTCATCTTTAGAAAAAAATTACATTAGTGCTGTATCAGTCCTGCAGTCACATTTTATGACATGCCTTAAATAATTTACAAATCACACTTTTAAAATGTGACTATTTGAAAAATTAATCAACAATCTCTGACTTACATTACTGCTGTTCTCTACTGTTATTCTCCCCAGTGTTTGAAATCTCTTCTAAAGATAAGCACATGCCAATTTCCAATGTACAAACTGATGCCTGACATCACTACTAATACAACCAACAAAAATGCAAATACTTCAACCATGAGGATTGTTTTCTGTGACATGAACCAAACTCAACTAACTCATTTAACACCAATCAAACAGGTGCTGCATGGCATTTGTAATTCAGAACTAGTCAAGTAATAAAATCAAAGCTGCAATCTGTTATTATGGTTCTGATTTTGGAGCCACTAAAGACTTTTGTTAGGGACCAAGACCACTTGCTTGTATGTCTTCTAAAATTAAATACACACCAAAAAATATCCCTGTCCCAAACAGATTGCATTCTAAGCATTAAACCACTAAGTTCCAGACAGGTTCAGAGACAAGCTATTACAAAGCAAGATGGCACTAACCACTATGACATACCATTATCCACCTATTAGTCTGGATTTCTTGGATTTTGAAGTCTACAGAGTATGCAATAAAGAGCAAATTCTTCCCCTCCAAATAAATGCAGTTTCAAACAAGAAAGAATGTGTTTCTCCTACTGGAAGGTTCAGTGTTGTTTTCTGAAACATTTTAACTTTCTACAACTAAATATTACCAAAGCGTCACATACCCTTCATCCTGGATAAGAAAGTAATAGTTTCCTTTATCTGGAAAGGATCAGTAGGTAATGTTATGGGAAGATTCGTAAGTAATCATTATCCCCTCATGTTCACTTGCAAAACTGACATGAAAAGGTGTTACTCCAGGCACTTTGTCACCTACCATCCAAAGGAAGAGAAACCTGCCATTCTCAATCTCAAACTGGCTAAACCAAGGAGATGTTACTGTCCGCACTTGACTTTAGTACCTGGAAGAAAGCATTGCTGTCAGAAGGGGAAGAAACACGGCCATGCAACTCTCTCTCCCCCTCAGAACTAGTACCATGTTCTCTCCTCCTCTCAAGATTTATGTGTTTATGCATAGCTCCAGCTTCTTAGCGCTTCATTTTTGTACATTAGAAGGCAAGTATGACATTGCTACTAACCATTGAATCTATCCCCATCTGCCTCCACTCAAAATAGTACTGGGGTAAAAAAGTTACTTTATTAGCTTCTATGTCCTCATCTTCTGGGATGGTGTTTAAGTAGACCCCATTTCCTGATGTGGAATTAAAACAGCAAACATGTGAATACTTGCTGCATGACAAGATCTCCAATGACAGAAACGCTGCTATGTGACTGTCCATAAGAATCTCCTTTCTTGCTAATCTCTAACACATTTTCCCTCACTAACCTCGGAGAGAGTGAAGACGCATGCAAAAGCATATTCATCTGCGTCCTTGGAGAGGACAGAGCAAGTACGCTCAAGGAAAGTGTAGTCTCTCTGACACTCTCACCTCTTGAATAGGGCAAGTTCGGGTCTGTATCATTTCTATAAAGAACTGGTTGCAAGCATTGAACCTGAGCCGGCACACGGGGATGTCAGACTTATTTGCCACTTTAACTGACCTGTGAAACACCCAGAAGGTTCAACCAACTAACTAACTCAAGGCCTTGAACTCCACCTGTACAATACATTTCCCAAACAGAAAAATCAGGCCTGTTTGGCAGAACCTACAGACAGGGGAACTGGCTGGCTTTCCTTGCACGGTGGGTACGGTGGTCACAAGGCGCACACCCCAGCGCCCCTCACACGGCTCCAGGACACACCTGGGAGCCGGGGGACGCAGCCGCGGCTCTCATACCGGACTGGCAGCGGCGTGTTCGGGGCAAAGGCGCAGCCGCCGGCCCCACGTCTCGGGGAGGTGTATCAGCCGCCCTGTCCCTCCCTTCCCTACCGTGCAAAGCCCACTCCTCTCCCCCACACGCAAACATTTCCCTCAGCGCGGCGCCCACGTCACACAACCTCAGCGGCCGCCGACTCCTGCGCGCTGACACCGCCATGCCCACGCTGCCCCTTCCCCGCCCGGTGGTGGCAGCAGCGGTGGTGGCGGAGGAGAAGCGGGTTCCCCTTCGCGGCCCGGCCGAGCAGCAGCCGGCGCAGCCACACGCGGGGGAGGACACGAACCTCAAGGCAGCGGCTCCCGGCGGCGGGAGGGGCAGCGCCGGACCCCCGCTCCCAAGATGGCGCCGCCTCCCGCTGCCCCCTCACCCCGCGCGTGGCGCCGCCAGGGGCGGAGGCGGGCGGAGCCTCTCTGCACGCGCCGCGCGCTCTGCCCGGCGGGAAGCGCCCGGCGCCGGGGGGTGGGGCTTGGGCGCTTCTACCGCCCTTGGGGGTGGGTGATCAGCGTGTCGGGATCTTCGCTTTGGGGGTGTTCGGGCCTTTGTGAGGGAACGTCGGCAGAGCTCCGGGGAGGATTGGCCGCAGTCTAAAAGCTGCCAAGTTTCTTAGATTGTGTGTTGTACTTAACATGGATTTGCAACTTGCGCTCCTGCGTGTATAAAATAAAATTTTAATATGAAGTAACTACTTTTTTTTTTTTTTTTTTTTTTTCCAGATCTTGTGATACTACGCAAGGCAAACCACATTTTTCCTAAAAAAACCTCAGTCTTGGAAAAGTAATTCCCCAAGTTTCATCAATGCACGCAAGAGCTGGTCCAGCAAGCGATGCACCGGTTCTAAATACCCGCGACACTTTTTCTTTCACAGGCCGAAATGGATTATGAAGCTTTCAGAGTATATGATTTATAAAGTCACAGGAATTAGTTTATTTGCTGTAAATGGTAGAAAGAAAACTGGTCAAATCCACTGGCCAGGCATTCCTTCATGTTAACCCTGCAACCAAAGCACAGTCTCCTTTCCTGTGCCAGGTGATGGCCTTGTTTTGTTGGAAGATAGGAAGATATGGTTAGGTCTTTGGCAGCATTTTAATCTAGATCAGAAGTCAGCTGTTGAATGTCCCAGTTTGCCACTATTTTTCATCTGTAATAGTAATTACATGCTTCTCTACACAGGCTAAGTCATGCAACACCCAAGCTAACAATTTAGAGAGAGTAAGAGTGCTGCACATGGACATTTTGAAGGTAATATCTGGAGATCAGAGCTCTCAAGCATTCATGTTATGTATGTAGTAATTGTCTCAGATGTATTTAATTTGGGGAGTTCTCCCATTACTTGTACCTAATTAAATAAGCCACATGTTACAACTGGCAGTACCCTAATGTCATTTTTTCAACCTCATTGACTATAATGAAATACACTTTCCCTGATGATCCTGTTACAGCTGCTACAGCTCCTATGTGGGAATCATGTAGCACATGGGAAGTCTCTTGCCTGAGACAAATAATTCCCCCAAATTCCTTGTCCTGCCCTAGATGGTAAAAAAGTTCCATTGGAAACATTGTTAGGAGAAGCTGATAGGGAAGGAAAAAGCAGTGTCCAAGAGGTTAAACATTGTAACAGCGAAAATATTTACAAAGAAGCATTAAGAGATCACCTTTTTTCTTTGTTTTCAGAGGAGTTTGAATTTTATAATTTCATTTTTACATATGTTTATAAAGTTACTCAGAATGCTACCATGTACCACTACGATGTGTCACCCAAACCACACTTTCTGTAACATGCATCTATGATTGTGGTGGAAGTGTCTCACAGAAGTGAAAATCTAAGAGTGAGGTAGTGTTATCACATAGATAACAAGTTACATTTATTACATCACCTTCATATTCATTGATAAACTGTAGGCTTTAACTGATCTAAGAGAAGAGTGAAAGGAGAATTTCCCACCTTATGTCATCAGATTTTGATTCAGTTTTCCAAGTGTCTTGTAAGTTTATGTTGATTTGAACCTTACAGATCGCATCAATTTATATGCATACAGGAACTGAGCACTGTTCTTTTTTAAAAAGAGGTTTGATGTTATGTAACTTGAGTGTTTGAACTTGCAAATGGAGCATTTTCTCAGAGCAGTTTTTGCATTTGATTTCCTACATTAAAAAGGGAAGATGGCAACTGACCACTTAGTAGGATCATCCTGATTCCTGTATGGTTCACTGGTGTAGTTGATGCTTTAAATGCAATGCAGAGATCTCTGATACTTGTAGCAAACTAAGTTGTTGCACTGCTTTCTTCTGCATGGGCCCAATTTCGGGTTCTGTAGGGAAAAAAAGGATTTAAGGTGCAATTTCAAATTACAAGTAAACCACACTAAAATGAAACTACTGCTAGAGAAAGTGCTTCTGCTACTCTTTCCTGCCCATGATGTTGCCTAATTGCTGTCCTGCCTCCTCCAAACTGGTAGCTTTTGTTCTTGTTTGTGACCTGGGCATTTTAAATAAAAACATCATAATATTTCTTTGTGTATGGAAATATTTCCATTAAATTTGCTTCCAGAAACATCTTAGATAAAACTCTCCAAAATAACTCAGCATAAAGAAGGTAGCTGGCACAAAAAATATTAACGCAGAGAATTAAATATTTTTAGTGAAACAATACATGCCTGTGTTGTGCCTTTTAATAGAAAAGATCAGGCAAATTTAAGATAGACAGAATGGTGAGACTCTATCTGTTATTAAAAGGAGTAAAAAAATAAAATTATTCAATGGGCACTACTTGAGATTTGCATTTATGTTTAAGGGTTCATATGGAATGCTAGCTCAATCATGTAGATCTTGCGATCTCGTTATCAGACTTGGCATAGCAGAGTGCTCTTTCTTCTTTTCATAACATTGTTCTTCTAATAACACTTAAATGTAGCATCTGTTTGGGTTCCTGAGGACGAGTTAGATTCAATCATGCCTCCTTCTAAAGGAGCTTGGGTCATAGTTTGTCTTGTCACTCTACTAAATCTTGTTTGAAAAAGTGAGACTTCAAGATGATTTAAGAAGTGCTGTTGCATAATTCTTTGAATTTGAATCAAACTATCTCTAGGGAGAAATTCTGGTTAACTTTAAGAGAACTGGTTTACTCAACAAATCAGAAATGTTGCTTGCCAATTTGTTTTTCTGAAGCTTTTATATGGCAAAGAGGAATTCTGGTAGGTAAATGTCACATCAAAGTTTCAATGGTAAAAATACAGTAAGAGCTTTTTACCTATTCATTGCCACAGATAATATGGAGGGTTTTATTTTCAAACTTCAACTTGAAAATTAACTTAAGAACTAGAGTTTTGATAAAGTTATATATTTTTACAAAAAAAAAAAACCATAATGCTGATTATGTGAGATAGGAGTATTATTTTATATTTTCAACAGGTTCTAACAAGTGATGTTTAAGCCATGGCTAGATTACTATTTCTTTTGACTATTATATAACTAGTTTGTCAGTTAAATATTGTTATTTGATTCCCTTCTGGTACTGGATGAATCCTTTTGGAGATAAAAATAATGGGGCAAAAATAAAAGTAACACCTAACTATTTTATTTTGGAGGTTCTTGAAACCTTTCATTTAATGATTTTTATCTGAAATCTGCATGATACATAGATTTTTCTTTTTGACAGTAAGGCGCCTGTTCTGTGATTTAGGTTTCAAGTGCTACAGCAAAACAGAACTAAAAGAATGGTGAGATTTAACTTTTAAGACAGAGTGCTCTAGACAATATAACAACTGCTGGCCCACAACAAAGCTGAGCTTTTGGGTTGTGAAAGCCAGCCAAGGAAACAGAATTCTGAACAATTCATGTCTTTCAAAGTAGAGCATGGGGAGTTTCTAGGAAGCTGACACTCAAGGTGAAGGTCCAGTCACCGCTTAGTCCTTAGTCCGCGGGACTCCCTAAATAGCATCTCCCATTTACATAAAAATGAAGGAGACTGTGTGTAATGCCTTCAGTAGACTGAAATTCAATGGGACGTTAAAGTAAGTAGCTTTAAACAAGGGGCAGACAGTGGAATGGTAAAAGCAAAAAGTGTGAGTAGAAGAAAGAAAGCACCAGATAGAGCAGCCGAAAAACACCCAGACTTACGGAGTACAATATGTTCGAGTATTTAATATACTAATGTTTAAGCAAGTAGAAAGAAATTGATCAAATACTACAAAAGTTTAGTGCAATGTGCTTAGTTATGCCCATATTGACATCCCCTCTGTTTGGTCGAATACTTGTTCATTTTAGCTACTCAGCTTTTACCTGAAATTACTTTGATTTGATTTCCTCAAGCTGAACAACCGAGATGCTCACTTTACAGATACAACTGACAGTAGAAAGTTCTTAATTTATTCCCATTTTGTTATGCTAATGGCATTGCTTAAGAATATTCAAGTTGTACTATACTCTCCCACCTCCTATCCTACACCTCAATTAAGGACGGAGAGCACTGAAATCAATTATAGGTAACTCAGAGAAGAAACTGATTTAGTTCACTGACAAACTGAGCTAATCACCAGGGAAAGAAAGACTGCTGGTACAGGCTCCCAAAATACTAATTCACTACTGTATTCACTACTGTCATACCTATCTGCAAGGCACCAAGAGAAGAATAATTTTTTCCCCTTACTACTGTGATTTTTTAGATGCTGGCTTCCATAGGTTATATTAGTGCTTAATTGTAGGAGTACATTTTCCAAATATGGTCAGCAAGAAGATTCCATGACATTTAGCAACAAAGCAGCTGTGAAGTCATACTAGAATTAAAAAAAAAAAAAAAAAACACCAACCAAAAAACAAACTATTAAAAAACCTAACAACAAGTTGGTTTGATTTGTTGAGTTAAGCCATAAAGGATGCCCTGGTTGGTAGCAAAATATGCACCATCACTTCCTGACTGCAGTGAATAAACAGATTCTGGTTTAGGACATTAAAAATCTAAATGATGTTTTTGCCTCTGTGACTACTATAACATGAAGCATTTTATTGTTCTCTTCTCACACGTGTCTCCAAATAGGCAATGACCTCTTTAGGAAGAACTCGGAGATAAAGATATGTCTACAGCTGGCTGGTGAGGACATGTTTTGTGAGGGGGTAATGCTTCTTTCTTTAACAGTCTGCCTTGCTTTAGTAGGTCATTTAATCTTAATGCTGTCCCAGTGTAGCTATTAACTATTTAATGAAGAAAGCAGATGAGTAGGTGGAGTGAAAGACTTTCTGCAATCCTCGCCCTGAAGAATAACATCACCTCCTCATATCCTCTCTAGCTTTGTTCTTGTTGTTTTTTGTTTTTGGTTTGCTTGTATTTGTGAAATACCATATAGTACTTAATGACTTTTGTATTCCTATTAGAAAGCAGCCACAAGACAGGCACAAATAGGTATTTCTGGTAGAGTCAGGCTTGTTAGCACTAAGATGAAAGTGGTACTTTTAAACTTCAGGATTTATATTGCATGTATATTGAAGCTAGCGGATTCTGAGCATCACTGTCTTATTCAGCTGTTTGATTTTTGTTTACAAGGAAACAGTGTTGGAAACAGCACACACACAGACAGTAAGAGTCTAAAAATTCCAGTCATCTAAAGTCACTGTTTCCATGTGGCTTCCTTGCAAATTACTTAAGAGACATATGAGATACTAAAATTAGTTGCAAAGTTAACTCATGTTCTTAATAGCATCAACTATTTAGTTGAAGAGGAACACCAAGAAATTAACAAATTTTTCTTTCTCTGAGACAAATCAGTACACCTGCAAGTAGAAAGTCTCCCTCCTACATGTTGAAAGCCCCTTCCAGTGTGAAGGGCTCAGTGTATAAATTACATATATTTAATCTCAATTGTTTTGCTAGTAAAATACTTTTGATGCAATTGTTTTAGAGTCACAATTAAAAGAGAAACAAAGGGAAGTGTTTTATCTATGCTGGAAACAAAAGTATCATTTTCACAAACCTGATATTACCTTGACAGTTGTTCCCACTTACATTGAAAGGCCAATACCATAAAAGAGTATGATCAGAGGGTCAAGGGATAAAGACAATGTGTTGGGAAAGGGCCAATGTAGTGTCTGTGAAGGGAGATAGTGACACAATCACCAACTTCCAGCAGGTTTGTGAGTCAGGAAGAGCATGGACAAGGACAAACCAGGGAACATAGCTGTATTTTCAAAGAGCATTTGTGCAGCTTTCTTATTAAAAGCTGTCAAACAAAACTGTCATGGAATTGAAGTAAATGTTCTATGCTCAGTTGGAAATATGGTTGAAGGATGGAAGCAGAGAGTACTTTTGATTACTTTCTTTGATGAAGAAAAGTCAGCAAATCTCTCTCCCAAAAATCTTTGGGCTTATTTATGTTGCTTAATGTAACAAACTTAGATTTTAATCAATGACCCAGAAAAGAATCCACACAGAACGATACTTGCATGATGTTAAACTCTTGTTGTGCTGGTGTAAAGAACTCAGAGGCCTCACAAAAGGGGATGAGTAAAAAGACAGGCTTTGAGAAGTAGATCAGTGTAAGGTAAAGCATAGAATTACCTGTCAAACCTGGAAGTCTAAGTTCATGAGATCTTGAAGTTGCTGATGTCAGCTCTACGAAATCTTTGACTGAAACAGCAACAGCAACCAAAAAAAAAAGAAAAAAAAGAAAAAGAAACCCTACAAAAAAACAAACCCTAAACAACAGAGATGTAAGGTGTCATCAGGAATTGTACTGAGAACAAGACAGAAAGCAGTTTGCTGCTCTGAGGGAAATCTCAATGTACTCCTCTCTTGAGTACAGTGCATAGTTCTGGTCTGCAAGGACACAACAAAATTTGAAGAATGAATTGAGAAATGCAACTAAAATTATCTCCAAGGGGAGAGATTGTCAATCTGATAAAGTAGGACTAAAAGGCCCTTGTCACTGCAGTCTCCTGTTTTCACACAATGTTTTTACAGACAGAAGGCTGTGAGAAGAATACTGCTGTGTAAGGGTGTTCTTTGACTATGTTCATCATTGTCACTCGAACACTGAGATGTGGAAAGTGTCTTCAGCACTCACATTCTGGAGCACAAGTCTAATGAGGAGTGACTTGAGGGAGCTGGGGTTGTTTCATCTGGGCAAAAGGAGGCTGCAGGGGTCTTGTTGCTCTCTACAACTGCCTGAATGGAAGTTGTAGTAAACGAGGGGATCACTCTCTTCTTCTAAGTAACAAGTAGCAGGACAAGAGGAAATTGCCTCAAGTTGTGCCAGCAGAGGTTTAGGATATTAGGAAAAATTTCTTCACTGAAAGGGCTGTCAAGCACTGGAACAGGCTGTCCAGGGAAGTGGTGGTGTCACCATCCGTAGAGGTATTTAGAAGACATGTAAATGTGGCACTTAGAGACATGGTTTAGTGGTGGGTCAATGGTTGGGCACAGAGATCTTACAGGTTTTCTTCAGCCTTAAATGATTTTATTATTCTGTGTAAAAGATCTGGTCTTGGAAGTTCTGTGGCACTGACATTCCCTATATGTCCTACTACAAGCAAAATATTTATTTTGCACAAATATTTTTAATCTTTCTGAGATATACAGTTTCTATAAGTAACACAACTTGCCTACACTTCCAGGAGGTGGCAAATCCCCTAAAATTTAGCAAGGCTGCTTAGAGTCACCGGTTCCATGAGAGATGAAACATTTCTCCTGGAGAAGGCTGAGCCTGCCCCCAGGACACAGCCAGGACTAGCACAGCTTGCACAGTGCAGCCCTTTCCTGGTGGGACCGCATGGAGAAGGGAGTGGGTGCGTGTTGCCCTCTCCCGTAGGCAGAGCGCTGTTCCCGGCACTTTCCGAGGCGGTGAGCGAGCGGCGGTGGCGGACGGGCTCCCTCCGCAGGGCCGCGGGCGCCACTGCCAGAACCAGACGGGAAGGGACGAGCGAAGAGTCACCTCTAAAATGCCCATTCCCAAAATCGCCAAGGGTCTCGGTGCAGGCGGAGCGCGCCTGGGGAGGAGGTCCCGTTATTCAGCGCCCTGTCCCGCTCCGAGGGGCGCCCGCCGCTCCTGGCGTCCTGATCAGGCGCTGGAAGTGGCGCTGCTGTGACCTGCTCCATCGGAACAACGGAGCAAAATGTTTGCCTACAGAGCATCTCAGCGCACTGGTTACTTTGAGAGTCATACGCTGGGTTTTGCAATTTCAATAGCTGCATTTAGAGAGTTCAAAGAGTGTTTCATTTTTCTGCTGCTTTGTAAGTATCCCTGCACACATTTGCAACTGCTCCACTGGGAAAGCATGTGTTCCCCAACCTAAGGCTTTAATACTCGGTGAGCACAGATAGACAGCAATGGGAGAATTAAGGGGAAATTGTTCAACCTGCATCAAAAAGTTATATCTTGACTCCAAGTCTAGCATCCTTCCCAATACAAAACTGACAGACAAACCTTCCTCTCTCTTATGTCTCTACTTTTTTTTTTTTCTTCCCAGAAGGAGTGGACCAAATATAAGTCACTGGGGGGGAAAAAAAATACCAATAAGAGTTTTGGGCCCTGAAAAGTGATTTGTATGTAATAGTTCTGGTTGGGCTGATGTAGTCTGTATTACACAATCAGGTAGTTTAGCAGTGAATGAAGATAAAGCATGCTGGTTACAATGTATTAGCAAGTTCAGAAAGCTTGAGGGGACTTCCTGAAAGATTCAAAACAGTAGTACAATGTCTTGGCTAACAGTCTGTCGAAGTGTTTCTCACACTATACAAAGCCGTGCGTATATTTCAGCAGATCTGTTAAGTGTGATTTGTGTTTTTTTAAATCATAATCCTCTAAACACTTACGTGCTATCTTGATGCATTGGGAGAAAGTTTTTCTCCCGGAGGGTGGTTGGGCCGCAGGGAAGTGGTCACAGCACCGAGCCTGACAGAGTTCAAGAAGAGTTTGGACGATGCTCTCTGGCACACGTGTGACTCTTGGGGATGGTGCTGCGCAGGGCCAGAAGTTGGACTCGATGCTTCTCATGGATCCCTTCCAACGTACTTTATGATTCTACAATAAATGAAGCCTTTTAGCTGTAGCGGCGAGAAGAAACCACATTGCTTTTCTGTTTGCATTTTCCTGTAAGGGCACCCCTCAAACTCTTGCATTCGCTGAAGCAAGAGCGAAGGGCTAGACGAGTGACTTATGCAACTTCTTCTCCTTTTTCTCCGCAGTTAAGCGACTTTATTCCTGATTTTTCCACAACAATCCTTTAATAATTCGTCGTTTTGGGGAAGCGCTTGCCTCAGTCGCCCCCAGAGCGCACACCAATGGGAGCCGGCCCGGGCCCACCCTCAGTCCCTCGGGCCGGGCCGCGGGCTGTGGGTGCTGCCCGCGCGGGCCGGCAGGGGGCGCTGCTGCCCCGCGCTGGCCGCGCTCGCTCCCCTCGGCGGTTCCATTGGAGCAGCCGGAGACGAGTTGGCGCCATTTTGAAGCCGGCAGGGGGACCGGGGCGAGCTGCGGAAGGGGAGGGGGCTGGCGGCGATTGGCTGCGGCGGCGGCGGCGGCAGCGCCTCTCCGAGCCCGGAGCGGCGGCAGCGCGGAGCGGACCCGCCTGCGACCAGCGAGGCGAGGCGGCTGCGGCTGGGTAAGGAGCGCGGCACCTCGGCCGCGGGTACCCCCACCCCGTCCCCGCTCCATTTTCCCTTCCCGGGGGCGTGGGGGGCGCCCGCCCGGACCGAGCTCCGCGGCCAGCGCTGGAGGAGGACGGGGAGTGGAGGGGGAGCGGGAGGGCAGAGCTCCCCTTGGCCCGTGGTGGAGCTCCCCCTTCCCATCCCCCTCGCCCCTCCGCGGGGCTGCTCCCCTCCCCCCTTTTCCGTGGCCGCCGTCAAATACTAAATTTTCTCCCCCTCCCGCCCGGCGCTCCGGGCGATGGGGTGACCTTGGCTGGGGGGCCCGGGGGTCACCCCCTCGCCCCGGTGGCCCGGCGGGCGGTGTCGCGCCCAGCGCCGGTGGCTCCTCGCGGCGCGAAGTGGCCGGGGGGTGGGGGGGGGGGCGGGGAGGCTGCTCGCCCGTAGCTGTGAGTGAGAGAGTGAGTGATCGCGGCTTCCCGGGTGTCCCTTTCCTCCCTGCCCCGGGCGTCCCCTCCCTGCCTGCCTGCCCCGGGAAGCCGGCCTGGTCCCCGCTCGGCGGGGCAGCACGGGGCTCCCGCCGCCCCGCGCGGCTGAGCCCGGGCTGAGCGCGGGGACATCCCCGTCCCCTCCCCGCCCGGTTCGGTCTTTCCGCGCCGCACTTCCCAGTGCTCCTCAGCGGGAAGAGCTGCCGCGGACCGCGGTTTGTTGGGTCTCTACTTGTGTGCGAGCCCAGTTCTTTCATGCTGGCTTAGCTTTTTTTTTTTTTTCTTCCCCCCTTCCTTTCCTCCTCTTTCTTTTTCCCTCCCACTTTGCATCAGGCTCTGTTAGAAAGCGCTCGAGAAGGGAGGACGGGGGGAGCTGTGGGGGGGCGGTTGCCGCCGCCTGGTAGATGGAAAACTATGAATTTTACATCTGAATTGCCAGATGGAGAATGGTTAATTTATAGGTTATGTATTGTTTACGTTGAGAGCCTCCGGTCAGGAATTTAGGTCCGTAACTTCATCCCGATGCAGATAAATCACTATCTGTTCTTCAAAACAAATCAACAATTAATGACGGTGAACAGTCCTGGAAAATTAAACTGCAGACCAGCTCCTACAGAGCTGGATTTTGTCTTGCCAGCCTTATTCTGACTTTTATGCTTGCTTGCTGCGCGGTTGCTTTCTGAGAGCTGTGATTATTTAGTTAGGCGTTGTGTTTTCCCATTTAACACAACTGCTGAAGCGTTCTCGTGTTGGTCTTTGTTTTGTGCTTGCCGGGTAGGTGCTTTGGCTGTAATTGATTTCTCTTCACTGGGATGGAGTAGAAGGAGTGCGTAAAATTTGAGTGGCTTTATAGTTGAAAACGAGTGTCAAATCACGTTTTGGGAAGGAAGTAAGACGACGTGCATTCTTTCAGGTTTTCCCCTTCCAAACTAGTGGAGTTGTTCAGTTTTCAGGTGGTAGAAATTTTGCCTGGTATGTTTTGTATGTATTATAGATAAGCTAGATATTATACTGTGTAAAGTTACTCCTCAAAAAGAAGTGAAAGGGCTGAGTGTATGCCATGCTCAGACCACCTGAAAGAAGACCGACAGTGACAGGCCATCAGGTAAGGTGGTTTAGCAGAGGTGTGTGTATCGTGTTCATCACAGCCTTTGAAAGGATGCACTGCTAGAGCAAGTAGTTTAGTACTTTAGCACTTGCATGACATCTTGTGTCTATGTCTGAAGCAAGGTTGAACTTAATTTGGGGTTGGGGGGATATGATGCGTCTGGATGTGGTGTGGTGTTTTGTTTGGGATTTTTTATGTAGATTCTGTATTGGAGTATTTGCTTATGTGTTTCTTGCATCCTCTTTACTAGTTAGTATACAGATTGGATAAACTATAGTTCAGTTTTTGATGAAACAACTAAATAAATTAAATGGAAAATCATATGTTTAGCGCTTGTAATGAACTTCTTTTTTCTCTTGGAAATATTGAATTTAGACTTTATCTAACATGCTTACTTATGGACTGAAATTGAGCAAGTCACCCAAGTTGTCATTAAGCTGTAATTAACCATATAAAAGCCAACAGTCATTGCTAGCATTTGAAAAAGCACAGTAATGAAATATGGGCATAACCTCAGGCATTATCCATTTTTATCTGTAGAACAGGAGGTTCTGTTACCTCCTGTAGATTGGGAGAGATGCATTTTCTTTTGGGATATGTTGCTCTCTACCAGGCTTTCAGGTTATGCCTTTTTCCTCTCTTTCTTCAGTCACACAATTTATAGTCATACAGAAGAGTAAGACAATGTATGTGTATGTATGAGTCTTCTTGTTTAGTGAAGGATTTTCATTTAAAGGTGTTTGGAGTTAATGTGTTTTTTTGTTTTCTTTAAACCTGAGTTGGGAGAGGTGATAAAGACTATTTGTTGCACAAGGAGAATTTTCACGGGAGCAACAAATGAGAAAATGTGAAGCTGAACAGTAAAAGCATGCAAAATTGGAGATGGAAGGAAAATGTGATACTGCAACTCATTATTTTTCCCTATCAGTTTCACTCTAATATCCCTATCCCTTTATATTGCTTGCCCCAGATAGTATGCCAAGAAAGAAGAAGGCATGTCTTTCCTGCTGCCTTCAGAGAAGTTTTGTTTTAGAATCAAAAAGTAGTTCTGGTGTGCGGAACATTATCTTACCACTTGTCAATATCATTCTCCTTTTAACAGATATCTAAAGTAACGGTGTTTTTACTCTTAGCACAAAATGACAATACTGCAACTTGAAATAATCTTTGGGTAGACTGAGAGAACATTGGAGGCTTCCAGTCAGTTCTGAAACGATGTGGGAAGGGAAAACTGAGGAAACTTTTAAAAGGTGTGTTGGTGTGATAGTCCTTAGTGGTGAAGTGTGTTAATTTTCCAGATTTGTAGACCCCCTGGACTGTCTGAACAACACTGACAGATCCTAGAAGGAATCAAGGCTTTTAAAGAATTGTAAAGTATATGCTTAAAAAAAAATAATCTTTTTTTTCCCCTCAGAGATGAGACATCTAAAAGTCAAGGCTGTGCATGTGTTTAAATTACAAACCTTTTGCTTTTCCATTGGTAGCCTCTTCAGTTGAATGTAGTCTTACAGAAAAGCTGAGGTGTTTTTTATCTGCTTGGTTCTGTTACTAAGAACAGAACTTAATATAGTTCTGTCAAGTAAAAATAACATAAAAATATATGAAAAGTGAGGTGTATGAATGAAAATTAACTTTGTTATTTTAGGAAGTTAGTGGTTTGTTTCAAAACCTCCTTGTACCATTAGGGATTCCACAATAAAAAAAGCTGTTTATGCAAATATTTGCTGTAATAAATCCAGCTTGAAAGAATTTAATGAAATACAAGTAATATTTTAGTTTAATTTCTAAGAATCAAAATGTTAACATCTCTGTTCTTTTAAAAGGTTATTACTATCTGTCTCAGTGTATACTGCTTTTCAACCTTTTCTGAAGTGTGAAGAAGTCCTTGAAGTAGGTTCTGAGGGTTAAGACTGCTATTGCTTTGTCCCCATCTCTGGAATTTACTCTTTTGCATCCCACCCCAAGCACTGGAAAAACATTCTGCTTGTTTAATACTGCCTGATCTTCGATTCTGTTTTTTCAGCTCACAACAACTTTGGTATTAATATGCTTCGAAAAATAATAATAAAAGAAGTGCCATACCTCATTGGGAACAGATGGGGATGTTTGTACTAATCATCTTGTGTCTGTCACCGTTTATACAGGAGTACCGTAACCAGGGATCAGGACCCCATCTGGGGTTTTCTAATTCAGACCCTGTTCTTTAAAGATCGATTCCAGACAATACTAACTGTGTGTACTTTTTCTCTGACTTAATTAGGAATCCCGGTGAATGTTTCTGCTGCTGAAATTAGATGCTTCACTTTCATGCTTTTTAATGGACAAAAAAATACATGAAGTTAGCAGTCAAAAATATTATTGTTTTAATTGCTTCCACTGTAGTCACCTAAACCGCATTTTCATAGAACATAGAATGGTCTGGGTTGGAAGGGACCTTAAAGATGATATAGTTCCAATTGCTCTGCTGTGGACAGGCAACCTTCCACTAGACCAGGTTGCTCAGGGCCCCATCCAACCTGTCCTTAAACACTTCCAGGGATGGGGCATCAACAAACTCTGTGGGCAACTTTTTCCATTGTGTCACTACCCTCAGAGTAAAGAGTTTTTCCCCAATATCTGATGTAAACCTGCTCTCAGTTTGAAGCCAATCGCTCTGGTCCTGTCACTACATGCTCTTGTGAAAAGTCCATCCATCTTTCTTGCAGGCTCCCTTCATGTACTGGAAGGTCACAGTTGGGTCAGCCTGAAGTCTTCTCTTCTGAAGGCTGAACAATCCCAATTCTTGCAGCCTTTCCTCATAGGACAGGTGTTCCGTACCTCTTATCAACTTTGTGACCTTCTCTGGACTTGCTGCGTGATGTCCTTCCTCTGCTGGGGACAGAGTCTGTAGCTCTTTTAAAGAGTATTTGGTTCAGCTAAAATGTGATAACTTAGGAAGTGACTCTTGAGAAGCTGGTTGTCCACAACTTCTGCCAAAGTAGCATTTGGTTCTCTCTGAGACATCCCAGTATATCCACATTGTAGCTCACTTCATTGTCAAACCCCTTCATTCTGAAAGTCTTAGAAAGAAAGGGAACAAATAAAAAACTACTAAAAGGAAAAAAAAAACAACCAACCAAAAACTTAACAGTTACCCACAGTAAGTAGAAACATGTTGCTCATGAGGAAGTCCTGAAAAAAATTTAGATCAAAACTTCCTGTGTGTAATCCTTGGGCCACCTTGAGTTTGCCTGTTCACTTCTGTTAGTACTGCTTTGTTACTTAGATGTACATTCCAATGATGACAATCAGATTTCTAGGAAGTCTTTGTCACTGCATATGTTAGGGTTTTGTTCTTAACAAAAAAGAATTGAGTTGTTGTCAGTTAGGAGAATTGAGCAGAAGACACTTCATGGAAACTTGTAATTACATTTAGGGATTTTTTTTTTAATTTTTCTGCATCTGCCTGTGTAAAATTTCAAAGACTTCTCTTGCAGAAAATGTACAGAGATGCTAGGCAGCTTGCCATTAGGTGTGATATTTTCCCTGGTTATTTTGTTGATTTTGTTACTTGGCAGTTCAGGATGAAGCATTATATGTAGTTCCTGAACACAGAAACCAAGTGTATGGAAGTAACTGTAGCTTTTTATCATCACTTTGTGAGAACTTTAGTGAGGGACAATGTCTGTGGACAGCCCAAAGTGCTTAGTTCACTTAATTCACGGTACAAAATAAAAGTTTATATTTGTTTTTCTTCCTCTGAGTATGAACTGGTCAGAACCAGGCTATAACTTTTGCTTTCCTGTGTTTTCAAAGTGGAAGAAAGAATAGATAAGCCAATGATAAACTCTTAAAATGAGTCGTGAGGAAGTTTTTCAGAGATAACAAACAGGAGATGCATTTCATCTTCTGTTTGCCCAACTTGCATCATGCAGTTTGTAATTCCTTCAGTTACAGAAATGCTTCCAAGAACTATGAAAAGAGATTTTGATGCATGTACAGTTTTTGGAAAGAAATATTCTGCACTCTTTTTTTAATGACTGGCTGATCTGTACTTTGAGAATGCAAACGTTTTGGAAGTGTTCCTCAAGGTTACAAACGTTGCCTGTAGTAAGTTCTCCATTAGGTTGTCCATATTGCATTTTGTATATGTGTATAAAGGCACATTAAAGTAACTTTTTGTTTCTTAATGAACCGTTGCCCCCCGTATCTTCTGTATTACAAACAAAAAAGCTTTAAAACAATATTAAAATTGCAAATTCTTTTTAAAAATAGTAAACAGTTTAAATTAATTTCTGTCCTTCTAAGTATATGTTATGGTAGTCTTTAGTTATAAGGCTAGTGTTGGGGTTTTTTTCAACCCACTGTTTTTAGGAATTAGAGCTGCATATCAAAGTCGGCGCACATATTTTCCAAAAGCTGGAAAATGTAAAATGAATTGACAGGGGACTGTGGGAAGGGAGAGGCATATCTAGTAATTTGAATGATTGAATGTCACTTTGGGATACTGGAATTCATTCCTTCTGTCAGTTTCTTGTGATCCCAGGCAAGTCTGTTTAAACCAAACTTCCCACAAGAGCTTATTAGTAGTGCATTGATTTCCTGGGAGACAGGCTCTAGACCCGGACTGCTACTGCTTGGCTCAACAGATGCTTTAGTTTTAGATGCAGCGCTGGATAAATTGGCATACTTTAAAAGTTGTGTCCTAAATTCCTTCTCCTAAATTCCTGACTGTATAGGCAAAATTGGTTACTAGTTCTTAAGTTTCAGTCTGTATCTTGGGTTAATAATCTATCAATGAGACAAATACTTATTTTTATGAAAAATTAGTGAAAGTGTTGCAAAAACAAGTTAATTTTTATGGCACACTAACATAGTACAGCTGTGAAATCTTACAAAAGCCCAGTAAGAAATTAAGTCTCTTCAGAATGTGGCTGAAATAGTGTCTAATAAGGGAGATATGTAAAATTATAAGGAGAAAAATTCAATAGCTTCTTGGCTTTGAATGAAAAAGAAATCCTGTGATGTGTAAAAAAAGTAGTGAAGGATCAGGTATATCAGCTCCTTTGTGTGTGCTCTCTTTAATATTGTATAAGAAACTTTAAATCTGTTTCTTAATTCTTAGTAAGTGATTTTACAACTACTTCTGCATTTTCATTGTTCCTTTTTAATCAAACTTAGTAAACAAATTCACTGTGTGGATGTGCTCCTATCAGTCTTCAGGTTGTAACCTTTAGCTTTATATCTGACTAATTGATGGAATGTTATTAGTAGCAATGAGTTTTTCTCTTTTAGCAGCTTTATGTGGGGTGAGGTATGAGAGCTTTTCAGTGCATTCTTGCAAGTCTTTGTTATTGGTAGAAGCGCAGTGTAATATGGTGTTTGCACATTGATGCTCTGGGAAGGACTGAGATCTGCTGGGGCTGCATCCCCCTACTGCCAGCTGCAACTGATCTTTCTGCTCTGGTCTCTTTTTAGTGGCTTTTCTGTCTAGTTTGTCCTCATACCTCTTGGGCTTCCAGTCCTTCATTGTACAATGTACTTCCTCTCTTGCCTTCTTTGACACATCTTAGGCTTTACAGGATCATAGAATAGATAAGGTTGGAAGGCACCACTGGTGCTCATCTAGTCCAGCCCCCTGGCTCCAGCAGTGTCCCTGAGAGCACGTTACTTGGGACTGTGTGCTGGTGGCTTTTGAATGTCTCTGGAGAGGGAGACTTTACGGCTTCTCTAGGCAGCCTGTTTCAGTGCTCCGTTATCCCTGTGGAAAAGGACTTCTTGCTCGTGTTCAGATGGAACTTTGGGCGTCAGTTTCTGCCCATTGCCTCTTGTCCTATTGCTTGGCACCACGATGAAGAGCCTGGCTCCATCCTCTTGATGCCCTCCCTTCAGATACTTATGTACATTGTGCATTTTAGGAATCTCAAGGCTGATAGGGTATGTCAGCTGTGGTGTACGGTGGTGGGGTTTGTTTGTTTGGAATTTTTTGTGTGTTTTATTTCTATTTTTTCCCTTTCCCCCCCCATTTTTCTTCCCTCTTTCATTACTTTTACTTCTTGGTTGAATGTCTTTTCTGTAATCCCTAAACTTTCTAGTCACTTTGTCTGATAGAGCTTGTTGGTCTCTCTAGTGGAGTTAGTAGTCCAAACCTCAGCTGCTTCTGTGGTAAGCTGAGCTTTTTGTCTTAATTAAGACAGACTGCTCTTGAGCTGAGAATCTGGCTGAGGTGTGAACAAATCCAGCTTTTTGTGTTAAAGAAACAGCAACATCTGGCTGTTAGCAGACAGGTGGATTAGTGATGGATTCAGCTGTCAGCAGGATTTACCAGATGTGTTTGTTAGTCTGGTTTGCCTATGTTAACCTTCTAACTTCAGGGCAGTAAGGAGAGAGCCATGAACAGTGCTTGTGTGTGCATGAATAGTTCTTGTACGTTAGGTAATAGGTAGAAACTCTCTGAACTGTTGTATCATGATTGTATGCTTACAGTCATAGTGCAAGCAGCTATATTTATTTATTAATAATTTAAAACTTCCTCCTTTCAGTTGAAAACCTTGTCCTTTTAAAATGAATAAGCATTCGTTTCCTATAGGTGTTACTTTTGTCTTAGTGGTTTCTGTTTATGGAACACAATCCAGTGGGGAGTGTATACAATTTTTCATCATTGTTTTTGATTTGATTTCTTGTTAATGCTCTCCCGGGTAGGAGGAGAGGTCTTCTTGGGGAGTGGGTTACAGGGTGCTGTAAGGCAGTGATCCAATGTAGTAAAGTGAGGTCCATGTCCTTACTGCACATCAGCACAGATCAGAGCCTGATGGAAGCACAGCCCACATGCTGATGCACACCATGAGTTTATTTGTCATTGTGCAGCAAATGTGACATCGAATCATGGAAGTTCTCAAGCTTGAAGGAACTCATAAGGATCATTAAGTCCAACTCCCTGCTCCACACAGGACTACCTAAAACTAAATCATATAATTAATAGTGTTGTCCAGATACTTCTTTTACTCTGACAGATTTGGTGGCATGGCCACTTCCCTGGGGTGACTGATCACCTGTCAGTAAAGAACCTTTTCTAAGATCCAATCTGAACTTCCTTCGATGCAGCTTCATTCCATCTCCCTAATGGGTGCAATGGGCTGCAACTGAAGGACAACTAAATTTCTGTCTTCAAAACAGAAAACAAACCAGAGTTTGGAAATTTATTATCAAGAAAAGTTGTCACAGCTGTACATATGCTCCTGTTTATACAAAAAACAGGATTAAAATGTACTAATATACGTAAATTTCTGGAAGTGGGATACAGGGAAGATACAGACTCCATTCTGGTCCCCAGTAATGGATCGAGAGGCAACGTACACAAACTGGAACACAAGAGGCTCGTTCTGAATGTTTTCACCGTTGTGGTGGTCAAGAGCCAGCACGGGTTGCTCTGGGCTTTTGCAAGGCATTTGTCCTGGAAGATCCTCAAAAGCCATCTGGATGCACTCCTTGGCAAACCGGCTTTAGGTGACCCTTCTTCAGCAGGGAGATTCAACCAGGTGATTTCCAGAGTTCCCTTCCATCTCAGCCATTCTGTGAGAATTCAATGCCATCCAACCCCATAGGGCTAAATAATTGTAAGGCATTAATAACTGTATTAGAAAAAGTTACAGGAATCAATATATTATTGGCAGAGAACGAACATGTTGGTTGAGTGTTGAGGTAGGTGTCAAGGCTAAGGTGAGACTTAAGATTAAGAGAATATTCAGCTTTTTTTTTAAAGTGATCTTACTGATAGGTCCATATATGACAGTAGGTGACTAGATTGCAAAACTGCTGCTGGACCTTGCGGTCTTATAATACACTTAGTTCACTTGGTTGTAGTATGTCTTTATCTGATTTGTGCTTTGTGATCAGCTATGGCTTCTTTCTCTGTCTTTGGGGACACAGTTATTTCTTTCAGTCTGCTTTTCTGTCACAGTTTTGCAAAAAGCCAAATAAAATGTTTTAGCTGGGAAGAAAAGCTTAACAGATAGAAGCCATCTGGGCAGACAACTTCTATTTGTAAAACACCCAGCTGAATGTGTTTTTGGTACTAAGATTGCTATATGCACTTAAAATATACATGTCTGTTATAATTCATATTGACTAGGAGTGGATGCACAGTTGTGTAGAACAACATCCAGTTTAGCAGTTGAATACCCATGCTTTCTTTTTAGGTCTTACAGTTCAATCCATCCCACTGGCATTCTTTGTTTGATCTTTAGTAATTCTGTATTGAATAATTTGCAGTAGGATGTAAAGCATATAATTTTGTATTTTTTAACATTATATGCGAAGTTGGGAATGGATTCGCATCTCATTTAGGTATATCAATTCTGACTTTTTACAAAAGCAACTTTGTATTTATTGACTATTTTGAAATTTTACGTGCCATTTTGCTTCTGTGGTAACATACCAGTATTCTTTTTTTAAAAAAAAATTACTTATTTATTTTTAGTATTTTATTTTGGTTTTTTAGTATTCTTAGTTATGGTATTTTTTTTCCATGGGGGAACATTTATTTAATTTTAATTCTTACCAGAAACACCCAAAACAAAACAAAAAAAACCCAATGAAGTTTCATGGTAAGACTCAATAGGGCACTTTTAGCCAAATAAATGGTATGCTAAAATAATACCAAGTGTTGTTTCCTCCCAAGGGGCAACACACAGGTTAAACTTGATTTGTGCCTGATGTCTGTGTGTTGTAGTTGTTTTCCACTTCCTGTTACGTTCCCCTCATGGCTTCCATGCCATTCTTGCATGGCTTTTTTCTCCGCTTGTGTGAGTACTACAGCTGTTAATCATTTGAAATTATGTAATGCAAGGTATCTGAGGTTCCTGTGACTGCTTTTTGTTACTCTGTTTCAAAAATAGTTAATGTAAGGAAAAATAATAGTTCCTGCCTCTTCAATTCTTTTCTAGCGGTTGGAGGAAGGAAACAAATAATTCCTGTCTTCCTAAATCTTAAAGTAACTTGGCTGGTAAAAGATGGCTGTGTCCATATTATGACCATAAACCAATAATATTTTGGAATTATGATATCTAGGCTGGTTGTCAATTCTTCTCTTCTTGTAGAGTACCAGGTTGTCAATTCTTCTCCTCTTGTAGAGTACCAGCCTAAGAACTTCCCGTGTTTGTGGTGATTCTGGAAGAAGAATGTTTTGTGGGGTTCATGGTCTGCTTTTTGAACATACCATATGAAAGCAAGGGGCTAATCTCTGCATATTCTATTTGGATATTTTGTTTCAGATATTGACGAGAAAGTCATTCTTAAATTTTAATTTAAAAGCTCTCATGTCAGGCTCTCATGATCAGTTTTTTTTCATTGAGCTATTTATTTTCGACCTTTTGTCTTTGGTGGTTCATTTTCTTTGAACCAGGGTGGGATCTCCTGGTATTTGTGTGATGTATGGTGATCTCTGCCTCTTTTCAACTTAGCCTCCTGGAAGTCTCTTCTTGTTGCCTCTGTGCATGTGCTGTCCTCATGTAATAGACTTCATGCGTGCTTCTCCCAGTTTATATTATCTGGATGGTAGGTGCTGGTGGCTGCACAAAGTGTTCCAAGCAAGTTCTTGCCAGTACCTTAAAATGGATGTTAGCTGCTGAAGTTTTGGGTTTGTGCAGGTTGGTTTGTTTGTTTGTTCCAAAGAATCACAGAATGGGCCAGGTTGGAAGGGACCACAGTGGGTCACCTGGTCCAGCCTCTCTGCTCACAGGCAGGGTTGGCCCAGATGACATTGCACAGGATTGTGTCCAGGAAGTGCTTGAGTATCTTCAGTGAGGAGAGGAGGTTCTTGGAGTACCTTGTCCTAGACTTAATGCTGAGTAGAAAAATCACCATGAGACTATATTTGGACCTAGGCATTGGACCCCTCTTTAGACTCCTGTTATTTTCCCCTGACAGCTGATTTTTTTCAGTTGGAGAGTATATTCTTGTTTAGATGTTCATGTGCAGTGTTTATATTTGCAAACATTTCTGTTTCTCTAAACTTTCAGTGTTTTACTGAATGACAATCTCATCCATCTCTGCATCCGTCTATGATTTCTAATTTAATGTTTCCATAATAAATGATATTTGGTGCAAGGGAAGTGCTAATTGTTTTATCACAGATGAACAAAACATAAATTGTCCCAGGGTAATATGATAAGCCTAGAAGGTACATTTATCTCTGTGTTTGAAATTCTGACTTTGGCATGCAGATTTTTTCTTAAATTCTTAAAATATTATTGATATCAAACTAGTGCAGCTCTAGTGGTAATATTATTACTTTTTTGCTCTGCATTATTAATGGGAGTGCTGTTTTATTTTCTTGCAGTATACCTTAATTTTTAAAGTTAACTTAAATTTTTTAAATTGAAGGGTACTGCGTCTTAATTTTTAAATTCCTTTAAAAAGCTTTTCATTCCACAGTGGTTCATGAATTTTTGGATGGTGCCCATGTAGTTGCTTTGATTTAAAAATGTGAAGTTTGTAAGTGTAGACACAGTAACTTCTGATTAAAGATACCTGTTACCAGTTGTCACAGGAAAGTTTTACCTGTCATTTCTTTGAAAATGGGTATTCAGCTGACTTTATAGGATACTTCAGTAACTTCTTTCTTTACAGTCATTAGTATATAGCAGTACTTTTTCCTTTTTGATTCTAGATAAGTGCAATTTTTTTTTTTTTGGTTAAGCTTCTTTACAATGGATATCTCAGTTTGGCTTCAATATTCTGTCTTTATTTTTGTATTTCCTCATCTTTGTGGTAGAACTGTCCTGTTTTGAGGGCTCTAATTAATACTTTAAACTTCACTAAGAGGTTGTTGGAGTTCACTTAGTAGTATTAAAACTTTCCTTGCACCCCAGTCAAGGGTACAAAAGCTTAAAGCTTAATTTTATTCCTTTGGCACAGACATTGCCTGTGACTCCCCTGTTGGAGTTGTGTACATCACCATCACTTCTGTTTGAGCACTCTGAGAACTAGTCATAGTTTGTCTTGTCTTAAGATTTTGTATGGTGTGGTTGCATAATGTGACCACCTAAGGAATGTTTTCCCTAGTACTTGACTAACTGACAAATATATTGCAGATGTCTGTTTTATTAAAATCGTATTTGGTCAGGCTACACTCTTCTTTTCTCTGTCAGATTCTTTTACTATGGCCTTCCAGTTTATATCTCTTTATAATTTCTTTTCCTACAGCCATGCACAGAAATAAGGCATTTTAATTCCTGCAGTCCCTTTTACTTAGTCTTGAGTAGAAGTGTGAAAGCAGAGATCCTGCAATAATAAGTCAGCTTTATTTTTCCTTAGGTTATTGAATAGTTTAATGGTGAATTCTTTTATGTAGTTTACAATAATTTTTTTTTAAAATGGGTGTGTTTCAGTGAAAATGCTCTTTCATAAATGGCATTTAAAAAGACAGTTTTATTAAAAGAAAAAAATGACAACAGTAACATCTGGAAAAATGCTGAAACTTAAAGTTGGGTCACATTTTGTGGAAGCTGCAAGTGTCTGCAACGCCACTGGAGAGAGCTATGTGCTGGGATAAGTTGGTGCTGGATACTTTCTACTTTCATAAATCTTTGGGAGGCTTTCTTCAATGAAGTTTGAAAAAATTTTATCAGCAGAAGTGGGGACTTGCCTGGGATCATTTGCTAACTGATTGCAACTCTGTTTAAGTTGCTTGAGGCCCTTTAGTGTGCATGTGCTGATTTTGGTATCATGTCTTAATCTTTTCTTCTTTGTTCTTTTCCTGAATCCTCCAAATCCTTTCTACATTGTGATGATGTCTCTTCTTGCACAGTTACCACCTGCACATCTTTTAATTTTCCACAAAGTGTTTACTTAATATGTTAACAAAGAAACTTAACGTGCTTTACTGTATTTTCTAGTGTAAGTTTGAAAAAGTATTTCCTAATTTAAGCAGGTATTATTACTTCTGTGTGACTGTCAAAGGACTGCCATTAATGGCATTCTGTAGAGAAACCCAGTGTGGTTTTATGTTATTTGTTGGACTGAGAGTGTTACTGTTACCTTATAATTTGTGTCTTCATTCCAGAAGGCATTTAATTAGTGGCTGCTGTAAATTCTTCCTGTATCAGTCCTTACTATGCTGCCTTACAGAAATGGGAAGCTAGCATTTTATTGATATTATGGATAATACTAGTATCGTGATTTAATGGTAGTTAAGTAAACAGTATAACATGATACATTTCTAAACAAGAATGGAAGGTATTAGTCTAGGCATTATACCTGAATCAGGATGAGAAACTACCTGAATTTACATAAGCACCCTTGGTCCACCACAGTGAAGTTTTCTAATTTTTTCAACAGCAGAAAATTAACTGCCAAATTTCATCTTGGAGTGGCTTTTGATAGCCAAGATATAACTCCTTAGCAGTAGATACATTATGGAAATAGATTTAGTTTAGTGTCAGTTGGATAATGCAAGTCTCTAGCACCTAAGTCACTTCTCACCTTGATCAATTATTGTCAATCAGCTGTGTGCCAGCAGGAATTTACCAGGATGTAAAGAATTTCTGTAAATGTCTTAAATTGTTATATTATTTGTGTTTTATTATTAGTACTGATGAAGTAGAAAGATGCCTGCCTCTTCTGCTTCTGTGAGTTCCTGAATAATCTCTTAATGATATCTTGTTACATCTTTTGTGGAAATTACATCTTGACAAATTTTTTCATATGTCCTGTGTTGTTGAAACAAAGTTAGTGATCTTCAAGCTTTTGTCATGGTTTATATTAATTCATACAAGGATGCTACCCACTGAGGGTGCAAAAAAAATGTATATAAATAATAATAAGAAATTACAAACTGTGTGTTGAAAAAGAAATAGAGCTTTGGAGTGAAATCTGTAGTGTGATTTATGAGATGGAAAAGATTTTGCTTCCTTGCAATATCCCATGAGAGAATTTAGGAAAATGTTTTTGCATCTTCTAAACTGTGGCCCGTGACAGTGAGAGGCCATTGGTCATCCTGCTTGGTTGTGGAGAAAGTGTTGATGAATATTTGCCCATCCTTTTTTTGGCTGCACTTTCTTGTTGGAATGATATGAATTGTGGAAACACACATTTAGTTCTTTACACAATCAAATTTTTGCCATGCCAACCACTTGCTCAATTCACTTGAGCTTCTAATACCTTTGTGAACATAAAGAAAGTGTTATTCTCACTGGCACATTGAAAAGTGTCTTGCAGACATAGATTTAAAAGTATATATATTAGCCTAAATATATTTGATGTTTACTTTCTTAGATTTTATACACGACTTTAAAATTATCTCAGAGATAATTATGACATATAGAGATAATTATGTATATTCAGTGTAAGTTCTGAAAAATAGTAATGATAATAGAATTTGCTAAGTTGATCACTGTTTCTGATGATCTTCTAAGTCCTCATGTTTGGATTCTGGATTTTAAAGAGGAAGTGATAGTAAGGCAGGAGATAGACTTGAAAGGAATATAGGGTTGATTTGCTCAAGTTTGCTTCATCACTTGGGTAAGACTCCTACAAAACTATCTGGAGGATGAGGATTTAAATACATTTATAGATCTCTGGAAAGTCACTGTTGACACATGATGACTTCATGTGTGTTAGGTCACAGTTTGCTTAATGATTAGCACAGTTAATTAAATCACCATAGGCAATGTAAACTGTCAACCAAACATTATGCAATTAAATGGAGTGTGGTTTAAGTCCTCCAGTTAGATCACTGACTTAACATCCTCTAATGATATCTATTGACCTATGAGGTATATTTGCATAGGTACTTAATATGCAAGATATTAATCCATGTTTTATTGCATAATTACAGTCCATATTTTAAAGTATTGAGCAAGCAGTATATGCAAAGTTAAGCTATTCATTAAGTTATCTACTTTATAGAAAACATCTGAATGTTTTAATAATGACTTAGCTGAAACTCAGTAGCCATTGGATGCTACTGATTATGTGCAGAACTCATGTGTAGTTTATTTATTTGAACTTGACCAAATTTTGGCAGTGGTACTTATTACTAATTAACTCTGTTTAGACTAATTGATTATTGATTGTTCCCATTTGTGGTCTGGCTGATAATCATGATTTTACATTAAATATGATGATTTTTGTCACAAGAGGTGAATGACTCTTTAATCCAGCCTATTCTAATGCCCAATAAATGTAACTTCCACTTTTGGGTTTTTTTCCATGCTTTAGTTTTCCTGTTGTCCTTGTACAAAAGGTATATGTTTTGTCATCTTTCATTCTCTCCTCTGTACTAGTTTCTTCCACCCCACCTCCCTTATAACTTAGTTTTTAATTTGTCATGCTGTTTTATGCATACTGTTTTTCAGTATGCTTCTACAGACTTGCACTTGGTTCCTGACTTAAGGTCTTTGAGAAATTGTAATTGCAATGGTGCTTCTGTGTCGAAAGAAGCAGTTCCCAGACATCTTAAGTCTTACTGTATCATCTCCTGGTGTACAAAGAGTAGGGTGTGTGTTTTAAATTATCTCTTTGTAGGTTTTGAAGACTTAACTTACAGTACTGTTTACCATATTTGAAAAAACCAACACCTGATTGAATCATGATTTTTATTCCTGTTTGTTAGAACTGGAATTTGTTTGTTATGTATTTGTTCAAGTTTTTTGTGACATCTGTCTCCCTTCTTTATCCTCATGTAACAGAAGAAACAGTGCATGTCTTAAGGTTTAGTTTAAGTGCTTGGATTCTGCATGATGCAAAGCATTTCACAGTCTGAAGTGTTTTCTTGCCTTAATAAAGGCATCCATGCAAACTTTTTCCTTTTTCATAGAATCATTAAGGTTGGAAAAGACCTCTAAGACCATTGAGTCCAGTGGTTAACCCAGGACTACTGCATTCTCCAGTAAACCATGTTCTCAAGTGCTGCATCCACCATGTACCTTTTGAAAACTGCAAGAGATGGTGATTCTACAACTTCTCTGGGAAGCCTGTTTCAATGGTGTCTTGGTTTGACAAGACAGGTGTCTGCCAGGGAAACTGGGGTTTCCCTTAGAATAGAGAATGCAAACCCCCCACCCCTGCCAAATTATAAATTTTCAATTAAGGGCTCTCAGGCAAAGATTTGGGAATAGGAATAACAGTTCTTTACTAGGAATATCAATAATACAAATGTGGTAGGAAACAAAACTACCCCACCAAACCAGCAAACAAACAACAACAATTTGGGAAAGCCCTGACAGAATCAGAGCTGCCACCTGGCACCCTGTTAGTCAGGGTGTTGGAAGCAGTCCAGAAGTGAGTCCTGGGATGACAGACGTGGCTCTGTTGGAGCAGGGACGATCCTGTAGCCAAGAAGGGTCTAGGAGTGATGAGGAAGGGTCTAGGAGTGATGAGGAGGGGTCCAGGGGTGAGGTGATGGTGAGATGGGGTCCGGCGATGATGAGATGGGGTCTGGCGAAGATGAGATGGGGTGCCGTCTTCCTCCCAGGAATCGGGGTGAAGCAAGTGAAGTCTGTCCCCGGCCGGCTCAGTTTTCCCGGCAGCAATTGTAGACTCCCCCCACTGGGCAGGGCATCCCACAATAGGACCATGCATGCAGATGGGGCTCTGGGGGGAGCGGGTATAGTCCGGGGGTATAGTCTGTTGATGGCCCATTACCCAAAAGGCACCCGCCCCTCCCCCCCGTCCCCCTCCTTCCAAAGTTACAAGAAATAAAGAACAATTCCCCAACTGCTTTCAGCAGATGAAAATAGAATACACATTTTTGATTCCATAACCCAGGACATTATCCACCCCTTATTCTATTATCATCTGCATCATACCTAAAGCAATGAACTACTATGCAAAATGAACCCCTACACTCAGTTCTTACTTAGGATTAGGTTTTCTTGGGGTACACAACTGGTTTTTCCATCTTTCTGCATTACCCACCAAGTGTAACCAGGTCCTTGAGCAAAAACAATCCCACGGATGGGTTCGCCTTTGCCTGAGGTGGGGTTAATCCAGACAGCCTTTCCTAAAATACCTCTCATGTGCACCACAGGGACTTTATCTCCATCTACTGTGTGCAAAGGGGTAGACTGGGCAGGACCAGCTCGATTGATGGAGCCTCGGGTGTTGACCATCCAGGTGGCTTTTGCTAAGTTCACTTCCCAGTTCTTAAAGGTCCCTCTGCCAAGTGCCTTTAGAGTGGTCTTAAGTAGTCCATTGCACCGTTCCACTTTCCCGGCAGCTGGTGCATGATAAGGGATGTGATAGATCCATTCAATGCCGTGTTCTTTAGCCCAGGTGTTTATAAGGCTGTTCTTGAAATGGGTCCCGTTGTCTGACTCGATTCTCTCAGGGGTGCCGTGTCTCCACAGGACTTGTCTTTCAAGGCCCAGGATGGTGTTCCGGGCGGTGGCATGAGGCACAGGATAGGTCTCCAGCCACCCAGTGGTGGCTTCCACCATGGTCAGCACATAGCGCTTGCCTTGGCGGGTTTGGGGCAGGGTGATGTAATCAATCTGCCAGGCCTCCCCATACTTATATTTGGACCACCGTCCACCGTACCAGAGGGGCTTCACCCGCTTGGCCTGCTTGATGGCAGCACACGTCTCACAGTCATGGATAACCTGAGAGATACTGTCCATGGTTAGATCCACCCCTCGGTCCCGTGCCCACTTATAGGTGGCATCTCTGCCCTGATGACCTGAGGCATCATGGGCCCACCGAGCTAGGAACAACTCTCCCTTATGTTGCCAATCCAAGTCTATCTTAGACACTTCTATCTTCGCGGCCTGATCTACCTGTTCGTTGTTCCGGTGCTCCTCATTAGCCCGACTCTTGGGGACATGGGCATCTACATGACGGACTTTCACAGGTAGTTTCCCTACTCTGGTGGCGATGTCCTTCCACTCATCAGCAGCCCAGATTGGTTTTCCCCTACGCTGCCAGCTGACCTTTTTCCACCTTTCCAGCCAGCCCCACAGAGCATTAGCTACCATCCACGAATCGGTGTAGAGGTAGAGCTTTGGCCACTTCTCTCTTTCAGCAATGTCCAGGGCCAATTGAACAGCTTTGAGTTCAGCAAGCTGGCTTGACCCACCTTCACCTTCAGTGGCTTGTGCAACCTGTCTTGTGGGGCTCCACACAGCTGCTTTCCACTTCCGGTTCATCCCTACGATGCGACAGGAACCGTCAGTGAAAAGAGCGTAGCGTGCTTCTTCTGCTGGCAGTTGGTTATATGGTGGAGCTTCTTCAGCCCGGGTTACCTGCTCTTGTTCTTCTTCCTCGGTGAGACTGAAGTTCTCAGCTTCCGGCCAGTTGGTGATCACTTCCAGAATCCCAGGGCGATTCGGGTTTCCAATACGGGCGCGCTGAGTGATGAGGGCAATCCATTTGCTCCAGGTGGCATCAGTGGCGTGATGGGTGGAGGGAACCTTTCCTTTAAACATCCACCCCAGCACTGGTAGTCGGGGTGCCAGGAGGAGTTGTGCTTCAGTGCCAATCACCTCTGAGGCAGCTTGAACTCCTTCATAGGCAGCCAAGATCTCCTTCTCCGTGGGAGTGTAATTGGCTTCAGACCCTCTGTAGCTTCGGCTCCAGAATCCCAGTGGCCGGCCTCGAGTCTCACCAGGCACCTTCTGCCAAAGGCTCCAGGACAGACCATGGCTCCCAGCTGCGGAGTAAAGCACATTCTTTACCTCTGGTCCCGTCCTGACTGGGCCAAGGGCCACCGCATGAGCGATTTCCTGCTTGATCTGGGCAAAGACGTGTTGCTGCTCTGGGCCCCAGTGGAAATCGTTCTTTTTGCGGGTAACCAGGTACAGAGGGCTCACAATCTGACTGTACTCAGGGATGTGCATCCTCCAGAAACCTATGGCACCTAGGAAAGCTTGTGTTTCCTTCTTGCTGGTCGGTGGAGACATCGCGGTGATCTTATTAATGACCTCTGTGGGGATCTGACGCCGTCCATCTTGCCACTTCACTCCCAGGAACTGGATCTCTCGGGCAGGTCCCTTGACTTTACTCTTCTTGATGGCAAAGCCAGCTTCCAGGAGAATCTGGATGATCTTTTCTCCTTTCTCGAAAACTTCCACTGCCGTGTTTCCCCACACAATGATGTCATCGATGTACTGTAGATGTTCTGGAGCCTCACCCTTCTCCAGTGCAGCCTGGATCAGTCCATGGCAGATGGTGGGACTGTGCTTCCACCCCTGGGGCAGTCGGTTCCAGGTGTACTGAACGCCCCTCCATGTGAAGGCAAACTGGGGCCTGCACTCTGCTGCCAAAGGAATGGAGAAGAAGGCATTGGCAATATCGATGGTCGCATACCACTTTGCTGCCTTGGACTCCAGCTCATACTGGAGCTCCAGCATGTCCGGCACGGCAGCGCTCAGTGGTGGAGTCACTTCATTCAATGCACGATAGTCCACAGTCAATCTCCATTCCCCTTCAGACTTACGCACAGGCCAAATGGGACTGTTGAAGGGTGAGTGGGTTTTGCTGACCACCCCTTGGCTCTCCAATTTCCGAATCATCTCATGGATCGGAGTCACAGAGTCTCTGTCAGTACGGTATTGCCGACGGTGTACTGTTGCTGTGGCGATTGGCACCTGTTGTTCTTCAACTCTCAGCAGTCCCACAGCAGAGGGGTCGTCGGAGAGACCAGGCAGGGTATTTAGTTGTCTGATGTCTTCCGTCTCTACAGCAGCTACTCCAAAAGCCCAACGATATCCTTTTGGGTCTTTGAAATGTCCATTTTTGAGATAGTCTATGCCAAGGATGCACGGGGCCTCTGGACCAGTCACGATGGGGTGTTTCTGCCACCCATTCCCGGTTAAACTCACTTCGGCTTCCAATACAGTCAGCTGCTGGGACCCCCCTGTCACTCCAGAAATAGAGATGGGTTCTGCTCCCACATACCCTGACGGCATCAGGGTACATTGGGAGCCAGTGTCAACCAAAGCCGTGTATTTCTGTGGGTCAGATGTGCCAGGCCATCGGATCCACACAGTCCAATAGATCCGATTGTCCCTCTCCTCTACCTGGCTAGAGGCAGGGCCCCTCTAGCACTGGTTATTCCCTCCCTGAGCATACATACTAGAGGTTCCAGCATCCTGACTACTGACAGCCTGGGCATAGGAGGTTGAGGATACTTTCATTTTAGTGGCACCCCTTTGGTGAGTGTTCCTCTCCTTGAGCTCACGCACCCGGGCTGCCAGGACATAGGTGGGTTTCCCATCCCACACTCCCATGTCTTCCCCATGGTCACGCAGGTAAAACCACAGGTCAGCTCTCGGGGTGTACCCTCTCTCTCTGGCTGGGGGTCGTTGGGCTCTGACTCTGGGGCCTGTGACTCGTACTGGTGCCACACTGGAACTGTTCTTCCTCATCTCCTCCCTCACCTCCCTCATTTCCTCTTTGAGCTCTTTCACCACGGCAGAGATATGAGCCTGCAGCGGGCCATTGATCATGCTCTCATAATTCCTAAGCTTAGTGGCAACAGCCCCCACTGTCACTCGGTTGTCCTCAGCATTAATGGTTGCAATGAATGTAGTATACTGAGATGGCCCCAGATTTGCCAGGTTCCATAACATCTGCGCTGTGCATCTAACCTTGTCAGGATCATTATCATGCTGTCCACTCCTCCCAAAAAGTACCTCTAGTACTGCCACTTCCCTCAGCTGTTGGATTCCCTCCTCCAGAGTTTTCCAGCGCATTCTATGGTGGTGCTCCTGCATTCTTTCTCTGTGGACAAATCTTTCTCTCACACTCGTTAAAAGCCGCTGCCAGAGGGAAAGAGGTCCAGGCTCCCTTACAAATACCTGATTTATACCTGAGTCCTGGGTCAAGGGTCCCAAATTCCTGGCCTCCCCACCATCTAGTTGGACACCTGTGCCCATAAGATCCCAAACCCGAAGTAGCCAGGCAGTGTAAGCCTCACGTCCCCGCCGTACAATATCTTTTTGCAGATTACGGAGACTTTCATACGACAGGGTCTCAGTGATGATCTGAACATGTGATTCCCTTGTGTCTTGTGAGGGCCCTCCCTTCTTATCTTTACTCTCTGGGTTTGCTGTTTTCACTTTAGATTTCCTTGTTTCCACAGGGGCAACTGCTGCTGGCTGTGACTGCCCCTGTGTGTCAGCTGGAACCTGGACAGTTGTAATGTCTGCGGGTTCTGTATCAGGTTCTCTTTTGTCAGGGCAGGGCGAAGGTTTCTCACCAGCTGGGGAAATGTACTCTTTCAGCATCTGGTTCATCTCATGCATTTCTTTTATCAGAGCCTTCACCCAAACCGGGTGGTTTATGCCTGAGGCTGGCTGTGGGACAGGGGTGGGCTCTTGGGCAGCATCTTTATTCTCTGGGGTAGTTATCAGAGTGCTTACCCAGGCCAGTCTCCCTTTATCTCTGAATACCAAATAGAATAGGCCTATAAGCAGCACCAACCACTGTATGACGTCATTAGCATTCAGAGGGAAATTTAACCCTTGAAAAGCTGGTGGAGTAGACCCAAAAAACTGAGTGAAGGGTTGGGAGAAAATTTCCCCTGGTGCCATTTCCTCACAATATGTACCATTATTAAAGTAACCCCAGAAACACAGAGTTAGTCTATGATAGCCCTGAATCCATGTGCCTGCTTTCCAAAGGAAGTTAAACATCCACGAATTCCTCACCTTATTAACCCACAAAATAAACTGGATGCCAGCCACAGTAGCCTTGGTTATAGGGCCCATGTTTAGATAAGGGCCAGCAAATGGCAGAAATACAGCCACAACCACGTGCCAGCCAAACCAGGGAAAGCTGGACCACATGATTTTGAGCAGTAGACTTCTATCTAGTACACAAGAACTGTTATTCCTCTGTCTCAATGCCCTTGTGCCCCACGTTGGGCGCCAAAATCTGTCTTGGTTTGACAAGACAGGTGTCTGCCAGGGAAACTGGGGTTTCCCTTAGAATAGAGAATGCAAACCCTCCACCCCTGCCAAATTATAAATTTTCAATTAAGGGCTCTCAGGCAAAGATTTGGGAATAGGAATAACAGTTCTTTACTAGGAATATCAATAATACAAATGTGGTAGGAAACAAAACTACCCCACCAAACCAGCAAACAAACAACAACAATTTGGGAAAGCCCTGACAGAATCAGAGCTGCCACCTGGCACCCTGTTAGTCAGGGTGTTGGAAGCAGTCCAGAAGTGAGTCCTGGGATGACAGACGTGGCTCTGTTGGAGCAGGGACGATCCTGTAGCCAAGAAGGGTCTAGGAGTGATGAGGAAGGGTCTAGGAGTGATGAGGAGGGGTCCAGGGGTGAGGTGATGGTGAGATGGGGTCCGGCGATGATGAGATGGGGTCTGGCGAAGATGAGATGGGGTGCCGTCTTCCTCCCAGGAATCGGGGTGAAGCAAGTGAAGTCTGTCCCCGGCCGGCTCAGTTTTCCCGGCAGCAATTGTAGACTCCCCCCACTGGGCAGGGCATCCCACAATAGGACCATGCATGCAGATGGGGCTCTGGGGGGAGCGGGTATAGTCCGGGGGTATAGTCTGTTGATGGCCCATTACCCAAAAGGCACCCGCCCCTCCCCCCCGTCCCCCTCCTTCCAAAGTTACAAGAAATAAAGAACAATTCCCCAACTGCTTTCAGCAGATGAAAATAGAATACACATTTTTGATTCCATAACCCAGGACATTATCCACCCCTTATTCTATTATCATCTGCATCATACCTAAAGCAATGAACTACTATGCAAAATGAACCCCTACACTCAGTTCTTACTTAGGATTAGGTTTTCTTGGGGTACACAACTGGTTTTTCCATCTTTCTGCATTACCCACCAAGTGTAACCAGGTCCTTGAGCAAAAACAATCCCACGGATGGGTTCGCCTTTGCCTGAGGTGGGGTTAATCCAGACAGCCTTTCCTAAAATACCTCTCATGTGCACCACAGGGACTTTATCTCCATCTACTGTGTGCAAAGGGGTAGACTGGGCAGGACCAGCTCGATTGATGGAGCCTCGGGTGTTGACCATCCAGGTGGCTTTTGCTAAGTTCACTTCCCAGTTCTTAAAGGTCCCTCTGCCAAGTGCCTTTAGAGTGGTCTTAAGTAGTCCATTGCACCGTTCCACTTTCCCGGCAGCTGGTGCATGATAAGGGATGTGATAGATCCATTCAATGCCGTGTTCTTTAGCCCAGGTGTTTATAAGGCTGTTCTTGAAATGGGTCCCGTTGTCTGACTCGATTCTCTCAGGGGTGCCGTGTCTCCACAGGACTTGTCTTTCAAGGCCCAGGATGGTGTTCCGGGCGGTGGCATGAGGCACAGGATAGGTCTCCAGCCACCCAGTGGTGGCTTCCACCATGGTCAGCACATAGCGCTTGCCTTGGCGGGTTTGGGGCAGGGTGATGTAATCAATCTGCCAGGCCTCCCCATACTTATATTTGGACCACCGTCCACCGTACCAGAGGGGCTTCACCCGCTTGGCCTGCTTGATGGCAGCACACGTCTCACAGTCATGGATAACCTGAGAGATACTGTCCATGGTTAGATCCACCCCTCGGTCCCGTGCCCACTTATAGGTGGCATCTCTGCCCTGATGACCTGAGGCATCATGGGCCCACCGAGCTAGGAACAACTCTCCCTTATGTTGCCAATCCAAGTCTATCTTAGACACTTCTATCTTCGCGGCCTGATCTACCTGTTCGTTGTTCCGGTGCTCCTCATTAGCCCGACTCTTGGGGACATGGGCATCTACATGACGGACTTTCACAGGTAGTTTCCCTACTCTGGTGGCGATGTCCTTCCACTCATCAGCAGCCCAGATTGGTTTTCCCCTACGCTGCCAGCTGACCTTTTTCCACCTTTCCAGCCAGCCCCACAGAGCATTAGCTACCATCCACGAATCGGTGTAGAGGTAGAGCTTTGGCCACTTCTCTCTTTCAGCAATGTCCAGGGCCAATTGAACAGCTTTGAGTTCAGCAAGCTGGCTTGACCCACCTTCACCTTCAGTGGCTTGTGCAACCTGTCTTGTGGGGCTCCACACAGCTGCTTTCCACTTCCGGTTCATCCCTACGATGCGACAGGAACCGTCAGTGAAAAGAGCGTAGCGTGCTTCTTCTGCTGGCAGTTGGTTATATGGTGGAGCTTCTTCAGCCCGGGTTACCTGCTCTTGTTCTTCTTCCTCGGTGAGACTGAAGTTCTCAGCTTCCGGCCAGTTGGTGATCACTTCCAGAATCCCAGGGCGATTCGGGTTTCCAATACGGGCGCGCTGAGTGATGAGGGCAATCCATTTGCTCCAGGTGGCATCAGTGGCGTGATGGGTGGAGGGAACCTTTCCTTTAAACATCCACCCCAGCACTGGTAGTCGGGGTGCCAGGAGGAGTTGTGCTTCAGTGCCAATCACCTCTGAGGCAGCTTGAACTCCTTCATAGGCAGCCAAGATCTCCTTCTCCGTGGGAGTGTAATTGGCTTCAGACCCTCTGTAGCTTCGGCTCCAGAATCCCAGTGGCCGGCCTCGAGTCTCACCAGGCACCTTCTGCCAAAGGCTCCAGGACAGACCATGGCTCCCAGCTGCGGAGTAAAGCACATTCTTTACCTCTGGTCCCGTCCTGACTGGGCCAAGGGCCACCGCATGAGCGATTTCCTGCTTGATCTGGGCAAAGACGTGTTGCTGCTCTGGGCCCCAGTGGAAATCGTTCTTTTTGCGGGTAACCAGGTACAGAGGGCTCACAATCTGACTGTACTCAGGGATGTGCATCCTCCAGAAACCTATGGCACCTAGGAAAGCTTGTGTTTCCTTCTTGCTGGTCGGTGGAGACATCGCGGTGATCTTATTAATGACCTCTGTGGGGATCTGACGCCGTCCATCTTGCCACTTCACTCCCAGGAACTGGATCTCTCGGGCAGGTCCCTTGACTTTACTCTTCTTGATGGCAAAGCCAGCTTCCAGGAGAATCTGGATGATCTTTTCTCCTTTCTCGAAAACTTCCACTGCCGTGTTTCCCCACACAATGATGTCATCGATGTACTGTAGATGTTCTGGAGCCTCACCCTTCTCCAGTGCAGCCTGGATCAGTCCATGGCAGATGGTGGGACTGTGCTTCCACCCCTGGGGCAGTCGGTTCCAGGTGTACTGAACGCCCCTCCATGTGAAGGCAAACTGGGGCCTGCACTCTGCTGCCAAAGGAATGGAGAAGAAGGCATTGGCAATATCGATGGTCGCATACCACTTTGCTGCCTTGGACTCCAGCTCATACTGGAGCTCCAGCATGTCCGGCACGGCAGCGCTCAGTGGTGGAGTCACTTCATTCAATGCACGATAGTCCACAGTCAATCTCCATTCCCCTTCAGACTTACGCACAGGCCAAATGGGACTGTTGAAGGGTGAGTGGGTTTTGCTGACCACCCCTTGGCTCTCCAATTTCCGAATCATCTCATGGATCGGAGTCACAGAGTCTCTGTCAGTACGGTATTGCCGACGGTGTACTGTTGCTGTGGCGATTGGCACCTGTTGTTCTTCAACTCTCAGCAGTCCCACAGCAGAGGGGTCGTCGGAGAGACCAGGCAGGGTATTTAGTTGTCTGATGTCTTCCGTCTCTACAGCAGCTACTCCAAAAGCCCAACGATATCCTTTTGGGTCTTTGAAATGTCCATTTTTGAGATAGTCTATGCCAAGGATGCACGGGGCCTCTGGACCAGTCACGATGGGGTGTTTCTGCCACCCATTCCCGGTTAAACTCACTTCGGCTTCCAATACAGTCAGCTGCTGGGACCCCCCTGTCACTCCAGAAATAGAGATGGGTTCTGCTCCCACATACCCTGACGGCATCAGGGTACATTGGGAGCCAGTGTCAACCAAAGCCGTGTATTTCTGTGGGTCAGATGTGCCAGGCCATCGGATCCACACAGTCCAATAGATCCGATTGTCCCTCTCCTCTACCTGGCTAGAGGCAGGGCCCCTCTAGCACTGGTTATTCCCTCCCTGAGCATACATACTAGAGGTTCCAGCATCCTGACTACTGACAGCCTGGGCATAGGAGGTTGAGGATACTTTCATTTTAGTGGCACCCCTTTGGTGAGTGTTCCTCTCCTTGAGCTCACGCACCCGGGCTGCCAGGACATAGGTGGGTTTCCCATCCCACACTCCCATGTCTTCCCCATGGTCACGCAGGTAAAACCACAGGTCAGCTCTCGGGGTGTACCCTCTCTCTCTGGCTGGGGGTCGTTGGGCTCTGACTCTGGGGCCTGTGACTCGTACTGGTGCCACACTGGAACTGTTCTTCCTCATCTCCTCCCTCACCTCCCTCATTTCCTCTTTGAGCTCTTTCACCACGGCAGAGATATGAGCCTGCAGCGGGCCATTGATCATGCTCTCATAATTCCTAAGCTTAGTGGCAACAGCCCCCACTGTCACTCGGTTGTCCTCAGCATTAATGGTTGCAATGAATGTAGTATACTGAGATGGCCCCAGATTTGCCAGGTTCCATAACATCTGCGCTGTGCATCTAACCTTGTCAGGATCATTATCATGCTGTCCACTCCTCCCAAAAAGTACCTCTAGTACTGCCACTTCCCTCAGCTGTTGGATTCCCTCCTCCAGAGTTTTCCAGCGCATTCTATGGTGGTGCTCCTGCATTCTTTCTCTGTGGACAAATCTTTCTCTCACACTCGTTAAAAGCCGCTGCCAGAGGGAAAGAGGTCCAGGCTCCCTTACAAATACCTGATTTATACCTGAGTCCTGGGTCAAGGGTCCCAAATTCCTGGCCTCCCCACCATCTAGTTGGACACCTGTGCCCATAAGATCCCAAACCCGAAGTAGCCAGGCAGTGTAAGCCTCACGTCCCCGCCGTACAATATCTTTTTGCAGATTACGGAGACTTTCATACGACAGGGTCTCAGTGATGATCTGAACATGTGATTCCCTTGTGTCTTGTGAGGGCCCTCCCTTCTTATCTTTACTCTCTGGGTTTGCTGTTTTCACTTTAGATTTCCTTGTTTCCACAGGGGCAACTGCTGCTGGCTGTGACTGCCCCTGTGTGTCAGCTGGAACCTGGACAGTTGTAATGTCTGCGGGTTCTGTATCAGGTTCTCTTTTGTCAGGGCAGGGCGAAGGTTTCTCACCAGCTGGGGAAATGTACTCTTTCAGCATCTGGTTCATCTCATGCATTTCTTTTATCAGAGCCTTCACCCAAACCGGGTGGTTTATGCCTGAGGCTGGCTGTGGGACAGGGGTGGGCTCTTGGGCAGCATCTTTATTCTCTGGGGTAGTTATCAGAGTGCTTACCCAGGCCAGTCTCCCTTTATCTCTGAATACCAAATAGAATAGGCCTATAAGCAGCACCAACCACTGTATGACGTCATTAGCATTCAGAGGGAAATTTAACCCTTGAAAAGCTGGTGGAGTAGACCCAAAAAACTGAGTGAAGGGTTGGGAGAAAATTTCCCCTGGTGCCATTTCCTCACAATATGTACCATTATTAAAGTAACCCCAGAAACACAGAGTTAGTCTATGATAGCCCTGAATCCATGTGCCTGCTTTCCAAAGGAAGTTAAACATCCACGAATTCCTCACCTTATTAACCCACAAAATAAACTGGATGCCAGCCACAGTAGCCTTGGTTATAGGGCCCATGTTTAGATAAGGGCCAGCAAATGGCAGAAATACAGCCACAACCACGTGCCAGCCAAACCAGGGAAAGCTGGACCACATGATTTTGAGCAGTAGACTTCTATCTAGTACACAAGAACTGTTATTCCTCTGTCTCAATGCCCTTGTGCCCCACGTTGGGCGCCAAAATCTGTCTTGGTTTGACAAGACAGGTGTCTGCCAGGGAAACTGGGGTTTCCCTTAGAATAGAGAATGCAAACCCTCCACCCCTGCCAAATTATAAATTTTCAATTAAGGGCTCTCAGGCAAAGATTTGGGAATAGGAATAACAGTTCTTTACTAGGAATATCAATAATACAAATGTGGTAGGAAACAAAACTACCCCACCAAACCAGCAAACAAACAACAACAATTTGGGAAAGCCCTGACAGAATCAGAGCTGCCACCTGGCACCCTGTTAGTCAGGGTGTTGGAAGCAGTCCAGAAGTGAGTCCTGGGATGACAGACGTGGCTCTGTTGGAGCAGGGACGATCCTGTAGCCAAGAAGGGTCTAGGAGTGATGAGGAAGGGTCTAGGAGTGATGAGGAGGGGTCCAGGGGTGAGGTGATGGTGAGATGGGGTCCGGCGATGATGAGATGGGGTCTGGCGAAGATGAGATGGGGTGCCGTCTTCCTCCCAGGAATCGGGGTGAAGCAAGTGAAGTCTGTCCCCGGCCGGCTCAGTTTTCCCGGCAGCAATTGTAGACTCCCCCCACTGGGCAGGGCATCCCACAATAGGACCATGCATGCAGATGGGGCTCTGGGGGGAGCGGGTATAGTCCGGGGGTATAGTCTGTTGATGGCCCATTACCCAAAAGGCACCCGCCCCTCCCCCCCGTCCCCCTCCTTCCAAAGTTACAAGAAATAAAGAACAATTCCCCAACTGCTTTCAGCAGATGAAAATAGAATACACATTTTTGATTCCATAACCCAGGACAAATGGAGAAGAAATTTTTCCTAATGTCAAATCTAAACCTCCCACAGTGCCACTTGAGGCCGTTTCCTCTTGTGTTGTCATACATTACCTGTGAGAAAAGACCAATCTCCACCTTACTACACCATTTTTCAGGTAGTTGTTGAGAGCAGTAAGGTCCTCCCTGAGTCTCCTCTTCCCCAAGCCTCTTCTTGTAGGACTTGTTCTCTTTCCCTTCTGATGGTGTATATGGAATAATACTGGATTTTTGAAAACATGGTGGAGAAGTTCTAAAATTTTATGTGTTAAAAAAAAGAATAGAAACTGTCAGCTGAGTCTGTTGAATCGCAAAGATGTTTTCAAAAATTTTCCTTTTTTTCAAAATGCTTGTCATCTTAGACTGTTTTCTTTTGCAATACCCTGGATCTATAAAAATGAATTTCAAAAGCTTTTTGAAATTCAGTCACTGGATATCACATCACTGGCTTATGGATTTTCATTTTCAACATGTTGTAAGTACAGTTGGCCTTGAGGTTGTTGTTCTTAGCTTGTTACTGTCTTCTTTTTCCATGACAGAAGTTCACTGAAACAGGTTATGTATCTGTAACGTGACATCACAGAGACTTGCATTTGGTTAGAATCACCAAAACACCCTCCCCTCCCCCCAGAATAAAGTCCTAGATTCTGCTAAGTGTTCAACACAGATTATTTTGATAAAGCTAGGTATGCACAGCTATACTGGCAGTCCAGAAGAACAGGAACTTCTGGCAGTGGAATGTAATGAAGTTTTATTTAGGTAATTGTTGAAGTTATAACAGTTGTACGAGGGGATTGCTTAGCATTGAGTTTTCTTTTTTCTGAATGATAGGTTTTGTTTTCTGCTGTTTCTTTTGAATGATTTCTGTGTCTCTCAGTGTTAGAAGGTTTATGATTCTTTGTCCTTTATGTTCTGTTTTTTAGAACCATTTTAGAATTATTTTTGACCCTGTAAGACTAGATGTATTAATTATCTAGAAAATGAAGTCCTATTTATTTTTTTCTGTATTTCTGAGAGGGATAAGCTGTGTACGTCCCTGTCTGTAGCCTTGACTGGCTGTTAGGTGCTAACTCTGCTGCTCTCTCTTCTTGCTTACTGCAACAGGGAAGGAAATAAGACAAAAAAGCTCATGGACCAAGATAAATGCAGGGAGATTGCTTTCATTCTTCACTAACCGTGGTGTCTGCAGGGTTATTTCATGTTTTTCTCACTTTTCTTCTTAGTAATTGCTGTGCAGCATTTTTTGTCAGTTCTTAAATACGTTATCACAGAGGCGCTGCCAGTGTCACTGATGGCTCAACTTTGGCAAGGGATGAGTCCACTTTGGAGCTGTCTGGATCTGGCTCTGTTTGCTGTGGGAGCAGCCCCTGGTCTCTTCCCACAGGGGCCATCCCTTCAGCCTCCCCCACTACCAAAACCTCACCACATAAACACAATACAGATGTTCAGTTTCATCCAGAGCTTGGATGCCGCTGAAGCTTAAAAGCTTGATTGCGTGGCCGTTGGACATGTTGGCTGTGCAGGTCAACTTGACTGTAATGTATGAGTTTCAGTCTTTGAATTATTTCAAAATGTGCTCCAAATGGGGCTACATCACCATGTTCTAATCAAGTTTCCTCTGCATTTGATCTGATCTGACAGCTATCCACCACTGGAAAATGGAGTTTTGTTCCCCAGTTCCCTTAGTTCCTGTTCTTTCCCTTGAGTTAGCTTTGATGCTTGTCACACGCTTTTCAAAAACAATTAGGCTTGTTTTTTGAGTTGGTAAATTTGATTGGTCCAACAAAGCATCTGATGCTTTTATACATTCTCAGATTCAGGCGAGCGGGGCTTCCTTCTGCTGTGATGAGCTGTTAAAATGAATTTAGCTTTAATATATAGCTTTATTTAGCTATATATACATCATCCTATAATGGCTGTGAATATAGCTATTTATATTTAGCTATGATGGACATCATCCCATCTGAAAGGTAGAATGGAATATCTATGTCAAACAGCAAGAAGAATGGACTTCATTACAATTTCTGTGTGCTTTTGAGAAGTCCTAGAATTACTATCATAACAGTGCACTAAAGAAATATAATGGGGATAAAGTGACATCATATTTTACTGTTAGAAAAAGTTACTTCAATGAGTTTTGTTTCCTCCAGCTTTGTCATTGTCAATGTTTGCTACAAGTTGCAAGCATGTGGCACTGTTCCACTGCTGGGTGTATGTAGGTGCAGAGAAGATGACAGAAATTGAATTGACTTTTGTGTATCTGTTGGAGTACATTGCATATCATGCCTGTTGAATGAAATCTGATTGTTTCTTCTACTCACGTTTTACCTATTTACAAAAATAAAATGTGTTGTGCTGTATGTGTTCTTTGCAAAAAAATTTAAAAGCCAATGTTAACTTTTTGTCTGGTAAAAGATTATGTGAAGATGAAGCAAAATTTGTAACTTTGGTTGTTTTCATGAAATATGAACTGAAGAATATAAAACATGTTGACGTGTTTTGGAGGAGCTGGGTAATTAAATATATTTCAAGTTTTAGTTCCCCTTCAGTGAAGAATGACCTTGGCTTGGGGGCCAGTAAGTTTTAATTATGGCTGTTACGGAACATGCTGCTAGTCCATCTCTTCTAGTGGATTTTGCCTGATTTTTATTTCTTGTGTTATAGTTCCAAGAAATTCAAAGTATACATAGATCCTTATATAGGAGGTCTGTAGGAAGAAAATACCTGACTTGGAATTCACAGTTCAGAACAGTCATGACTGCTAGAAGTAGATCATACTTTTAGCTAAATAAATAAAAATATCAAGACAATGACAAATGTGTTTCTTTTGTTAAATTCTTCATTTTTAACTGCCTTGGTACAGTCTTTTTCTAAGGTCCTGATTGTCCACACACATGCCATCTAGGTTTTTTCACCATCTTTTGTATTGATTGCTTTTATGTAAGTAAAGGTTTCAGTTCAGCTTCCTTCTTTCCAGCAATGAAAATGCATAATTTAGAGCGGATTTCATGGTAGTCTGCATTTGCATCAGTTTAAAGGGGGTGAGAAACCAAGTACCTGTGTTGTGTTAGAATTCAGAAAGAAGTTACTGTTGCTTATCTGCAGTCTTTCACTTGAAAACTTGGCTTTAATGGCATAGAAGAAGGAATTGTATTTGCTCTGCTCTGTTTCTAGTTTCATTCTCTATCTGCTGCTTGTCTGGCAGTATTGGCGAGTTACAACTGGTGATGTGTAACAATTAACAGCTCTGGTGTTTAGGCTTTTTAGAAACTTGTGCTTTCCAAAAGAGTAAAGAGAACACAAAGTCCACTTCAGATGTCTGAACATCGAAGCTAGATAGATAGTATAGATTACTCGAACCAATCAAAATATTTGGTCTTTTTTGTGTGTTTATGGGTTTGTTGATATATTTCTAGTTGGATTTTGTTTGTCAAAGTGGGACAGCTGTGGTTAAGCATGAACTAGTTAAACAATATTGTCTTCTTAATTTCTTTCCACAGTTTTAAAACCGTGAAATCATGGCTCATTCAAAGACAAGAGCCAATGATGGAAAAATCACATATCCTCCAGGAGTCAAAGAAATCTCTGATAAAATATCTAAAGAAGAGATGGTGAGAAGGCTAAAGGTTAGTAAGCAAGTAATTGTTTGCAGATTAAAGTTTCTTGTAAACGTTGTTTAATGATCCTATTACTATATATCTGGAAGGGTTTTATTTTCCTTTGGGCTTTACCTTTTCTATGCTTAGAGGGAGAAACTTGTTTGCTCTTGTGCCTTCTCTTCTACCACTTTCTTGAAATGGCTTGTTCAAAAAAAGTTTAAATGCATTGAAAATCACAAATAGAAATGAGCTGCATTAATTTCAAATACTACTTAAATTTTATTTCAGCCACAATACATTCCTTTACACCTTCATACCCCTTAGTTTGTTTGTAAAAGCCTTTATTCTCATTGTTTTAGCCTGTATCATGATGAAGGTAGTCTTTGTTGTACTTTAGTCTGTATACTTTGATTATACTTACAGTCTTCGATGCATTTCTGTATTGAATTTCTTGACCACTTGATTTGGCCTAAGTGCCCAGGAAAGTTGGACAGATTTGGAGGCTAATTTTGTTACTACAGTTCTGTATCTACCCAGATACTCTCACAAAAAGGCAGGCCTGTATTGTGCAGAAGGAATTGCCTGCAGCTTGGGCTTGCCCTGTGAAACGGGAGGGAACAGATGTGGGAGAGGAACCTTAAGTATTTTAACAGATGGAAGAGCTTAATTTGGAGTTTTTCTGAAGAAGTAGTTTTAAGTCAGTTGGAACTATGGGTAAATGAATAAAACCCAATAAAATCCCAAAACACAATAAAATCCCAAAACTCTTCCCCCCAGCAACCTGTCCAGGCTTTGGGGTTTTGGTTGATGGACTTTAGCAAGTATATTGCATTCTATGATGCTGAATAAAAGACAACATTTATAACTTTACATATGAGTGATTCCTAAGGGAAGGAATTCTTTGTTATTACTTGAATATTTTTTTCAGCTTGTGGAAATGCAGCACCACAGTTCTTACTAATCCTTTTTCTTCTGTAGCTTAATTTAATTTTTGGCCTTGAATGTGTAGTCCCTTCTGTCATCTTGATCTGTCTTGCAGAATAAGAGGACTTTGTAAGATGTCTTGTGTTTCTTGTTAGCTGTTTATTCTAGCTGTGAATTTGTTGGTGCTCAGGCAGGGAAAAAACTGCACAGTGTTTCTTTTATATCAGGTTGGATGATCCACGCTACACCAGAAGTGTACAGAACTTCAGTATAAACATAGTTGCAGGTGCTAAAGAACAGTAGTTGATAAATAAGTGAACTGTTAAGCCTCTTGATTTCTCTGACTGCCAAATTCACATAATTATTGGGGAAAAAAGCACTTCTCTGTGCACAAGCAGACATTCTGCTGTTTGTTGATATATTAATATAAATGTAAATTATTGGGAAATCTGAGAATAAAATGGAAAATATGCAGAGTGGATTTCTGCATTAGCATAACTTACCTCAGAAATTTTATGCATTTTGAATTGATGCCCTCTTGAAGTTTATAATAAATTTGAAAAGGAGATAGAAACTAAATGGTGACAGTTGTGAACAAGCACTGGAGACAGAAAGAAGGTGATAAACACAGAAATGATTAGTAGTGTGAGAAAAGCATTTTTCCACAGTTTCTTTTAATACACAAGGACCAAGTCATCATCTAATGAAATACTAGTTTTAGACCAGCAGTCTAATAATACACTTTTCTCTAAGTTTTATACAAGTAAGTTCCAAAGCTTGTTTCTGTAGAATGACGTAGTAAAAATTGAATGGTTCAAGAAATATGTGCTACATCTGGAAGACGAAGCTCCAGGAGTATAAATCGTGGTAGTCTGGGTGTGATTTCAGGCTCTGGAATCCTCCAACCTATTGCTTTCCAGGAACCTGGAAAACTATGCTAGGACAACTAGCTTGTTTTCCTTTGTTTTTCCTTAAACACTGTGTGGATTGCTCTGCAGACAGGATGACTGATCTTTGTTGTCTTGACTTGTACAGATGTTTATGTTAGCAGGGAAAAAACACTAAAGGTTTATCTCCAGAGCAGAAAAAAACCATACTTGTTGCAAGAAGTATGAAAATACTACTTTTCATAGAAATGAAAACAATTCTGACTTGTAAATTAATTAGTGTTTAAGGGCACCAATGCACTTCAAGTGGTTCATCTTGTGCCTGACTGGGGAGGCCTTCATTTTTCTTGCAATGGAAGTTGTGTCTGCATGAGCTGCTGGTCTTCTGTGCCTTTTTGTAAAGGATTCTCATATGTTTGAAAACTTCACAGCTTCTGTGATTCTAATTATGAGGAAGTTTGGGGTTTTTTTAAGTTGGGCTTGTTGCTCCCTGACCAGTTACAGTAAATTTTTTGGAGGGGGGAAAAAACCCAACCGAACAACAAACTATAGCAAAGTAAAGTATTTTGCAGTGTTATAGGATTCTAGGACATGACATTATTATTCTCTGAATAATATCTCTTCCTCCACTGAAGAAATAGATGGGAATTTTGGCTTTAATTTGCAGGATTGTGTAATTAAGTCTTTAGTATAATTTTGTTAATTCTACAGGAGTTGAACTCCTTAAAATAACTCTGCCTCTGTGAGTCAGACAAGGAATTGGAGAAGGGCATAATTACTTTATTTTGTCAATAAATTTCTCTCCTTCAGAAAGCTTTTTAAATGTAAGAATTCTCACCACCTAGCAGTTACTAAATATAGCTTTTCTTGCTTTTCTTTTATTTAGCATGCTAAATATTTGGTGTCCCAGACTCTTTTTTTCTTCCATCTTCAGTAATTGGATCCTAATAATCCTAGTGGTCATTTTAGTCTTGTTGGACAACATCCATGCCACTGAGCTGCCTGGATTTATATGCACTTGCTGAAAGTGTGTGCTCTACTTCTGGACAGCACAGGGAATAGAATTTTTCTCAGTGCAGTAATAGGCAAAAACCTGAAACTGAAAGAGAAGAGAAGGAGAAAAAATCATCATTGAATAGTTGAAGGAGAGACAGATATTTTTGATAATGTTTACAGTTTTCTGAATTTTTAAGTGAATGGCTGTAACAGTGAATGCTGTTGCACTTCTTTGATTGTCCAACTCGATTACATGGTTTCTCAAAAAGATTTGGGAAGTCTACAACTAGGCTTTCAGTAGTTCTGCTGAGACTGTGTGTTGGGACAGTTAATAGAGGACTTGGCCAGGTCTTTCCTGTGCCCTGAAAAATGAAAACACTGGTTGCTCAAGTAAGTACCACTGTGTCGGTAATAATGCTTCTGACAGGAGCTGTAAAAAACCAGAGAAGTAACTTCTAGTAAGAATTCTGATACACAGAGTATTTTATTTTATGTACTAATGTGTGTCTGTCTATTTAGATGGTTGTGAAAACTTTCATGGATATGGACCAGGACTCTGAAGAAGAAAAGGAGCTCTACCTAAATCTTGCTTTACATCTTGCTTCAGATTTTTTCCTCAAACATCCCGATAAGGATGTACGTTTGTTGGTTGCATGTTGTCTTGCTGATATTTTCAGAATTTATGCCCCTGAAGCTCCATACACTTCACCGGATAAACTGAAGGTAAATTAAATTAATCTCTTTTTCCACACCAGGTTTTTACACTCAGTGATTAATATAATTGCTTATGACTGCTCTGCTTTTTCCCTCCTTTTATTTCTGGTTCAGCCTAAACAGTTCAGAGTTTTCACTTGATTTTGGGATATGATTGGTCAAGTCAATTGTCCGTGACATAAAGGGCTATACAGTACATCTTCCAGTAACTTGCAGAGTTTTGGATTTGTATTGAAAATAATTATTTTATTGAACTGTTTTTGGGATTTGCTGGTTACTTTACTTTAGAAATATTGATTATATGTATAGCTTTTATCACAATCTCTTGCAAGATAGCTAATACCTTCACTTGGGAAAATAACCCTGCATCTCCAATTAAACTACCCAGAGGCGAGTACTTGTATATTTATAGATAAAGGTTCTGTTGAAACAGAGATAAAGTACTTTCGTATAGAGTTTAATGATTTTTGATGTGACTTGGAAAATTCTGCAATTACAAACATCACCGATCCCACTAGATGGAGATGGTTGATAGAGAAATGTCAAGTTTGAAAACAAGTACAGATCTGACTCATTTGTTTCAGAAAAAATAAATTTTATATTGCTTTGTGGGTTTTTTTTACTTTTTAAAGTAGAAATCTAACTTAGTTGCCGACTCAAAAATCAAACTGTTTCCCTTGTGCAGTCAGAATCTAGAGTGATGGACTGAGTTTTGGGGGAAATCTACAAAAAACCAGGTGAAAGTAACATTAAAAATGGGTGCTTTCTTGTCTCCTGATTTAGGAGTGCGTGGGGTCTTTTTTGTTCAGTTTGATCTTTGTTTGTTCCACAGTAGGATAAAAAGATGGTTGTGGTGGAGAGTCTATCTATTATCATTTAAGAGGAAATCACTCAATTTCTCATGTAGTGGTTGCACCAGCAGTGCTTCCTAATTAGGGAAACAATGTAGTTTCAACTGCTGTAGTACATCTTTTGTTAACAGACATACTGGAGAGATATCTAGGGATTTTTCCTAGTTCTGTTTTCTTAATTCTGAATTAGTGATTAATCATAGGTACAGCTTCTACTTACCTTATTTATTGATTGCACCATCTTTGACTGGAGATAAATATTAGCTTTCTCTACTGTGCTATATTTAAGTCTGCTTTTCAGGTGTCCTGATTTCCATTTCAGTTTTGAATATATGTTTTAATTTGCTTGTTAGGCTTAGAGCTTTAATTTCATTCTTTCTGAGTTGGGCTAACTAAGTTCCTCTTCAGAGTATTTGATCTTCCAAATGCTAGTAAGCTTCAGATTTCATAGTGTACCATATTGGAAGGTTTACAGTACTAATCTCATACCTGAAGTATCAGAGTACTATAACCAGTGCTTGGACAGAGCTCAGAAAGGATGAGGGACTCCCACTGCCAGCATTGAGTTCTGTAATCTGTGTGGATTTCAGAATTCAGTTTCTTGATGCAGTTTTCTAAATATATTTTGACAAATAAAGAGAAGCCAAACAATAGGGATCTCTGCCTAGGGCTGCTGGGGTAGGTTTTTTGCAAACCCGTTTCCTCTGAACTCAGCTTTTGTGGTTGCAGGACAAGCTCTGATAGAAATGTCGAAGAGTTCCCTCCACTTTATGACAGAGGTAAGAGGAAGAATACTTCCTCTTGGGTTATATCTTGGCACTATTTTTACCCAGTATTTAATATCAAATCCATACTGCAGCTGAGTCTATTCTTGTATGTTTAACACCAGAGTTAAAAATGGTGAAGGGGAGTGCTGAAAAGGATTAATTTCTTGAGAGGAAAAGACTTGAATATTAAGTTTTGCCCTTGCTTCAGACTCAGTGGATTTATTTGTAACTTACATATTGTGCAAGTGAGATGCTGAGGAAAGGGATAAGAATCTCAAGTTTCCCTCTTTTATGTGTATCATCAGTGTAAATCTTACCTTTCTTGCTGATCATTGAAAGTGTGTTTATAACAGAGATGGAAAATACCATGAGTAGAGTAAAAACAGCTGGAGTAGGTTTGCTCTGCTGTGATCTCAGAACTTCTAACTTTGAGCCCTCCTCAGTCTGTGTAAAGCCTAGAGCCCAAATATGTTTTTTGGTGGGAAAATAATCTAATCACATATATGTATCAATTGAAAATGACTTGAACATAATTACTGTCTGCCTGTCTCTGCTGAAATGTAGATATTAAAAAGGGTATATGGCAGCAGAACTTCAGTTATTGGAAGGTGTTCTCTGGTGAGAGCCATGGCTCTGGTGATTACTGAAGCCGTTATGTAGTTAATTGACAGGAAGATAGCAGCCCACAAAAAGAAATACATATTTACCTAAAGTTGAAGTGTGAGCAGTTTTGTTTTTCAAGTCTGGATTCTAATGTATACTTGCTTTATGCTGTCTCATGTGAAAACATATTGTTCAGTTGCGAAATTATTGCAATTTTTTTGGCTGCAGCCACAGTTTATTTTAGCCTGTGTTTTGAATTTATAAGTGCATATTCAAGTAGTATGTTATGTGTGCTTAAAAAAGGGAAAAATGTTTTTTCATAGTACATGAGATACTAAAAATTAGGGAGTACTTCCGAGTTTAGTCTGTCTTGCTTTCTTTAAATAGGAATTGGAAAAAATAGTTGAGGAGTAAATGCTTACTTTTTCAAACCATGCTGTTATTTGGAGCATTCAGGTGTTGGACTTACTGTACATGTATGCTATTCATTAATGTCTGTAGTTATATACAACACTGTGATGAGAACTTTCTTTTGGAAAATTAGTAGGGTCTTTGAATCACGTGCAGTAGGTAAGTATTGCATACTGAGCTGCAGGATAAAAAGTAAGATACTTGCTTAAATGAACTGGTTGAGATTTACTTCTACAAGTACCGTTTAACAAAAGTAATTAACATAGAGCATGGGCTTCTAAGATTAAGTAGTTTTTATGTTTGGCATTGGTCAGTCTGTCGTGTGCCTCCTTTCTTCTTCAACTGATTCTTCCCTGGGACTCAGTTTGTAGGTCTTCTAAACTTTACAGAACCTTCCAGCGTACCTGTTTTGCCTAAGAGCATTCTGGGTGGGGACTGATGGCCTGCTAGTGTTCAGGCACTTATTTTTAAAGGAGGGATTCTTGAGATGGTCTTTTACTTGGGGGCTGAATGCTCCTGAGTGGTTGGAGACCATTATGTGTGTCCTTCATGTCTTTTGGCTTAATTTCAGCTAAAGTCTCTAGATTGTGTGCTCTGTGAGGGATCTGAAGTGTGAACCAGACAGTGATCCTCCTGATCATCCTTGACTCTTCAAAATCATTTTCAAACCAAATTAAAACACAAATGTAGCTGTATCTCTGAACAGTGTGTTTGCTGTGCTTTTTTGCCAAGAGTTGGTGATGTCACATGTAATCTGGTTCTTGATTTTACCTAGATCCACAGTAAGTGCTCAGCTTAATGATTAAGGCTGGATTTTGTGGTTAGAGTGTTAGAAAAAATGAAACCCTATTCTTATCTTTTGTCTGTGTATTATTCTTGGGGAATTTAGGGGAAATTGTCATTTTGAAAGTGTTACAGAAAAACCTGATAGACTATCTCTAGGGTAGATTTTCAGAATTAACAGTAAGACTCTTGTATTTATTATGGCAACTTTATACCTTTTGGAATTTATTTGATTTGCACCTAGGTTGTTAGATGAAACATAGATACAGTTGAGGCTGTGAAGAGTGTTTCTAGGGATACTTATTTCTAAATATTTTGATTTCATATAGTCAGATTAATATAGTTGTCGTTGTTATTTTCCAGCTGTTAATTATCTGAATATAAAAAAAATAAAGAAGATACCTTCCTGTGTGTTTCCATTCTGTTCATAATTGACTATTTGTTCTTTTTAACTTGCTTCAATTTACTGTGTGAGACTTTTTCTGAAGGAGTCTTCTGGTGGTAAAAGTTGATAGAGGAAGCAGGAAGAACTTGATTTATTAGTTTTGGCAAGAGATGTTACCTGCGTCAGTATCTTGATGACTGAGAAATGCACAAACAATATACAGTGAACGTATAAGAATACTCCTAGGAAAGATGTAGTTGCCTACTGCTATTTTCCCCTTCTTTTGAAACTCATTGTAATATGATGTAAAAATATTAAATTCATTGTCCTGCTGAATAATAATCTCTTGACTTCTGCAGCCAGACAGTTGCAGCTGTGTTTGTCAAGTTGAGTGCTTTCCTTTGGAAATGAAAAACATTTGTTTCCTTACAAAAAGGTTATTTTCTCAACCCTTTAAAGAAACATGAAATATTTTCAAATTAGTCCTTGACATTTTCCATGATGTTTTTGTAGATGATCTTCTTTTGGGTAGTGAAATAATGTCTGTCATTGCTGTATATCTTGTAATGACTAAATAACACAAGTAACTTTAAAAGGTGATTATTTTGTTTTGAAGGTTTAATTGCAGTTGATTGAATAACTAGCACTTGTTTTTGGTTTTTTTTTCAGGATATATTTATGTTCATAACAAGGCAACTTAAAGGTTTAGAAGATACAAAAAGCCCCCAGTTTAATCGATACTTTTATTTGCTGGAGGTAAGCTTCATAATTTATTTCATAATAACTGTTAGAAATAATCTTTCAATTTAATCTTGTATTAACTATTCCCTTTATTTTTCTTGTTCCAACACAGAACATTGCTTGGGTCAAGTCTTACAACATATGCTTTGAATTAGAAGACAGCAATGAGATTTTTACACAGCTGTATAGAACACTGTTTTCAGTAATAAAGTAAGTATTTTCACCCCAAATTACGGTATATTATTGCATGATTGAGGTCAGGGACTTCTAACATAGCTTTTCAGTGTGACTTTTAGCATTAATGACTGTAGTTTTGTAATTTAGTTTGACTAAAGATAGCAGAACTGTCAGTTTTTCCTGTTTTAATGAAACAAGACACGATGCACATCTTTTTTTCCTAAGAAACTTAGCTTTGGTTGTCATTTACTGCATTTATTTTATTCTGTTCTTGAAATTGAATCATGTAATATGCAATTCTAAGGAATTTGGAGGATTATTGCTGTAAAAACATGAGTCAGAAAGTAGTGGACTCCAGAAGGTACTGCTAGAGGTAGTCTAGTGTTTTCCCTTTGCTCAAACCAGGTCAGCTTGAGCAGATTGCCCAGAACTGTAGCCAGTTAGGTTTTGGGCATCTCCAAGGAGGGAGAGGCTGCCCTCTTTGGGCAACCTTCTAGTGCTCAATCACCCTTTTATTTAAAAAGTTTCTTATGTCTGAATGATATGTCTTGTATTTCACCCTGTGCCCATTGCCTCTTGTTCTGTGACGACACCACTGAGTGTGTGGTGTCAAGACAGTCTTGCCCTGTCATTTCTACTCCCAACATCAGGTATTTAAAATTAATGGTAAGTTCTTTCCTAAGCCATCTCTTCTCAAGGCTAAAAAAAGATGTCAGCTCTCTCAGCCCCTACTTCCATGAGAGCAGCTCCAGGCCCTTAATCATCTTTATGAACCTTTGGTGGGCCAAGTCCAGGGTGTGTGTGTCCCTTTTGTGCTGGGAAGCCCAGAACTGGACACAGCACTCCTGAGGAAGTCTCCCCAGTGCTGGCTAGAGCAAAGGGATGTTCTAATACACTGTCTCTTCATGGTAGGCACGGATACACTCTTACTGCAGTAGTGAAGTGAGGAGAGCATGAAATTTAAGAATGATGGTATATGCAATCAAGGAATCAAAGTATTTTGATTTCTAAGAAAACTTGTAATTTGCTGGTTTTATTTCTTATTGTTCAGCATCACCACAGGAGTACTCTGAACAGAAGTTGTACTTTATATAGGTATTACACTAAGAATTCTTGTTTTTAATTTCAGCAACGGTCATAACCAAAAAGTACACATGCACATGGTTGATCTAATGAGCTCTATCATTTGTGAGGGAGATACTGTGTCACAGGAACTTCTGGATACAGTGTTAGTTAATCTAGTGCCAGCACATAAGGTAAGACTTAGTGTCTTATGTTTTGTTTTGTTCTGTTGGTTTTGTCATGATTATGATTTCTTGGATGTCTGTGTTCAGATATATAGATCTGATTGAGAGAATGGGTGTAGCACGTGTCTCTCTATTATCTGGATTTCTTTTAGCAAACAAGTAATTTTAATAGACAGAAAATTCAGTCAAATTTTATTGCTCTGATATACTTGCCATAAGCAAAGTATCAGTGGTCACAGTAATCTAAAAGGTTGAATGTCATATGAATTTAAACACAGGTTTTTATGTCCCATCAATGCTGGTAGAATGGAATAGAGAAGTTACATATATCCTTTGGAAAGTTTTTAATTCATGTAATGCTGTATCAACAGTTCAAACTAAGATGCTGTCCTGAGTGGGGGGGAAAAAGTTGTTACAACTGCTGATTTGTAATTGGCTCTTGTATTTCAGAAATGTTGGCTTGCTGGTGTTGGTATGTTTCTGATGTAGCCATAGAATTAGAACTGTGTGCAGAAATGGTGGTTCCAGAAGAGCCCAAGGAATGGCTGTCTGACTTTAATGAATAATGTCATGTTAAAAAAAAGTTCTCCTATAGATGAAGTAAAGGCAAAACTTCAGAACTGTGCATGTGTTGTGATACTTAAATGTTTAAAAAGCAAGGAAGTCTGATTGCTTAGTTCAGGAATCTAACTGTGTCCTACTGAAATCTCATGGGCTACTCACTTGTAAGTTGTGCATGGCAAAAAGACTGTGGGGAGTTACCTAGGAAATGTATCTTTAGCTGTATTTTGGACACTTCCAATAGCTTTTTTTTTTCTTAAATTATGTTCAGGAAAGTGCAAACTACTATAGTTTCTGAAAAGTGTAAGGTTAAGTGGTTATTAACAGGGAGATGCTTTGGAATGCCTACTAGTGTGCCTTTACTACTAGCCATTAGTTGCAGTAAATAAATAGCACATATGTTATTTTCTATTGACAGTGAAAGACTAAATGCTCAGTATAGGTCAGTAATTCTGTTTCATAGTAGATTTAAAATTACTGACTGAATATTTTAATAAGGGTAGTATATTTGGGGGGGGTGGATTTTCTGCTGCTTTTTTTTTTAATCAAAGTGTCTCTGTGGATAGGATGTCTCTCATTTATAGCCTGCTTTCTAACTGAAATAGTTACATGATGTCAGACTGTATTCCGAGTACATTTACCTTTTTTTTTCTTTTTCCATACTAATGGAAAGGAACTTCTAATATTTTTCTGTTTCATCTCAAAATCTTCACATAGTAAATTTTTATTTAAAATTATTTAAAATTTGGGTTCTCTAACTGCTTTTTGTGGCTACTGATGTCAAGTTGGAAAAGTAATAAATTCAGAGTTGAGAAATTTTCCACTCTTCCATTGAGCACAAAACTTGCAGGAGATTAAGGATAAGGTCCACCATAAAAGAGATCTGTGTCTTGGCTGACCTCACTGTTCAGCTGTGTGGGCTGTGGAAAAGGGAAATTGAATAATCAGACTGGTCACCAAAAATGGCATGATGGCAGACATTGGTGTAATGGTCTGTAGAGAATCCCCAGATTTCCTAGGGACCAAAAAATATTTTGATGGAGTGGGAGGAACATGGATCTGCTACTAGCTCAGGTTTGAAGATGATCAGATTGAGAGATTGTTGAAGATAATACAATTCTGTCTGTAGAAAGTGACACAGGCAAGTGGTGTATTTTTAATATGCCCACAAGGAAGGTTGTGTATGAGAGGGAATTGTAGTGGCCTTGTGAACTGAATGGCTGCATTGCAGAAAAGAGTTGTATTGGTAAAAGAAGACTGAGCTCCTCAAATCTCAGTCTGTATAATTTATCTAACCTGTGGTCTGTAAGTATGTCTTGGGAACAGAAGTTCATCCAGTGGCTGAAATCCAACATTAGACAACTTGATGCAGAAATTGTGTGAATATTTTTAAGAGGTGTAGTAATTAGATGAGCAATTTACAAAAGGTTAAGTTCAATACTGTTGCCCCTTAAACCAAGACAATATTTTTCCAAAGATGAAAAGTAGGTGTGGTCCATAGTCCTGAGTATTAAGAGTAAAAAAGCAATGGTGCTCTCAGGATGGCTGCAAAAAGTTGGAAATAAGGAGCATATACTGGGCACATGGTATATTATCAAATGTCTGTATACCACAGGTAGTAGTCACTGAAGTAGTGACAACTCTATCTCCCTTGAATTTGTCATCCATCTCACTTGGTCAGGATAAAAGCCATACTAATGTAAACCTGAATGAAAGCAGCTGACACCAATATCAGAAAAGAGGCACACTGGAGTGTGCACAGGCTTGCTTGACTAGTACAGCCAATAAAATGCCAAGCTTAACTTGTCTGACCATGTGTTTAACTCTTTAATTTTGATGCTGAATTTTTTTTTCCTTTTGTAGTTTCTCTTATTTTCTATCAACTCAAGTGAAATTCTCTTGATGTGATTATATTAAGAGGGAATGAATTTGAGTGACCTAAACCCAGATAAGACCTAGAAGCAAGGGAAGAGGTAGTTAGTATGAAAAGGCAAGAAAAATTAATAGTTTTCCTTTCCCCCTTAATGATCTTTTTGTATTATAAAGCTTTTATGGCAGACCTGCAAACGATTTTGTGTTTGTGCAGTGTGTTAGAAGGGGAATTGTACTTGATTTCCTTGGGTGTTTGCCAGCGTTCCATTTTCAGCCTCAGGACTGCTACAGGGAATTCCACATTGCACATCCTGCGTGCTTTACGTGCCTATGTTTTAGAAAAAGTGATATTGATAATTAAATTCTTAACTGTCTCTACTAGGAATTAGCTTAATATTTAGTGTTATCTATCTTGGCAACACTTTAACTGAGCTTTTTCTTTGTCAGCTGTCCTTAAGAATCTGTTTACCTTTCCCAGGAGAACAAGAGAATCTCTTGAAACTGTTCTGTCAGGTGCTCTTGGATACTAATTCAGCTGCTGTGCTATTGATAATAAGAATAAAACTGAAGATGCTTTTCAAATTCCAAGAAAATAATATGTGAAAATATATGCTTTTCAGCAGTATTTGCACTAGATACAAACTTAACATTTGATTTTCATCCCAAAGCTACAAAATAAATGCTGGATTGATGTTTAGTCGTCTTCTGCAAATAAAATTAAGGGACATGCATTTGTTTTCTGTTGCCTTTTTTTCTTTTCCTTTTAAGAGATGGGCAAAAATTATTTCACTCTCATATTTTTTTGATCTGTGTTAAATTGGTTATTGAAAGGTAACAGGAAAAAAAGGAATTGAGAAAAAGTCAAGTGGGTGTCAACTTCCATCACTTCAGACCCCATTGTACAAGAACAAATGATTTTGGCTCTGTGGCATACTCTGCTGGAGAATATTGTCTGTATAAGCACAAAAGTGTATATGCCATACTGTCAGGGAGGTTGCCACTGCTGCTTCTGTCAAAAAGTAGAAGTTTGTCATTCTAGAGAAAAGCAGGTATGAAAAATGAGCTGGCAAAAGGGTTAATGTCTTCCCAAAGTATAAAAAGCTTGAAATACCAGCAACAAATGCCTAAAAATCATGGTAGAATTTGAGACAAAGGAGAGAATTTGTGGTTGACCAAGATAGCCTCTATTCAGATATTATTGCTGGAGGTCTCCCAAGGTCATAAAAAATGTAAATGTTCTCCACTGTTTATTAGCATTCTTTTCTGAAACAAAACTGGAAGTTTTCAGGGGAAAAGTCTGGTTCAGATGTTAAATGTAACTTCAGTTTTCTTGCAGATTTGTTTTCTGCCTTCTCAGGGGTGGTTTGATTTCTGCTTATCAATTGATATTTATTTTGTTTTTTTTCCTTCAAGATGTAGTAATTGCTAATGATTTTTTTAAACGATGTTGCCAACTGATGGCTTTGTTTCTGTCCTGTTCAAGGCTCTAGAAACCTTATGCCTGCTGGATGCTTACATGCTCCTAAAGGCATCCTGATTAAGATAATTGTCCCTGCCATGAGGGCTTTCTTAAATCATTAGAAGATCTTGAAATACGTGTCTATTTTCTTTCCAAACATGTGGAAAGATTGTAAAGATGATAATGGTAGAAAATCTTATCTAACAACAGAGAAGAAATTTGTTAAATTCCTTTAAAAATTTCTCCTTCCAGAGAAGGAAATTTAGGATATTTTTGTGACTGTTGAATTAGAAGGTTTGGTTCTGTAAAAGATCTTTGAACCTACTTGGTAAAGGCTGGGCTGTTCTTGTTTTTGTTTCACCTAAGGCAGTGCCACTTTTGCTTGTTTCTGCTTTTATCCTGAAGCTGGAAAATGAGGTGAAAATTCTCATGTGCTTTTAAGACTTCTTTGATGTTGTTATTTTCAGAAAGTGGGGCCTCTGGACATTTAATGGTCATGATTATTGGCACTATTAACTCAAGTACATGAGGCATGAAAAAAATAGCTAGCTTTTCCTTAACTGCTTGTGCTCTAGACTATTTTTCCTCTTTAGAGCTTTTTTAAGATAGACATTGGCATTACACTTCCTTCTTACTCAGGGCTGCAAATAGCCACTTCTAGCATTTATATTGGGAAACATTGAGCCATGAAGTGAACTGCTGTGCAAAAGATACAAGCTGAAACTGTACTTAATGTGAATCAGAACAGATCTGCCTGTTGGAACTCTTCTGTGCTAGGTCTGCTGTTTAGACTTGTTTTATACTAAATCAGGTCTTGCTCATGATCAGATCCAGTTCCCTCTTACCCGGGTGAAAGTGGTTTTTCTTTGTGTTGCTGGAGGTGAACTGTGAAGTCCAGCAGGATCAGAACAAGAATTGCAAGTGGCATACATTCCTTGTTGTAGTTATTTATGGCTTTTATTTCCTGAACCATTACGATTCTGAATAACAGAAACCAAATGATTCCAGTGGAAATATCTCTTTTTTATTGTGACTATAAAGAACAATCCAGCATGCAGTGTTTTCTCTTTTCTGGGACATGGAACAACTGTACAATTTTGTAATAAGATGAAAGTATTTTATATATTAAAGTATCCTTCCAGAATTGGAATTTTTAGTCACCTTCTGTATTGGCTTTGAGTAAGAGAGACACTAAAGGCAATGAGTCTTTGTAGTGTTTCAGGTTCCGTCACTTGACTTAATTCTATCAGTAGGCAAGTCAAAGGCTTTTTTTTGTTTGTTTTATGTTATCAAAAAATGGTATCTGTTCCCACTGCTGCTTAGAAACCTATAGTTCTATATGGTTTTTAAATTTCTGTATTCTCCATATCTTTGCAAATCCTCTCTTTCATTCACACAACTCTAAAGAACCAAGTGTATCCAGGTAAAGAAACACCCTGGGTGTGGCAAGATATCTTATGTTTGCTTTTCATTGTGCTAAAAGAAGTTCTCTTCCTTTTATGGTGAGAAATATTTTAAAAAAGCAACCACAAACTGTCCCCTTTTTACTGTTGAATTATAAACTGAATATACTGTGTTTTTTTAAATTGCAAAGACTAATAAAAGTTGTGGAAACTATATTTTTGTAGAGTTTTTTTTAGCTATTAAAACACTACATATTCTTGTGTATTTAAGACTTTTCTCTTCATTTTTCTGAGCGTTAATCCACTCTGCATTGGGTGTCACAAGGGCTGAATTGCATTTTCTTCTGAAAATTTTTGAAAAAGAATTGTGATATAGAAACTGGAGAAAGGATGTAACAACTAGAACGTGGAGAATGTGTGGAGGGAAGGGGAGAAAACAATGATAGAGCAATAACCCAATTAGACAATTGGAAGGGTAGGAATGTTGAAAAGGGAGTATGTTTTTAAATTTTTTTTGTATTAGTGTAATTTTTATTTTCCCATAAACTGAAATTCTAGCTTTTTGGGTTTTTTTCTGTCTCAGACAACAGACTGAATATCTTTGCATGGTGTCATGGAGAGGCTGTGGAGGTGGTTCACAGGTGGCTGCTTGATGCAAGGGCAGAATTGCATTTTCTGTATTTGTGTTCAGAGTCTCACTTCTGTGGTGACTGTAAATGCCTCTGTGTTGCTTTGTATCACTTTGCTGGTTTTCAGGGAAACTGATAAGGAGGGAGCAGTGAAATGTAAGCACTGAGTTCACTGAGCATCAGTTTTAGATGTGCAACTGAAAAGTAAGCCCTCATCTGACAGGAGTTTTTAAAATTTTTCTCAGTAATACCAGTGGACACTTCAAAGCTTTGTTTGGAATAGCTTTATTTTTACTATATTATCTTTATTACTAAAAATAGAAAAAGAAGAGGCTATTTCTTTAATGTGTTTACCACTACATGATGGCTTTAAATTCGTTTTTACGTGCATGTGCTTACAACTCTTCTGTTTGTTTTTTTCCCCAGAATTTAAACAAGCAAGCCTATGATTTGGCAAAAGCTTTACTAAAGAGGACTGCACAAGCAATTGAACCATACATTACTAATGTAAGTGAGAACTGCAAACAAACATGGAAATCAGTACTTTCTGTAACTGAACTGTGTTATGAAAAGAATGAATTGATGAAAAAATTAAAAAGGCTGAAAAATAACTTCTTACACATTGTCGGTTTTCTTTGAATGATTGTATTCATTGAGCAGTGCATAACCTGTCCTTTTGAGTCTAATTCTTTACCATATAGAAACTATTAAGTACTTAATATTTGAGATTTGAGAAATGCAATGGAGAATTTACATTCTGCTATCTTGAAAGACCTTGTGATTCAATCCTTAGAGTGACTGGAGGACCAAGTGCATTTATATATATTGTTCTGATAAAAACATATAAACACATTGTTTCTGTAGCAAAATGTGTTTTGGTGAAGAGATAAGAGTGTTTAGAGCCAAGAGAATTGAAGACAGAGCAGAGTTTTAGTGCCGTTATCACAGCAGTAGAAGAGGAAGCAATGGAAGGATAGATAGTAAAGAAGGAAACAAAGTGGATTGAGGATTGTAGCAGAGTTGAACGTAAACATCATAGACACTGTAATAGAAGAAGGATGAGGGATCAGAGGGGAGTATGCTCTAACTTGAGTTGCACAATAGAAAAAACCCCTCCTTTTTTAAGCAGTTGAGGATTCAGCAGGTCTTATGGCATCTCTTGAAAACCTCAGGAGCTTGAAAACAATAGAAAACCTTCAGTGCTTTCTGTTACTTTCAGACTTGTAACACTTAGAAAGTGGGTACTTCCTAAGGTTTTTAAAAACTCTTCAAACCTGCTGTTTGGGAAGGTGTTCCTGCATGGGAATGTGTTTCTAATGTTGTTCATCTCTAAGGTTAGATTACAAACTGAGTGAAGTTTTCTGAGCTCTGAGGAAGTCTGCACAATAAGAATCTTCTTTGATGGAAAGAATGCACATAGAGTCTTCTTTTCTTTGTTTCTCACAAGAGAGAAGTATTTTGCAGTTTTAATTTTTTTTCTTGAGATACACTAAAAGCACAGTATCTGTATCTTTCCTAACTAGTATTATATATGTTCAGGCAACTTTGTATCCAGAAGAGCAAAACATTTCTTCAAGACAATGTTTAACTTACAAGATGATGCATTGTATTGTATATATTCGTCTTCAGCTGCTTCTAACCCATCAGAGAGGATGTAGTTGAAAATAGTGGGGAAGTATTTTCTTTAATAACAAGTATGAAGTTTCCCTCAAGCTTACCAAGAAGGAATATTTGCTTTACAGTTGCATTAGGCTGCTTGTAAATAGAAATTCTGGAACAATCAGTTACCAATTCCTATGCCTTTACTTTCAACTCCTTAACCTGTCAATTGTGGTGTGGTAATTAGCCAGTTGTTTCACCCTTGCTTTAAATGTTAGAATACTTTTGAAATGATGGTTTTCAGTAGTGGAATAACTCTGAATATAGTCCCATTATAAAAAGATATGATGCATTGAAACTCCTTTAAAGTTGTGTTTCTTAAATTATTTTTTAGGCTTGCTGTGTTGCATCATGTTTAATGAATTTTCCTTTATGTATAATACTTGATACAAGACAATGATATTTTAAGATTTCTGTTATAGAATTCTGATCTGTGTGTGCCACCTTCCATCCTTTTTCTTTTAGTAGTAAAATTAATGTTTTAAGATTAAATGTGATTTAATGTTCTAAGATTTAGCATAGGATTTAGAAGAGTGAATGTATACTCTTGTTGTTGATGTGTAATCTGTTTTGTTTTCCAGTTCTTTAATCAAGTCCTCATGCTTGGTAAAACATCAATTAGTGACCTGTCAGAGCATGTGTTTGATTTGATTCTGGAGTTATACAATATTGACAGTCACCTCTTGCTTTCTGTTCTACCACAGCTCGAATTCAAACTTAAGGTAAGCACTTTATACCCTTTCTATAAATTTGAAACATGTATGCTTTGACTGTTATTATTTTGGTTTTTTTTTTTTTTTTTTTTTTACTGACAAGTTTTTCAAATTACCTTCTCTGCATTGTTTAAAGGAAAACCCATAAAACCCCTCAAAATATAATTTAACTTCAAGTGTATTAACCTACTCTGTGTGTATGTGTGTATTTGAGATTTGGTTGGTAGATGGTTTTGGCTTGTATATTTCTAGCAATAATTCCATTTTTTGGATGACTTGGGAATTTGACCCATTTGATTTCTGGGTTTACTTATTATTCATTGCGTAAGACTTAATATTCTGAATATATATACACTAATAATTTTGTCCAAATTGTAGTTCTGTGACAGATGTAGGCAGACAACTGGAATGCATCAGTATGTCTTGTAGTAATTGTTGCAATGACTTACGATTTTTTCAGGCTACTTTTGTATGTCTGGAGGATAGCAGGTATCTATTTTAATGGATATTTTTCTGACTTCGTTTTCAAAGTGTCTCCATCACTTGGACATATGCAATGCAACAGTTCTCCCTTTATTCTGCACTGTGTTTTTTCTATCTGTCACTCCACGGGGTTTCTGTGAGGAGTGTGATTAGATTAATGCTACTCCATTTGTATGTGATCTGTTATTAAACTTGAGGGCTGATGTGCGATGGGCCACGTGTAAGTTTGAATGTATTTTTATTACAGAGGACAGATTTTAGGTTTCTAGCACCTTTGGCCTCTTCCTATTGTAATATTTATAATCACAGTGGCTTGTTCATGCCTATTACTTTTCCCTAATGTTGCTAGTCAGGTATGCTACACTTGTTGGATGAGGGTTTTTAAAATTCTTTTATCATTCCATTCACATTTCCAAGGGAAGTAGGGTTCAGTTTACTGCTTGCTGTCTGTGTCTTCAAAGTAGACCTTTTTTCAGCCTTTAATTCCTGTTCTTAGAGATGACAAACAATTATCATTCTCACTCCAATAAAAATAGTACTTCTGTGGCTGAAGGTATTATTCAGGATATTTGATCTTACCTGCTGCCATAATTGAATATAATTGCAGTAACCCTTCCCATCTTGAAGTCCACTAAAATCTGCAGGTTCTTAAATTGTCATCCTACTCTTTCATTGACTCATATTTCATGATTTTCAATACTGATGTAATTTTTGAATTTTCTTTGCTGGGGTTTTGTTTTTGTTCCCTCTTTTGCCACACTGGAAAAAATCCTGGTCTCTTTCTTCAGCTGGCTGATTTCAGCCCTAAGCATTTCCATGTTTTCTTTGTACTTCTTAATTTACAACACATTTTTTTTAATGCTTGCATTTCTGTTCTTTGCTTAGTATGCTCTTTTTAGATGGTCTTCATGTATTTTGTTGCTTTCTGTCTCCTTCATCTTTAGTGTAGTTTTCTCACTGTGGTCTGAACCCTTAAGGGTAAGTGGTTCATGCTTGATGTCTGCAAGATCCAGTTTAACAGTGTTTCCAGGAGATATGTGTAGGTTTTGATGGTTATATTCTTACCACTCTTATTCCTTGATGTATTCTTGAACTCAATATACTTTGTAGCTATTTCAAAGGCACTGCAATCATCTTGTTACTCCAGGTGTGTGTTTTGATACTTTAGGTTATAAGAAAAAAACCCAAACTTATTTTTCCCCATTGGCTGTCAAATGACCCATCTTTTAAAGAAGAAAAAAGCACCTCTTTTTGGAATAGGATACACCCAGTTTAAATTTTGAGATGCTGGAACTGGTTTCCCAGGGAACTTGTGGGTTCTTCATCTCTGGAAGTTTTTTTAAGGCCACATTGGGAGGGGCTTTGAGCAACCTGGTCTAGCAGAAGGTGTTCCTGCCCACAGCAGGGGGGTTGAAGGATGCCCTTAAAGGTCCCTTCTAATCCAAATAATTATATGCCTCTAAATGAGTTGAGGGGTCTTTAAGATTTTTCTTGTGAGAAGAGTATTTTGAAGATATGTGTTCTAAAATATTGATGAAATATAGTCAACCTGTGTTTTTTTCTGAGATCAACACAAGTTCATTCTACATGCAGACCTGCCAGCAATGATTAAATAGTTTCCACTCCAACAATAGCTTTAGCTTTATTCTAAACAGCAGCAGCTAGTGTCAACATTTTTTAATTCTGTTCCAGGTAAATAAATAGCTCATTAGTGTGTTGAGAAGAGAGTGTGATTTCAATTAAACTCAGAGCAATTATGGTTGAAGACAGGCAATTTTTTATTGCTTTGAGTGAGAAGAAACTGGACAGCAGTAACCCTGATAAGCTTGGTGAAGCCTTAGGTCAGGTGGCTGGTAAAGGAAAAAAACGTGTGAAAGTCCATACTGAAAACTGGAAGAGGGGAGTTGTCTTTTTTGATTAAGGCAAATTAAAATTAACGATACAATGGCCCAGAGCTTCAGGGAGCCCTGCATATCATTCAGAGCTTGATTCAGTGATTTTGTCTTTTCTGGATTTGGCACATAGTAGTGTGTCTCTGTATGCCCAGTTAAGGAGCCTTGTCCAGAGCCCGCTTACCGTGGACTACTAGGTATTTAAATAAAAGTTGGTAAAGTATATTAAGATCAAATACATAGTTTCACAGGGACATCCATTTTTTTTCTATGAAATTGTCTGATATGGCTCTTGAATACAGAGTTGTGATTATAGAAGGCAAACTAGATGCAAGTACTCCAGTGGTGCTTAAGAGGTAGTGGGACAGTTAATTTTCCAAAATCTCATATTGCTGCTTTGCTGCCTAGGAGATTTGTGTTATTCCTTAGCAGATGATCATAGAATCATAGAATACCAGGTTGAAAGGGACCTCAAGGATCATCTGGATAAAATTTTCTTGGCAAAAGCGCAGTCTAGACAAAATGGCCCAGCACTCTGTCTAGCTGGATCTTAAAATGTCCTATACTGGGGAATCTACCATTTCCCTGAAGAGATTATTCCAATGGCTGATTGATCTCATGGTGAAAAACTTTCCTCTTGTGTCCAGTGTTGAAGGAAAGCTGTGATTGTCTGAACAACTGAGTTGTGGAGATATGCCAGAATGATCTCATCTTGCATGCATTGAACACATGGAAGGGGACATATTATCTGTGCTTTACAAAGACAAATAGAATAATTTTCTTTGTATTTTTGAAAATATGCATTTCTTTTTGGCTTCAAAAGCAGTAAGTGAAAACAAATTTTGGTCAGATGAAGTACACTCATGGTAGACTTTCCTAAGAAAGACATCAAGTATTCTGGCTCACTTGAGAGCTGAGGTGCAAGCTTGGTTTCACGTGTAAAATTGGCAAGTTCTGCATGAATTTGAACGTATTCCTTCTGGTATCAGCCATGTTACCTCTAGTTGCTGTACATGAAACTTTCTGTGTAATATCTTTTTTCTTTGCTTCTAAACATTTAGTCTTGAGAAAAGGAGGCTCGAGGGAGATCCTATCACTCATTCTGTAACAACCTGAAAGGAGGCTGTAGCAAAGTGGGGGGGTTGGTCTCTTCTCCCCCAGGTAATAAGTGACAGGACCAGAGAAAATGGCCTCGAGTTGCACCATGGGAAGCTTAGATCTAGTATTTGGAAAAATTTCTTCACTTTAAGACTTGTCAAGAGTTGGAACAGGCTTCTTAGGGAAGTGGTGGAGTCACTATCTGTGGAAGTTTTGAGAAGGGAAGTGGATGTAATAGTTTCTTGGTAAACACGGTGGTGCTTGATTAATTGTTGGGCTCAAGGATCTTAAAGGTTTTATTTTTCCAACCTCTATGGCTCTATGATCCTATGGTTTTGTGGCATGCTTTGAAAATGAAGTGATAATGGTTTTCCCCTAACCACCAGGTGAACTTCACTGAGTGACTGGCCTGCCTTGTTCCCAGTCTCTGGGGCTGATGGGAGTTTGAGGATGTAAACATCTTTGAGTTTGTGATCCATTACCTGACAGGATCCAAATCTCTTGCTCTCCTTCTCCATGAAATTTTTGCACTCTTTATGGCAGGAGGCCTTCTGGTGTGTCTTCATGGATTTAGGATTGTAGACTGTCTCTTTTAGTGAGGGTAGAATCAAAGGGCTTTCTCATCAGAAACCAGATAATTTTTTTACCATGTGTAGAAGGGTTAAAAACTCTTAGTATGAAAACTGTGAGAAAGTTTAGGTGCCTCAGAAATACTGTTGAACCTACTCACTATTTGGGATGTAAATGATGTGGCCACCTAGTGTTCAAGCACCTTGCCATTTTGGTACAACGGTGAAGGCACAGGTAAAGGCTTTCTCCCTGTGCCACTCCTCTTACCCTCAAGTAGGCTGAGTAGAAAGGTTGGCAGGGGACACATGCTCAGCAATAAAAGATCAGGGAAAGGAGGAGGAAAGGATTAATTTGTGTTCATGCTGTTTGTCTTCTCAAGTGAGCCCTATATGAGTGGAACTGCCAGGACATGTCCCTGCTGATGGCAGGTAGTGAATGAATTCCTCTTTTTGCTTTCCTTGCACACATAGCTTTTTCTTTACCTATTGGATTCTTGTTCTCTTGATCTATGGGCCTTTTAACCTTCCTTCCCTTCCTCTCTTTGTTGGAGAGAAGAATGAGAGAGGGGACTGGGTGAGTGTTTGGCTTTTGGCTGGGGTCATCCTGTCCCACCTCTATAGATTGATGTAAAGAAAAAGCTCCCGTGTTCTCAGGTGGCAGAACTCTGTTGTTAAGCTCTGTGACAGCTGTGTGAAATCATGGCTGCATCTTACTAGTAATTTGGGTTTTGCCTGATTATGGAAAAGAGTCTAGGAAGTAACCAGGGGAATGAGCACTATATTCATTTAACTTCACTGCTTCTGTGAGGGTGAGTCATTTGTGCCTGATTTTGGCATTTTAAGGTGGTGTGTTTAGAGATCTAGTACTGACACAGAAGCATTATGGGTTTGGGGAAGAGCTAAGAATGTATTATTTTATAGATCAGCTTGCAGAAGAAACTGAAGGAAAGAAACTTGTTTCAAATTTTATGCTTGAATTTTGAAAAAATTCTGTTACAGAAAGCAAATAACATTTAAATGTTCAAGAGAGTGGAAAGCTTATGAATAGACTGTTTTGGAAATAATTGTCGTGGGGTTTAGGCTTTTATCTTACTGTTTCACTAAACCAATATCATGTAATAAATAAAATCATTAAAAGGTTGACTTCTTATTTTAGAGCTGCCTTTCTTCCTGGATATGGTAGTTAAAGTTTTCAAAAGTTTCAGGTTACATGTCCACCTCTTATTCCCAAATCTCTCCAGATCCTGAGTGCTGCCTATTCTTTTGGACTTGATAGAGGTGACAATCTGACTGGCTTCAGCTGCTGTTACTGACAGACTCAAATGTCTAGGCCAAAGAGCAGCTGCCTGTGTGCTGGGACCATGTATGGGCAGCTGAAAATGTCCCTGTTTGGTGTTAATTTGTATTGACAGGTCATGATGGAACACTATTAGAGCGCTGGATTTACTTAAGAGGTGAAGGGTGTGACTCCTCAAGTAGAGTGTGTCTCATAGAATGGAGAAAGACTAAGATTTTCTTCAGAGTTTGATGCCCTCTTTTTCACCCTCAGAAAAAGAGTGGAGATTAAAGTAGAATAAAGGAGAGAGACTGTAGCAGCAATGTATTCATTCAATAAGTACAGGTTTTGTTTTGTTAACCCTTGGAGTGTATATAACTGTTTCAAGGAAGCCAACATCAGGGCACAAAATTTAGAAAGGACCAAATAACTATGTACCAAGGTCCATAATCACAGGTATTTGTTGTTTCTACAACAGGACTAGAAACACAAGTGGGTTGTCTTGTAATTGGATTAGTGGCTGATGCAGCAAAAGCTTCTTCTGCAACTAATTAATTAAGGATATTTTAGGGTTTTGTTGCTTTGTAGGTTTGTTTTGTTCTGTTGTCTTTCTTTCTCTATATTTCTGGCTGTATAATTTAAGTACTTCAATGTTTAGTGTGCTCCCAGCTCTTCCACCTGGCTCCTTCCTTCCACCTTCTGGAGTGCCTTGCTCTGTGTTAGTTACCTAAAAAAATTCAGATATGCTTTTTAATGTTTTGTTGGTTTAAGCAAGAGTGGATAGGATGTGAGTCAGGGAGGCTGGACTAATGTAGGCCTGAAAAAAATAAATTAGAAGTTCTTAACCATAGCCCACAGAATTAGAATTTGTAGTGTAATGGGCTGAAACTCATTAAGAAAAAACTATCATTTATTGTAGATTAAGAGGAGGTGGTTGTAGAATGCTTTCAGTAATGTCAGTGTGAATGTTAATTGGAAAAAAATTAGTCAAATGCAAAAAACCATATTAATGGATTTGCTATTAATGCTTTGAATACTTAATACTGAAGTGTATTCAAAAGAATTAGTCTTTTGTAATGTTGTAATATATCACTGTTAAAAATTACTGCATCCTTCACTTCTCTTGCTCTGTTACTTTAAGGATTTTACAAATGCTTTTATTGTTCTTAGGGTTCTGAATTAAAAAGACATGCTGGCAAATGTTTCAGCCCTTTTATGGTATTGAGTCAGGAGAAATAGTTTGTCTCTAAAACTGTGGTGTCATATAAAAGAATTCTGACAGCTATATTGTGCTCTTATTTCTTGCTCATGTTCTAAAGGTGATGCTGAACTAATAAGAATTCAAAGATGCTAGAAAAAAAGCAGTATTTTACACAGTTCTTATCTTTTACTAGAAAAAATACTGGGAATAATAAGGGATTAATAATATCTAATTAATATAAATGAATTTTAGCTTCAAGGAGTTGTTGCAGCCAATTGTATTTTCTTTTTAATAAGCAAAGGAAAAAAAATGGTGAGCAGTAAGTACATGCTAATTTCACAAATGTTAGCATACATTTCCAGTGTATGAAGGTTCAGGTACTGTCTGTTGTATTAAAGAAAGTAATGCAAAGCAATGATAAAACAAGGCCTTCTCCAGTACATTTCTCCACTATCATTGTTAGTGCTCATTTTAGATATAAAAGGAAGACTGTCTGTTGTACCTCAGGAGTTTGATATATAGGCTCAAATACAGGACCACATCCTGTGGATCTCAGATCTTGGGTACTTAATCTGATGATCTCTAGAAAGTTGTATTCTGGAAACTGTTGTCTTTAATGTTCTTAATTGACCAATTAAGCACTGTTCTATAGAACTGTAAGCCTTTATGTGCAGACAAGCACAGACTGACTTTTGTAAGTTTTGTGTTGTGTCTGAATTTGTACAGGCACATACCAGATTTCCTAACAGTCTGTAAACGGTAAATAAGTGTTAAAAAAAAGTATTTTTCAGCAGGCTTTGTTTACAACATTTTTTGTCTCTACATTGTTTTTCATTTTCACTGTATTTATTATTTTGTCTTCTCAAAAAATAATGAAGGGTTTTTGTCTTGAGATAGACATTTGTATATAAGAGAAGTTTACTGATCTGTATTGTGATATTTCTAGAAATATATAAGTGTATTGGTGTAAAAACTATACAAAGCAGAAGTCTGTTTTTTGGGTTGGTTTTCTTTTAAATTTTAAAAAAATTTGTTAATTTTCCAGAGCAATGACAATGAAGAACGTCTGCAGGTTGTGAAACTTCTAGCAAAAATGTTTGGGGCGAAGGATTCGGAGTTGGCATCTCAAAACAAACCACTTTGGCAGTGCTACCTGGGGAGGTATATTCTGGTTTAGTTCCCTGTCTAGGGAGGAAAAACATTCAATGAAGTCAAATGCAGTTGGTTTGGTTGGTTTTTTTTTGAAGTAACAGTTATGCATGAAATCCCTCCTGCTGCTTTATCTGAGATCTGGCAGATAATGCTGAAGCAATTTTACACATATCTTCCACATCTGTCATTCCTCAGAGTGAACGTTTACAAATCATCTCCTTAAATATTCTTTTTTTTAAACTAGCTTTATTGTTGACATTGTCAAGGAAAATGAATACTTGATTTTAATTTCTTCACAAGTGAAACTATTCAGTGATGGATTAATTTTAAAACTGCATCAAATGACATTTTCAGTATCAGGTGATATTAGAACTGCTTTTGAGGCTTTTATGTACAGTCTTTGTGTATGAGTTTCAATTTTTTTTATTGGTAGGAGTACCTTAAAATAAGTATGTAGTATTTACAATGCTGCAAACATACTTAGACTTTTGTTTTTTAAATATTCTGTCAATTCAAGATAGAAAATACAGCTGGAGCTTATAGTTAGGAGAAACTCAAGTTTAGCTACTAGAAAGAAAATATTTTTGATTTGAGTAAAGGAAGGTAAATTCTAAAAGGTATTACAAATGCCATAGTTTGTAACGTAGCATTCAATCATCAAAAGCAGAGTCCTCAAAGGAATGCTACTTTTAAAAATACAAGAAACTTGAAGCAAGGTATTTTGCTTGGAAGTATATAACTATTTCAAACATGAAACGTCATCAAAAATACCACATCTGATTGGGCCCAAAGGAAAATGATTCATTGTGTTACAATGTGATTATGTGCAGCTTGTTCACAATAACTGTTTTCTACGAGTTATGAATCACATATATGCATTTACTACTTTTAAAGATTTTCACGAAGTTATAATAGCTGTGTTACTGAAGGAAGCATTTATAAAAATCTCTTGATTTTGAAAACATACCTGGCTTTTTCTGAAACAGGTATTCATTAAAATCTGTTTATTTGATAAATAAATATTTCAACAGCATTCTAAAATTACTTTTTAGTTTCATAGTAAGGATTTTGAGGGTGGCTTGAAACTGCATTTAATGTTGAAAGAGTTGTCTGTAACTAATTGCATCAACAGTTTTGTTATAAAATGACTTATATAAAAGTTAAAAATGAGAAAATACTAGTTTTCAGTCATCAAATCTAGTTTGGTCTTCTAAAAGGAAATCCTATTAAATAATTCATCTGAGAAGAAATTTGTAGTAGACGAAACGTGCATTTGTTTGTTGTCTGTCATGCACTATAAGGAGTGGATGAATGTCACAGTCTTAAAAAATTATGAGTTTCTGATACATGGCTCATGGTTAATTATGTGTAGCATTGCATAAAAGGAATTAAAATATATTACGCATCTATTTGTTTTTTGTCTGCCTGGGCATTTTTAATGTGTACCAGGAGAAGATAATTATTTTCATGTTCAGAACATGAATCAACAAATGAGTATGAGAAATTCTTTTAAGCTAAAGACAGCTGTGGAATCGGGCATGCTGTATGCATGTAACCATGCATGGGAAGCCTAAAAAACATTTTCAGAAGTGTTTGATGTTGTGTAGAAATCAACAGATTGCTTTGGTAGAAGTGGAATTGTAGTTGTGTAATGGATTGTCTTGTTTCTAACTAGGTTTAATGATATCCATGTACCTATTCGCCTTGAATGTGTCAAATTTGCAAGTCACTGCCTTATGAACCACCCCGATTTGGCAAAGGACTTAACAGGTATCAGTTTTATTATAACGTTAAAATGCCTTTTTAAGTCTCCTGGAAGAGTCAAAAAGGCCACTTGTAATCCTAAGTAATACTGTCAGATGTTGTGGAGGACCTAATTGATAGTGGAGTTCTAAGTCAAAGTCCCTGCCTTCAGTGTTGCTTCAGGCTGAGGGATTGTACACAGGGAATGCCTCAGCTGGAGAGATCTCTCTCTTCTCATACAGTAGCTCATGCATTCCCAACTGCTGCTGAAGTTAAGCACCATGGGACCAGGTAAAGATGGCCTGCCTAACCTAATGATCCTGGCATTTATTAATTAGGGTGCATAGGGGTGACTTAAGTTTCACAAAGCTGAAATGTGTAAGTCTTACACAGCCACTGTCTAAAACATGGTAACAGTCCTCATAACTGACCACAGCTTCACAGTTCTACCTCCATCAGATCAAACACAGCCTGTAATTCGGGAGCTCTGCCTTGAGGAAGAAGGCAGCTGGCATCAATGGAAGCATTTAGTATTTGCTGCTCCCCACGTATTAATAAAAAAATGTAATTAATGAGAATTGGTTGATTTGCTTTGTAGACTGTATCTTTTCCTGATCGTTAAACTGCTACTTGTAGTTTTTTTGAGGCAATATCTTTGCCTAGTTGGTCTAAGGAGGGAGTAAAAGGACTGTAAAGAGCATGGGATTGCTCTCCTGCTTGCTGAGTATTTATCAAATTGGACACCAATAGACAGGCTGGAGTCACCCTGTAGTTACAGTGTTATCCAGAGATTAGCTCTGTGGGTGGAGCATGGAACACCAGGGGCATAGGTTTGATCCTCATGTGGGCCATTCACCTAAGGGTTGGACTTGATGACCCTTGTGGGTCCCTTCCCAGCTCAGAATATTTTGATTCTGAATTGTTAAGCCATCTTAAAAAACTCAAAACATTCTGGGTCTTCCCTTAATGGAATGGTAAAAATATTTTCATTTTTGATTATCAGAATTATCTTTTCAATTTACCTTTTTTTTTTTTACATTGCAGAAAGACTTTGTGCCCCCTCTAATGGTATCCTCTGGGAAATGTAATTTTGCTTGCCCCTCCTCTCTTTCCCCACAGTGCTTATCAAAGTCAAATCGTTGAAAAATTTCTGTGGCTCACTGGTATTGGAGACAAGAATTGTTTTGTGTAATGGCAGTATTTTTCGTTTGTTTTAGTTTGTGTTCCTATGAAACAATAGGAGTTTTTGGATTTAAAATTTCACAGCCTCCATAACTGCAAAGATTATTTTGAAATACGCTCTTTTGACACTTGGGCTGATTACCAGTCATGTTAATGGCCAGTGTTTCAGATGAGACTTGAAAATTTTCACTGGTCATTGAACAGTAACCTCTGGTTATTTCATTCAGAGTAAAGTTTGAGTTTAAAAAGTTTCTTGAAGTTCTCAGTGTTATACTGATGTATGCAGTGAACTGCGATCTGAGCTTCTGTGTATGTGTGTTCCTACCCTTCTATGCTTTTAAAATGACAATAGGTAGCTAATAAATTTGACACCTAAAAGCAGAAGTTTTAAAGTGTGGATAGTATAAGATTATTGGTGTTAGTCAATAAGTAGCAGTGTGGCAGAATAATCTAGAAAAATTATTTAAGATGGATGGAGGATTTAACTAGAATGTGTTTAAATAAGCATTATAGTTTGAAGTATCTCTTGATTCGTCCCTGCTTACGATGCTTATGTGGCTCATACTGTTCAGTGTTCCTGGAGCAGGGGAGCTAGATTCCTTGTGGATAATAAAGAAGTTGTCAGCAGGAGTGCAACTAATGTGCTCTAGGAACCAAAGGAGATGGAGTCTGCAGGAAGATAGCAGGCTGTAGCCTGACATAAGGCTTTAAAATGTGTGTGGTGTCAAGCACTCAAGCACTGTCTGCTCTACTCTACAGATCCAGTCCTGCTTGGGTATGATAGTTGCTATATCATAGTCATATGCCATATACACTATGTATACATAGTGTAACTACTATACGAAATAATAAAAAAATATTATAGCCACATAATTCTTACTTCAATAATGCCAGTAGTATACATATTTAATATTCTAAGCAAATACGAAGTTTTACTGACATTTCAGTTAGTCTTGGAGAACACTATTGGTTTCTTACTGCTAATGCTTCAAACAGAATAAAATAATTTTTCTGTTTCTGTCTGGTAGGCAAAGTAGCTGAAGTTATATACTTACTCATTTTTTCCCCCAGAATATCTGAAAGTAAGGTCACATGATCCCGAGGAGGCCATACGGCATGATGTTATAGTATCCATAGTTACTGCTGCTAAAAAAGATCTTTTGCTTGTCAATGATCACCTGCTAAATTTCGTCAGAGAAAGGACACTGGACAAGCGGGTAAGACATAATTAACATCGGTAATAGCTGTGTTTTATACTAATAAACTGTAATATTCACCTTTTTTAAAAATCAGCACTTCTGAAAAATGCTATACTGATTTTAAAATTACAAATTCCAACAATATAAAGCGAAAAATCTTGATGCCATGTATCTTCTTCCCATGACTAGAATGCTACATTTTTCATTGTGCTGTATTTTATTTAAGATGATATGATTTAAATAATTAAATTGGCTTCAACATAAGAATGTTGTTCCATTTGTCTGGTCTAGTAAAACTTTTGAGTCAAAGAAAACAATTGTAAAACATTGTAGCATTTTTCTTAAGAAATTTTTCAAGGAGGTTTCAGAATGTAATATATGTATCGTAGATTACCTGCTTTTAATTAGATCATTGAGAGACTGCAAATCAGTGTAGCAGCTTTCAGATTTGAATAGTCTTGAATTTTAGTTTAGATATATTGCATTATTTGCTAAAATTTACGAGGTTTGCTACTTAATTTAAAGCATAGTAAACAGGTTTGTTGGTGGCAAACTTCAAAAATTATCACCTAATTTTTTTTCATTTGATGACAAGCTTTTTCTTGTTGCTAGTAACAGAAATGCAGATATTGAGACTAGAGTGTGAGAAAGGGTGTTGGCTTAAGTCTTTAATAATTTTAAATTTAAGAGGCATACTATTATGGTAGTTACTGGTGTTGAAAGGTTTATTGTAATAGATATGATGCAACATACATCCTAATGGGAAACTATTGCACTTAGAACTCAGTTTAACTTTTTTGCTAATTAAAGTACATTATTTTGGTGTAGAATAGGAAATGCCTAACAGGAAATTCTGCAGTCTTTTCAGTTTTAAGTTTTGAACTGCTAAACTGGCTGCTATTTCTTTTTGTCAAGTGGAGAGTGAGGAAGGAAGCTATGATGGGACTTGCACAGATATACAAGAAATATTCATTGCAATCAGAAGCAGGAAAAGAAGCTGCAAAACAGATATCATGGATCAAAGATAAACTTCTGCATATATATTATCAAAACAGTATTGATGACCGGTAAGTTAGTTGTAAAAGCTGGGTGATTCAGTGGCTAAGTGTTATATCTTGTTATAACAATTTGCTACTCCTTCATGTTCTGTGGTCTTCAAGTGCTGATGAGAAGGAGGAATCTTGATAATCCTGTATGTTTTGATTCAGTGCATAATCTTATAGCTGCAGCCAAATGCTGTCCTATGTTTTCTTCTACTTTATTTTTTGATTTCTTATTTTAAGGCCAAAAGTGATTCTAAAGGGTGTGAGAGATTGGAGTATTGCAGAAGTCTTAGGTGTACTTTGCCACTGCTTCAGTAGAGGGGATTTTTGTTTAAATTTCAGTAACATGTTAATTTATATGGTAAAATTTATTAAGTAAACTTGTATAAATAATGTTGATTTAGATTTGCGTGTTGTTCCTGTATGTTTTAAAGATAGCACATGACAATGGGCAAGCCATATCACTCTGCAGAAAGTTAGGTTTCTGTAGCATAGAAGCTGTGAATTAGGGCCTTGGCCTGGGATTTGTGGTGAAAGCAGTGCCTCTGTCATACCAGCTGTAGCCATGTATCTGGTTGCTGGTGTTGAAAAAGAGATGGTTGCACATGGGTACAAGTCTGCCTTGACTAGTCAAGGTCATCATGTTGGCTTTGGAAGTGAGCCTTCACAGTGTGTTCAGATACAAATGACATTGCAAGCCCATACAAGTCTTTTCAAAAATTCAAAATCTCAAAAAGTTATCTTCAAAACAAGTAGTTATTTCATGGAACTGTGGAAATGGACTGTCTGGATCCTTGCATCCAGTCTTAACCACTGATGTTTTTCTTAAACTTTTTAAACTAGCTGGATTTTTTGATCACCTGCTCCAACTGTGCATAAGGAATTTTGTTTTCTTTTCCAGCATAAGCACACATGATTGTTTTTCCTGTTTGCTCCATTCTATTAATACTGATCTCAGTACTGGGCCTCAGTCTTGGATTCTTGGTATTTAGGAGTAGCATGTGGGCTTGGTTTCCTTTTTTTGTTTTTTTCCTTCTCAGTCTTTTCTAGGTAACTGTCAGGCCCAAACCTCTCTCTCCTCCTTTTTCCAAAAAAGGAGCTTCATGTTGCACAGAAGCTTTTAATAATTCCCTTGGGGATATATCTGCACTTATATTGCAGAAGCAAAAGTCATGGGATAAACTCAGCCTGTGGGGGAGGAGCCAGAAAAGGGTGGAAGGAAGTCAGCTCCTTCTAATTAGTATCTGAATTCTCCTTCTGGGCTTCATGATATTGTGTGATATAATCAATGTATTTCTTTTTTTATAAGCATTTATTTATAAATAGTAGCAGAACTATTTTAGGCCAATTAATTTGGGTCACTTCATGAATTTATCCCAATACTGACTCATAATGAAATTAAATGATAATAATGTATTATTGGTTGATAATTAATATATTTCTCAAATTGTTTGGTTTCTTCTAGATGAGTACATCTGATTTTGGTAATGTCATCTGTTAAATCTCCCACTGTCAGCATTAACATCGAGTTTTCAATAATGATAAATTTATGTTTAATTTATGCTGAGTTATGTCAAATAACTTGACCCTTTAGGTTTTTGAATATCCCTGTTTTTTATGCAACAGCTGATGTCTAGATAGGGCTGAGAATTTTTGAATTGATGTTTCAACAACTCCAGGCTGTGTTCTTCCTGCACAGCTCGAGTGACTTAATGCTGTCTTTCAGGTTGCTTGTTGAACGCATTTTTGCCCAGTACATGGTCCCTCATAACTTGGAAACGAACGAGCGGATGAAGTGTTTGTATTACCTTTATGCAACACTGGATTCAAATGCTGTGAAGTACGTGCTGCTTTTTACTACTTGCAAAATAGTTGTTAAAATATTATTGTAAAGTGGTTCTGAATTGTTATGAGTAGCGTAAGTCAGTGGACAGAAATAGTTTATAAACGCTTAGGAAACAGAACGTAGAAATAGCATCTGTTTTTCAAGGGAGTTTTTGAAAAAACCCTAAACTTACAGGGTATTTTCTAACAAGATGCAGTACATTTCAACCCTAAACAGCTAGAAAATATAGTGTCAAACATCTGGAAAGAAGCTTTGAGTGCATGTCAGTCCTTTTATGTGTGCAAAGAGATAAAATAGATATGGTAGATCAGCCCTAATCTTACCTGACAACTTCTTAATTAATAAACTACTTGTTGCAGCAGCCAAGGTGACTTAAGAAGGAGAACAACTTACTTGTTTGTCTTTCGTCCTTCATTATTATTATTGTGTAATGTGCCTTCTCCAGCTTAAAATGGGTACATGCACCTGAATTTGACTAATAACAGTTATACTGCTGTGATGTTCACAATTGGATTCATTTTAGGTAGTTTGACTTTGTTTTTCATGTAGTAGTACTCAGTCACTTGAAAATCAAATAGAGGGGTATTTTTTCCTGTGAAAGAGACTAGAAAAGGCTTTGTATATGAATGAATGGCTGAAAAGATCCCAAAGCCTTCCAATACTACAAAAACTTATATTTGAATCTCCTGAATTTTTTGTATTGCCTGTCCAAAGATACGACAGCTATAACAAACTAAAATTATTAATTGTATATTAAAAAAAAAAGTTACTGTTCTAGTAATTTTCAGTGTAGGCTAAATGAAAATGCAGAATGGATTCTTTTAAGTTACTTGTAATTTCAGGCAGCAAGTAACTTGTGAATTCAACAGTTCTTGTATGAAGCAGTACTCATTTTAAAGATATCATTTGTTCAGTTATTTATATATTTATATATATTTATTATGATTTTTTTACTTGTGGATTCTGTAAGTTTTGTAAATGCGGCTGCAACCTCTATTTATATGGCTTGCTATTCCTGGAAAGTGTGCTAATTTTCTATACAGCTGAGTATCTTTCATGCATCTCTTATAAGCCTATTAATGTCCACTTTTCACAATTTATTCATCTAGTAGCTGCTTCCTATCTGCAAGAAAAATGTTTGTTTTCGTGATAAAAATCTTAGACATCTGCTTTAACCTACTTCTTGGTATGTTTTTAGAAGAGTCATTTCAGACTTGTACAAATGAGTTCTTAATGAATCAGAGATTAGTTACTTCCTCCTTCTTTGAAAGGCAGTGTACTTGAGCATCTGAAATAAAACTTGTTTCAAAATCTCACTTTGTTGCAGTCTAATTTTCCATATTATCCTACTAGGAAATATTTAGCCTTTGCTCACAGAGCAGTGAAAGTTCAGGTGATAAGTACATTTCTGAGTCTGAAATTGAAAAGACCATAAAGGCTCATTTTGGACAGAGTTTTGTGTTTGTGTTACTCCTTGAATAAATAATTTTGACAATTCTTTGAATTTTTTTCTATTTTTAGAGCATTGAATGAAATGTGGAAATGTCAAAATCTGCTACGACACCAAGTAAAGGATTTAGTTGACTTAATAAAACAACCCAAAGTGAGTTCAACTTATCTTTGTTCCCCAGTGAATATGCAGTTTTAGTTAATGTACTGCTTTTTTAATTCCCTTTGTTTGGCTATCTCAAACGTACTTGTAATAGCAGATTGAAAATATTGTGCAAGTTAACTGATACACCATTAGACTACATTTGCTGAAGGAAATGTGTATACATTGTGTCTGTGAAATTGAAGAGGAAAAGGGTATTATAGAAATTTCTAAAATGTTTTGCCAGTCATTTAATACTAAAATATTTCCTCTCAGGTGTTTGAGTTACATCCTGCCAAGACTATTCTGGCTCTTGAAACAGGGAGAAAGCAGCATATTAGTTTTGACTGCCAAATCAAGTAATTAAGAAAAATTACCTATATAAACCCTCTTAAATTGTTATCTTGCATGTGATTAGTAACTTTGAAGAAGTTGGAATATTTTTGTTCCAACAGGACGCTTGTCCCAACAGGTTACTTGTTTCTCTTCCCTTTCAGAAATTTCTTTAATAATGAATTGGAGATACCAGACTACAATTTAATTTTCTTGTTTGCAGATTTTCTCAGAAGGGAAAAATGAAAATTTATTGAGGATTTAGGATATTCTCATAAAGTGAATTTCAATTTGTTTTAGTTACATCTGTGTTCATACTGAAGTTTGGGGTAGGGAAATTATAAAACTAATTCTTGATATGGTTTGGAATATAATTAAAACTTGGTTTTAATGCTAAAGTTTGATCTGATGCTTTTTTAACAGAAATAATATAGAGTAGAAAATGTTGCCATGTTCAAATTTCTGTATGTCTGTGTGTGTGACTTTTATTTTCAGTATGTGTGTGTAGTTGTACCGAGGTAAATTTAATGGTTATCCATTTGCTGGAATTACCTGAACCAGGAAGAGTGGATAGCTGTGTGGTTGGGTTATCTAATGTATCTGCCTAGAAATGCTAGTGTCTTGCCAATAGGGAGAGACTGCAGTAAAATTAATAATTTTGACTTAGTGCATTAAAAACATGCTGTCATGTATTAAATTCTTAGTGCAGTAAATGCTAGCACAACAATACTTCATTGTATTTTAGTGACTGTATTGAAATACTTTTCATGTACTGTTTAATGATCTTGTGTAGGTTAAATACATTTATGCATTTAATACACGAGTGAGTTGATATTTTCTGCTTTTCAGTTGAAAGTGAATTTTCAACTTGTCCTTTTGTTTTCAGGGAGTTGTGAAAGTTCTTTCTCAGTTGTAAAATATCAAATGTGATATGGAATTTACCAGGAAGGTTTTGATGCCAGCATGAGCATTGCATTCAAGACAGTGCATGCTTTTGACATGTTTGCATTTCTCCATCTGGATTTTATCCTATTTTTTGCTCTTAAATGCTGATTCTCTACACTTGGATATTTTCTTGAATAACAAGGCTACATGGGAGGATTTAGATGGCTTGTGATAGAGTAGAGCAGGGAAGGGAGGTGTCTGAGGGGGAGCTGAATGTTGTTTTTCAAAGTGTTAATTTGTTTGCTTTTATTTCTCAATACCAGAATAAATAAGTAAAACTTTGTGTAAATTGACATAATAAATGAAGTAAAATTTCTCAATACAAAACTGTTTTGCTGCCTGCAATGGCTTCTCAGACTATCACATGCAGGCCAAGTAATAATCTTGAGACAAATATCCATTAGCAATTCAGAGCTATGTAAGCATTTCTTTCTTTCAGGAAACAAAACTGAGATTAAATAGTAACCTTTTAGAAGATGACTTTGTGTGCTCTTTCATGTCTAATTTCTTCATTTAATCATTATAGCTTAGTTGTTGATTTGTTCTCCTGTAGTTGTTGTCCGTATGCCAAGTGTAGGCAGTGTGAGAGCTCTCAGGGATAAAGAGGAATAGGACAAGAAATAGTGTACAGATGTTACACTGTAAAGAAACTTTGATTAGGTAGTGAGAAAAAAAAAATTGCAATAAGGGTGATCAAATATGGGAACAGGTAGCCCAGAGATGCTGCAAGATCTTCATGCTTGTAAATATTTAAAATGCAACTAGAAGTTTGCCTGAAGCAAAACCTGATCCTGCTTTGAGTAGGCAGTTCAAGTGCATGACCTAAAGTTGTCACTGCCAACCAACATTATTCTGTAACTATAAATCTTTGAACTTCCCAGTCTACCTTTCTGCTCTTTACTGAAACTCTGCAGGCATCCTCCTTTTTTCCTCTTCAGGGTCTCCTCAGACAAAGCACTACGAGGAGGCTGAAATGCGTTAAGGAACTTTTTATTGCTGTTGGTTGTAATTTCTCCTGGCTTAAGACAGAAGGGACATCAAACTTGCCTTTAAGACAAGTTACTTTTCTGAAGAGCAGAAGCATAAATCACAGCTCCTCTTGTTTTCTCCTTCAGCAGTGGTGTATACAGCAAAATTAAATACATAACCTTCCCTGTTCATATGTAGAAAAGTGCGTCAGTGCTGTTCTGTGTCTGCTGGAGTGTGATCTTCATTTGCTGCAGATGAATGCAAGATTATGTAGATCAAGTGCCACAGCAGGTTTTCTAAAAAGAACTGTTTCTAAACTTCTTTAATCTGTCATAATTCAATAGAGTTATACTTCTGCGAGTTAATACTTCTGCCTCAGGTTATTTGACGTTTGGCTGAATTGTTAGTAGTTTGCTCAGTCTTTTTTGGTGGGAGCTTTAGCTGATACTTGAAGACTTAGCTACTGGTATTAGGAGACCATAGCAGTCAGGATGAAAGAAACTCCACGGTACAGTTCTTGTTTTTCTCCTGAGTCACAAGAAGTTCAAATATGGGCAATCTGTATCTGCTGACAGCATCACTTGAATCCTGTAAATGCTTTCTGATTTCTCTTTTATCATTTTTTGTGTGTCTGTTAGTTCAGCTGTGACAGCTAAGAGCCCTGAAAATGATGGCATTCTTCTGAGACGACACACTGCAGAAGTAGCCCATTGGTGCTGTTCATAAGTTATATGGTAGATTGAAAAGTAATAAAAGTATTTTATGTAATTGATGCTGTAGGGATGATCTGCCTTTTGCTTTCTGTGTCTACACTGAATTTGCAGTGGTGGGTTTTGATTTCTAACACTGATCTGTTAGCAGAATGGATGCTGACTTGTTAATGCAGTCTGGGATCGTCCTCACTCAATATTTAAATGGAAATAAATAATGTAAATTTTTTTACTTAATCCATTTTTCTTTTGTGACTTGCAGACAGATGCCAGCAGTAAAGCTATATTCTCAAAAGTGATGGTTATAACAAGTAAGTCAGTGAAAGTATTTACAGTGTCTAAAAATTACAGTAGAACTATATTGCTTTCTTACTTTAAAAATCATTTGGGGTAAGTTCATAAGAAGATGTTTTGCAGCAGATAAAATTTAAAGCAAATCATGATAAATGTGATGCAGCAACATGCTTTTAAGGATAAAGGCAACTCTGAGCAGAATTACTGTCTTGCTGTAAGAAGTCATCAGTCATGAAGCCTATCACATAGCATTTTGGCTGCATTGTGGACTAATTCAAGGTCTGGATGATCTAGGGTGTTAATGTCTATTTTAGCATTCATTATAGACTATATATTCATAGATGTTAACTAAACTAGTAAGCTATGTACTAATTTACCTGTCTTCTAAGATTTTAGTATTGTAAATGTCATTGGAATGCAAAAGAGTTTGGATTTCAGTAGCAAGGAAGGCACTTTGAAAACTGAAGCACTTCTGTGTAAACTGAACTATTGACAAAGAAATACCCACCAACCCCCAAGCAACACTTTTTTGTTCCCCAGGCCCACCATGTCAGTAGTAAAACTAGTATGAAGAAAAACTTGCTTTACAATTCTGAAAATTTGTTTTCAAATCCACCTTTTTAAAAATGCCATCTGTTCTGGCAAAAAAATGTACTACATAAGACTCTGCACATTTTTGAAAATAATGCAGAAGAAAAGAATGAACCTTGCTGCTTCATTGGCCATGATCCCAATCTTCTTTTCATCAGTTTGTATTTTTTCCTCATACTTTTAGTTCTGGGTTGTATTTAAAAAAAAAAATCAGTACAGTGAACAAATTCATAATAGAACTTGTTTTGAACTAACCATCCTGTAGTGCTACATCACATTCTCTTAATGTGATGTACAGCTTTACTTAACACTGGCTGGACCAAAAATATGAAGCATCTTAAATAGTAGACCAATCCTTTGCCAAGAAATTGCCTTGCTGTAATATAAAGTGTAAATATAAAATGAGGATATAGTTGAAGAAATGCACTTTAAATGCTTTTTTTTTTGTTTCTGGATGTTGTAAGCTGTTGTAAAGCCTATGTTTACTTAAGGGATAATTCAGGAAAAATAGCCTTTTTGATATTCTTCATACTTGCTGAATTGGGTTATCTATACACAGAGTATATTTTGTTTTGGAGTGTAGGCTTTGCAGTCTGAGGTCAGCTTCAGCTTTAGTAATATTTATTAGCAAGAACAGCTAGACTTGCTGAATAATGAGTATGAAGGGTGAGGAAAGCAAATAGCCAGAGGAAATTTGTAGAAGTGTGTGTCCTCATAGATATGTCTGCACATTTTGAGGTGTTTTGCCGTTTGGGTTTTTTGTGGTTTTTCTTTTTGTTTGTTTGGGTTGGGTTTTGTATGGTTTGTATGATATTCCAAACTTGTACAATTTAATTAATGGTGATTTATTTTGGTTATTTAAAGGAAACCTTCCTGATCCAGGGAAAGCTCAAGATTTCATGAAGAAGTTCACACAAGTTCTAGAAGATGATGAAAAAATAAGAAGTCAGTTAGAAATGCTTGTTAGCCCAACATGTTCTTGCAAACAGGCTGAAGGATGTGTGGTAAGAATTGCTCTTAAAGTGTGAATATTTTTGGAACAGAATTGATTGGAAATTTAACTACAACTTATATTTCAGAGGGAAATAACAAAGAAGTTGGGCAATCCAAAGCAACCAACAAATCCTTTCCTGGAAATGATAAAGTTTCTTCTTGAGAGAATTGCTCCTGTGCACATTGATACTGAATCCATCAGGTATTTTTTTGTGTGTGTGTTGTCAGCCATAGATCACAGGGTTTGAAACTGAGTTTCTTACTTTGCCTTTAAGCACAAGCAGTAATAGGCTGGGTGGGTGTGCTTTAAGGCTTGGTGACCTGCAATGTTTTCTTCTGTTTCACCTTGTATAGGGATTTTTGTGTCCTTGTCCAGAATGTAGTCACAGAAACAATTGCATTGTCATTTATCATAGTTGGGATGACCTGTCAGAAAAGTGGAAATGTTGCTGATGGACAGAATATGGTTTGTGATCAGCTGACTTATTTTAAAACAAATTTCTGTCCAGACTATTCAGCTGAAACTTTCCACCCAGAATATTAGCTCATAGTGACATAAACAGTAATATAACTGAGGAAGTAAAGGCTTTGAGGATGAGGCAGCAAGACTTCAAGGAAGAGAGAGCCAATGAAGTTATTGGGTGGGGGAAAGTAATTGCTGAAATGATTATTTAACTAACAGCAGTACTGAAATAAGCCTTACTGTCAAGAAGAAATATGCAGGAGATAGGTCTTGTAAATTTGTCATCAGCTCTTAGCGGAACTGTTAAATGGTTATTTTTTTTCATCTTGGTTAGAGACCAAGTGTTGTAAACAGTAATTTTCCATCAATTATTAAGAATCTGTAGCAGGTTGTAACCTCAGCATAATTCTTATTGAGTTTGTTGCTTGTAATGTTCAAATTGTTTTCTTATTTTGGTCATCCTTCTAAGTAATTTGTATGTAGTTCTTAATTCATGATGGATAAACATTTTTGAATGTAATGCTTCATAAGCTTTGATTTGGATAGGAGATGAAGGCAACCAGATTATGTATGTAGTTGACATATATGTTTTATAATAAGCTTATGTTTTAAATAAATTGCTTTAATAAGATTGTTTTCACAAGTTTAAGATACAGTCATACATGGTGGAATTACAGTAACTACAAGGCCATGTTTTGTTTTCCTCTTCAGTGCCCTTATCAAGCAAGTGAACAAGTCTATAGATGGAACGGCAGATGATGAAGATGAGGGTGTACCTACTGACCAGGCAATCAGAGCAGGTCTTGAATTGCTGAAGGCAAGTATAGTCCTGGTGGTCAGTGAGCATGGGAAACTGCAAATAACTTTGTTAAAATAAAATTTTAATTAGCACTTACTACTTCTGGTCAAAAGCGTGTGGTGCCTACCTGGAAGAACCTGGTTTGGTTTTTTGTGCTTTATGCTCATCTTACATGGCACATAAGTAAGATTATTTTTTAAATGATATAGAAGCTTTTCTGCAAGCCAAAAGTAGTTGTGTGTGAGACAGCAGCATCAGAGTTTTGGTTATTAGAGCACGAGTTCAGCAATTTGTAAATATGTACTGTGCTATTGTACACTGTGGTTCCTCTGTGTTCCACCTAAACTGGGCTCTTACCTTTTTCAGCCATGAGTAATCTTGAGACTGAGCTAACGTAGCAAGGATGGTCAAGTAGTCCAGCTGGAGGTTGACTTCAGAGGCCTAAAAATCTGAAGGACTCCCATACTGAAGTTTTCAGAGTATTTTAGATTAACTGAGGACTGAGTAGATTCACCTGAGAGGGTGTGGCTCTTTATCCAGATGTTCACATTTATTTAAAAGTGCAGATATCTAGTAGCACAAGAATGCATCTGAGTAAGAAAGAATGAATCATGTTGTGAAGGACAATATAATTGAATGAAGGCTTCCAAGTCAGTACTTACACATTTGTATGAACTGGCATGACACGTTTAAGGAAGAAGAATAAGACTGCCCTAAACAAAGAGGTCTATACATCATGAGAATAATATAGAAAGGACAAATATAGGAGTCCAAAATTGAGAATGCTATGCAATGAAGTGGGAAGGAATGTAACTTGGTTAAAAGAGAAAACTGCATATGAGGACGTTTCTAGGTTTTGAGGATTGTTTCTCTGCCATGGGTCAGAATATTATGTGGAACAAGGCTAAAAATCAACAGCCACTTAAAAATGAAGAGAAGACCAAATTTCAGGGAGGATCAATTGAGGGTTTCTTTATTTCATTCTTTTTTAACATGGGAGGACTGTCATACTTGAAAACAATCAAGTCCAAGAATCTGAAGGAGAGGTACAGAATCTGCCAAGTTGGTGTGGAAAGCTTGAGGGACTAGAGACCCTATTGAGTATGTCTGTGTTGCTATTTTAGATATAGGAATTTCACTTCAGAGCAGAATCAGTTCTTCTCTGAGGAAACAAACATGAAGTCTGGAGGCACACAAGCCAGATTCCTTTCAGAGGAACAAAATTGAACTGGGCTTCAGAAGCACATGTTGTGTTGCCTTAGCTAAAGTGGATTTAGTCAGTCTAAAATTACTCTGAAGTAAAACTCCTGAAACATCAGTACTGCTTCCTTAGCATCCGTTGTGTTTCTCTTAAGCCCTGCTCCTGCTGTAACCCAGTACTTGCTAATGTAGATGTAGCCATGAGAAGTACATGGTCAGAATAATAGGAGAAGAAACTGAGACTGGGGAAATAAATTAAGTCTAATGAGGTTGTTTATGAAGACAGAGAACTTTAGAAGCTAGTAAAAAAAAAAAAAAAGAGAAATGTGCATCATGGGTCAAAACCAGGGAGAGCATTATAAATGTTCCAGTATGGCAGTGGAAAATTACTCTTGATGAAGTGTCCTAGTATAAGTGGATCTTTAAAAAATGTTAACATGGCTTTCATCATATTTTGGCAGGTACTTTCGTTTACACACCCTATCTCATTTCATTCAGCTGAAACTTTTGAATCTCTCCTCGCTTGCTTGAAAATGGATGATGAAAAAGTGGCAGAAGCTGCATTACAAATTTTCAAAAATACAGGAAGTAAAATTGAAGAAGACTTTCCTCACATACGATCGTAAGTTGTGTATCTTACTCTGAGCAGTGATCTTTACTATATAGGGTTTTGGAGGTTCTCCCTCTTCCTTTCATCTGCTGTAGCATTATCCTGCATTCTTTTGGCAGAAAGTATTACTTCAAAAAAAAGATTTTGAAAGACCAAAATGTAATGCTTTCTGAAGAATAGAAGTGAAATTAATATACCCAAAGTAGTGACAACTGTTATGTCACTGATAGCACTCTAGTTTATATTGTTGCCTCTCAGAATTATTTATTCTTTCCTAGGTTTTATATATATATATATATATACACAGTGTAAAAATATTCCTTGCAATTCAATGGTGATATGTAGGCAAAAATATTTCCAAAAAAACATTGAGTACCTGTGCAGATATAAATGCCTATTTTACCACATGATATTTTGTCAACAATACTAGGGGTTTTTTGCTTGCAAGTTATGTAAATAATTTTTTTAAAGAAATTACCCAAACAAAAGCAATTAGTGCTTTTGCGGAAGTGTTGTGGTTTTTATGTGTCTATCAGTACTTTTTCGCTAGTTTGATGTTTTGGAAGATTTTCATTTGTGAAATGACTTATCTTTTGCTCTGTTTGTTTTGTTGCACAACTGTTTAGTGCTTTGCTTCCAGTGTTGCATCATAAAGCTAAAAAGGGACCACCTCGTCAAGCCAAGTATGCTATTCACTGCATCCATGCAATATTTTCCAGCAAAGAAACACAGTTTGCACAGATATTTGAGGTAACATTAAATAGTTAAGTTACTTCTACTGATCTTTTATATTGCACACGTAAACTAAGGGATGTAGTTGCAAGTTGTAGCAGATTGAGGGAATGTTTTTTCCCGTTCCTTTTGTTCTTACATGGTTTTGGCCTGAAGAATGGTAGTAGAGGGTGTTCTTGTATCTCATGATTCATCATGTTTTAGGTTATAGATTTTAAGAGCTGATAGAGTAAAACCAGATGTTGGGCTATGTACTAGAACCATGAACTATTTATGGAAAGAGGAACCATATGCTACTCCTTACCCCTGTTGAAAATGGTCAAAAGGATTTAAATGGTTGCAGAAATTATGGAAAACTAAATTGTGGTACAGACTAAATAAACTTTATAGCTATAATTGTAAATGTACCTTTTAATTAGTGGCCATCAGCCTCTTGAAGGCTGAATCATAGTCATTACGGGAATTGCTATCTTGAGATCTAGTTCTCCCACAAGAAAATAGGCTTTTTAATCTATTGTTTCCTAAATAGTCATGCTTGAGCTGTCACTTTTGAACTCTCCAGAGGTGATAAGTATTTTGTCTGTCATCTTGACGTTTCCTCTGACTTGAGGAAGGCTTGATGGGTTGGTGAATGTATCCTTAAAATTAAGTAATCAATAGTTCTTTGAAATTTGCATTTCTGAAGTAGACATAGACAGCTTGGTATGAAACTGTCATTCTCACCCCCCCCAGTATTATATCAGTAATACCTGGTTTTGTTGCCTTTCTTTTTTAGCCCCTGCATAAAAGTCTGGATCCAAGCAATTTTGAGCACCTCATTACACCATTGGTTACTATTGGCCATATAGCCATGCTTGCACCTGACCAATTTGCTGCCCCTTTGAAATCTTTGGTTGCTACTTTTATTGTTAAAGATTTGCTAATGAACGATAGGGTGAGTATTTTTAAAACCTTTCATTAAGAGTATGTTTTTCCTGTAGTATCATACTCAGCAAGTGCTTGGGAGAATATTTGGTTCTGCTTTTTGTATGTGGTTGTCTTTTGATTTCCTCGTGTAGTTTGACTCCACTGAAAACCCACAGTATGGGAAAGAAGAGTTCTACTAGTTTGGAAATCTTACAAAAGTGATGAGCTGCATAGCAGAGCATTTCAGCACTTGTGACTTGGCTTTGGTTAAAAAGGGGAAAATTGTTATGACGTCACTCTGTTTCTTACCTTGAGTGAGTTGTGATTTTTAGGAAGTATATTACATTTGAAGTTAAAATACACTATTTTAATGGAAGACTGAATTTTAATTTTTCAACGATTTTTATTGATTATAAATTGATTATGAAGTCAAAAAATGAACTCGTGCCTTGTTAGATATTGCGTAGGGAAAGATACACTGTGTAAAACAGTGAAATGTGCACGAGGTTCCAAGCTACTGGATGTGGAAAAACTGGAAGTTATTTTCAAAGGAATGGCTATTACACTCTAAAGGAGTAGTTTTCAGGTAACCACAACAACCAGTCTCTTTACTAATCTTAAATTTGCTGAAACTTGGATAGTGAGGTATCTGGCTTCTGTAGTGGTTACTTCTGTAAGATACAGAAGGCATAAAGCTGACCAGGGAGTGAAACAGGAGAGGAGATTACAAGTTTCACTGAAGAGTAACACAAGTGTAACAAATGTAACATTTCGTTTAGCTTCCAGGAAAAAAGACAACGAAACTTTGGGTCCCAGATGAAGAAGTGTCTCCTGAAACCCTTGTTAAAGTAAGTAGCATATACTATGTTTTCCTGTCTATTATGTTTATAATACTTAATTAGGATTTGCTCTTGGGAATATGTTTTTAAATTATTGTTTTATGCATAAGTTTACATACTTCATTGAATTTTTATATAAGCTTTTTATAGGTTTAGTTTTGTTTTCTGACACTTAACTGTGATGATAGCTGGATTACTTAAAGTAATTTTTTCCCCTCCTCTTCAACGCAGAAGTTAAATACTATAGAAATTGTGTTAGAAGTCTGTCCTTTTTCTGTTGAATTATTCTGACATTCCAGAAATGTGAAGTGTTGTTTTCGAAGAAGAAAAACAGGGTTTGGATTTGTCAATTTCCTCAAATGAATAAATCTGTTAAATTGTTTATTTTTCTATGTGTGCAATGTGTATTAGAGAAAAACTTGGATTTAAGGAAAAAAATTACTTTAAAAATCACTTTAAAACTTTTTTATGTTTTGGTGCTTTACTTAAAAATGTCACCTCAAGCTTTTTCTTATTTTGGAGTAAGTGTATTACATTTTCTGTACTCTGTAAGAGATACTGTCAGTCAATTTTTCGGTGAATTAGAAATAGGCTCATGATGTGGAAAATATATCCTATATCTGTATTTGGTTTTTAAATGCCCTTCAGAACAGAGGTAGATTTTTGCTTTCACTTCTTTCAGAATGTGGTGCTTGTCTTTGGTAGCTGTGTTATATCAGTTGTTTAGTTTCTAATGTATTTTAAGTAATTTTGCTCTGGTTTTAAAAAGTTATTTGCCTTCTCTCAAAATTGTTAAACTCTTCCTAGCAGACCTCCTTTTCTGGTAGGTTAGTAAGTATTTTGGTTTGCAGTTTGGTACAGAACTCACTACTGGAAAGGCTTGGGTTTTTTGGATTTAATTTATTGCTTTTAGTTGTTTGACTATACAAAGGATATTTTTCATGTTTTTGCAATTCCATAGCTACACGGTACTCCAAAAATTGTGAAAAGAATGCACCTTTGTTTTAATTTAATGAAATGCTAGTTTTAAATAGATATAATTTCACTTCAATGATTATACATGTAACTTGAAGTAGTAAGTATTGTTTTTCTTAATTATTTTAAATGATTTGTGAAGCTCTAATAACTCTCTAAAATGTACTTTTATATTGATAAAACTTCTCATACATTTGGCTATTTGGAAGGGAATTAACCCGCAGAAATTCTTAAGGCAATCTGAAGTTGAAGCCAAGCCTGAAAACCGTAAGAATCATTTACTTGCAGGTGCAAACAGGTTATTGTGAAACTTGATTTGCAAATTTTAATTAGCATTTATTACTACTGAGGAGCCTAAACTTAATGTACGCTGCAGACCATGCCATTAGTTTATGAATTATTTCTCTGTGGCAGTGTACTTTTTTTTCTGGTTTTACAAGCCTCTTTTTCCTTTTGTAACATTATTATATATCTAATGGGGATTTTAAAACTAGCAAGTTGGAGTATGAAAGTGGGAAGGACTGCTGAAAACTAAATTTTAGTATTGTCCAGCCTAGCAGCTGCAGACTGATACAAGATAGCCCAAGTTTTGGGTACTAAACCTTAAATGAAAGGCTGTCTGCAGAGAAATGTTTCAGTACAGTATTAACTATGAATTGGATTAATGATTGTATGAGTTAGACTGGAATTGCTATGCCTGGCACGTGAGTTCTAAAGCAATAATCTCTCTTGGCAGTGACTTGCAATGAGTGCTGTGCACCATGCAGTGGATTGAGACTTGTGTAGTAGCAGTGGTATTTCTTCTTTCCTTCCATATCACTGGAATATAAGATTGCTCATACTAATTCTCTAACTGTACTTGAAGTGGGCTTTGTTTCGTTTTTCACTGCTGCACAAACTTGCAGCCTTTGTGGCTCTGGAACCTCAGGCAGTAGAAACCTGAGCCAGCTGCTGTCATAATGGTGATGTAGTAGGAAGACAGTGTTGTCTTTGATATGGTTCTGTCTCATTTTCTCTTTCTTACCTTCTCATGTTGTGTATAATAATCTCGGAGGAGAATTCTGGGCTTGTGGAACATGAATTGAAGCAAGAAGTTCAGACCAAATATAAGGAAAAGGCTGAGAACAGTCAGACAATGCAAGAGGTTGCAGGTTGCCAAGAGCGCCTATGCAGTCTTTATTCTTGGAGTACATTCTTTCAACACCACAGTGCATAAAACTGAGACCAATGTGGTGTGATTTCGTAGCTGACCTTCCTTTGAGCAGGAGATTGGAGACCTCCTCACACTCTTTCCAACTGGAATTATCCTTTAATAGCTACACTGTTTGGTTGCAAAGGAAGAATTTAAAACATGACAGCAGTCCAAACTCATGTCATGTTTAACTAAGTCTTTGGGTAATCAGTAGTAGTCACTGGGGCAATTCTCATGCCCTGTACTAATTTCATGGGAATGCTTAATTCTGAATGGCTGCTGGAATGTCATCATATTATCATTAACACCAGCAAAGAAATAGGGGAACTAGTGGGGTCAGACAAAAATTCAGAAGGAGGTGGGACTAGGACTTGGCTACATGGAAGGAAGACTAGAATAGGTTTGGAAAATAAAATTGGAGAAAAGACATTATGGAGGGAGTTTCTAGAAGCAAAGATTGAAGTTGAAATTGGTCAGAGGACAAGGTAGTCTGTGTCTGTTCCCTGGCTGAATACGTAATTTATGTGAAGACCCAGGAGGGCTGTCATATTTCCATCCTCCCAACAAATGGGAGGCACTAGTGGTTACAGGTCCTGGTTATGACATGAAGAAACTGAATTTGTGAGCTGTGAAAAGATCTGATGCTATTATTGTTATATTGCAATTATTATATTGGGTTTGTTGCTATTAAAATCTTCTGGTGGATACTTAGAGCTGTTCCAGTGGAGAGCCCTTTGAAAGTGAGGGCAAGACAATTTAATTCCTGCTCCTCAGAGTCCATTTGCATTTTGAGTTCTGGAGTGACAGACTTGCTACAGCTTACTGGTGTTACCCGATAAGGTGGAGCAAATGAACTACAGTCCTAAAAAATAAACTCACGTATAAGAGATAGTCCTAGAACTGAGATCTGATGGAACTCTTTTTGTCGGTTGCAAGGAATAGATCAACTGTGGTATGATAAATTTAATTTGGTGATATTGTGAGTGTTTATATAAAAATTACTAGAATTGCTTTTCCCACTAATGAGAATATTTGAAGTTACCATGTATGAAAAGTGTAGGTTTTCTAAAGCTTTTGGGTTTTGGTCTTCAGAGTTCAGTGGTGGCTGGTGGGTTTCTTTGTGTTTTTTTGTGGGTGTTTTTTTGGGGGTTTTTTTGTCTCCCCCCCCAACCCCCAAATGTTTGTGTGATTCCGATGAGCATTTTCATTTTGTTGTAAGAAGCTATTCTTTGTTTTCTTTATTGTCTCTGCTGTCATATGAAAGGAAAATGAAAGGATAAAGGGATTCAAATACTAAAACAAACTTTATCTCCAAACTGATGTTTTATTTTCACTAAAGAAATGTGAAATTATTCAGTGTTTCATGATAGTTGCTGGATTCTGCATATTGGCAGAAGCTTGCCTCAAAACACTTGGTGTTTCCATTGGCAAAACCAAGTTATCTCAAGTAACTGTCTTTGAGGCTTTTCTTTAAATAGCTGTGACAAAAGTATTCTTTACCAGGGTAAGTTGTCATAGTACAGATTGCTACACTTAAAGTCAAGATGTCTATGAAGTGTTTTTTCAAGTACGTGTCTTAAATTTAAACTCAAGTATTACACAGTTAAATAGAAAATATATAGGGCACAGGAATTTAATGCAAAGGTCATGGGTTCAGTCCCTGTATGGTTCATTCACTGGTCTTGGTGATCCTTGTGGGTCCCTTCCAACTCAGAATATTCTGTGAATTATAGCTATATATAAAGATGAAAATGTGTTCTGGTTTTTGATCCAGTAACATTTTCTTAATAAGTATAAACTGTTTAGACTATTTCACAGTATTTAATGGATGTAAGCTCAATTAAGAAAATGTTTTCAGAGGACAAAATATGTGATTGCTTATAGAAGAAGCAAACTTTAACTAAATGTATAATTTTTGTTTGCTGTAATACACGCTGGAGTCTTTCAGTGAAAAGTTGCTGTCTAGTGAGAGTGTGTGTCGTTATCTTTCAATATTTGAATGATGTTTTGCAGTCCCGACAGACTTATTTTGTACCAGCAAAAAGCACTTGGGAAAAAATACTGTGTGATTAAATTGAGATAAAGATTATTTTAAAAATGAGGCTTATGATATGATTTGACTTTTTGGTATCAATTTTTTTTTCAGATTCAGGCCATCAAGATGATGGTTCGGTGGTTGCTAGGAATGAAGAACAACCACAGCAAGTCGGGAACTTCTACTCTTAGATTGCTAACAACAATATTACACAGTGATGGAGATTTAACAGAACAGGGGAAAATAAGGTATGTAACAGATGGTAATGCTTTCATGTCTGTGATGATGGAGTGAGGGGGAGAGTTTTAATCGAAGTAGTGTGTAAACTATTCTGTTTGACTGCTTAACCATTTATACATCCTACTTCATAAGATGTGATGGCTGGTTCCTATGTAAGTTTGCTGAGTCTCAGGTTTTGTAACACTGTACACACAGCTGAATTTTAGGTTTTCTATTCTTGCTTTTATTTATCTCTTCAATTGGCCATTACTCATACTGCAGGAATAAACTGTGCAACTTCCTCCTTCCCACTGAAAATTGGTTTTAATTTTTTATGCTGCTTGCTGTTCCTGGTGTACCAATTGCTGTGTATGCCAAATGCCAATAGGTAGGCTTTCTAATAAAGAATAATAGTGTGTTGTATAAACCAGGTGGAAATGCTTAGTACACAAGACACTTCTGCTTGGAGGCAGGCTAATCTCTTGAGGTCTCTAAAAGTGAAAGCAAGAAGGAAATGTGTAAACAGGATTAAGTCTCAATAAATAATTTACCTTTTAGGTGGCTGTTAGGCGACTTGTTTTTCTGGGTATCTTCTTAATCCTCTGTGGTAGGAAAAGTGACAAGTTGTCAGCTACTATTGCTTGCCAAACATTGAAAATTTATGTCTACAAAAGCCATTAAGGGCATGGGTAGATGGTGCCAGTATGTTTAAAGAGGTTTCTGGTTTTCAGGTAGAGTTAATGTTATGCAGTAGTTACACAGATAGAATCTATATTGTGTGTGCAAATTTGCAAACCTATATTATATCATCTTTGTAGCAACTGTTTAGTCTGTCCTAAAGTTCTTTGTAAATAATTGTTTCATTGTTTGAAGTTCTGTAATGTGACCATTCGTGGCAGTTGCCAGAGAGTTTGGTGGCAGTAATTTAGCTTTTCAGTACAACTACTTGGAGCACATGGTTGGCTTATGCAGTAGTTACTGAATAGGTTGGTTCTGTAGACCCTGTGTGTTTTCATGCTTGGAATGATGATTCCTTACTGTGCATGTTTTAGAAATTTAATTTTCCCACTCCTTTTCTACTCAAAAGTAATAGTAGAAATTTTATATGATGATGTGATCAGTTCTCCATTTTTAAATCAAGTTAATGGAAGGCCAGGGAGAAAGCTGCAGTGACATGTGATGTTGTTGTGGAGGTAACCCTTCAACCCCAGAGCCTGGAGCTCTGCCTGGGGATGGATGTTGAGCCAACAGAGAGCTTATGGGTTAGGACTGAAGAGCAGACTGCTCTGGGTAACATTGTGGTGAGGGTCTGCTGTGGGACAGGAAATAGACAAGACCTTTAAATAACTGAAAACTTCATGTATGCAGTCTTTGGCCCTCCTGGAGAAATTCAACCTCTCCAATATCTGCTGGAGAAGCAACACAGCAGTGCATAACAATCCAGGCAGCATCCATGACAACTTTTTGACACAAGTGGTAAAGGAACTAATGAGGAGAGGCTCTCTGCTGAACCTCATACATTCCAACAAGGGATGTGAAAGTTGAAGGTAGCCTTGGCTATAATGACCCTAAGATGGTGGAGTTCAAAATCCTGAGGGCAAGAAGGGGGTCAGAAGGCAAGATTGGACTGGACTTCAGAGAACAGTCTTGGGTCTCTGCAAGAATGTGCTTGTAGGGTACCATTGGATAAGGCCTGGAGGGAAGAGGGCCCAAGAAAGCTAGTCACCTAGTGTTCAAAAATCACCCCTCAGTGCTCAAGAGTGGTCACAGCAGAAGGTCAAATGGATACTTCTGCAAACTGTACCTGGATGAGCAAGATGCTCCTGGTAAAATTCAAACACAAAAAGAGGGATTGAGAGCAGCCTTGCAGAGCAGTACTTGGGGACACTGGTGGATGAAAAGGTGGACATGAGCCAGCAATGCGTGCATACATCCCAGAAAGCCAGCTGTGTCCTGGGCCACATCAAAGCATGGCTAGCAAGTTGAGGGATTTGATTGTGCCTCTTTAGCTCACTCTGGTGAGACCCTACCCAAAGTACTGCATCCAGCTCTGGGGCTCTCAGCATGGGAAACACATGGACCTGGTGGAGCATATTTGGAGAAGGCTCACAAAAATGATCAGGGGACTGGAGCACTTTCATGAGCAAAGGCTTGAGTGAGTTGGAGTTGTTCAGCCTGGAGAAGAGAGGGGTCTAGGGGGACCTTATTGTGAGCTGTCAGTACTTTAAAGGGAGCCTGTAGATAGAAGGAAGGAAGTTTTTTATGGTGAAGGTGATGAAACACTGGAACAGAATATGCAGGGAGGTGATAGCTGCCCCATCCCTGGAAACATTCAAGATCAGGTTGGACAGGCCTCCAAGTACCTGCTCATTGCAGGGGATTGAACTAGATGAGCTTTAAGAGTCCCTTCTGGCCCCAGCTATTCTGTGGTTGTATGAGGTATACAGAAGGAGGAAGAGATGGGTAGTCTAGCAGGAATACAGAGAACACCATCTGAAATACAGTTAACTGGGATAAAATCTAGTGAGAGGTGACAAGGGCAGCCAGAAGAGCTTTTCTAAGTAAATAAGTGAGAAAAAGAAGACTAGGGAAAATGTGCACCCACTGCTGAATGAGGCAAGAGCCCTGTTGACAGGACATGTAATAATTATTTTGTGATTCTCACTATTGCTTTTGAGGAAAGCTCCAAACTGATAGAGGGCCAGTCCATTGTCTCTCTGTGAGCTATACTGCCTACATTAACAATTACTCTGACAACCTGAAGCAGAGGAGATGATGTTTCAGGCCTGTTAGTTCTGCATGGAACTTGTTGACACTTCCTGACCTTCGTTCTTCACCCATTGAGTGCAATAAGGATATCTTCTTTCTGGCAATGTTTACTGTGTCCCTCCTGTGCAAACCTGATACTACTCCTTCTGACTTGGGGTAGGCTTTAAAAAGAGTAAGATTGTCCATTCTGTACAGAACGTAACGTTTTAGACTGTACTTGATATGAGGTCATTGTATGTGAGTCAGTTTTAATGTTCATGGCTTGCACTTGTCTTTTAAGTAGTGTTTAATAATTTGCTAAAGATAATTGAATTAAGTGAAAGTGGCAGGGCTCAGAAGCCTTTGATGCTGTTGAGGCCATCAGTCATGTTGTAATATTCTTGTTGTTATTGCCCTCATCAGCCCTAAAAGTGACTCTACCCCTATGCCTCTTGAAATCTACACAACTCTGTGCAAGGGATTTTTTTGGTTTTTTACTTCAAAGCATGGTTCAGCCTGGGGTGTCAGGTGAAGGCAAGGTCCCACTTGGACAACAAATCCCTTCTCTTGTTCATCTTTCACACTTTGAAGTAGTAGAATTGATCACTTTCTTAATTGCTTTTAAATCAACAACTGATTTCTTCAAGATGTTAGCATGCGTAGGTTAAATTCACAAGTCTTGTATTTTTTTAATATCGAATTTTAACAATAAACAGTATCTCAACTGCCCTTTCTAACTGTGTTTAATTTTGTAAGTCATAAACACTCCTACAAAATTCAATATTGTGCACATTTTCTATTTGTGGTTAGTAGAACAGCTAGGTTGCATCTTGCATGTCTTTATAGTAGGATTTTGATTTTAGTCTGTACTAAGCATAAAACAAGACTTTCAGTATCAGAGGACACTAGGAGTTGCTGAAAGTATTGATATTAGATAAGAAGTTGAATTGAGATTTTCTTGAAATATTATCTGCATTTTTTTTCTTAAACTAATGCTCACCAAGAGAAAAATAAATAAAAATATTTTGGAGTTAAGAATATCATAGTTCTGTGCTGTGGAAAATTTGCCACACATCTGATATACAACATTTGTGGTGGTTGCATTCGAAAGACATTTTGCTATTGTCTTAAAATAAATTTCACTTAGTCAAGTATTACAGTGTGTAATTAATCTTAATTTATGTTGGCCTGAAGCATGGATTTTGAGCTAGAAAAGTTTGGCAACTTTGGGGAGTAGAAACGGGCTGGCTACTTCTTTGGCAGGACTCTCCTGCTGAAGGAGGACCAGCAAGCTGAACAGAAGTATCTTACTGCTAGATGTGGTCTCTGAGGGGCAGTGTGGCCTGTCCTGGCTCAGTGCACAGCTAGAAGTGTTCCCACCTGTGTGGAACTTCTAGGAAGTTTGATGGAAAATTTTTATTGCCAGGTTGGGACGAGGTAATGATAAGTGGGCATAGGCTGTAAAATGTGGTGCCGTGAAAATTACTTTGGGTTTGAAAGTGCTTCTGCTGGCGTGGGAGTGGCTAAGCTCACAGAAACTTCTTTCCTTTTAAGTACTTGTTGTTCAGTGATGCAAGCTTACTGGATTTAATTAAGTCAAATAATTACATAATTTTTTTACTAATTAACCTTCACAATCCATGTGCTTGTTTTTCAGTAAACCTGATATGTCTCGCTTGAGGCTGGCTGCAGGGAATGCTATTGTGAAGTTGGCACAAGAACCTTGTTACCATGAAATCATCACCTTAGAACAATACCAGCTGTGTGCACTAGCCATAAATGTAAGGAAATGTGTTGGGAGTTGTGGGTTATCAGCAGATTGTATGAGTATATAGTCGTTTGTTCTGTATGTTATGTATATTTCTGTGAATCTGGTTTTATACAAAATACTCAGTCTTGGCATGAAATTATTTCTCCATTACATAATCCTGAAAACTCATTTTGGATGAGAATTAGATGTGTAGTACTGGGCTGTCCATTGGGGGAATACTAACTTAGAGTAGTCAAATGTTTGAATACTGATAAACTAAAAAATGCAGTATGTGTTTAAGTTGTACCACAGCTGCATTATAACATTACTAGAAGTTAAAATGAGATGATGTAAAGTATGTTGAACTGTGGTCAAAACAGTGACCTTGGTTTCTCAATACCTGAGTAGAATATATTTGGAATGCAGAGGTCTGCAAAAAATAATTATCATCTTTCAAGTATTAAAAGAAATAGGGAGATATTTCTTAGCAGATGCTGGAATTTTTATCCTTAACTTCTGCCTGTGAGCCCATAGTAAGGAAATAACTTTCAAATTAAGTAACCAGAGATGTAGGGACCCTCTCTATTTCTGGCTTGTAGGCTTAGGAAATTGTACAGAAATTGATTCATACTCCCAAGAGTGAGGTGGTCATGAAGGGACTTCTGTTGGTGTTATTTGTGTAGCTGCTGGTATTCTGACTTTCCAGAAGTCAAGAAATACTCTGGAAGTAATCCTGTCCAGAAGATACCTGCAGTAATAATGATAGGCCATTTTAGACCTTAATTCCTGTGTCCAGCTAAAGCTTTAAAAGCTGTGACCCATTTTAAATGTCAGAAGACTTTAAATTGGCATTTAATGTTAGAAAGTACAGAGCATGGCTCTGGTGTGGGTATTGTTTACTTTCATGCAGAGTGTCTTATTCAGTTTCTAAATTTGCTTGGAGTTGGTTACAGTTAGGCTAGAAAAATCATTCCTGTACCCAGAGTAAGACAGTCCCTATTAGGCTTGTATATTGTTTTAACTATGTTTGTGTGGATTTTAAGCTTCTGTGTTCCTATGAAAAGGAGCCCTTACTCAGTTCCCAGATGCTATGAAAAACAAGAGAATTGGAACACAGCTTTAAACTACTTAAGCAGATGAAGTCTAGCAAAACTACAGCAGGAATTCAGTGGTAATAACTAAAAGTCTTTATACCCAAAGCAAAGTCTGATTCTTTACAGCTTTCCTATTCCAAAACTGAATAGAAATGTTAGCTTTGTCTCAAAATGAGTTAGAAAGATTTTTACAGTTCAGAACAAAATTAGTCAAGAGAAAAATAGGCGCTTAATGTAATAATGTAATATATATAATACAATATGTATAGATATAATATAATAATATAAGTTGTCTCTGCTCCAGAAAGGATACTCAAGCTGGATAATGTCATGCCAAACTAGCATTGCCAATCTAGTGTTTGCATGTTCTGTTTTCTTGTGAACCTAGTGATCAAAATCTGTTCATTTCTTCAGTCGTTTCCTTCCTGTGGCAAATCTTTCTTTATTGCAAATGTTAGCCTTGTAGTTCCTGTAAGAACTTTGCTTCATTGTTTTGATACTCTTTCCAGTATGTTAAGGTGCAGGCTCTCTGCCCTCCACTGTCTCTCACTTTTATCACTTACTTTCCAGCTATAACAGTCTTTTAACTGTTAGTGGATATTCTAACAGATATGTTGTCACCTTTTTTTTTGTCTAATGCTTACTTTCCCTGAATTTTCAAAAGGGAATTTTGAGAGATAAGATTCAAATTACAAGATGATAGGGTTCTCATCGTTTATAAACCACTTAGTATCACATTTTACTGTAGCATTATAGCATACTTTGGACAGGAAGGAACCCATTAAGATCATCTCATTAAACTGTCCTGCTGTGGTCAGGGACACGTTCCACTAGAACAGGTTGCTCAAAGCCCTGTCCAACCTGGCCCTGAACATCTCCAATGATGGGGTGTCCACAAGTTCTCTGGGCAACCTGTTCCAGTTTCCCACCACCCTCACTGTAAAAAATCTCTTCCATGTGTCCAATCTAAACCTCATCTCTTTCAGTTTAAAACCATTGCTCCAGAGCTGGACACAGCATTCCAGATGGGGGTCCCATGAGAGCAGAGTAGATGCCAAGAATCCCCTCTCTGACCCTGCTGGCCACTCTCCTTTTGATCAACCCAGATGGTTGGCTTTCTGGGCTGCGAGCTCATGTCCAGTTTGTCATGCACAAGTGACCCCAGTCCTTCTCTGCAGGGCCGCTCTCAAGCCCTTTATCCCTCAGCCTGTATGGATACTGAGGATTGCCTGGAGCCAGGTGCAGGACCTTGCACTTGGGGCTCCTGAACCTCCTGTTGTTCCCCCGAGCCCACTCCTCAAGCCTGTCAAGGTTCCTCTGGATGGCAGCCCTTCCTTCCCTCCAGTGTGTCAACTGCACCACTTGGCTTGGTGTTATCCACAGGCTTGCTGAGGGAAGTTCTCAACCCTCCTACCTGTGTAATTAACAAAGATGAACGATGCTACTCCCAGTATTCCCCCCTGAGCATACCACTTGTTCCTGATCTCCATTTGGACATTGATTTTTTTTGACTGCAATCCTTTGGACATGGCCATCCAGCCTGTTTCTTATCAGCTGAGTAGTCCATCTCTGAAACCCATATTGCTCCAATTTAGGAGAAAGCAATGTTGTGCATATCTATAAGGGTCAAAGCCCTTATAGAAATCCAGGTAGGTGACATCAATTGCTCATCCCTTGTCCATTTGCACATTCACTTGATTTTAAAAGGTTAGACCAGTCAGGCATGGTTTGTCCTTTGTAAGGCCATGTTGTGTGTCTGTAATCCCCTCCCTGTGGGTATCCATATGCTTTGTCATCGCTTCCAGGAGAATCTGTTCATTTGTAGGATCATTTCTGTCACTTTTGTCTCTTCATTTATTGGTATTTCTTTGCCTTACATGACTTTCTGAGTTGTTTTCTAGAATTTAGATTGTAAGGTCTTTCAGGTCAGGAATTCTGCCTTTCATTTTCACTGCAGCTCCTAATGGATTTTGAATACTTACAAATACTTGAAAATAACCTTTCTAGATGTATTTGAGGCCTTCTCCAATTTCCTTTCTCACTGTCAGTGGAGGTGCTTAGATGCAGAGTAGCTGTAATGGCTTTAATGAGTTTTTCACTTAAAAGTGGTACTATATATTTTTTTCTTTTTTTTTTTTTTTTTGAGATTTGGCATGTGCACATATGCATACATATATGTTAATACTTAGAGTGGTTAGTATTAGGATCCATTTCTTGATGGTAGATACTGATTACTCTAAAAGTTTATTTATTTTTAACATTTTCAAGTCTAGCCACAAATCAGATGACATCAGGGCCAGCTCTAGTTTTGTATTATTTAATTCACAGCAAAGATTTTTTAAGTGGGCAGGTCAGAAAACAGATTAAACAACAGGAACAGTCTTTTTAAAGCCTGTGATGATTGCACAGGTTCTGCTGTGGTTCTGTGCTGGCACTTTTTTTTTTTTTTTCCTCTCATGCTGCTATTTTGTAATGTGCAATGATTGGAGTGCAGAACACATAATTAGATTTTGTCACTAATTGCTATATGAAGGTGGCACTGGTAAACAAGGGCTTTATGATGATGAAATGCATGTAGTTGTAGTAATTCTAAAATAAGTTATATGTGTGTTTGGCCAATCTTATAAGCTTACTAGCAGTTGACGACTTTGATCTCCAGAACAAATTTTGATGTCAGCAGAGCTTCATATTGAAAGAGGGTGAAAAGTAATTGAGGATAGTACTTCAGTGTTTAACAAGCTTTAAGATCAGATTTAAGATCTGATAAGCTTTGCTGTTGAAAGTGTAATTCAGTTTTATTTAGAATAAACCTTGAAGATTGCCTAAGTTTTATTTATTTAAAAAAATCCCAGGGCTTTTTCAGTTTTCTTTGTTAACTCAAGGTGTTGTAATTGATGAATCAGAATTGTGTGGTGCATGATGTTTTGCAAATATATATTTTTTAATGCTTTTAAATCGTGAACTTCTGATGAATTTGCATTAAATTCAGATACATAGATATATAAAATTGGATTAATTTATGGAGTTAATGCTGTTAGAAATAGCGTAACCAATAGAAATTGGTTAAGTTTTGCCTCCCTTCTTCTTAGTGAACTAGTATAACCGAGTCAAATTTAAGGTTATTCCCAACATTAAAAGATAAAGAAATTATAGTCATTCCAGTTGGCCACACAATACCATCAGTAACAACCAACTGTACCTCGCTCGTCCTCTGAGACAAAGATGTTTTCCTGCTGAAACACCAACTAGACATCAGTCTCTTCTGAGCTTCCTAAAGGCTTTAGACTTGGGTGATACTGAGGAGGAAAAGAGGCCTCTATCTTAACCTCCTGTGCAGGTGCATTTGCTGTAAGGAGACAAGAGATGTTGAGCAGATCTCATGGTTTGGGTTTGTGGGCTTGGGTTACTTCAGCTCTGGCTACAGCAGGTGTTTCAGGGTTTCAGTCCACAGAGGGGACAGAGGCACAGAAAGGAGAAAATGGGGCTTGATTGAAAAAAGTCTCTTCTCAATTTCATTTTTGGTGGGGGCAGAGGGAGGATTGTTTTATCTAATACATGAACTCTTTTGATGCCATTTGCAAATTTAGCAGAGCCAGTGTTCCCAGTGGCTAGGTTTTGGCTCTGCACTTCCAGTTGACTGATAACTGGAAATCCTCTTCAACCCTTTCTGACTTCAAAACTGTCATTTGACTAAAATAGCTGCTTATTCCTGTTAAGATTTTTTTCTTCACATTTACAGATAAATCTTTCCTCTTGACCTTTTTTTGGCAGGTTATATGTGCCAAGCTATTTTGGTGACCTTGTTTACCTTAAACTTTTCTGTATGTCTTCTTCAAAGTCTTTTTACACTTGTTTCTGTTAAACTTCCTTGTCCTGTGTTAGTAAATGGTTTGTCACTTATTAAATGGTATATGTAGGTTATTTTCATACAAAAAAAATTGAAGTTCATGCCTTCTCTGGGAACACATTGCTTAATAAACTGTAGAACTACAATTGCTGCCTTCATGTTGTTTTACTTTGTGTTGTTTGGCAGCTGTTAGACACAGATAATTCTCTTCCATGGTCAGTTGTAGAACATAGGTTTCCACACTGTAATGGAAATGCTTGGTACTCTCTTCAGTGTTTCACCTTATCTGGTAATTCTGTTGAATTTTTTTTCAGTTTTTAATATTAATGTGTTGATGAAAATACGTGAAATCATAGCAGTAAAATCAACGTGGTGGTTACTGGTGGCTAAAATGTTTTTGTGCAGATCTTTGACTTTGGCTTTACAAAGCAAGTGACCCAACTGTAAAGAATTTCAGTAACTCCAGGCCTTAGTACTGTGCTAAATTAGGCCTTGGGTCCTGAGTGTGATATCTTCCTGCACAACTTTTGAACCTTAGCTCTTCTTCTAAGCTTAAAGGAAGCTTCAGCTAATTAATTCAATTAAATTGTTCTGAACTGGCATTAAAAAACAATTCTTGCAATTCCTGTGTTTCAATGGCTTCAAGGTCTAATTGATTTCAGCATATTTACTTGAGTTTCCATGCTTTACTTTACAGTTTATATTGCTTTAAGAAAAGTTTACTGTTATCTTTTTTGGTTTTGCCTTTTTTTTTTTTTTTAATAGGATGAATGTTACCAAGTGAGACAAATATTTGCTCAGAAACTTCACAAAGGCCTTTCTAGACTACGGCTGCCACTAGAATATATGGCCATTTGTGCACTGTGTGCAAAAGATCCCGTGAAAGAGAGAAGAGCTCATGCTAGGCAGTGCCTTGTGAAGAACATAAATGTCAGAAGGGAGTATCTGAAGCAACATGCAGCAGTTAGTGGTAAGAGAATAGAAGTCACTTTTTGCTACAAGTGCTGTAGTTCAAATATAAATGTGAGTAGACTGAGAACATTGATAGTTGTCTGTTTTTATACACAAGAAGCACTGTAAATTTGATTTGGAGGTATCTATTGCAAACTGAAAATTTTCAGGTTTTCTGGTTTTCTTTTGTCCATATTTTCTTTTGATTTTTTTTTAACAGGCACTGCTGAGGTCATTGAGTATTAAAAACTGTGCAGATGCTTATGCCTAAATATATTGGAAGTGAAGTAATTTTCCAAGGCAATTATGTGTACTGTTTGAACTTAATAATGTTAATAATGTTCTAAGTGAAGTGACAGTGATTAATTTTACTTCAGCAATTACTAATAAGTAACTTTAATACATAAATGCTGTACTAAATAGGCTGTCCTTGCACTACTGCATTGAGTAGCATCTTGTGTTATTCCTGCAAAGGGCTATATTTGTTGGCACTTCAAGATGAGTTTATGCAATTCTTTCTTCTCAGTGCCAGCAGTCTGATCATGGGAATGCTATGGAAGTCACTATGGACTCATGTCAGCTGTTTTTCTTTTATTAAATCAGTCCTTTTGACTTAAAACTACACACATACAGTATTACAGTGCTGGTACAGGGTCATAGGAAAAAGCAGACCTTTATGAAGAGCTATAGCATTTTTGAATAAGAGGTTTTGAAAGTTTTATTTTCTTTGAAAGATTACTGATGGTTTGACCTTTGTGAAATGGAGGGGATTTTTTCATCCTTTTAGCCTAAACCAGACCCGTTTCATGACTCTGATCTCAGAGATGCTGTCAGATAACTGATTTTCTTCTATGTTTATGAATCACTTTATATTAGCTATGTCAGTCTTTCTCAGTCCCCTTAGACTCTGATCAGAATAAGTCTGCAGACAAATCCTTTTGTGTATCATTAATTAGAATGGAAGAAAAAAGTGGTGCTTTTCTCCCACTCAATAACATGAAAAAAGAAAAAATAAATAGAACAAACACCTCTACGTCATTTTAAGACTATTCCACTTGAAAGTTGAAAACTTTTTAGTTATGTAGACAGAAAGTATAAGAATTCTCATATGTTTAAAATAGATGCTGAAAAGTTGCTATCAAAAATCTGTGGAAGAAATTAAGAGGAATGTAGGTGTGTGTGATTTTCTTTATTCAGCAGGACCTCAAAGCGGACCTGATAAATTATTTTCTTGCTGAAAAGATTGAGTGATGCCTTTGATTTGACATATGCAATAATGCTGGGGAGTCTGGATTAAATATAGATTGCAGGATTTTTTTAGGGTTACAATCTTCATGCCATTCAGATTTACCAGTCTGAGCTTTCAGCAAATACAATGTCTTGAACTGTTTGTGTCCTAAAATATTGATATTGCAGCAGTTCAGCTGAAGCTCAGTTCTGGAAATAACACAATATTTAAATGTGTGTCTCCCTCAGCCACACTCCCTGCTGACCATGCAGTAACTCAGGGTGGTAATGGTGATAGTACCTCCTTTGGAAATCTGCATCTCTGATTATTCCAGCTTTTTGTCTGAATCTATGAATGTGTGATTTTGTGATACATTTTGTCTCAAAAACTTAATAGAGGTGAGGAGGATATCTGTTGGATATTTTGGGGGCATTACAGCTTTTGTTGAAAATATGGTAAATTTCTGTTTACCTGGCCTGAGGAAAATTTTCTAAGGACTGGTAGCAGACATTAAAATGCCTCTTCCTTCCACACTGGCCTTTTATAGGCTGGCAGGAATTATTCTCAGCCCTCTTAAATTCTCTAAATGCTATTCAGAGTGGAAGCCACTCAAGAAGAGACTTATTTTGATTGTGTATCTGTTACTAGTTTCATCTGGGCAGAGACGTGCCCTGCATAGGAATTTTCATGTTCTCATGATGGGCTTTTACTTGAAAGTCAGTAAGCAGAAAAATTACAAGAGTAAAGCTTAATTTTTTTAGCAAGTTTCCTTCCTAAAAGTTCATAAAGGACTCTTGTGAAGGGTTTTGGCATATTTTAATTTTATGTGCTGGTAGGAAAGCCACCCTACCTTTCAGGTAGCATCTTCTTTCATTAGAGATAAAAGTTCTAATGTTTTTCTATTTTTTTCCTACTATTTTTTGTCATGACAGGGGTTAAATATAATATGCATCAATATTTGTTCTTTTCCTGTTTTGTCTGGAACTAGTTCATTTTATTTTCCAGACCCAGTTGGAATTATTGTTGTATGAGAAATTGTCCAAGTCAGGAAATTACTAAAAAACTGAGTTTATGGCTCTTGATGAGCATTCTATTGAAGTTGCTAATTAGTACAAATAATAGTGGGTTGGTTTGTCTGGGGCATGTCTAAGGCAAGCCAATTTTGCTAGTGTTCTGAAGTTGTAATTATGTTTTTTCTTCCCTGCCACATATTTTTTTTTTGTTTAGTATTGTGAACAGCTGCTGGCTAAAATGCAGGACAGTGCTTGAAAAGAAGTAAAGGATATTTATAAAATGAATAGTGCAGTGTCAATTGAAACAATAAAAACTGCCTTGCAAAGTACATTGGATTTCAATTACATCAATATGGCTTGAAATAGAAAGACATTGGGTGATTTTCTATATTATATGTATTTTAGGTAGACTGTGCATTACCCCTATATATACAGACCTCTAAGAAAGGGATATGTTAAGACTTGATGTACACATGACAATTATTTTGTTTGTTTTGTAAAATCTACAATAATGATATATTTTGTTTGATGTGCACAGTATTTGTCAAGCACACCTCATATGAATACATATATTGAAATAAAACTGTGTTCTAATGTATTTTAAATAATTTTTAAATATTGTTAGTGTATATAATGATTTACAGGTGTTTGCACTTAGTCATAACTGAGTATGGGATAGGTGAAAGTTTACTGAAAGAATGTTTTCCAGACTTGGTCCAGCCCTTACTGTCACAAAATGTGACTTTTCAAAAGTGGAGCTGGAAATTTCCTTCTTCCCTTCACATGTACATTCGAGTCATGTCAATACTATGGTATTTCATTTGCCACAAGCACTAAAGATCAGATGCTTGGCCATAGCAGTATACCTGGAATACCAGGATGCCTTCCTTTAACCATTGTCTTGCTTGTTGCAGAGGGTACAGGTTTAGTAACAGGTGTGCTGTGTGTCCTCTGCTTCACTCAGGCATCAGGCTAAAGGAAGCAGTGTGGATGTCTGCTGAAAAATGTTTTTTTTGCTTTTGGTGTACAACGTACCCATCTGTTGTCCTTGCTCCTTGGGAGATGATCTCTGGGGTGCTGGAGTTCAGGCTGCATGGTGTTGGTTGGGTCAGGGCATTTGTCACCTTCCAGGAAGTGTATTTTTGTGATCGTAACTCTGAGAGGGCCATTGGCAACAACCCTCACTTTTTGAATCCCCAAGGGAAAGAGGTCTTTGGACTGTCATGATGGAGGAAAGACCTTCTTGCAGTCCTGCTTAGGATTCCAAAAGTCTCAGAAAATGCTAGAAATATTTTTGAATGCTTTGAATGTCACAGAGTTGAACTGCTCTGTTTAGGTGGGACTGAGCCTTTCAAACTCAGCGCACTGCTACTTTGTTACAGCTTTCATGTGCCCTCCCACTCCTCAAAACAGATATTGTGGCAATTTGACTGCAAAATGCCTGCAGAAAGCCTTTGTTTGTTCTCTTGACAGCAAGGCTGTACACTGCAATTTCCAAAGAAATAGTAGCAGCTTTTCCTGCTGTTGTGCTGGTCTCACATCTTGCAGTCAATGTGGATTAGAAGTGAGGATCCATCCTCACTTCTAATTTTCAAAGTCCTTCAGAATACTGAGGAAAGATTTGGGAGTAGGAGGTGATTGTAGCTGTATCTCAAGGTAGCTAGAAAACACGCAGCCCTGAGTGAGAGATACTTAAAATCTTAATTCTTACACGTGTGAAATATGTGCACATCAGCCATGAAATGGAACATCATAGAAAAATCATAGGCCCACGTGTTTATACTTTAGTGCATGCTGACCTCAAAATTTGCCCTCTCCTCTTTGGTAGAGAAACATACTTCTTGGTATGTAGTTTTTTGATGCATCTTTCTTCTGCTTTTCAGAGAAACTGTTGTCACTTCTACCAGAGTATGTTGTTCCTTATACTATCCATCTTCTAGCTCATGACCCAGATTATGTCAAAGTCCAGGACATTGAACAGCTCAAGGACATTAAAGAGTAAGACCACTTTTAAAGTGTTATTTCTAACTTCATTCTAAGTGAAATTTTAATTCATTGTGGTACCCTGTTACACAGTCCAGTGTGCATAACGATGCCAGTTACTTCTGTAAAATATTGAGAGAAATAGTATGGGTGCTTTTTTAGTGTTCTGTGATATTTTATAGAGGAACCCTTCACCTTCTGCTCATCTTCATTTAAGTTTTCCAAAATAACTGTTTTCAAATTCATGATACTAATAAAGGCTGGACTAAATCATGTTCTCCAATGTGCTTTTTAAAGGAATTTCTTTTGTACTTTGATTCATGTGGGATACTGCATTTCTCCTTTAGGTGCCTGTGGTTCATACTGGAAATATTAATGGCTAAAAATGAAAACAACAGTCATGCATTTATCAGAAAAATGGTAGAAAATATCAAACAGACTAAGGATGCTCAAGGACCAGATGATCAGAAAATGAATGAAGTAGGTGATACTTTTTGATTGGAAATTGCATTTAATTCTAGCCTGCTAATGGAAAGGAGTTGCTTTTTGTTTATACTAACTTCAAAATGTCTTTCAATGGAATTGTATGTATGAAAAGATATTTTGTATACTGTAATGTTTATATTTATTGTAGTTTAGATGGCAGTTATTTTCCTCTGCTTCAGTAATTCTTGCACATTTGCAAGTGAGTCGTAATAGTTTTCAGTTCCTCTGTTTCTGTCTCAGTAAGATTACTAAACACTAACTTTAAATAAATATAAACTATAAAATTTACTGTTTAAATAATCCACTAAAGTGCTTTTTAGTTTTTCATTTCTAAAGTGCAAGAGTAAACTTAATAGAGGAAGAGAAATACATTAGAAATCTCTGGTGTGGATTGTGATGTATCAAACCTTTCTTTGTGGTTTTAGCATCACATCATATCCAGATTTGTCCCTTTTCTGCTTTTCCCACAGAGATGTGTGTTGGGGGGTGGGTGGGAGAGATGTGTGTGCTCATGTGATTAACTCTGTCTTAGAAACTATGGCAAGCACTTAAGTGTAGAAAGACCATGAAAACCATCTGTCTTCAACTGTTTGCTTTTACCATCTGTATTTCAGTATCGTGAGAGACACTGTTTAAGATGCAGGCTAGTGTTAAACGTTTAAGATGATTGCTTTTAAACTGTGATTTCTTGTGGTCCTGTGCACAAAAGACACACTGTCATTTGTCAAGATTTTCAGTGAACTTCTAAAGTGTTATTTGTTTTTTTTAATTTTATTATTTACAGAAACTATATACAGTCTGTGATGTAGCAATGAATATTATTATGTCAAAGAGTACAACATACAGTTTGGAATCCCCCAAAGACCCTGTACTTCCAGCCAGATATTTTACTCAACCAGACAAGGTATACTTTGGCATTTAATTTTTCTTGAGATAAGTCTGTTTAAATATTTGCTAGTTGTAATTCAGGGTTGTTTTTCTTAAATATTTCTTGTAACTTCAGGCTTCTCACTCTTATATTGTAGTTGAAAATTTATGTATATGTTTTCATAAATATATTATATATCTGTGCATACACCAATTTCTTTTCCTCCCTACTCCCATATTACTGTTGTAGTTTAAAAATTCAAAAGCATAAATGATGTAAATGAAATCTTTCAGTGCAATCTCCAGAATGTATCTGTATCTATCTCTTGTTCACTGATTATTGTTGTAATTGCTCCCACCCCCTTCTTTTACAGAATTTCAGTAACACCAAAAATTATCTTCCTCCGGAAATGAAGTCTTTTTTCACCCCTGGAAAGGTAGGTATGGTGTGGAGGGTTGGGGTTTGGTGCAGTGTTTGGGTCCTGGTTTGTCTTTGTTTTTGAAGTGATGTTTTTATTTGTTCTTTGTGGTTAGATTTTTTTTTTAAAGAAAACTAGAATGTAATTAATGAAACACTATGTTTAAGAGAACAGATTGTCTCTAGGTATAGAGAAAAAGATGGGTCAAGGGAAAACTGCTGCTGTCTATGCTAGGTGGTGGCAAGAATAGGCAAAGCCTGTTGTCTTTAAAAGGAGAGAGTCCAAAACCACCCCAATACAACCCATAATATTTGTCAAATTTACAAAATGGTTAACCTTTTTAGACTGCGGAAGACTACAATGTTGCATACAAAGTGGCACCTATGGAAAAGTAGCAGAAACGATTTTTAAAATAATTTAATAATTAATCTTTATATCAAATCTTTTTATCAAATAATAATTAATTTTTGGCAAAGCCGAATACCATTTTACTGTACTTACAAAATAACTGACTGTTGTACAGTTTTATTAATTTGTTCTTCCAGAATATGCATTCTATTGAACGGCAGTGTTCTTTCTTCACTAAAACTAAATCCAGGTACTCTTTAGGATAAAATGAAAATCTAGTAAAGGAAGTGACAAACTGTGATTTTCATTTGGATTAATGCATCCTGTTCTAGATGACAAAGAACATTAATTTGTTACCTTGTGAAAGAAAGAAATTGCAGCATCTTCATTACCCTTAACTTTGTTAATGAAGCATTAGCTGCCAGCTAGTAACTTAATAATAGAGGAGAAATGCAAGCTAGGAAAAGAAGCAGATTTCTCTTTGAGAAATTGAAAGTCAACATTTATGGATTAGAATAGATCATCATTAAAATTCTTTTGAATCTTAAGTTAACTTTTATATTATTTTAAATTTCTGATGCTGGGTATTCTAGCTCTTCTTGTGTTGTTTTGAAACTTTGTAACAAACAGGAGAGGTGTTTTCTGTGACCACCAGAATTTTCAGTTTCTTCACTATCACAGGAGGAACATGAAATGGAAGTTGGTCTGGGGAGTCTTATTTTTGTGAGTGGAAGACTGGCTTGGGTGGATGTTAGTGGAGTGGATATAAGCAGGGAACACTGAGGGCTGGCAGGCTTTGAGTGTAGATTCTGTGAAAGGCAGGAGCTGTTTGTGCAGGCCCTCTTAGTCCCTCCTTAGCAGGAAGTCCAGTTCAGTGTGAATTTGAAAATCTCTTTGCTTTCGAGCTCTTTCAGCATACACTGATTAACATTCAGTTCTAAACTAATAGATGGAAATTGTTAAGCTGGATTTAGTTCTCCAAGGTTTATTTTTGGAAAGCATATGCTATTTTTTTGGTGCTCAGTGCAGAATGAATCTTTGTAAGTATAAAATTCCCTCCGGCTATAAAAGTATAAGCAGAACCATATTCCATGGTCCATAGCTCAGAAAAAGAAACACCCAAGGCTGATATGATATGCATGTTGAACTTTTTGTAGATGTCACTGCAGTCATAGCTAGAATCTAATATTGAAGGAGAAGATAGATAATGAGAAATGCAGGGAATGGTCTTTAATTCAACATTTTTGTACATGGGTGTTTGGCATTCTCTTTAGGAGTAATTGAACACTTTCAACTCTCTCAAAAGTTAGTATGAGCTGGAGGCGTTCGGCAGGTCTGAAAGATAATACAGTTAAATTAATAACCTGAAGCTCACCAGTATCTGGAAATTGTGACACTTATTAAAAGCCTAACATTCTTAAATCTGTGCAAGAAGTATCAGAATCTTCTCCACAGTATTTGGCTTTTGGGATTCTCATTTATTCCCAGTTGAAACTAATATGGTTGCCAGTTTAATGTCTCCTTTGCTGAAAGGGTGGTCCTGCTGCTATTTCTGCTTTGCCTGGGCCAGGTGCTTATGTGGTGCAGATGGGGGAGCTGGTTCAGGTAGATAAATCAGCAGAAAGCAAATGGCACACAAAGTGATGCAGTGCCTGACTGCACAGTCCACTGAGCACACAGTGCTACCAGTGAGAAGAGGACAGAATCTAAGGCTAGAAAGAAGAACACCAGCTTTGGTGGCAGCTAGTTATTTGATTGCAGCTTCCTTCTGGTGTCTGTTGTAGCCTTCATACAAAAATGTTTATCACTTTGTGTTAAAATTAACATAATGATTGCAGAGAGTGAAATCTGTGAATATTTTAAGTATAGTACATGTTAACAATATCTGAACGTGTAGCTTAAAATAAAGGAAATATATTTTTGGTTTCAGCCCAAAGCAGCCAATGTTCTTGGAGCAGTTAATAAGCCTCTTTCGTCAGCAGGCAAGCAGTCTCAATCCAAATCTTCACGAATGGAAACTGTAAGCAATGCCAGCAGCAGTTCAAATCCAAGCTCTCCAGGAAGGATCAAAGGGAGGTTGGTAGACAACAAAGGATCTTTGATATTTCAAATATTTGTAATGGAAACTTTGAATACTTCTATAATGTTTTCTAAGTAAAAGACGGAATTCTTTTATCTCACATTGAAGTAAAATTAAAGTACCACATTGGTATAACTGAAACCATGAATTTGGCTTTCTAACTCCAAAATAAATTTTCTTTAAAAAAAGAAAAAAAAACCTCAAAACAATCAAACAAACCCCAGAATCAAATTACATCCAATATTGGCTGAAGGAGGAAAGGAAAGCCTCCTATGTTTTAATTTTTTTGATAGCAGGGTTGGGATGCATTTCAGGTAGATAGATAAATCGCCCCCTCCACATATAAATGTACACGTGTGTGTGTGTGTGTGTGTGTGTGTGTGTGTGTGTGTGTGTGTGTGTGTACACAGAGCTGCAATCCCTGGGAACCTGGCTGTAATGCTACAAACACATCCCACACAGGGAGAACTGCTAGGCCATTGTGGTGGTCCTGCATGACTTCCTCCTCAAGTCCTGCACTTTGCTGGACTTTGCAGACAAATATTTTTGGATTTTAAATTAGTTTTGTGATGAAGAGGTGAGTGTAGTGTAATGCTACATAAGTCATCTTCTAGTTATCTATCTTTAAAAGTATAGCTTATTTTGTGTTGGTTTTGTAGGTTATTCATCAGTTACTGTATCTTATGTTAATTTTTTAACTGAAAGTCACACTGTCATTTGTTTTGTTTTTTTCACTAACAGTGAGAGATTGTATAGCCTCCACTATTTATATTCTTTCTGCTCTTTCACATTCTTTCAAGACTGTTAGGAAATGTTATGTTTGAATTTAAAACTTCTCATTTGGTACTTCTGTGACTATTCAGTATATAATATTAATATTAAATGTAGTGCAGTGTTTTACAAGACATATTTGTCCACCAGAAAGTCTGCAGAAAAGCTTATTTCTTACTAGTCATGCAGGTTCACATGCTGCACTCTGTTACTGGCTAATGACAGGTGGACTCCAATTCCTCTCTATATCCAGCAAAATGAATCTGAGATCAAATTTAAAAAATTGCTGCACTCACAGCCTAACATGTTCTGTCACCTTCATGATCTCTCCACTTAAAGGGATTAGTGTTTTGAGTGGAGGTACCAAAGATGAAGAGACAGGAATGGTTCAGGATGCACAATATTTCCAATTCAGTCTGTCTGAATATGTACAGGCAGATTTGCGTCTTTTGAGAGGATGTATAAAAGCTAAGCTTCCCATTACATCCCAGTTAATACAGATTGTACACCTGTTGAAGTGAGAACATCTTTCACTCAGTATGCACTGCCCAGGCCAGGGAGTTGAGTTTGTGTGTTTGAATGCCCATTTTCATTTTGCTACATAGCGTATTTCTTTTCATTAAAAAAGGTGCACTGGTATTTAAAAATGTTGTTTCTGCAGATGAAATGAACGACTTGTGTATTGGCTTTTGTGCATTGCCTTTTATCTGTGGATCTCAGTGTTTTACATATGCATAAGGCATTGTTGTCCACATTTATGTTTGTAGAAACTGAAATAAAAATGAAATTGCTGCTACAAAAAGCAGAGGGAAATTTGCACTGCTGTTTTCTTTACTAAACCTCACCATAGGAAGGTATGCATGCTTTGGCTGATCTATCTGTGGAGATCTTTGATGGCTACAGGAAAGTGTAGGCAATTGTATGCAAACACAGATCTCTTGCATCTCACACTCTTCTGTTTTAAAAGGCTGCTTTCTGTTTTCCCAGTGAAAAAAGAAAATGGAATGTGGTTTATGATCCAAACATTTGTCTTGAGTGGCTTGTGATATTTGATATCTATAGTACCCACAGTGAAAGGTTCCTTCTGCCTAATTGTTTTTGGTTTATTAGGAGAATTTTTTGAAGATTGTTGTCCTTAGTATTTTTTTTAATGATTGCCCAACGTATTATAATAATGAGGGAAATATATATTTTTCATCCTAGACTTGACAGTAGTGAAATGGACCACAGTGAAAATGAAGAATTCACACTGAGTTCACCCTTACCAGGAAAGAAAACTGACAAAAGGGACGACTCTGATCTTGTAAGGGTGAGCTGTTAAAAATTAATGTGATGATATTTGAGATCATTCAAAAAAATATGATGAAATGTGAAAATGAGCTGATATTTTAAACTACTGGAAAATGTGTTTAGAGTTGGATATGACAATATGATTTTAAAAAAGGTTCTGTTTCTCATGGAATCATATAGGTTGCAAAAGACCTTTAAAGGCCATCAAGTCCAACCATTAACTCAGAATAGTGAAGTCCACCATGAAATCATGTCCCTGAGGTTACTGAGGCTTTGGAGAGTGGTAGTTTCCTTACTAATTCTTATCAATGGATAGATATAGATACAGTTATATATATATGTGTGTGTGTATATATATATATATATATATATATATGTAGTTCAGTAATACAAAAGGTTCCTAATGAGGATGCAAAACATTATTTGGACTCTCACTCAGATGTAGTGCTTTAATATGTAAAAGGAATTGTAAGCAGGCTAAATATTAAGCAGTATTTATACCTGTATTAGAATAGAGAAAAATAAACCACTGAAGAAAATTATAATTGTCTTGTAATTCTAAAATCAGGTCAAATAAAATAATATAATAAGAATTTGCCATACCACTAGTAGATTTCACTTCTTTGTGCCTTAATAGCAGTTGACAGTCTGTACATTTTGTAGTATTTGGGATATGCATGAGAAAGTAATAAGATCAGATTTGCTAGAATTGGATTTTCTAGGCTGCATTAAAGATGTCCTGTATCTGATGTCACCACTGCTTTATTTCTTTTTACTGTCTCTGACATTTCTCTTTTCTCTCATTATGTCTTTCTGGTGCATTTTCCTAGGTTGCTTGGGACATAAGCTACTCACTAGTAAAAATTCCTGAACTTTTGCTTGTCTTGAAGTCTTGAAGTATAAATAACTATCTTACACTGTGGGAAAAGCAAACCCATTTAGTTTATAACTAAATAAGACAAATCTGGAATCTCTTGTCAAAAAAAACCAAACAAACCCACTTTTGTGAACCTTAAAGTCTGAGAGTCCAGACAGCTCCTGGCATGCAATTCATGTTTAGAAGCATTAGCTTGAACTGGTAACTACTAAGAAAGCTCAGTGATAAAGCAAATACAGGTCAGTGTCTTGAGAGCATCATTCCACTTCGAATCTGTAAGCAAGTTGCTCAAGGTCGTGGATTCAGAGCTCATTTTTGGTTTTTTAGAGCTAGGGAGCAGATTACAGCAAGCATTAACTGAGAAGCAGGATTTTGTTGATATGTTAGAGGGAAGGGCTGCTATCCAGAGGAACCTTGACAGGCTTGAGGATTGGGCCCAGGGGAACATCAGGAGTTTCAAGAGCCCCAAGTGCAAGGTCCTGCACGTGGCTCCAGGCAATCCTCAGTATCCATACAGGCTGAGGGATAAAGGGCTTGAGAGCAGCCCTGCAGAGAAGGACCGGGGTCACTTGTGTGTGAGAAATGGGGCATGAGCTAGCCACGTATGTTTACAGCCCAGAAAGCCAATTGTGTCCTGGGCTGATCAAAAGGAGAGTGGCCAGCAGGGCCAGGGAGGGGATTCTTGATGTCTCCTTTGCTCTCTTGGGACCCTCATCTGGAGTGCTGTGTCCAGCTCTAGGTCTTCATTAGAAGATAGACATGGAGCTGTTAGAGCAGATCCAGAGAGAGGCCACAAGAATGATCAGAGGACTGGAACACCTCTGCTAAGAGGAAAGGCTGGGAGAGTTGGGTTTGTTCAGCTTGGAGCAGAGAAGACTCTGGGAAAACCTTATTGCAGCATTCCAATATGATGGGGGTATATAAGAAAGATGGAGAAAGACTTTTGACTTGTCCTGTAGTAGTGGGACAAGGGGCAGCAGTCTTAAACTGAAAGAGGTGAGGATTAGATTGGACATAAGAAAGGGATTGTTTACAGTGAGGGTGGTGGGACACGGGAACAGGTTGCCTGGGTAAGTTGTGGATGCTCCATCACTGTAGATGTTCAGGGCCAGGTTGGATGTGGTTGTGAGCAACCTGGTCTAGTGAAAGGTGTCCTTGCCCATGGCAGGACAGTTGGAATGAGATGATCTTCAGAGGTCCCTTCTGACTCAAACTTTTTTAAGGCTTGGGTGGGTTGTTTTGCTGCTCAGAGCAAATGTTGGTACAGCTCTAGCAATCCTGACTTGGCAGCTACCACTAATTCCTGTACTTCCTTCTGCAGTTGTAAAGTCAGGTTGCTCACTGTCTTCTGCATTAGTGTCTTGCCAGTGCCAGCATAGGAGCCAGGCATGAGCACCCTGCAGCTCACAACAAGAGCTGAAGCTGCAAGTTGGCAATTCTCATCTTCTCTGTCTTTATATTTTCCTATTCATAGAAATGCAGTCATGGATGTTCTGTCCTACTGTGTTGGACACAGCAGAGGATACAAATGAGGAAGGCCTTATGCACTTCAGCGTTTTAACTACCCACCTTTCAAATAATCTTTCTCCCTTGTCTGGTATTTTATATGTAGGTGTGTGTTTATATTTTTGCAAATGTTTTTGAAATGGCTATGGTAAACAACTTTGTAATTTGAAGACTCTGTCTTGTTGGAGGAAGCTTTTACATGTGACTTTTTAATATGGCAGTTTTTTAATTTAATGGTGCAATCTTGCCTTTTCAGTCAGAGATGGAGAAGCCTAGAGGAAGGAAGAAAGCTGCTATCACAGATTCAGAGGAGAAGCTAAGCATAGATGACCTGAATAAACTGGGTCAAGAGCAGAAGCTTAGAGGTAGTCAACGGGGAAGGAAGAGACCTGCAGTTGTATCAGAAACTGATGAAACACAATGGCAAGAGGAAAAAAGGCTAAAAGAAGATGTGATAGAAAGTGAGGATGAACAGAACAGTCCACCAAAGAAAGGGAGAAGAGGACGCCCTACCAGAGCAAATAACGGGGCAACACCAAAGGAAGAACCAGTGGCAAAGTCATCAAAAAGGAGCAAAAAAAAACCACCAGCAGCTGCAGTGGAGGAGGAGGAGGAGGAGGAAGAAAGGCAAACTGAAAACATTGAACAAAAACCAAAAGGCAGGCAAAATAGGACATCAAAAAGAACACAGCAGAGGTAAGTCCATCTTCTTGTAAGCTGTCTGTTTTTTGTCTTTGGACATTAGTTATAATTTGATGCTTTGCAATTTGGGTCTTCCTCAAAACAGAGCAGAACCATCTGAAACTAGTACAGTTGAATCAGCACAGTCTACGCCACAGAAAAGACGAGGAAGGTCATCACAAACACCACCAGCACAGCAAAAAAAAGTGTAAGTGTTCTAAATCTGTGTTTAGTGAAAATTAAATAATACCTCTGTGCCCCCAAGCAAACTTTTACTGAAAATAATTCAGAATACTCTAGTTGACAGTTAAGAAAATAAATTGCTATTGTTATTTCTAAAATGTTTTCCTTAGCTGCTTCTCCTAGGGCATCTCACAACAGAGCAGGAGGCTGTAAGTAATTTTAATGTGCTCAGGTAGCATGTACATAGCTTTGCTTTTCTAGGAGAAAAGTCAATAAAGCATACAAAGGCCTTGAAGATAGAGGTTTATTAGGACTTAAAGGAGAGGGAAGTGGCACTGTTTGTTTCGGATAGCGGGGAAGAATCAAATTGTTACTGTGGTAAAACAGAATTGTGGAGAATTAAGTTTATTCTGATTCTCCTTAAATTAATGTTCACTTTCTAATTTGTGGCCTTCTTACTATCTGCTTGAATCATTTTCATGTGAATAAAATATGTTGAGATCAGTGAATGGTCATAGCTTTTGAAAATTTTGAGGTGCATTAAGTTCCCAAATGAAGGTAAACTCTGTCACTGGCTAGCTTCATTTTCTTGTGCCTGCTGTAGGAAAACACAGGTTTCTGTACATGTATAGATAATATATGCAAGCAGGGGTGCACAAGAGTTATTTGCCCACTTGTATCAAACTGCAGCTCATGGAGAATATTTACTTTTCCAGAACCTGATATAAATTCCTTGGGGCACCACTTGGGGACATCTACTGTCAGACACTGTTGTATATCTCTATTGTCTTTCTGGCTTCTGGGCTTAGTTAGCATCACATTGCTCTTCCTCTGGCAGTGTAGTGTACTGACTTGCCTTATACCAGGGATCTTCCCTGCAGGAGAACCTTGCCTGAACAAGCCTGTACCCTCAGTTCAAATTCTGGGCTCACTCCGGATCACGTGATCTGGCATTTTGCACGCACAACATCCTGACCTTTCCATTTCCCTGCCTCAGGTCAGACCTCTGCTTCTCCTTTACTCTGTAACCAGAAACACAGGACCCAACACTGCTTGGTTACTCCAGGAGTCACTGCTGCACATGCAGTAGAACAAGAGCTGGAAACTGCTACTGCCATGCAGGGAAGACAAACCAACAAGTTAATGTTGGGTGATGTGGTGTTTGTCAAAGATGCCCTTTACTAAGTATTTAAGTAACTTCTCTCAATGAAGTTGGTCTGTTTCTTTACTCCATTTTAAGCTGACAGTAAACTATATCACTACCCACAATCAGTAACAAGCATAGCTCTCATTCACGTGTATGTACATTGTTTCTGTCAGGGGGAGCCCAGGTAAGTTGTTTCAGGTTCAAAGTTGTTGAGTCTATTCTAGACTTCATTAAAAACAACAAAAAAAAAGGGCTTGTGTTTGTTTGTATTATCAAACCACCCACATTTTGAATATTTTTTTTCCAAATCTGCAGGAAAAGGTGAGACAGTAGCCATTTCTCAGTCTTCAAAGTGCATTGTAGTCAAGCCTTTCTCCCTCATCTACATCAGTTTTAACTGAAGGAAGTTGATAGACTCAGCCAGCATTGTGTACTGCAAGATAAATATCTGTATACCAAATGCTTAAAGCTTTCTGGGCTCCTTGGGAATGGATTTGGCATAAGAATTTGGGATTTTGCCTATGAGGTGATAATGTATCCTGTGGGAGGTAGTGCATAACCTATTTCTGATAGCAGATTGGGTTACCTTGAACAGGCTTATTTTTGTGATATGTGAAAGGAAGACCCTACCTTGTGAATAATTCTTCTCCTTCCTTTTCAATTCCATTGCTTCTATCAGTCTTGGAAGACTTGAGTTGGCCTAATTTGCATTAAGGGATGGCATGTTGGTTGGTTTGGAAATACTGTAACTGCTATGCAGTTGAGAGACTTTTTGTCTGAATTTTAGTAGTTCTCAGGACTGAAAATTCCTACCACTTCCATGATGTGATGGCATCAGAGTACAATTGTTCTGGATCTGTGCCCCCAGTGGAGATCGAAGTCTGTCTGTTGTGTGCCCAGAACTGAGTTTCCAGTTTCATTTCAACCAAAACGTCACCAACTTTGGGTGCACCAAGACTGCACCTGCAGTAAATGGGATGATTCAGTGATTTGATTCTGAATTGTGCTACTGTAATGTGGGTGCAGCTGTGGATACATCTGTAGCTGACTTTTTTTTAAAGGCAAGGGGTGTTGGCTAATTCTCATATTAAGCAAATGGGTGCTTTTTGCTTCTGGTGCAAACCCCATAACCAACACAGACGATTTAAGATATTGTTGACTGATTGTTCTTGATTATCCTGATTAAGGTATTGTTATACTGGTTATCCCTAAGATAGCTTGGGAAGATTTGCATTTAGGTTCATTATAGTGTTAATTTCATGAGTAGCAATATGGGTTCTTCTAGGTCTGAAAAAACACAGATGCCGTTATTCATATTTGTTGTGTAAGGAGTCCTGGAGAAGTAGAGTACTGTTGGAACAGATGAAGCAGAAAACCCCTGCAGAGAAGATCTATTGGTGAAGGATTGTAAGAATGTAAGGCATATAAGAGAAATAGAGATGAAAGCAAAATTTGAGCTGTAATACGCTAAGCAGGAAGATGATTGGATTGGCTGAGTCAATTAACAGGAAGAAGGTAGTTTTTCGGGTTTTTAGTATGTAGATTAGTATGGTAATGTAGTAGTTCTCATAGGCTGCATGTAAATTCTGTATGTTTTATATCTTGAGGTGATTGGTTAATGCTCATTAGAATATTCATGATAGAAAGAGTTAAAATAGAATGTAACAGGTGATCCGGTCTCTTGCCTTGCTGGATCCTGACCCCTTTAGACTTTCCTTGGTTAGGCTGCATCCCCACGCATAATAAACCACGTGCCTCAAAACTGCTGAAGTCTCCGGATACTTTCCTCTTTGGACTTTTGCTAATCATCAATTTCTTCAGAGTACATCTGTTCATGGAATTGAATAGAGAGAAAATCAACAAACAGTATTCAGTCTCTGGCTGTTTGGCTTTTCCTGTTCACTGCTTAGTGTTGTGTCAACCTCTTTTGGCCTGTATTGTGGCACTGAGGAGAAAAGTCTGCCGTGTCTATAAAGGCAAAATTGTTCAACTTTGTGCTCCTGGCCCTCTATCATGGAACAATTTTGTTTTCAAATGGTGTTGTCCAGCCTCCTAGTTTCACTTCACTTCTGTGCATGGATGAACTAGACAGGTGTAAAAGACAGCAGCATTATATAACATGAAATGCTAAGGTGTTTTTGTGAACTGCAGTGTTTGCTCACACAGTTTATACATATTGCAGATGTACACATGCTGTGAAGGTGATCTTTATTTTTGTTCTCATTGTAGCCGTGCGGGACGTTCCAAACAAGCAGCCAGTAAAGAGAACGAATCCAGTGAGGAGATGGATGTGTTTCAGAGTGGTTCACCTGTCAGCGATGACATTCCCCAGGAAGAAGTAATGGAAGAAGAGGAAGTTTCCACAATCAATGTAAGAGCAATGCCTGAGCTTTTCTTTGTGAGTCTTTGTGGTGTGCTCTGTGTACTGATGATCAGAGAATGACCCTTGTTCTTAGAATGACTTCTCCCCCTTTTTAGTACTTAAACTTCCTCCTTTAAAATGAATGGGGTGGTTGTCAGCTGCCACTGTGGTGTAACGGAGCTGCACTGTAGTTTTCTAGAGAAGCTGCAGTTCTTAGAAAATACCACTTTTTGTCAAGTATCTTGAAGTTTCTGTCCTATGTAGGACAGAATTCTTGTATGCCAGAATTGCGTAGCATCTAACAGGAATTATTTTCCAGGTAACTCCTGCCTGTTCTTCCCATCTAGATTTTAATAGTGAATACAGCTTCTTTATACAAAACAGACACACAAAATGAATAGTACTGGAAAATAAGCATGGAGTCTTGGAACAGAATCCTAAACTGATCTTTCTCTTACCAGCATATGTTAAAATGAGTTCACTTTTGTATTGATTTCATACAAATACATTGGCAATGTTAGTAGTCATACTAAAACTGAAAATGCTTTCACTCTTTCGGATACATCTGATGGTTGGGCATCTGAGTGTATGAAAACTCTGAGAAAGGAAACTGCATTGTTGTGAATTCTGTTAAGGATGCAGGCTCAGTAACATCAAATGTAGTTAGGTCCTGGTCATTGACTGAGACTTGTGCTTGTGACAAAATGAGTAATGAACACCACTGTGTATGGATACTCAAACACTATTGAGTGAGCCTGAGCATTTTTTCCATTATAAAATGTATTTGTTCTTGAATTTTTCAAAACTTTCCTGTGAAAACATTTAAAGTATCTTTTCTCCAAACAGGTCCGTCGCAGAACTTCCAAAAGGGAAAGACGATGAGTGAGCATGTAGTTAGCAGCCTTCCAGGTGAAAGCTTTGAAGAATGCTTTTAATATAAAGCTTGAGACTGAATGAAGCTGTTAGTGCACAAATGGGGTTGCTGAAGAAAAGACAAAACCTATTTTACTGCCCCTGCATTTGCAGTCCCTAGGTCACAAGCTTTAGCCACACACATGTTGGTATCATTAACTGTGGATTTTTGTGAAGTGTAATGTGCGCTGGCTTTGTAGACATACGAACTAAAGAAGAAAACTGTAAATAGTTCTTTTTTTAATGTTTCTGACTTATAAAGTGCTTGTATAGCTTTTATCTGCGGCTTTAAACTGACAGTACCCCACTGGTTATTGGATCTATTGATTTAAAAAAAGAACAGTTTGTTGAAAATTGATCTCAAGCAATATCTGTCAGTGTTTGTATTTGTACTCTTGTTGACATTTAACTGTGAAAAACAAGTCAGTTGAACAAATAGTGCCACATTCTTTTGCCACTATTTGTCAAGGAGAAGAAGAGGAAGAAAAAAAGTCTTTGTTTCCTTCATAAATATACCCTAGTGTTTACCTTCAGGCACCTGCCTATCATCAGAGGTGCTGAATTACTTTCTTTTACAGTTGAACAATATTGGATAGAAAAATACAAGCGATGCAAATTTGGAAAGAAGTTTTGTTTTACGCCTCAGTATTGATGCCAGACTTTTCTGGACTTGTAGTGGCATTGAAAAATTCAAAAAGGATTTAAAATATTTTAATTTTAAAAGTGTGTTATTAAATAATGTACGGAATACCCTACCCATTTTATCTTCCCCTATCAGTTTTTATTAATCTACTGTATCAATAAAATTCTGTAACTGAGTTTTTAATAGTCTAGTATGTTAATGTGTATAGATATTTCCTTCTGAACATGATGTTCACAAAGAGCAAATTATTACTACATTATAATATGAAATCTGATATATAAACATTAGTGAAAATACAGTTCTTATTACAATGTAAAGTTAATCACAAAGAGAAATTTTATTGATGCAGTGTGTCTTTATAAAGCTGTTCTTGAGAGCCAAGTGTTTTGTATTTTATAGTGAAGTTGCATGTTTATGAAAAATGTGCTGAAAATGGGATGTAATGTTTTTTTTGAAACTCGTATCTAGCAGTAGTATATGGTAGGTTGCCTCATGAGAGATCCTTTTATTGAGAGTTTATTGTACCTTTCTGTTTTGTTTTTTGTTTTTTTGAGCCAAATTTTTTTGGTATGAAGAGCTAAGTTTTTGTTGAATAACCAGCTGTCAATTATTACAGTCAAGGTATTCAAGATTTGAATGAAGCTCCATTTTTATTTTGTGCTACAATAGAGAGAGGTTGGATTGTGTTGGGTTTTTTTTTTTTGTTCGTTTGGTTGTTTTTTCTTTTTTTTTTTTTAGTTATAATCTGCAAAAACACAAAAGAAACAAAATACATAGAGCAGTATCCTGTATGCAGTTTAACAGTTTACAAACTGTCTTTTAACCAAAATATATAAGTTACTGTACCCTGCTTAGCCAAGCACACATCATAATTTCAGGTGCTGTTCTCCCTCTGGTTCCCTACAACACACGAGAAATCAACTTCTAACCTAAGAAAATTTTATTTCATTGAATAATGGAGCGTAAATAAATTATTGCTGCAAGGTTGCCTGTAAAGATTATAGGAAAGGATAATAGTAAACCACAGATTGACTGATTTCCAAACTGTAAGATCACTAATAAAGCAAGCAACCCTTAGAATTTTTTCATTATTCATTTTTTTTGGTACCACTAGGAAAAAGTATTATAAACAATTAGATTATTCTGCCTCATCTTAACTTTCCCCCTCTTCCAGTATTCAGCTTTTCAACATTTATACCTATAGATACGGGGAAATGCTGACTAGAAAGGCAGTTGTGGTTGACTCTGAAATTGACTCTGAAATAGTTGGCACAAGGGAACTGGCTTACTTAGGCTTCAGCAGTGCAAATGCAAGTTGTTGAGGGTTTTTATGGTATAAAATGATTGAAAGCTAGCTTTGTATTTTCCTCTTTGACAGAATTGCACTGAAAACATTTATGGAAGATGTACCTTTAAGTCAATTTTATACAAAAATATGAAAAATTAATGCTGAAACTGCTGCAGACTCTTGAGGCTTTATGTGCATAAACATGGTTAGGTTAAACTTCATGGAATATTGATGCACCATTACTGATCATAATGTTTATTGTAAATTTAAACCATAGTTTTGCAATTTAAATGTTGATTTCTTGGGTAATAATGTGTAAATCATTATTTCTTGAGAAATAGGCACAGCAAATATGTCATTCTTATATTCAAACCTCTTCTAAGTTCGTTCTCATCTCATATAAAGAAAATGAATATTTTATGTACTAACATTTTGAGATCTGCGTACAGTAGCTACAGTAGATTATAATTATGTATAAAAAATAAATTGCTAACATTCAGTTAGCATGCTCTTCTGCAATGATAATGTTAAGTTTATAAAAATGTACTGTATTACATTAAAAGATCAAATTGAACTCACTGTACCAAGTTCCAGTATCACATTTTTGTGAGATTACCAAAGTATCTTGCTGTGTTTTGCAGCAAATAAAGCTTTTGTTACATTTCCTTTTTTTGCTGCAGTGCAACAGGAAACTTTCAGTGATCTGTAGTTCATGTGCAAAATCCAAACAGGGATTGTAATCTTTATACTAGTGTTTAAAAATAATTCACCAATTCCAGAAGCATGGTGGTTTTTTACCTGTCACAGACTGAGATAATGAATATTTAGGGCTAGTTAACCCACTAATAGGAAGGAAGCATAAAAGTGTTTGAAAGTTCTAATGTGACTATACCTGTTCCACCTCAGATAATTAGAATCCTGTATTAACGATACTTGAATCTGCCAATTGACTTTATTTTCTAGCAAAATTGAACCCTTTTTCAAATATTTTGACACTTGCTGTTTTGCCATTTGGATCTCTGTGAACAAAAATACTAGTTTACAAAAAGATACTAATATTAAAGACCTTTTCACCAAAAATGAATATGCTCAGTTTGTGAGTAACTTGCAAAAAACCGAAGTCTTGAATCCTAAATACATTATTCTGGCATAGCATTTGTCATCTGATACTCCAGAAAAGGCACCACCAAACACGAGAGGGGTGTGTGCAGTTTTCTTGCTGTTTTTATTTGCATGTGTAGGTTTTGACAGATTATCCAAGTTTACTGATCATTCATACTTATCCCTATCACTCTGGGGGGTTAATTCTTAGATGCAGTCATCCTGTGCAAATACGAGTACAAACCCAAGAGCGTTGTTTGAATATTCTCACGCAGAGGATATGAGGATCTTAAAACAGGACACCAGCAGTAAGCAAAATTTTGAGTTTGTGGATGAAATAATTTTACAAGCTTGCCTGTGTTTAAATATGTATAGTGTAGAGATGGATACATCTCTACCTTATCCAAGGTGCAGCACATATTTTACAAATACGTTTTTTAAAGAGACACATTCAGGGATGCCACTGTAGTTGATCAAGGCCTCATGTCTACAAACACACATGACTAAGATGAGTTCTGGATGGCCATCCTGCTACTCTGATGGTTCTGCAATAACCAAAATGATAAAATTCACTTGAGCAAGACCAGTCATCTGTTAGGAGGAGTAGAAGAATCTGAATGCATTCTTTTTTTCCTGTTGTGCTCACAGATTGCCATTCCAGTCTTTGCATCTTTCTTGGATGCCTTTACAAAAGATGTTTACTAATTTAGGTGCAATATGCTAACACTGACTAAGTGACTTTTATTCCACAGACAAGCAAACTTCCTGATGTGTCAGTAGGTTTGCCCCACGTCCTTAGGATGCCCTCTTCATTGTGTACAGTACAGCTCCTGCTATTTTCTGATCATGGCAAAATAAGAAGCTGAATGTTGGCAACTGGTATAGAAATACAAAAAAACCCACCTCCACCCAATTTCCTTTAAAGTGCTTCAAATACTGCTGTCTAAAAGATCTGATCTCTTCACAGTGGTCCCCAAGTGCCATTGTATTTGCATGGGCAGGATAAACATGGTCTTGTACAGTGTATACAGTAATGAAAAGGTTTCATGCTTGCATTTTTTTCAGTGCCTCAGTACAGTCATGATACAGTTTTTAGTAGCACTTTCATTTCTGTAATGAAGATGTATATTCTTTTTGAAACAGCAGCATCCTATCAATGTAAGAAGGAAGAAAGCCTCTAAATACACATTTCTACCCCTGCAAATAAGTACTTCAGTAATTGGAATTACGTTAACATACTGATTCTTTGAAGGATGGATAACATAAGGTGTTTGATTAGGCTAGCTGTGTTCCCCATGCTTGTATCCTGCCTCACATATCTAGACACAAAGGAATGCAGTATTATGCAAATCAAGGCAGTGTCCCTGCTTACTTGGAAGTCATTTTGTTGTTAAAAAAGAAATTGCAGGTCACAAATTTGTTAGTGGTTCTGAGCAGATTCAGTGAGCTGATGGCTTCAGATAATATGTTCTGTAATACTGTGTCAGTATTGTTGTTTTTCATTATTTTTCTATAGGTAGAAGACAATTGCAGAAGTTATGCAGTGTAAGAGAACATGAGAACTTAGTAGCAATATCAATAGTGGTTACTTCATTTGCTGTTACAGTATAGATGGTGTTAGAATGAAAGGATCTTATCCTTAAAAGCTTTTTCTTTACTATGTTGGGAAGACAGGCTGAAAATATAAAACAGCTTTCTTCTTGATCACAGCACCTTGAAATAGTCTGGTTTGGAACAGCTGGCATTTTTTGGTAGATATACTTTAAACTTGCAGGTTCCTTTGTTCCATGTAGTGTATTTCTATTCAGCAAAATTCTTGTACACTAAAGATATTTTGAAGAAGAGTTTTTAATCCTTATTTAATAAAATAATAATGTGCTCATTTTAAGCAAAGAAGTTTTTGGGGATTGGCTTTTGTTGGGTATTTTTTATAGCCATACCTATAGATGCAGTAACGTGTTACATGAATGTGATGTGCATCACCATTTTTCTGGAGTCTTTGACCTGCAAGACACTGAAAGGCAGTAGAAACTGCCTTTGTGTTTTCCCCAAAAGGCATTTACTCTTATCCTTCAATGACCGTTTCAAAAGATGAATAAATGATTGCTTAATTATCTTTGCTATAATATCTATGGTTTAGGTGATGAAGAAACAACAGTGACTTCAAGCATGTGATTGGGTGAAAACTGGGGTATTAGACATGGGTTACTGATTTAAAAGGTGCTGAAGAGATCAATAAAGAGCAGGGAATCAGCAGATAAATGAGGTAGGAATGCCCTTTCTCAGTACAAGATGACCTGTGATAGGAATGTTCTACTCAACATGAAGGCTGAGATGGGGAAAACTAAGTTGGTGATGATTATATTATTTATTTAAGAGAGGAGAACTGAGGATATGTTGCTGTTTCTGATTTGGAAGAAAGTGTGTAGGAACATGCACAGAATTGAGACTAATGCCAGGAATGTTTGTGGAAAGAGGACAATGGCTACTGCTGAGGGCAAATGTCATTAGTAAGGAATTTGGAATAGATTGGCAAAAGAGGGTTCTAACCTCCATAGGTAGGAAGTAGGGCAGCATTCATTTATGTGCTAAACTAAAATTGGGGCAAAAGAGATCAAGGCATGAGCCATTGGGAAACAAGAGCTTTCAAAGCTGCCTAATAGCAGCAGCCTGCACAGATGCACATTGCAGATAGCAGCATTTAAGCATTGGAATGATGTTTCCTACAGTGCCTCATTAAATCTTCAATGTGACCTCTTTTCTTAGCAGCATTTTGTGAAACCCTGATTATCTGGTCTTCCTTACTAATACCAGTATGCTTTCTTAGCAGCCTGGGATGATTCTCCCCTTCCTTCACATATGGATGTCCTGTTCTACAGGACAGTGTGAGTCCTGTGCCCAGTCACTGCTGCTTTTCATTCCTTTCCGTGGGCTCCAGCCAGCCAGGTTTCTGAATCTTTGTTTGTGACACGGGCTCTTTGCTGAGCGAGAGGGTGCTTAGTTGCTGAATGGCCTCCTCAGGGAAGCAGTCACAGCAACAAGCCTGACAGAGTTCAGGAGTGTCTGAATGACACTCTTGGTTATTAAGTTTATTTTTAGGTAGTCCTGTGAGGAGCAAGGAGTTGGATCTGATGATCCTTATGGTTTCTTTCCAACTCAAGATAACATGTTTTCCTAAATGCAGCTGTTGTGCTGCTTGTTTCACAGGCATTGAGCTGTAAAGCAGAAGCAGTCCTTGGACTGCAGGGTGTATTGAAAAAGGTGTGGGCAGGTTTGGTACTTCACAAGAGAAGTAGTAGTTGAACTGCTGCTACATTTTGATACCTCATTTTACCAACATCCAGTGAACCAAGCTACTTCCAGGCTTATAGGTAATAGTACTTCTCCAAAATTATGAAGGTATCTTCCAAAATCTGGCCTGTGTTATCCAGTGAAATGGCAAGTAAGGACTGCCCTGAAACATAAGTAGCCAACTATGTGTTCCCAAATACACTTTGTTTTGTAAGTCAAAAGGAGCAATAATGCAGAGAGATTTAGGCAGAAGTTTCCATTCACTCTTTCTTACTCCTGGTATTAGGGAAGAAACAAGTCTTTGGGAGGAATGTGAAAGAAAATGAAGACTGTTGCAGTAGGGAAGATCAAGTTTTGCCAAACCATTTTTTGTAGTCATGGAAAGAACAGGAACAGTTACTCAGGAAATATGTATCACTTCAGCAGCATTTAATGATTATGTACTTGGGTGCTATCCTGACAAATGTGTGATAGTCGGCTATGGGATATTACACTAACTCTCCATGGAATAGTATTTAATCTCTGTAAGGATCTAAACATTAATTTTCTTTTCATCTGAAGCTGTTCTGTTACTTTTATTGTTTATCTTTCTGTAACTGTTATTTAATATCTGGTCAGCATCCATTGCCTGTTTTCAACTTTTGCATTTAAACAAAATATGGAAGTGAGAGATGGCCATGACAGAATTGCTGTCATTTAGTGCTATCGTATTTACTTTGGATAAAATATTTGATGTAATATGAGAACACTTTAAATCCATACTTAATTCATCAATATGTTCAAAACTTGTGACTTTGTCATCTTAGTTGCTGTTTGATACTGAATTTGGAACATTGTTTTACTTTGTGTTGTTTTCCTGTTTATGCAAGAAAAGGAAGTCCTTAGTACTGTAGCCATCCCTGCTTAGGACCCACCATCTGATTTAAATTCAAGACTGATGAGGACTTCTAAATAGTTGTTTAAGTAGCTGGATTGTTGCATTTTGTTATAAAGGTGAAAAATAGCCCAAGTGTTCCTCAGTTAAAATTTCTGGGGTGAATAACTGAGACAACTGGAGGGCTTTTCACAGTGGATGCCCTGTTTGAATCTCTGGATTCCATATTTCTGTTAATGAAGTGTGATATTCCTGATAGCCATTACCTCTGCTAGACATAGTGAGATACTAAAGCTCACATCCTTTTCTGTAGTCTTTCAGCCACATTTTTCCATTCCTCTGTTGTGTTAATTTCAAAAGGAGTGGGAGTTTCATCTCTGCCAGGAAATTACTTTAAATCTTTAAATCTTTTTCTTATGAGCCTTTTGCTTTTATGTGTAATTTGTCTGTCATGCTCTTGATATCAAAAGGCGTTTTGATGTTTTGTTGTTTTTAACCACATAAGTTCAGACCTTTGGACATCTTAAGCTGTTCAGTTTCCCTGCCGGGATTCTGTCCAGGTGTTGCTATTTCTAGCCAGTGACTGTACAACAGGATAGTAGTCTGTGTCCAGGCCTTCTGGGAAATATTCTGGGAGGTGAGTGGTCCAGGACTTGGGTGACTTCTGGAACACTGAAGATCTGCTGTGTTCTGATTATCCTCTGTACACCTGCATGCAGCCTCATCCATGCTCTTGCAAATCTGGATTTCACCACACAAATTCCGTCATGAGAGCTCATGGGGGTCATCTGGCCCACTGATGACACATGACACAGCGTGGTGGGGTTTTTTGATAACCTTCTCCTGTGCTTGGCAGTAGCCAACTACTGTTAAACTACCAACTGCAGTAAAAGTGGTGTAATGTTTTCATGGGAGTGCAGGCCAACTCAATTGAAGAAAGCATTAGTTAGTGTTTGCACACAGTGGGTGAGCTTTCAAAGACACCAGCATTCTAGTTGTGTTTTCTGTCTTTTAGTATCTGCTACCAATACATTCCTGCAGCTGAGAGGTGCTGAAATGCTGAGTGTGAGAGGAGTGAGAATCCAGAACATGGCAGCTTTGTGTATGGCAAGGGGAGCTCTCCTGTCTCACGTGCCAGAGAGAAGTAAAACAGTGTAGGAACCGTTGTTATTAAAGTAACAGATGTGTGTATTTGCTTCCTTTCTGCCATTTCTGCTGTTAGTCTTCTGAAACATCTGATATTTTAATTTTCTACAGAGCAGAAACTGAAATGCAACAGTTTTGTCATGTGTACATTTGTAAGAGAGGTCATACTGGGAATATGTGCTGAAAAACCCAGGTGTTCCATGGTCTTGGCTTCTGTGCACAGCTGCAGCAATGTTTATTTGTAAGAACTCCAGTGCCTGTTGAGTTGTGCTTCTTTATTTTTCCTCTTACACATTTGCATTTTTAATGTGCCGAAAAAGGTTTCAAAACAAGGTTTCAAGACTTAAGCATAGTATATTGTTTTTCTTATTTGAACCATGCTTCTTACTTTTCTTCATACAGTGTAGACTGCTATGGAAATAGTGACCAGGAAGAGGAGAGCTACCAAACTATGGAGAAATCCTCCTGGGAGAGTGGAGTTCACTGTTGCTCTACACAACAGCAACAGCATCTGAGTTCAATAAAACATTGGCAGTAGCCATGGAAAACTCCTCAGAAGGAAAGTGTCGTGTGCTAAAAAAATAAAATAATCTGCACATACCCTGTTATCTATTTAGGATTTTTGTATCTTTTATACCTTTCTGTTTCTTTTGATGTTTCTGCCATGTTCCTGTCCACTTTTTTACTGCTCCTTTGTGTTAGTCGTGTCTAATGACACAAATGCAAATAAGGAAAACCAAGTTTATGTTAAGACTGACTAAAACTCCTAAATTCTGCCTGCTTTGTCATCAGCAGGTGCTTTCCGCTCTTCTCTGTATGTTCCTGGGCCCACAGGGCTTTGATGAACAGTGGTGATTAAAAACAGCTCCCGAGAACAAAGGTTCATCCCCCTGCATCACTGGAACATGTACCTATTTGCACAGATCTGCTGTGGCTGAGAGCCAGAGCTCTGCAAGAGGAAAACTCATAAATGAAAAATGATGGAATGGAGTAAGGGAGTAAATATAATTTTCAAACCCTATGAGAATATCACAGAAAAAAAAAAAAAAGGAGATTCACATGGCCTTTTCAAGTAATGCAGTGAATTTTGACATTGGTGGTATTCGGGTGACTTATTGAGGAAGTGTCTCTATAAATAAAAAATCAAAATTATTTCAGTCCTCTGGAAAGAGGAGTAAGTTCATTGAACACCGCATGGGCGGTCACATGGTGACCAAGTCATGCAACACTTTCTCTGCTGAAGGGAAGCAGTATAAATTCATGTTACTGAAAGAAAATGGGTAATGGACTTGGATTCTGGCAATGGGATATCAATTCTCTCAACTTAGTGAGCTTGTGTCCAAGGGGGCCCTTTGCCCAGTCAGGATGCATGGTTAGATGATTTCCTGCTGAGGTGGAGCAAGAAAGTCAAGAGAGGAGCATGCAGTTGGAGATACATAACCGGCATTGGTCAAAATGATTTTGCCAGTCAAAGATTTAAATGTGCAATAGTAGATGGAGCTGTGAGATGAAGATGTGATTCCTGGGATGGGAAGAAACTGCAAGCTAAACTCCACCCTGGGCTGGTCCAGGTGGTAATCCATAAAGTGCCTCAATCCAGGCCATATTTGAATTAGATGAGACAGAGGATGAATATGTTGTTTGCTCATACTAAAACATGGGTGGTTGTTTTTTCGCTTACACCTGTAGATAGTCCAGTTCTTGGCTTAGGAAGTATCAGTCAACCAGAGGGGTAGAAACAGTGGTTGGATGAGTGGACTCAGCAGCAATTCAAGGGCTACTCTGCCTCAAGGCTGGTAACGACTGTCTGGGATCTGTCCTGGGATGTGCTGTGTTTAATGCCTTTATCAGTGACCTGGAGGAGATTTATGGAGTTCCCAGATGACAGAACATGGAAGGGGCAGTCAGCATGCTAGCATACAGAGGCACCTGGAATCCCTGGGGAAATGGGACCACCTCATGAAGTTGAATAAACACCCACGGGAAATCCAGCCCCTGCACAGGAAGAACCCTTGACCGTGACGTAAGGCTGGGGACTGACTAGTGTGGGCAGCAGATCTGTTGAAGATCAGCTGGGGGAGTTGGCTTTAATGCATCACAGTAGGATGTGTTAATAGGAGTGAAGCAAGTGGGTGATCAGTAGGTGGTGATTATCCCCTCTACCCGGTAGCTATTAGACCACATTTGGATATGTGCTCAGTATCCTGATAAATTCCTGTGAGTTCAGTGGAGAGGTGCCCCAATGGTCAGGCCCGGAGCACAGGCTCTGTGCGGGGAGGCTGGCAGAGCTGGGCTTTCAGCATAGCTTTGGAAGGAGAGCAAAGAAGAGCAGCCTGCTGACACTGGCAGCAGGGAGGGTACTGAGGTGATGGGCCCAGGCTTTTCACAGCCTGGTGTGGTAGGAAGAAGGGAGACAGAGTCAGACACTGAACCTGGGTGTCAGGCTGGATGCAGGAAGAAGCTTACAAAGATAAACTGACCAGAATGGGATCAGTAAGGCATGTGGGATCAGGTTGCCCAAGGAGAATATAGTCTCTTGTGTAGATTTTCAAGAACCTGCTGTGTAAAGCCCTGAGCAACTTGGCCTGACCTCGTGCCTGACCCTACTTTGAACTAGATTTTGGCCTACAGACCTTCTGAGGTCCTTTTCAGCCTGAATTATTGTATGACCCCATTCCTGTAACAGCATAGCTTTTGAAGTGGGAATCATGAAATAGGACAAGTTTCCCTGGCTTGACAAATTTAGGTCACTTTATTATAGCATTCAATTTTTACTCTACCTGCCATTTAGCATCACCGCTGGTGTTAGCATAGTTTGGAAGATAAATGCAAAACTAATAGATTGGTTATTCTTAATTTTTTACATGTGGGTTCAAAACAGTTTCTCATACATTTGCGACATATATATGCATATATTTTTTATATATATATATTGCTATGCCTGCACGTATGCAGGCATCTTGAAATCAGATTTTCACTTCTAGCTGATTTCTAATTATCTCTACCAGGAACATATGCATTGGTATGCTAATACAGTATGTATGTATGTACATACGTAGTATTATTATTATTATTATTATTATTATTATTATTAGTCATGTAGTATAGTCAAGGCCTAGTATGGCCATGGGCTTAATTCATGGTTCTCCTAATCCACTGAGTACTAAATTCAAATCTTAAGATACTGTGGTGGACTGTTGGTCTGGGTAAGTAAGGAAGTACTTCAGCATAGTCAGGCTTGTTTGAAGAATTTTAATTCTTTTGGTATGGTAAGATGGATATTCCTCAGTGAATGATTGCCAGCACTGAAGATAGACTTGGGTTGCTGGAGACGGATTTGAGGAATTGCACATCTGTTGGGGCTGCCAACAGGTGCAGCAGTTTGTGCAGCAGTTTCTGGGCCATGCTTCGAGATCTTGTGGGTGTTCTGAAAGTTTCTCCTAGGATTGACAGAGGACTCTCAGAGATATCTGAGGAGCACCAGTGTGCTGCTGCTGCTGCATGTGAGGATGCTGCAAACTCAAACAGGTCTGGCCTGTTCCTGAAGAAGGGGGGCTCTGAGCTACCGTTCAGCTGATTGCTGCCTGAAGAGGACATGGGCCTTTTCAGTAGGTATTGGGCAGCCCTCCAGAAGCACTGCCTGGCTGAGAACGTGGCTTCCCATAGCAGCAGGCGGTGCAGGACAGAGGCAGGGACCTTGCTGTGAGCAGCAGACACATGTCCTGCAATGGTGAGGATGTGCCACAGAGCACAGACCCCAGTGTTGGGTCAGTGGCCCCTGTGACATCAGCAGCCTCAGCCTGAATGCAGCTCCACAGGGCTGGGGCTGAGGAATGCTGGGGATCTCTCACCAGGGCTGAGGACATGGGCTTTTGTGCCTGGGAGGGTCCATGCCACCAATTAGCAGAGCTGTGGGAGGATGAAAGTGGCTGTGCATCAACAGTGATGACAAGAAAGATCCACCAGATCTTCTCCAAGACCCTTCAGGTGGAAAAACTTGAAAGCCCCAAAAGCTCCACTTGAGGTACAGGTAGAGTCTGTTGGGTGGGAAAGCAGGAGTCCCACTGTGGCAAAGGCTGGTGTCTTCCTGGGCCTGGAAGCACTGCTCCTGCTCCTCCTGCAGATCTGCTCCCAGGGAAGGGATTCATTCCAGCAGCAAAGCTGGAGACTCCCTCCAGTGCATCCCTGTACCTCAGCTGGTAGCCCTGGGAGAAAGCAGATAATGGCAGCAGTGGGAGACTATCTGCTGACCTGGTCTGATATCTAGGGAGGCCTGCTGTGGTCTTGGACTGTGCTTTTTCTTGTGGGCACCAACACTGTACCTTGGAGACTAGGAGTGACAGAGGAGGAAACAGTGACCCACCATCAAGCTGTCAGGTTGATTAGGTTGTCAAACAACCAGAATTGGGGAAAAAAAGGGCTGAAAGTGGCCAATTTTGAGAAAAATAGAGCTTTATGGGGAAAAATCTGCTGAAATACCTGCATGCCTCTCTGAAGTGCTGATACACTGACACGTACAGCATGAGGAGCAAACAGCAGAAACTGAAGATCTGTGTGCAGCTGCAGGGCTGTGATCCAGTTCAGATCACAGAGGTTTGGTGAGGTAGCTCACATGACTGGAGTGCCACCATGGATGGATCAAAGCTCTTCAGGGAGGTTGGAACAGGAGGCTGAGGAGGGTGGACCTGCCCTGTACATAAGTGCAGTGGGGGTGCATCTGTGGGATGGAGGAGGAGCCAGCTGAGGGCTTATGGGTCACGATTAGCAGGCAGACCACCAGGTGACGTTGTTGTGAGTGTCTGATACAGACTGCCTTCTCAAGCAGCAGACAGCTGAAGCCTGGTCCCTGGGGGTACTTCAGCCTCCAGAGCTTCTTTGCTGCTTCCAGCTGTGGCTTTGTATTATTATGTCTCCTTCTAGGTAACTACAGTGAAAATAACAGCCATGGGAGCAAAGCCCTGAAGAAATACATAAGAAGCTGAGTGTTACTGCTGCAGTTGAAGGAAGACACTCTAGATGATTTATCTCACTGCACAAGGACCAAAGACTACGGATATCTGTAGCTTGGCCATGCCTCATCTGCCACATTCTTCCTCTTTTAATGGGGATGGTAATGTTTTGGCTACTGCAATGTGCCTGGCTGCTTTTAGCAGAGAGACCAGGACCTTGACCTTTCTATCCCAGAAAGATAAAATTTTAGCCCCTGCATCTTGAACAGAAACACTGTTCTCTCCAGTGGGCTTTTTAATTCCCCTGAACTAGACAAGTTAAAGAGCCGGATTGCAGAGCTGTTCTGCTGGCAAGAACTGGAGAGAAAAGGGTGATGGAACACCTTCTACCTCATTGCAAAAAGGTTTTATTTAACACATGGTTTGTTTTGTCACCCAGTTCTCTCCTATAGCACTAGAGACTCCTAAGAGCTATTCATGCGTAAACAGGGTGTTTTATTAAGTGGACACAGTACTGTAACCAGGACTGTTTCATTAATGTTATATAATATGGTGTTCCACAGGGATAAGTTTGTGTGTCCCTTCATCATAGAACTATCTACTGAAGAAAAACCAAGCCAAAATAAACCCAACAGGCCTTTTCCTGTGTTCTGTATGTAATAGTTATTGGCAAGGATTTTAACTCTCATTCCTGCAAGGATGGCTTAGGGTTTCTTTTAGGATGTGGGAGATGCCTGTGTATGTGATTGAATAGCCCAAACCAGGTCAAGCAGAGGAGTTCATGACTGGACTGGAATTTGTTGGGGGGGAGAGGCTGAGATCAAGGAATGGAAAAGTGGCTGTACTGTACAAGAGAGACAGACTGCCTCCAGGAGTGGCCACAAATGGGTATCTAGGGGCAAAGAAGAACAGGATAAAAATATACAGTAACTCCCCCAGACATCACTGTTGCTGTGAACTATTTTCAGTCCACAGGATTTCCTGAGCTAGTTGTGGTTTAACTGTTTAATTACTTCCAATGGATCTCTCTTCCAAGTCCAGCTTCCCTTTCAGCCCACAAAAGCTACACATGGAGGGTGCTCCCTGGCAAGCAGCTACTGTGTGAACTGCTTCTGATGATGTGTTTCTGAATCCAGTTCCTGCTGCTTTCATTTGACCATGCCTAGTTCTGGTGGCAGAGGATGTTGAATGGTCAGCCCTTGACCACTCTTAATGATGCTCAGACATTCATTTCAGTTACCTCTGGTTTGGGGTTCTTCTGAAGACTATAAGGAAGCCATTCCATGTCTTACATTTAAAAAATGATAGCAAGGATAATCAAACTTTCCAAGTTTTGCTGTTTCTTTTTGACATGAGAAGACTGGCACTGTCCCCAGTTTTTGTATAGTGATGGTTCTTTATTTCTTATAATTCCTACCACTGGGTTTTCTTCTTTAAGCACCGAACTGCTGTTTTAATGAAAGCATCTACCCAAATGTCAAAGCCTTGCTCAGTAAGGGTAACAGACAGTGGAGAATGTATCTAGAAAATTCCCTAGCTATGGCGGAAGTTTAATTCTTCCAGCAGGGACTGCAATCCTTTACCTTACCCAAATAAATGGCAGAAAAGATGAGGAGAAGAGACAGTACTTCCTTAAACCTTTATTTCCTTTAAATGGTGTTTCCTCTTTGTCTCGGACAGCTGAGCCCTCTTGCTAAGGATCATGAACATTGCACTGGCCTCAGTGTAACAGAAACTGTAGGTGAGCCAATATTTCATTATCCAAAGCCAGGATAGAATTTCTTCATTTGAAACTGTTCAGTTTCCTCTTAACATGTATTCTTCTTAACTTCCTTCAACTTATTAAATACTCCCAAATTTCTCAGTAGCTCTATTACCTTGCTTACATGGAAAGTTTTACAAAATGTTGCATGTCAAAGTTTATTTACGCCTTCAGAAGTGTCTGCCATGACAACTGCATTTGCCACTTGATTATCAGCCTGGAATTTTCGTAGGTAACTGCTTCTTTGTGGGTTTTTTTCTGCTATTAAAAAATTACCAGCTTTGCAATTCAACCCTTTGTCCACACCAAGCTCAGTAAGACAGCTTTTTTTTTCTTTACAGCAGGATGAGAAAACTGTCCAAGGTAAATTTGTAATTCACTGGAGCAGTGGTCTGGTTTTCATTCTTTCCATAAGGAAAGGGTGTACATTTCTCAGTTGCATGACCAGTGTAGTATTTGATTAACTTAGTAGCTGGTAATTAGTTAGCAGCACATAAAGAATGACCATAATACTCTGTTAGTCTGCTACTAAACAGTCAAAAAACTCCAACGGTGGTGTAGGCTTGTAACACCTGAAGAGGAAAGCCCTCACTGGTAAGTGCCACTCTGTTAGCAGGAGCTCCCAGTGCTTACAAAGTGCTTGTTACAAGCAAGCAGATTTTTTTTTTTTGTGGCTGACTTCTTCAAAATTTATGGTCAGCCCTGCAACATATGATTCTTTAACTTGTGTTTCAACTTAGCCTGTGGTGCTGTCATCTCTTTACGCTATGTCTCTCTGTTCCATGTTGTGTTGGCATTTAATGTGAATGAGCTTCATAGCCTTGATTTTGTATTTTCCTGAGTAAATATATACTTTTAACGGTTCTTCAGAAGCAGGCCTGATTGTGTGAATGACTTAGGAGGCAGCTGAATGTGATCAGCAATGAAAAAGGTGCCAACCCTCCCACACACAGATTTCATGTTGCTGTGAACAATGCCTGAATGTGTCCATGATTCTGTTTGGTAAGATGATGTCATCCTGGCTTTTTTCTTGCTTACATTGGTACAGATGTGCTCATCAGACTTTGAGAGACTCAAAACCTTCATGCTGTGATCAGTGACAGAAAGACAGAGTCATATTGGCTCAAAATATTTTGGTAGTTTCTCTGAGGTTGAATAATACCCTCGCACTGGGATACCCTGTGGCTTATGATGGGAGGGATCCCAGGAGCTGACTCACAGTGGCCTGATCTGGGGAGCTGCAGGCCAGCCTGGGGTGTCCCACTCACAGCTGCTGTCCTGAGATGGCAGCAGAAGGTCGCTCCCAAGCAAGGGAGAGGTGTAAGAGGACATGTCTAGACCTTGCTCCTTCCTCACCTGAACAAGAGCCCCTTTGGGCTGAGCTCTGGACAGGCACAGGCAGAGGTGCTGAGGTGATCGCTCTGCGCACGCTGCCTGAGCAGCTGTTCCCCATCTCCTCTGGGGGAAAGGGGCTCTGGGCCAGGCAGAAACGCCCTCCTGCAGCCTGGGTCTGGCCTGCAGACCCCAGCTGGTCTCTGCCGAGTTGACCCATCCAGGCTGCAGCTGCACTGAAAATTATCTGCTTCTGCAAGATTTATATATTTTAATTAGCATGGTCTGATGTGTGATGTATGGGTATAAATCAGCACATTCTGAAAGTAGTTTCTGCTACTGTTTTGAATCTCTGTGTCCATAAACCCAAGACTGTCAACATGTATTAGGTTTGATGCTGTTTCCAGCGTTTTTATATTCATGTTGATGCGTACATGTATTGAATAATTTTTTTTTTATCTGGGAAATTAATGTTATTGTTGTGAGCAACAAATAGGCTGTTTGAAAAGGCTAAGGCTGAATTATCAGTGTGGCCAGTGGGCGTTAACGGGAACTGCTTTCTTTGTTATTTTAATCCAGTGACATTGCTGATAAGGGGCTTTGAGTGAGGAGAAGAAAGCAGGTTCGGTGCCTTTGCTTTATAGGCAGGCATTCTCTCTGAACTGAGCATTATGGATCACAATAAACACTTTAAAAGCACAATATGCAGACAAGACAAAAATATCCAATCATCTGATAATAATTTGGATTGCAGTGCAGTAATTTAAAACTTGTATACTTTCAGGAAAAAAATAGATGTAGATGCTACAGAATCTATATGAAAAAAGGAGCTACAGGGCCAGTTGGGGTTATGTGCATAATGGCTTTAAATAGACAAACAGTGTGGCAATAAATTTGAATGCTGCTCGGTAGAATAAGTGCCCAGGGAGGTGTGGAAGAAAGCTGAAGGGAGCAAAAATTCTTGGATACTCCTGTAAGAAGCTGATGAAAGAAGAAGGATTACTTAAAATAATTTAAATATTGACTTGTGCTCTGGGTAATTTCCATCTGACTTAGTGGAAGTTCCTTTTTATCCAGATTTTAGTCAAACCATCCGTGCACATTGTTATGCTGAAGAAAGATTATTTTCTCAAAGACAATGTTTACAGTTTGCAAGATGATCAAACAGATGGTTTAAATTTGTTCTGATACTCTGTGTTTTTTCACAGTCTCTTTGTAAGTTAAATAAACTTGAAAATGATCTGTCTAGAGCAGTGTCATTTCCCAGATGAGATTGCTGCTTGAGGACATGCCTGTCTTCTCTCTCTGAAAAGATAATCCTCATCTTCAGTAAATAGCAATGACTGTGGTTCCCTGCTATTTCAGGACTTTTGCTTCTCTCTCTGCTCTCCAAAATGAGCCCATGACCTCACTGCCTCATATCGTAGCTTCTAAAAGAGGTCCTTCATTATCCATTGTCCATGGACATTGTCCATGTCCTTTTCTGTTCCTTGTTCTGTTCCTGTTAGTCACCCTGACTGATCCAGTATAGATCCTGTCTTGCATGACAAGAGGGAGCTGGGAAAAAGCAGGACAGCATGAAAGAGGTGATATTCCCAGTGTGCCAGAAGTGATATTCCCAGCATGCAGCTATTCAGAAGTGCAGACATTTCCTTTTAGCATCCCTCCAATTGTTCAAAGTCTCTTTCTCCTTGCTGGCAAAGCACCCACTGAAGCCCACAAATGATAGCCATGTGGGTCGTCTTCCAGCGGGCTGAACGTGTCACTGTTTGTCCTGCGTGTTACAGGCTGACGCTGCTTTCTGAACTTGCTCGACTTTGTTTAGCCTGGCTGGTTTCAGTCCTCGGCAGCAGTCAGAGCAGCAGCCTCTGGTCTGCCTCTTATGCAGTGAGTGCAGTTAACAAAGATCTTTTGGTGTGCTCAGGGAAGCCTTGATAAACGAAGGAGCTCTAAAAATCGTATTTGTGCATGACAAAACAGCAGGGGAAAAAAGGTTATTTCTTCCTTCCCTCCCTCCCCCTCCGCCTCATTTTGGGACAAGGCTTCAAATTCAGGCTCCATTTGCTGTGCACATTGCTGGCACCGTTTTAATGATACATGTCTGTTGCCTTTGTGAAGGACGAGAATCTACCCCTGGACCTACCTACCTCACCAAGGAGTTTGGCGAGGTGCTGGACTAATTCCTTTCCATATTTAATTTAAGCAGAGCAGAATTAGATTGTAATTGGACACCTTTGACCTCTTCTTCATAGTTGTTGTCTCTAAATCGTTGTTAGTATAGCCAAATAGTCCTTCAAACCAATGTGAAGACCAGCCAACAATATAAATCTAGTGGCTCTTTGCCTGGCATGGAAATGCAGTGTCAGAAAAGTGTGTAGCTACACAGAACCTGAAACTTCCCCTTTCTTTCCTCTCCACATCTTTTATTTCTGTTTTCCAAGAAAAGGGACTGCTGTTGGTATAGAGATCTTTTTTTTTTTCTTCTTCCTCTCCACATTTTAATTTCTGACTGAATGAGAATCTTTGTTCTTTTCTCATACATATACTACTGACAATTAGAATTAAGTAGCATTGAAATAGAAAATTCTTTGCTGCTTTTACCAGCAACAGAACAGTCAAAATGGTGGACCTTGTATTTGCCCCTCTTCTTTTTTTAGAAAAGGCCTCAGCAATCAGATCCTTCTGAGCCAAGGTAGTTTGAGTAGTTTTAATGAGACCAGGGTAACAGCAGGTAACCACGGTAAGTCTAATGTGGACATTATTTATCTCATGCTAAATTATAATTTGCTATTAACTCTGTGTAAAGCCCATGGTTGTGGGCATAGCTGACACCATGGTGGTTTGGAAAAGTTAGTAGGCAATCTTTTTTTCATTTTTAGTATAGTGTTTGCAGTGAGGAAATCAGGGTACATTCTTTGTAAGCACCTTTTTTTTTTTTTTTTAAATGGCATATTTTTTACAGACTTGTGTGCATCTATGATCTATGAATTCAGGCTCTGCAGGCAGGTTTGGACATAATACTGTCTGCTTGTGGAGACAGCAGGACCTGGGAGTGCTGTGAGGAAAAGGAAATATTGGGTTGTAACCATCTTCTTTAGGTTATATTCCAGTGTAATTTTCTGTCTCCCTGAATGAATAATATAGTTAATCTTTCAGGTGGCATAGATGATGTAAAACTTATTTTGGTGATATCCCTGTTACACTAGCCTGGATTTCCAGATGAAAAATCATGTTTCCAGGTCACAAATACAGCTCCTAGTGCCCACATAGATAGAAGAAAATTATCCAGTGAAAATATAATTTCATCCAGAGAGGGAATAAAAACAAATATATACAAATTTAAATCATAGAATCATAGAATTCCAAGGGTTGGAAGGGACCTTAAAGATCATCCCATCCCAACCCCCCCTGCCATGGACAGGGACACTTCTCACTTTGACCAGGTTGCTCAAGGTCTTATCCAACCTGGCCTCGAACACTTCCAGGGTTGGGGCACCCACAACCTCCCTGAGCAAACAGTTCCAGTGGCTCACCACCCTCACAGTAAAACATTTCTTCCTAATATCTAACTTAAATTCACCCCTTTCCATTTGTTACTCCTGGTCCTTTCACTATAGTTCCTGATGAAGAGTCCCTCTCCAACTTCCCTGTAGGACCCTTCAGGTACTGGAAGGTCCCCTCGCAACCTTCTCTTCTGCAGGCTGAACAGCCCCAACTTTCCCAGCTGTATATTTTGGTGTTTCAGCCAGCCTATTCCTCTCAGCAATAAGCAGAAACCTCATAGTACTCACGGAGTAAGTGAAGGGAAAAGATCCAAGCCTCTCTTATTTCTGGAAGGGTATGGCCTGCCAGAGCTCCCTGGCAAAGGTGAGCCCTGCAGGGATCATGCCCTGTGTACACATCTCCTGGGCTATAATAATAGATAATAATCTCCCAACACGTGTGTGCGTTGCCTTTTTTGTTCAACACCCAACACCCCCCATTTTTGTTCTGTAACAAGTAACTTGTCACTGGGGCTCCATTACTCTCTTCTTCACTGGGAATTTCTTATTTACACTTTTGTTCTCCAAGATGGGCACGGGCAAATGTGCAGTAGCAGAAGAGGGTTTCTGGTGTAATCTGAGGTGACAGGAGAGTGAAGAGGTGTGGGGACAGCCATTAGCTGGACCCCTAGTTAGAGAAATGTTGGTTGGAGCTGGGTTTTTTCCTCCCATGTTTACAAACGATCAAGGGATCTGCTAAATGTGCTCAAGGGCCTATACAGGGATGGGAATTAAGCAGAATTTTAATGAAAAACCTCTCAGGAATGGACATTTTGGCGCTTTTTGGTGGTTTTGTTTTGTTTTGTTTTGTTTTTAGTGTTTGGTTTGGTGGGTTTTTGTTTTGGTTTGGTTTGGCTTTTTTTTGTGGTGGTGGTGGTGTGTGTGTGTGTGGGGGTTTGTTGTTGTTGTTTTTTTGGTTTGTTGTTGTTGCTTGTTGTTTCTTTTTTTCTCCAGGTAAATGTTCAAGAGCTTAATGTTAGTCTAGAGCAGGTTTGGTGCTGCTGAGGATTCCTGAAGAGCAGCAGGGCTTTAAGCAATGTGAGGAGACGCTGCATGAGGGGACTGCGGACAAAGGGCACGGCACCAGCGTCAGGAGGAGAAAGGGGAGGAAATCCCAGAAAGAAGTGTAAGCTGTGGCTTGAGGGTATGAACGGGCAACTTCACGTGATAAAGGTGCATTTGAGGTAAAACTGCAAATCCCTGGATAAAAGCTCGGATTGCTCTGTGGCTGTAAGGCGGTTTCAGGCGGCTGCTGGCGCCAGCGGACATCGCCGGTCCCGAGCAGACAACGACGACGCCGGCCAGGGAGGTGACAGTCCCGTGTGGCTGCAGGCCGCTGTGCTGTTCTCATTCCCAAGGGAAAGGGAAAAGTAAAGATAAAGGTGAGCTGTGGCGGCGGCCCCGAGCGCGGCCCGGCCCCCGAGGCGGCCCGGGCGGGCCGTGAGGGGCGGCGGGCGCGGCCGGCAGGTGGCGCCAGCGGCTCCGCGGCGGGCGCGGGGGCGGGGCCGGGCGGCCCTGAGGGAGCCGGGCCGGGCTGGACCGGGCCGGGCCGGGCCGGGCGGGAGCCGGGAGACCTGGCCTAACAATCCCCTCTGGAGCTGCCTGGCCCAACAATCCCCTCTGGAGCTGCCGAACCACCCAGTACCCGGCACACTGCATTAAAGTTAATGGCTCTGGTTTTTAGAGCTGTTCTGCTCTCCTAAATAACGTTAAGGAGAGGGGTGCTGTAGAGTGAGTGATGTTTGTTTCCTTTTTATTTCCTCAGAAGGCAAACAACATGCTCAGAACTGATTGGAAAAACATAACCTTGCATGAGAATTTATACGCACGCACATACATACACAAAGGGGAATTTGTAGGTAAATTAGTTTATACTACAAAGATGTTACCCAGTACAGCTATACAACATGTCATGTCTCTGTTTGGCATTATAACATCCAAGCACGTGATTTCCCTGAAAAAAACAAATCAAAACCTGAAAGCTGTTGCTGTAAATTGCTTCTAGTTGCTCTTCGAAGTGGAAGCCTTTTTCATAATTTTTTTCCTCCTGTTTACTGGCTTTATATATTTCTCCTTGTTTTCTCCTCTTTTCCCTTAATACCATAGGGGGAAAAAAGTCAAAAGTGTACGTGTCTTTCCAAGGGCTGCTTTTCACACTAGAAAGAAAACCTATTAAGTACAGTATTTCCCAAGAAAATATTATGAGCAACTATGTTTCAGAAAATGAGCAGCCCAACCCGGGCTTGGAAAGAGCTTGTCCATTTTTCAGATTGTCTTTCCCACTGAAACATCAGTTTCAGCTTTACACCACAGAAATACACTCCCTGATTTTGGCAGGGAAGTCACCCTCCCATTGTACAGACACTGGTGGTAAGACAATCTTGCTCAGGTTTTGACGTTTGTGTTTAGCAACACAAGTTGTTGAGATATCAAGGAAGTGCCATAAAAATGGTCCAATGTCTAGGAAAGACACCTTAGAGTACAAGACCTACAGAGCAAAACTTATGCAGCTCTTTGGAATGATGAAAGATATACACATAAAAGTTTATGAGTTTGGAGGGGTGTTTTTTGATTTTGGTGATGTAGCAGAAAGTTAATGTACCTCCCACAGCCTGAGTGTGGCCAGGAAGTGAGACACATGAAGTGAAATCACCCATATGAAGGCCATGAGCAGGCCACAAATTCTCTATTTGTGCCAGTGGCACGGTTTGAGGAGCTTGCTAATGGTTTTCATCTTCTGTAAGTACTCCCATGAATGGGATATCAAGGGGAGAGAAAAGAGCTAATTACCCTGACTTCATCTGCCCAATTTCCTCCCTGGTTAAATAGGGTTGACAAATGCCTTACATGGAGATTAAAGCTACTTTGTCATGGAAAATTGTAATTAGGGCTGAACATCTAGTTCTCTGGAAGCTCTAGTCAGCCTGGTGGTAGCTCCAAAGAGCCCAGTAGCTGTTTGATTAGACATGAATGACAGAACCCTGCATATCATGATAAATCTGACAGGCCTTTTAGCTGGTTGAAAATAAACCCCAACAATGGCTAGATGTTTAGCTGATTAAAAAGCAATGGCCAGATGTTGGTCACTTCCTCACCTGTCAGAAGTGGTCTTGAGAAGACAATATTTTTATATGACTTTTCTACCTTTCTGGCCTATTTTTACCAATGAATTTAAGAAAGATGGAAGTGAGTGAGGAATAAAATCTGTAGGATCAGAAGTCAGCTTTTCCAGAGCAGTACCACATAAAAGAGAAATGAAAATATCTTTTTGTTCCCCCGTTTTTTTTGTAAAGGAGCATTAGAGTCAGTGCTGGGCTCACCCATGATGGCAGGTAGTGTCGAAATGGAGCTGACCCCAGGCCTGTACCTGCCATGGGGCTGCATTCCTCACCCCATCACCTGTGCTCTGTGAGCTGCCTTCCAGCACTGCAACAGGCTTTTCATGAAGGACCACTCAAATTCTAGTCTTTAGTAAGGCTGTGACCCAGGAGGAAGATTAGTTTATCGTTTAAAGCTTCCAAGGTTAAGCTTGGCTTATTTCTGTCCAGGTGTGTGTCACAGCAGAACTCAGGGGTACAGCACTCATCAGGGAGTCCTGTGGAGACAGGATTGCCCTTTTCTAGGGCTTGCCCTGACTATTGTTTTTCTTTTCTTAGCAGCAGTTATGAAGGGACTGGTTGAATTGGTCTCTGCCTTTTAGACAAACATTTAGCAGAAGAACACCTGCACCTGCCCAATGTCATCTTTCTTTTAAAAGATGTCTGGAGTCTTCTGTTCCCTTGTACAGGGCTGCATCAAAGGATGACTGTCAGCAGGGAAGACACCCACAGCGTGCAGAAAGCTTGGGCAAGAGAGGAGAGATGAGAGGACTGGCAAACCTGACTGCACTCAAAACTGCCAATGCATTTCTCACATCTCCAACACCTTAAAGCCAAAGTCTGGGCTCAAGTGTGTAAGCAACAGCCTCATCACCACAAAATACTGAGTTCTGTGTCCAGTGTGCTCCTACATAGGTAGCAGCAGTGCCCCTTTTGTTACAGCAGTAGTGCTGATGATGCCAGGGTGCTGCTCTGGCACCGCTCTGCTGGGACTTCCTATGTTCTTTTCAGAGGTGCTTCTTAGCAGGATCTGACTCCTTGTTCCACAGCAAGTGTGTCTCTGTTGTTCCCAGACACATGACCTTGTATTTGTATGCATTGATTCTCAATTAAATTTGAGCTGCTTCTGTCCACCTCTGGCTTTGAGCAAGATGAGAGCAAAGGATAGGCCTAATGCCCATTGATTAAAAAGAAAAAAAAAGTAAAATCACTTTTAAACTAGATTGCAGTGGCTCCTGAACTCACTAGGAATAAAGTCCACATTAAAAATGAAGCTCCTATGGAAGCTAAAATGAGCAGTTCGGATGGCTCCTTTGCATCAATTCTCTCTTCTCAGTATAAAAAGTCAAGAATATTAGCAGGAGTTATGTTTTAGGCTTCCATGCAGAAAGACAAGGAGTGCAGTCTCTCTCATTTTCCTTCTGATTAGGTTGTTCTGTTCAAGATGTGATGTGGAGCCAACTTACAGCAAAGCAATTTCATTTCTCAGAGAGATGAGAACACAGAAGAAGGACCATCAGAGTGGCAAGGTACCAAGAGAGATGTATATTTGATACTTGTATCAAGTAGAACATAGGCTCCTCCACCTCCTGTGTGCTATTCCTGCCAAAGTGAAATGGGATCATGTTGAAACACTGAAATACACTGACCCTTTAAGTCCCAGATTGTATCCTGAGGAGACTGAGCCCTGCACCTCAGACAGACACCTGAGTCCTCCTCAGCACACCAGGGCTCGGGGTTTTAAAGTGAAGCATGGTGTAATTGTAAGGTCAGCTTGTTTCCTTAAGGAATACAGGTCTGTGCTGTCTTGTTAAGGAGCCACAAGAGTTGATGTAGTGTTGTTCATTAATGAAGTTCAAGGGTGAAAAAGGGCAGTCGGGATGGGATGATGACAAGAAATAACGTGAGCAGCAGATGTGACTTTCCAAGCCAACTGGGCTAACTGGATGAGAGCTTGCAGGGGCACAAAAATGTTCACGTTAGACACGGCTTTTCTTCAGACTGCTGAAGAGCTGTTTACTTGTTCTGCTGATTGCCTCTGGCCAATTTTAATCCTGAGAGTATGCCTGCCGTGTTCTCTGCTTTGATCTCTTTCCTTCTGACTCAAAACACAAAGATGTTATTAAGATAAATTAGTAAAGACAGCTCAGGAACTGGGTGGGAAATGCTGATCATCATCTCCCCTGGAGATAAAGTAATCCCCATGCTCAATCAATTCAGAGTATGTAATAGCCCTGAACAACTCCTTTGAAACATGGGAAAACAATGGTGCTCTATGAATAGATTGCATTTGGCCTAATTATAGAAGACCTTTTGAATATGAATACTTAGAAATAAACTGGAGAGAGTGCTAGAAATGTGCAGTGCTGAACGGGCACATAGAGTACATGGTTACATGGGCTGAGTAACCTGTGTGCTATAACATTAAATACCCTCTCTCTGTGCAGCCCTGGTTTCATTAACTATCGTAAGAAAAGGAGTGGACCTGCTCTGGAAAAAAAAAAGGTGATACAAACTCTAATAAAGAAAAACACATGAGAGTGTCTGAGCCATGTGGCAGTTTTTCTGTTTGAGAGCAGCCCTTAGGAATTGTTTGGTTTTGGGCAAAATGAATGAAAGTTGCAGTTTGGGCTTTTTAGTGTCTCTATGCTGAGATGACAGACCCTTTTGGGAGCACCTAGGTTAACTGGTTAACTTGAGCAACTGGAGATGACAAATACCCTAAAAAGAGAAGATAAGTTGAAGAGTTATTTTGAAGAGAGAGAAGATAAATAGCATCAGAGTATTTAGGTAACAATTTCATCAAGAAAACTCTGACTTAGACTCAGCATACAGCTATAACGCAAACCACTCCTAACAGCTACACCCCTCAGTAATTTCTACTTCTAGAATAATCATTAATAGAAACAATCACCTGTTGACATAATCTCTCATAAATGGTATGGTAAAGAATGCTAAAGGTATACTGCCTTTTGCAAAGATCACTGTAAATCTGAGATACAAAATAATTAATGTGCAGTTGCTGCGAGTTTTATAATTCATGAAAGTTCATGAACATTTAACTTTGCCTGCAACCTGAAGGACACACATCAGCAGCATAAATCACCAGTGTACATTGCAGAAAACAGAATGGGGTAGTATCTCAGTGCTTATAGCAATATTCATAACTCTCCACTAGCCTGGCAGGGAGGCTAACCATGATAAACAAAATTTTGTGAGGTGTTTTTTTTTGTGTGTGTGTTTTGTTCCCTGTGGTAACTCCAAGACTCCACTTGCACTCGCAGGCCTAATGAGGAGTTGCTTTTCGAGTGTCAGTGGGTAGATAACCTAAGCATCTTTTGACAACTTGCACCAGAGGGAGCAGTGAGGAGTAATTGTGAGTATAGGCATCTCTGCATTTTTGTTTTAGAGCAAAATAAAAATGACAGTGTGATTGGGAGCTGGGATCAGTCAGGATAGGGGCAGCCAAGGGTTTAAGGAAATCCTCCCTGGAAGTCCATTAAATTGGACGTGTCTGTGACCTTGAACCTTCAGTTAAACAAAGCTGAATTTTTGTTGGCTTCCAAGTTCTATTCAGCCTGGTCTAAAATGAAGAATAAGTGAAGTGAGCACAAACAGCACATGTTTCTGAGGCACAGGAGTTGCTCTAAGAGTGTCATAGAGAGCTGCACAGCAGGAGCTGTTTTGAAGCTCACTTGAAGCTGGCAAGGTCAGGACCGAGGGAAGAAAAATAAAGGATTTACAGCATGAAGTATTATGAGTTTTTTCCCTCTTCCCCTCTTTTTTTTTTTTAGGCTTCTCCCAGAAGAATGCTGATGAAAAGCACAGCATCCCAATGCTCACTTCCAGAGTATGATTGAATTGCAGTTGAAAATGGGATCAAGGAAGGTAAGGCAGCTTCTTTCTTGCAGCTCATCCAGCCATACATGCAGTGCTTGCTTCAGGTGACTGTTCAGGATCTGGCATTCAGGCCTGATGTAGTGTTTCAGTGCAAGTTAAAAGAGCCTGTGTCAGAAATGACAAAATTGGCTTGGAGGTGAGGTTTGCGGATAATAAAATAGTAGTGTGCATTTAAATAGCATATTTTATCTATAGCTGTTGAACTGCTTTGGCATAATGGCTTAAGGGACAATAGTGCCTCAGTTTAGCAGGAGAAACAGATTACCAGTGACTTCCCCAAGGTCATGCAAGGAACTGCTGAAGAGCTGGGAATAGAACCCAATTAAACTGGCTCCTTGGTCTACAGTCCCATTTATGGCTCAGTATTAAGCAAGGTCCTGCTTCTCCGGGCAGAGAAAGAAGCGTTTCCCTGTATGCTCTTGCCTGGGCTAAAGTACATGGAAAAGCCAGCAGAAGAAATCTTATAAGTTTTTGCCTTCTTTAAAGCAGGCTGACTTTCATCAAGGCAGGAAGGAAACAGTAGAGTCTCCAGTTAGCTGGGTCAGGATAATACCACTGTTGGTTAGGAGAAGTCAATTGCTTCCAGGTGAGATGGAAGTGACTGCAAAGAGAAGGCTGGTTGACCCAAGTTCCCTTCTCTGGCTGGGAGGCATTGTGACTATGTGATTGAGCTTTTCAAGGATGGACTACATTTGTAGGCTCCCATGCCCCCAAACTTTGTGTAGCCCTGTAGCTCAGTATTTACTGTGCTCAGGGTTACACACTTTGCTGTTGTTTGTAACAGCCCCAAGGGTCTGCAGGAGCTCTGTAAGGCCTCAGCATTATGGTTTTGTCTGGGCTTGTCTTGGCCTGTCTGGGACTTCACTTTAGCTTCTTTAGCTGGAACAGCAATTTCCAGCTGTAACCAGGTGACTGTTACACAATTTGTTCTGCTTTTGCTTAGCTTTGTGTGATTTAACCATGATTTTAATTTAGCAGAGACTAACAAGGGATTATTTTATGTGGAATGAGGAATGCAGGGCCCTAGCAAGATGATGTTGTATAGAGGACTGTAAACATGGTATCATGGCACAGGTCTCAAAAGGAAAGCTACTTGATGCACTGCAGAGGAGTACAGATCTGGGATGTCAGTAGAGGGCATGGGATGATACTTGAGCCCTCAGAGCTATAAACACATAAATGGTCAATGACTAATGGTTAAATAAAGGCAGATCTAACAACGGGGTGAAACTGCTTCTAAGGGGTAAGAAAGATAAAGGGTCCAGTGTGCATAAAATCTTATATAAGGTGAGAGGCCAGCTGTAGCATGGTGCTACTGTGTGTCCCTGAGAGCGACGTGCAGCTCTGGGGCCTGGTGCACTCTGCTAATAAAGGGCTGACAATAAAGGCGAGGAGACAGGGTCCTGTTTGGAACTCTGAGCACTGTTTATTGTCGCCCCATGCATCGTGGGTACAGCCTTGAATGTGTTCCAGGGACGAGAGGCAAAATGGGGCCAAGGATCCAGGGTTATATACCAGATAAAGGGGTGGTCCTTGAGGGTCAGGGTCTGATAGGAATAGGAAAAAGTGGTGCAAAGGGGTAAATATAAACTGGGGAGACTAGTGGGTTTACAGGGGTGGGACACTGTGGCAAAATTAACCCAATGGGGTTCAAGGGAAGGAAGAACGTTCTAGGAAGGGTACATATATGGTGAAAGGGGCTGAATGGGTGACATAAACTTAACAAACCAATAGAACAACAAAACCTAAGAAATATTAACATGTGGCTGCAAAGGCCCATGGGAGGAAAGTTTTTCTGACCCTAATCAAAAGGGTATCTCTCCTGGTAGCTGGCCCCTGGGCCTCCACAGCCAGGCACCTTAGGATCAAGGTAGGCAGTGGCAAGGTGAGTAAAGTAGAGAAGGTATATAGGTACTATGAGATTTGTGTTCCAGTTTCACCTTTATCATTATTGAGACTTAATAGCATTCTCCTATTTTTTTCTAAAATAATTAAACCAAGATTAATATTGTGTGATTGCAAGGTAAAGATTCAGTGACAGTAACAGTTGGCTTCGCTCATAAGTTGTGTCTTTTTGGCAATACCCTGACTTTTGAACAAAGTACACGCCTTCCTAAAAGATGGTCATCGGATATTGAGAATTCTAAGCAAAAATCTGTGGGGGTGAAATAGCTCAAAAATTCCCTAAAGTCAATCCTACATGTTTTCCTTAGCCATTTATTTACAAGAAAATGAATTGCTTATTTGATCAGTAGGAAGTGAAACAACATGATAAAATTCTGAAAAGGTGTCCCTATGATTTAGCTGTTTCAGTCAAATATGAGTCTTTTATTCAGGATGTTTGCTATCAGTACATCAATAAGATTTGGGGAAAGTTGTTTACAGCTTATGTTTTTGAAGGAAAGGAAGGTGAATGGATCACCTGATTATTAAGAAAAAAGCGAGAAGTTGTTTGCTATTGATTCATCCACTGCATACTGTAAATATTTCATGTAATTATTTCATGAGGCTGTGTTCAAAATATAATGTGTTGTATTTTGGTTTGCCTTGTAACATGGATATGCTACAAGAAACTTGCTATAAAAAAGGATTTATTGTCATTTTTAGAATGTGATTTGAATCATATACCTTTGTAATGAGGTGTGGCACATATACTGTGACTTTATTTCCCCTGACAAATATTAATATTAGCATACCTTATCATATAACAAGCCTCTAATAAAAAAAAAAGTATGTAATTTACAACAATCTGGTGGTTTTATTAGAATAGATCCTGATTTTTCTACTTCAGTTTAAATTTTTGAAAAATCTTCTAGTACATCAGTCAAATTTGCTGATAGTGAAATTTTCACATGATGAATTTTAATGACAAATTTCACTCAATATAAAGAGATCTGCAAATGAAACTTTGGTTCTAATTCTCATAATGCAACTGTTGGCTATCAAGTAATCTTCTGTTAAGATACAACCCGTATCCTGCACAGTTACACTGTGAAATAAACATTTTGAGTACCTGAGTACTCTGAGAAATAGAGTTCTGGATTTCTGATGTCAAACTTGTAAGGATCTTGTAATGTGAGATTTTTTTTCTGCATTAAATATTCCCCTTGTAAGCATCTTGGGTTTTGAGCTGCAGCTCAAATTTCTTCCCTGAATTATGAAACTTGGCTTGCAATTTTGTACTGCAGTACTGAGACTTTGGCCCAGAAAGTAGGACAAGCAGTGGTGGGAGATTTGGATTTGCCAACAGCATATGACTTGTTTGCAAATTGCAGGATTGGGTAAGTTAATGTTAAAAGCCCATGAAGATTAAAAAACAAAGTGGGACAGTGGCTGTCCATCCTCATTAGCTACTGCAGATGCTGCATGGCAAAATTTCATGAGGGTCTTTGTAGTGGCTGGTCATACCAAAGTATCTTGCATGAAGTGACCGTTGTCTTTCGTTCCTGCCTGCCTCTGAACTACTTGTCTGATTGCCTGTGGAAATGGAGTTTGTAAACTCTTACCTGACTCACATGTGCTGGCCTACAGAGCTGGAAATGAGGACATCACTTGAGGAGTTTCAATTTATATTTCTCTGTCCTGCTGCCATGAAGGTTTATGTGGCCTGCAAACATCTTCATGCCTGAAGAATATCTGTACAACATTTGACATCTTGCTGAATGCAGAGGAAAAAAATGAGCCCTTTACTGCTAAGCAGAGGTGACAACTTTGTATTAACATATTATGCTGAGGATCCATGTGTGTACTCTTGAAAAAACTTCTGTATACTCCACTTATCTTAGCAAGAGCATTAAACTATTTCTGGATTTTTTGCCGTGTTTCCCACTTGCTACAAAAACCTACAGATGATCAAGTAATGATAGAAAATGTAATTTAAAGGAAGTATTGAAACTGCATTCAAGTTAAGAAAAAAAGTGCATTTTATCTTCCCTGCTGCCCTTGATGGCATCTTCTGTGTTGGATCCCAGCTCCCCTCCCTCAGACAACGTCTGCCACCATGTCACCTCTCATTCTTGCTGAGCCACAGAACAGTTCTGTAGGAGGAGAGGAGTTGAATCTCCTCAAAGAGCCAGCCACACTTCAGCCTCACGTCACACGATCGAAGGGCCTTCCTCCGGTGCGATTGGTACTCACTGTAGCGGCAGCTGCTCTGTGACTCAGGAATCCTGCTCCAGACCTGACAGTGCCTCTCAGGGCTCATAGGGCACTCGAGGCAGCCCTTACCTGCAGGCTATAATAAACCTCTTTGGAGCCTCTAGCCCACTCCATAGTTTTTTAGGGAAGGTATAACTGTGAGGTGAGGTGCCCACAGCATGGGGACTGCAATCCATAACCATTCCAGACAGGGATGTAGCTTTGAGGTAATGGGAAATCAGAGCCAAAACAACGGAGCTTCTTGTTGCTGTGGCATTGTCTGAATCCCTTCTTCCACCAGCTGCCTTTGCTCTTTAAGTTCTTATTTCCCTTTCTCCTACCCCTGCGCCTCCTTCTGCCGTTGGCAATGTAAACAACTTCAGTCCTGGTTCTTGTCAGTGATAGGAAGAGAGCTTCTCTTTTTGTATAGACCAGATGCAGAAGGACCATAAGGAAAAAAGAGAAGGCTGCCTCTTCCTTTTGTTCTGAACATCCCACGACAGCCTAGGATTGACTAAAGTGTTGCTTGCTGCTTGCTGTGTGCATCTGTCTGGGATGTGTGTGTGGGTAACATTTTTTCTGGTCTGCCTTGAAAATGGCAAAGGCTGGCAGCTTGTCTTGGTCTCAAAGAGAAGCTGCCTCCTCCTCCAGCATGCACTTGCTTTTTGTCAGGAAATGTGGGCCCCCGTGCTTGCCTGCCTTGTGAATTACCTGGAATACACGGTCGATGGATAGGACCTGTCAGCACATTTCACCAGACAGCTCCAGAGGGGAAAAAAAGAGTTTAAATAATCATCTCTCTCCCCTGTGCATCAGGGAAGAGTGATAAAAAAATGGAGATAAAAGACTATTGAAGCCTTAGGACATTTCATCTCTTTTCCTTGGGGCAAATGCAGGTCTCTTTCCTATAGTAAACACATTTCAAGCTGTTCAGTTTTAAATTTATTTAGTGACAAGGCTTCTGAGGCTTCCCTGGAGAGGTTATTTTGTAATTTAATAGATGCCACTGTTGGGGAATTTTCTTTTTTGTTCTAATTTTCTAAGCACTCAGTGGTTTTCTTCTTTAAAGCACATTACAGACATTAAATAATCTGCAGACAGTTACTGAGAGGCAGCCATCACCTCTCACCGTGAGCCTTTCTGTTAATAACTCTGTGGGAACTCCATTCAACTTAACATATATTTCTGCAGTTAAATCTGAATTTGCAGTATGGTAAAATAGCAGGCCAGGCACAATTTTGTTTTTTGTTTTGTTTTGTGTTTTCATTTTTAACTGTGCAACTTACTTATCATTTCAGATGTATCCTAACATTCAGCCTTAATGATGTTTTTGTTTTGCTGTCTGCATCTCATTGTTTTTAGCTCTACCCCAAAAAACAATTCTTTCTTCACCTGTTGAGGTGCATGAAGTGTGCATGGATGGTTCATTTAACACTGCCTTGTCTTTGCAGGGCTCAGCTCCCTCTCCTGGTGCTGTCATGCTTGCCCTCCTTATAGACCATCTTCTGCACTGATGTCAAACTCATCTGGCACCTCCTAGGACCAGCTCGTGGTCACATCTGTGTTTCTTCTCTCCTCCCCAAAAGCTGCTTCATTGCCCAAAACCCCTAGAAAAATTACTGCTGGCTCTCCTACGCGCCAGTCCATGTAGAACAACAGCTTCACTGCAGCTCAGATTCTCTGTGCCTAAATACTGGAAAAACTTACCAGAAGGACAGAGGTCTCAGGAGATGACAACAGTGCCCAATAATGTCCTTATGGGAAGGAAAAGTGTACAAAGACCCTCTATTATGGACAGTCAGCCAATTGAATGCCCTCTAGTTAGCCTGTTGCCCAAAATGTTCTAGAGCTAGCCCGAGGCCCTGTTCAGTTGACCTTGGCGAGCCTGTGTCCTTGAACTCTCACCCTGGCTGCTGGGCTGTAGGTGAGGAGGCTGAGGTGGATGTTGATCTGCCTTCTGAGAGTCCCTCTGCATTCTGCACGAACCCAGAGCCAATGCCAATGCAGAATTTAAAACAGAGTGGTCAGAACTAAGTTTTTCAGGTCATAAAGGCAGGGAGGCTGCCTTGAGGGTCATGTGGCCACTCTGTTTCACCCCTTTGCCTGCTGAAACAGAGCCCCAGACAAAAACTTCCATTCCACTTGGTTGCTCGTGTTGGAGGGCATATACATTTGCACTCGATTTTGATATCGAGGTATTATAAACAAGCTCTTGACCAGCACTGTGGCTCTCTCTGTTCAAGCAGCAGTCAGAGGGCTGCATGCTCTCAGGCAAGAATTGCCTGTGCCGTGCTGGTGTGAATTGCCCTACATTTCTGCTGCCTTGCAATGTGTACACAGCTAAAAATAGCACTGGCCTTTTAACCGTCACACTGCACACCCAGCACTTACCTGAGAGTAGGCAAACACGGGCACATGGAACTAGGAAATTCAAGGCAGCGATCAAAAGAGCATTTGTCTGCTTTGTTCTCCTTGTAATTCTTCCTGTGGACCAGGCTGTCATTTTAAATGTAGCGTCTGTGTATTCAGCTTGTACCACTCCAGATGGCAAGTTCACCTGTTTTGCATTTTATAGTCTTGTATTGCAGGGGAGTGTCTAAAACTGTTGCCTTTCTAATAGTTAACTCTGTGACAGAGTTACATACTGCCTAAACCCCAGTAAATGGCTTAAAAAAGCCTTATTTGCTACAGGACCATGGCTTCGTAATGTTCTATTCCACCTCCTGTTTTCACTTGGGTTAGCCTGCACAATGCAGAGCCATATGTTATCCTGACACATCTGGCGGAGCAGATCAGAGTTTAGTCTGATATTAAATTTCATGTCAGTCAGAAAACAGATTTTCAGTCACTGTCATAGACACATTTAAGTCAAAGTCTGAAAGAAAAACCCTCTTTATATTTGTGTATTACTCACTAATTTTCTCTGCAGAATGCCGTGTAATTAAATACTGCTCACCAGCTTACTGGCTGTAAAGCTGGCATTTCACTTTTGGGGTGATGGTCTTGGAGGAAGGCCTGTATCCTGCACAGTTTCAATGATGGCACATGCCTTCCCCTGGCACCTCCTCTGGGAGGTTTGCATTCCATTTCAGATTTGTCAGCAAGACTAATGCCAGCCCTTCTGAGCATTGCGAGCTCAGAGACAGCATGTTCCCCTGACAAAACTCTGAAGTCATGCAACGTTACCTGTTGTGAGTAGACTTCCAGAAGATATTCCATAGTGTGTTGTCTTGGTTTGGAAAGACAGGTATCCGCCAGGGAAATCTGAAGCCTCCCCTAGAATAGAAAATGTAAACCCCTCACCCCCCGCCAAAATAGAATTTTGCAATTAAGGGCTTTCAGGCAAAGATTTGGGAATAGGAATAACAGTTCTTTACTAGGAATATTAACAGTACAAATGTAGTAGAAAACAAAACCACCCAACCCAACAAGCAAACAGATAAACAAGCAATTCTGGAAAATCCTGACAGGGTCAGAGCTACAACCTGACACCCTGTTGGTCGGGATGTTGGAAGCAGTCCAAAAGTGAGTCCTCCTGGAGTGGCAGATGTGGTTCTGTTGAAGTGGAGATGATCCTGTAGAACAAGGGTCCAGTGATGATGAGAGAGGTCTGGTGATGGTGAGAAGGGTCCAGTCTTCCTCCGGGAACCGGGTGAAGCAAGAGAATTTCCTGTTCCAGAGTCCCAGTTTTATCCAGGTAGGAATGGTTGGCTCCCCCCACTGGGTGGAGCATCTCACAATAGGATGATGGAATGTGAGTGTACTATTTTGGGAAGGGGAACAGCTTGAGGAAGAAAACAGCCTGGGGAGTTTTAATGGCCCATTAGCAGAAAAGAGATAAGAAACAATGCCCTACCTGGTTCTAACAGTTGGGCCATTATCAAAAGGCACCCGCCCCCCTCCTTCCAGAGTAAACAAGAGATAAAGGAAAACAATTCCCCAACTACTTTCAGCAGATGAAAATAGAATACACATTTTAGGTTCTATAACCCAAGACATGTGTGAGTGTGGATATCTGTCCTGGGAGTATGTGATAGGATGGGACAGTTTTTAGAAGTGTTAGAAGTAAGTGGACAGCTGAAGGTGCACCTCCCTGTACAAAGCTGAAATGCACAACTGGGTAAAGACCCTGTGCACTAGCAATGTCAGGAATTTTAACATTGTGTCCCCTGATCTGGAGTACTCTTGCTTCCATTCTTTGTCTTTAGTACTCTGAAAATCTGTGCAATAAGGCAACAATCCCTTTTGGAGTAATTGGTTTACTTCAGTTGTTTATGTTAGCAAACCTAATGAAAACAAAAATACTGTGTGCAATATTAAAATAGTCACAAATACTTGGGGTTTTTTGGTGTTATTCTGATCTAGGGCAGGCAAACAGTTCCTAGAGATCTAAATCAAGGCATTGGAAGTAGCAGAAAATGTGTAGGTACGTGATCATTTGATTAAAATGCATAGTATTATAAAACATAGCAAATCATTCTCTTAGCATTCAATCTGTATCAATTTTACAATTAACTTTGTAATGTAAACAGGAAAATTGCAGTGGTTTGAATTTCCATTGAAAGGTGCCAGAACCAGCAACCTGTCTGTTGCTCTGTAGTGAAAGGTTAGGAGAATTCATGAAATTTTTCTGTCCCAAGGGACTTGGAACATGCTAGCAGAATACACAGTGGTAACAAGCATTTCCCCAGGCTGTTTGGCCTGGTTGTGTCTCTTACTCTCTGGCACTGTGTTAAAGATGTTTTAAAATATGTGTTTCTAAAGTATGCCTGCCTTGAGAAGAGCTGCTTTGCTTTTTCAGTCCTTTAATTTTTTTCCCTTTCCTTGGCACCCCTGGGAGGGAATAAAAGGGTTGAAATAACCACTACTTGCATTGAGTTTAGTTTTATAAGTCCTGTCATAACTAAATTATTGGGCCATCCAGGCAGAAAGACTAGAAAAGGCTTTAATAAGTCTCCCTAACACACCAGCTGGGACTGCTGAACTTCACTAAAGGAAGCACTACAGATGCATGACGGGGTCATATCTGTTTATCATGTCTGGTTTATCCTTTCCTAAGATAAACTTCCTACGCCAGTCAGTCTCTTTTCAAATAAAATAGTGTCTACACCTCCAGTTGTTCTCCCTACCACCTCACCATGTGGTCTAACCTTTGATCATAAGACCTGAAGTGAGTTTGATGTGACAGGTAACAGTCAGTCTTCGAACATGGACCATACCAAAGCTTGAAGATCATGAAGACAGATGTTTAAAAGGCTCAACACAAATGAGATCTAAATGGGCAATTTTGCTAATGGGATGATAGCTAGTAAAGGCTGAGAAGTGAAGTTTACATTTACACAGCATGCAGCTGGAATGCTCCCATGAATCTTCAGAGCTTTTGTCCTCTACAACCGTGGATTGCCAGGTAATAGATTTGATGAGACCCCTAAAACCATCACCTAAATGCCCATGCCCCTCCAGGGTATATTAAGCTACAGAACATTTCTGTAGTACACAATTAAGTGACTCAATCAATATCCTGCAGGATGAACCTTGTCCCTAGAATAAAAGGGACAGGGTTGCTCTGCCATTGATTCTTGTCCTTACAGCTGATTTTCTTTGTGCCTTCTTTCTGGCCAGGGAATTACCTACAAAGGGAATGGAAAAAGATGAAGGAACCAAATCCCCTAACATCTCTAGTACAAAGACCCACAAATTTCATGTGCTACATGAAAACATGTGAACATAGCAGTATAACAGCAGAGAAGAGTACTGCCACTGTGTTATATGAGGCATGCATCTTCAAGCACTCTGTTAATAATGTTGCTTTTACATTTAGTAGTTCAGCTTAAATCTAAGAGCTAGATTTGCTCAGAAGGTCAATATAAATAATTTAGAACAAATATTCTAATTAGAGTAGTAATGAGAAAAGTATTTAGTTATTTTTTTAAAACTACACAGCATTTTTATATTTGTTGCTATGTTAATCCCTCATAAACGTGTTTTCATTAACATTCTTTTCTATTGAATGCTGAGATTATTGCAAATGAAGGTCACAGCAAAAGTTTTATACAACACCAAATTGCAAAGCAACCCTGCTAATTACTGCCAAAACCTTACTGCACATATGCCAAGGAAAATATCTAGCAAGACTGCTGGAACAATGCCCTCACAGTCCGACCAAGTGGACCTCGACATTGCATGCACAGGCAATGAGAATGTCTCAGGGCTTCCCCATGGCTTGTTGTGCAAGTAGCTAGGAAGAAGTTTGAGAGAGAGGAGAAAAGAGTGACAGTCCCACAGTGCATAAAGCTGCCATGCTCCCAGTGGACGTGGTTAGGATGGAGCATTTGTCTCCCCAGAAGCTGAGTGCTCTGTTCAGGGTAAACTGTTGTGTTTTCATTCATTTCAAGCCCTTTGTATCCCTCAGCTTTAAGAGTTACCAAATAACGATCTGTAAATTCTTTGCAACTTCATGCTTCACCCAGGATTGTGTGTCTGGGGGGCATCGTTGAAGAAGAAAATGCATTTCATTTCCTCATTACTGGATGGCCACGTACATGTAGACATATAGATAGAGAGGTATGTGTTTTTTCTACATGGAGAAATTAGAGACATTTAAATGGACTATTAAAATCAGTTTTGTTAGAGTAACAGAGCCCTCCCGGATGCATGTAGATGGGATAACACCTGGCTAGTACTGATTTTTTGGATGTCAGTGATGGGATGAAACAGGTGGTTTCCTGTCTTGCAGCATAGTGTGTGTATGAATTGATTTTTGTAAACCACATTGAAAATAGAACATGTAATACAAGCATATTATTCATGTGCCTTTTTCCGTGAAAATTAAAAACACAAAAATTTGTTCCAAGACCAAAGCTATAGTAGTTATAGAGTTATTTAGCTTCTTAGGGGGCAAAATGATGGGTTTATTGTTTTAATATTAAAATTGTTTGTAGGGTTAATGGTTGGATTCAATGATCTTAGAGGCCTTCTCCAACCCTAAACACGTCTTTGATTCTGTGTAAGCTGGTTCTCAGTTCCTGAACAGACTGAGACATTCCTGAGATTAACATTCAATGTTTAAAATAAATTCATTTGAGCCAGTGCTAGTTATAAGTGCATATTTTCTCATCTTTAATAAGTGCATCTTTTCTGATGGAGCAGGAACATGTGTGTAAATTGTGGTGGAGAAAATGCAGCAATTTCCTTTTGGCGTGTGCAGTGCTTTTTTTCCTCTTTGCTCTGGGTGTGTGAGCCCATGGGAATCAGGCTGTAGTGCTTTTATATGTGAGATATTCCACATTTCCACATAGTGGTGGAGAAAGAGAAAGAAAGACAAGAGGTTTTTAGTGTAGGTAGAATATCATGGCCCTATCCAAATATAAGTGTATTTCCTTTTTTTTTTTATTTTTTTAAATCTCCTCCATCCTGCATTGATGGCTGGAGGCTTTGGCAGTAAGGCCACTTGCTGACCTTGGACAGACACACAAAAAGAGAGAAGTTAAATGGCCTGCCTGCAGTCAGAAAGCAGAGTGTCTCATTCCAAGAAAGTTCCTGTTCTTCAGCCTCAAGACTATTTTTCTTTCCCAAAGGCAGTTGCCTTGCTGCCTAGGCAAGAGATATGCCTACTTTGACATTTACTGTTCAGAAAAAGAGGTTTTCAATCTGTGCTTAGACTGCTGGATTCTGCTGATGCTTTCTAATGGCTCTGTGACAGGTATGAAGGAAAATCAGTTATTATTACCAGGCTAAACTGCCCTATACTGGAACCCTCAGTCATCATGGAAAAATTTCAGTCCAACATACTTAAAAAAGATGGAAAATCATTGTCTTGAGCTTGTAATTTTTGAGATCTGGAATAATATTTCTTATGGATAAAACTCTGCAGAGTAAATGTATCTCCCAACTACCTCATAATGCCACAGGAGATTCAGTTCTAGATACTTGTTTTTATAAATATTAACTCCTCCAATATTAGGTATTTCAATCTTTGTTATTTCATATTATAAATATATTACTAATAACTATTAGTTATATAATCCAATAGTATGGTGGTATATTTATTACAGATGCAATATCTCAGTGACAGATTAAATTGTGCATTCTCAGGGATGTAACTTTACTATGTGCTGATATTGTAGTGCTGAAAATTTACTCTCCAGAGCAAACAGCTTTCTGAGTACTTCTAAAGCATGGCCAGCAGTCTTTAGTCTTTCTATTGAATTTTGTTTTTTAAAATTTGTGCAGTCCCTAATCTGGGAGTTTAAATAGATCGGGATCCTTTGGAAGTAAATCTCTGGGCAGCCTCCCAGACAACAAGGTAAAGTTGGGCAATGCTTATTTCTTTTGTTGACATGAAGGTGTGCCAAGAAGGCAGTGATTCATTCTTTTACCCCAAGCACTGTGTTGGTTGGGTTTCTTTCATTCAGTTGTGAAATAAAGTCTCCTCCTCCTATAAAGCAGCACTAGCTCAACAGTCAGGAAGAGTGGACAGAGTAGTCAGTGAATGCAGTAAATGGCTTAATTTCCATCAATATTTTAAAAGTACTTTTTAGAGTCTGGTAAAATTGTTCAGTTTATGGGTTGTTTTTTAAAGTTGCCACTGTCAGTAGAGATCAGAGTGAGAAAATGAGCTTGAACCACAGAATCTGAAACAGAAACACAGCCTTGAAAGTTTTGATTGTTTATATTTAGGGCTCCACATCATCCAATTGTAGCGAGGGAGGGCAGACACCTGCTTGGATTTCCTGCCAGATTTCCTTAAATATGAGAATAATTTTAGCTCTGGGAGTTTGGTTTGAGCCCATTTGCAGTTACAAGAGTATACAGCTGTGGAGGAGCAGTGACAGAAAGGCAAGGGTTACATGGAGGAGTAATTACTCAGAGCTACAGTGCAGGAATAGACAGGATGTTGGTAAGGTTGCTTAGCAGCTGTATTCCCACAGTCCGAGCTCTGCTGTGTTTCCACTGAGGATCTAATGTGTTTTCTGTTAAAGTAAAGCTGTTCATGTGTAGGGGAATATATTTAAAGAGAGAAGAGCTTACTGGGCTTTTCTTATAATTAAAGCACCATCACTGTCCACTTACTGCTATTGCTGATACTCAAATTGAAAGCTGAGCTGACCATGTTAGCCTGCTTTTGTTACAAGAGACTGCCTCTCTCTTTTTTGCTCTCACTGGAAGTCTTTCAATCTTGTCTCCTTGCTGGGAAGACTGATGGCCAGATCTGGGCCACCACATGCACTGATGTGACTAGATGTGAGGTGCCTGGCAATCTCCACCTGAGTGAAGCATTTGCTGCTCTCTGTTGACCAATGCTCCTCATGAATTCTGCTTGACAGGTAGCCCACAGGGATCCTAAGCAGAGGTGTCTGTAATGGATTCTGTCCCTGGCAGCCCATCCTGTCCCTTCTGATTCTCCTTGCTGCTACTTGTCTAGCAGCGGCTCAACAGCCGTAGTTCACAGGTACTGAGACAATTGGCACTGATCTAAACTACCAGTCTGTAAAATGAAATTACATATACCAGGAGCTGTTTCAGAAACTGTGGTAGTGCCCAGGCAGCTGTGGGGCTGGAGTTTATGATGTCTACCCTGCAGCAGCTAAACTATGCAGCAGAATGGGAGCCTCCAAGAAAGGAATGAAGCAGATAACTGGGATGAAAATAAGTTTCAGTCTCTCTGTTTGTAAACAGAATTAGCAATACCAGCAGGAATTTTAGAGGTGGAAAGCCCTGTATTAAAGCCAGATGTCACTACAGAACCTCACACATAAGCAGTATATAGGCTGAGAGCTAGAAAAAAGTTAGTGGTGAAGCCACTGGCAAAAGTAAGGTTGTGTCTCCAGTTTATCATGTGTAGCCTTTCAAGGTTCTGATACGTAACAGTTTTCTCTTTGTTTAAAATAAACTTTGTTCCCACATTGGCCCAGTGTATGTGTGTGAGTGCAACTTCAGTAGGCATGGAGGAGTCACAGGAAGGCAGTAGGGAGAGATGGACAGGTAAAACTACTCTTATTAATGACATTTTTCTACATTGCAATTCTAGCACTAAAGGTAATGGTTATCCTTCTTCTGTTGCCTGGCATAATGGGCTCTGGGGTGTATGGAGCAAACAATGGTTCTCCAGGGGGCCTGGATACAGCTCATCCACAGCCTCGATTACTGCTCTGAATATTGCATATCCTCTTGTGTGGCATTGTGTCTGAGTGTTCCTGTGCTGGCTGTGCATCACCTGGGCTTTTCCTCTTTATTTCCCACACACCACTCACCAGAGAATAGGTCTTACACGTCAGAAAGTGATGTGAGAAATGGTGTCACCTCTTTCTTCAAATATTAAGAAAAGCCAACTGGTGAACAACCTTTAAATCATGTAGGATGTAATTGCTCCCTCCTGTACTTTTAGCTGTCTCATCTTCCACTATTGCTTGTAATCCAAGCATGCTCTGGCCTGTGGGACCAGGAGAGGCTGGAGATGGGAGCATGGGCAGTGGATGTCTCTGTCTGTGTCACTGAACTCAAAGGATGAGAGACATAGAACAGAGAGGGTTGCCCATGCCTGGGATATGTGGAAGAAAAGACAGGTCTGATTAAAGATCTACCCATCTATTGCAGCACTCCAGTTGTACAAGTCATGCCACCAAATTTTCATGATGGCAACCGTGTCTTCCTGCTGTGCAATGCTTTAACAGAAGATCTGCTTTTCCTCCCTGTGATCTCAGGTGCGTGATCTCAGACATCAGCCACTAATGACTTGCTTTCAAGATGCTTGCCTTAATTTTCTGGTTTTGGATTCATATTTAATGCCAAGACATCTTTTATTCATTCACTATGTACACAAATGACTGTAAACAACTTCAGCATTTTTCCCATGTCTGGAGAATTTGCTACTATTCTCTTACGGAAAAACTCTCCAGTCTTCATCAGTGGTAATGGTCAGATTTCACTCAAATGTTGTTTTGACATGTTTCAATTTTTACTTGCTAAAGGAAAATATTTACTTGTTTATTATCAGCCATAAAGTCAAGGTTTTGCTGTTCACAGAAATAAATTGCTTATTATCATTGCAATTCTTTTTTTTTCCAAAGCCTGAGGAAAACAACTTGTAATGGAAATTAGCAATGGCTATTACTGAAGAGGGGAACAAAACATTTTCTTTTTATCTGTTATATTAATAGTTACTGAGAAATGTCAGGTGACAAAGTAGAAAAAGTAGATAAAAATCAAGTCATGTTTTAATCTCAGTTAGTCTCTTGTAATGATGAACCAGAAGAGACCCTAATTATGCAGTTACATGACTTAAATAGTCTTGCTATTGCAGATAATTACATTTGCAACATGCCTTGAAAGTGTTAGTGGAGTTATGGAGCTGATTCTAAAATAAATTTCTCATTTAATGCTTCCTTACAGAGGTAGATACATCTCTGTTTGAAAATGTGAAATTAATTTCTCAAGCAGTGGTAACACCACTTCTTTTAAGTTTAGAGCAATGTGTGCTTCAGAGGCTGTTCATGTCTGTCTTCACATTTTATTCAGTTGGGAAAGCAAAAGAGAAGAAAGTTTTCCTATGTCACCCAAAATGGGGAGATCATCTAGCAGATTTACCCAAAGAACATAGTGTTTTCAACAAAATTACAGTTTGTAGAGAGGACACTTCACCAGTCTCTAGATTGCACTCAGAACTTAGTCATTTCCATTCCAGGAATTAGGAAAACCAGATATGGTTTTACATGATTTTATTTTGTCCATAGCAGAGCAGCGATTTGTTGCTTCAATACTGTCTCACTAGGAACCTCCCCTATCTTTTGTGTATTGTAGAGAGGATGGAAGTGCTAATGTGGGAAAATTAAAGCACACATTTTGCTTCTAATTTTAGCTCTCACTCTTAACACTCCTGACTCTTTATCCATGTCTATCTTTATGGCTTGAAATTAAAGCAATTTTTAAACAATTATTAAATTATATTTCTTTTTCTCAGAAATCTTTTGCCATTTAATCTGTATATATTGTACAAAGAGATCTTGGAATGCTAAATTTAATGGGGAGGTCAGAAATATAATATGTAATAAATGTCAAAGTGTTTAAGAAGTCATAGGACTTCAGCAGAAACACAGTGGGATTCAATGAGAGGATCATCTTCTCAGCTGCTTCTCATATTATATTTTTTGTTTATCCTGGAAATCACTTACAGTCAAATTATGAACTTGTACCTAAGAATTAGTTAAAGGAGAAAAAGAATATTTTCAAAAAATGGAACTTCAAAATTGTCCCTTGTTGTTTGTACTTAGAGGGACCTGAAAGATGCATCCTTATGCAAATGCTCTTTCTTTTATTTTCTGAGGGTGGCAACACCTAAAACTTTTAGTGAATTCAGAACCACACTTTGGTCTCATTTTCTGGCATGTCAAAGAGATGGGTCAAAGAATGAAACTGTGCACCATCTGTTTTACTACAGTAAACAGTGCTAGGAAAAGGTCATAATCTGTATAAATAGAATCATGGAATAGTTTGGGTTGGAAGGAACCTTTAAAGGTCATCTTGTCCAAGCCCTCTGAAGTTAGCAGGGACAACTAGATCATGTAGTCCTTGTGGCTCAGTGAGAAGAATAGATGCAATATCATTCCAACTGTTTTTCTTCCGTGTTATGTTTTTCCTCACTGTGCCAAGTGCCTGCAGGTAAAAGAAGGCAACAGCATTTCAGGGAAAGCCAGTGAGATTAAAAGGCCACCACACTCCTGCTGTCATGAAGATGATACTTTGTCACCATATTCACTCTCAAGAGTAAAGTGCTTCCTTGTTCTGTTGCTGTTCACTTATTCAAGCCTTTGAGCAAACCAGCATGAGAGGCTGCACATCAGTATTCATGGCACACTGTGACGTGAGGAATCTGGAAGGGGGGCTTCACTTGTTCCCTTCTAAATAGGATTGAAATTGCCGAGTATCTAGTTCTCACAGACCCCCTTTTTCCAAAGGGCCTCAAAGGGTTTCACAAAATTAACCGTATTTAGGGGGCAATAAACGGCTTGTGAAAGAGAAGTGAAGGATTAGCTTTCGGCAGATCCAGTGCTCTTGCTTTTCCCCTGGGCAGCGCTGCCTCTCAGGAACGCCCTATGCACCGTGCCTTGTCTCACCAGGAGCTGTGGAAGGAGCCTGTTGCACCAAGGACTGGGGTGGCAGGTGCTTTCCCAGGGGCTGTCTGCTATGGCCTGTGCCAGCCCCTTATCCTGCTGGGCCCTGCCCAGGGAGCAGGGCAGCCCAGGTCTCCCAAAACTGCCCTGCAGGCTTCCTGCATACCCAGCCGCCATCTCTGCATTCCGAATTATTAGCAGGATTGTGTTCAGGACTGCGGGAGGCAGCAGTTGTTTTCCAGGAGGGTGTGATGGATTTGCAGGAGGGGACCTGTGGCAGTTGGTGCTTGGCAGGTGCTGTGGAGGGCTGTGGGTCTAGCGACTCAGGGACGCTATTAACAGTCTCTGTTGAGAAGCTTATATTGCCTCAATAACATGGATCATTAATTTTGCTTTTTAATCATTAAGAAAAATGCCTTTGTTTGATGGAATGTTTGGGACAAAGTTAGATGTAAGAAACTTTCCTGCTTTTCTTACTCATGTAGCACTAGCTGTTAACTAATTCACTAAGCTTTTAACTAACCTCTTTTTCATAATTTAAAGCTGATGGAATGATTCTATTTGTATGCATACAAATTAGTTGCTGCTAAATCATTATTTTGAGTTGTCTTGCTTTCTGAGCACTCTGTGTCAGTTGATGAGAAACCCAGAGCAATATAAATGTAATGCAAGCAAATTAAAGGAAGTGTTATAGGGATCTACCCAAGGCATTTATTCCATATAAATGCCAGTTCCTAATGAAGTTATGAGGAAATAAGTGGAATTTATTCCTGCTAATATACATTATTTTCTCCTTTTAAAAAAATCTTCACTACAAGATTAAAATGTCTTCTCCTTAAATTCCCTCTCTCTCTCTCTCTCTCTCTCTGTCTACAGCCTGTTGTTCTCTGCTCAGTGCCATTTTCACTCGGTTGCCTCTCCTAAAAATCAAACAGATAAATAATCAGTCTCTGGGACAGGCTGTGATTTATAAAGGAAATTAGCAGTGCACCATGCACAAAAAATTCAGTGGATGGGCTAAAAATAAGATGTGCATCTCTCTGTTTTCCTACCAGCACCCCATGCAATAAAGGACATAAATATGTGTTGGTGGCTAACCCACATCCTTATTTTGTCTTTTGTCATTGTACAAGAGTCACCAACAGGAGCAGGATTTGCAGCTCCTCCCTAGGGTCTGCAGCAGCTGCTCTGGTGCTTTGCCCACAGAGGCAGAGCTGGAGCCCAGGCAGCTGAACCAGAGCACCAAGGGCTTGTGCCACAGTCTCTGCAAGCTGACTGCCACCAACAGCACTCCGTAGAACAAAGTGACTGTGTGTTTTTTATGTCTCTTACAAATGATGTTTACTGCATCCAAAGATGCACAAATGGCAGCTGCCTATTCCCAGAGTCAGGTGTCACCCCGAGCAGGTAGGATTGAATGCCTCTCTGGAGATACTCTTTGCTTTCTGACCCCGTACAGGTTCCTTTTTCACGCCCTCGTTCCCCATTAGGCTGACAACACCTGCTCTACCACTGTCTGCTTCTCTCCTGGATCCCAGTCTGTTCCACTTCCTGAGGTCTCCCTTGTGCCAGATTAAAAAAAAGTCTTCCATGTGTACTGGGCACTGTACAGCTTTCCTGAAAGTGAACATCTTGCATTTAGATAACTGAGGTTATTAATGCAGAAAATCAGTGCCGAATCAGTTTGTTATGTTCGGCACCTTTTTATGCTACATTCAATAAAATCTCACTGTGTTGGATTATTTCAGGAAAATCTTTGAGAGGCTTTTTATATCAACAAATCACAAAGATTTTTAAGATTAAAATTAATATTATTGAGATTTTTTTTTACTATCAGTATAACTCCTGAAGACTTTTTTAACCATAAAAAACCGTCCCAATCCAGTTTCTAAACTTACTATGAGCCATAGAAAAGTAATAAGCAAATTACAAGGAAGCATTGCATTTCAAAGTATGACTTACAAAATTGTTCTGTCCTAATAACCTGAAATGCTAAAAAACACCAATAATTGTGTTGAACCTTAAGGACAGCCCAAGAGAATGCAAACTGTAGTGTTATAGACAGAAAATGTCTCAACAGGGACACAACTGTTAGAGGACAGGAATGAGTTTTCCTTGGCCTTTACTAAAGGCTCATGCTTTCCCCACTGTGTAAAATATCAAGAAGCACAATGATGAGTAAAATCCATTCATATGGATGATGGTTCATGATTCCTCACAACCTCAAAAATTGGATTCTATATTGCTGCATTACCATATTTAGTATAAATGTGCTCCAGTGCTGACAGCAGTGCAAATGCAATTACAATGCATCTACATCTCCCATTGCCTGTTCTGCTGCTGCTCCTTATTAGGCACTTTCCCAATGGAGTCTGGCAATGTACAGTTTTTAAAATGGTAAATGAAATCATAAAATCACAGAATAGTTTAAATCAGAAGTGGGTCATCTAGTTCAATTTCTCTAATCAAGTTTTACATTTCTACAGAGAAGGAATTTGTTTCCTGTTTAATTAGGACTTTCATTGGGTCCATTGCTTCTTGTCCCATCACCATCTGTCCCTGAGATGATTCAGGCTGTTTCCTCTGTTGAGCCTCTTAAGGCTGAACAAACCCAGCTCTCAGCCTCCCCTTGCGTGTGCTGAGCTCCAGTCCCCTGACCAACTTGATAAGCCTTTACCAGACTCAGGTCAGACAGGCAACATGCAATGATCTTAATTGTGCTATGAAGGAGTGAGATTAAACACTGCTGTGTAGAAGTGAGAATGGGAGGAGACGTGGAGAAGAACTTACTTTTTCCAGGTTTCATAAAAGTAGGAAGGAACTCTGGACATGCCACATCCAGACTAGGGGGATGCTGTGGCAACTGAGTGAAGTAACTTCCCTGCTCTGCAAAGACACCACTTACATCAACCTGTGCCAAGGACTACTTCATTTGTTAAAAGCAAAAGAGAAGAGCTTTTGGATTCCTCTTTGGCATGAGAGGGTGGCTCAGAAAGGTGAGGAGTTCTTGAGAGAAGAGAAGGACAGGGGTTCAGAGCTTTAAAGGATTGAGAGCTTTAAGGGATATGCACCCTAATTCACCAGTTTTGATGAAGCCTGAGAGGCTTGTGTACAGTCTTGGAGTGATGAATGAACCTGATTGCCCCAGGTGGGTAATAGAAATGAATGAAGATGTGCATAGACTGCTGGAAGACATAATCTAAAGTTGCTTTTGGCCTCTAAACTTCCCCTGTTCAAACACAACACCAAAAGGATCACCAGCACCAGGATTAGAGCCATGTGAGAGGGGAAATATCTCTTTGTCAAATTCATTTTCCTTGAGCCCAGCTACTGGCTTATGACACTGATGCTCAAGATCCAGTTATCTTAAAGAGCAAACATTTCTCCCATGGCCTCAGGTCAACTGCAGGTTCAACAGGAGTCCAGCTCCCCTTCACTGCTCTTTGCTCTGCTTGCACAATTCACAGTGCTTCAGACTTTGTATTTTAAACTTCTAACCCATCTGCTTTGATGGTGCTTTAAGGACAATACAGTCAAACCCATACTGGTGGGTAAACTTTATTTTGCCAGCTGAGACACTGCCCCTAACATGCATGACATCAGTCATGCATAGACAAGGAGCCAGCCATGGCCTGTGGGTTTGGACTTTGAAACAGACCTTTCACTAAGCTGCAATAGAGGTTGACAGTGGTAGAAATTCTTGTAATCTTGGCCTGTGTTCACCAGGTCTGCCACACACAGGTCCCCATCCTTTCTCTCCCTGCTCATCCTCCCTGCCAGGTTGCCTCCAGCAGCATGTCAAAACCTTCTGGTTTTTACTATAAGGTAGCTGTAGATAAACATGTTCCTGATGCTTATCACTGCAGGGTGTTTTTAGGTGGTTGAAAGTGCTCTACAATTCTTTGAGCTTCTGCCTGCCAGCTCTCAGCCCTGGTCACTGTGCTTGCAGTGCCTTTTTAATTCAATGTGGGTGTTTCCTCAAGCTTTCTGTGTAATGCTGGCCATTTACTCCTAAAATCAAATTCTACTGTCCTTTTGCTTGCATGATTGTTGAACAGGTCTCCATGAGATGCAGCTATCTTGTAAGAAGTGTCCTCAGTGTGGTAAAGCTCACACAGACTCCCCCAGGATGAGAGATGGGTGTTGTCACCATGAATATCCCTGTTATTTGTTAGACTGACAAGCTCTCTCCCCTTTTTTTTTTTTTTTTTTTTTTTTTTTTTTTTTTTTTTTTTTAATTTAAGTACTGGTTGGTTGAGTACCCTTGATAATTCCAGTATCCATAATATTTTTGGAACAAGCCAAGCTACTACTGTGCTCCAAGTGCAGGACCACTGCTGGAGGAGGTGACCTCTTCCCAGTTTAGAAGCTCCATGACATTCTACAGGGGATGAAGGGGCAAAAAGAGATGCTCCAACTGACTTGCTTTCAGTGCCTGCCTGTGCATTTAAGTGGCAGTGCAGGCTCTCTGTATTTGGCATATTCACATATTCACCAGAATTGCTCTTTCTATGTGACTCAGGAAGAGTTATTTTAATTAAAGCATGTTGGTGAGGTTTGAGGTGTAAAATCTGACCATCAAAATGGAAGGATTATTTCCTTTTAATTTACCTTGTGTGGGCTTCAGGACACCTGAAACCTTAAAGGCCACAGATTGCTGTCTATTTTGAATGGGAAACTTGCAGGCTTGCACTTCAGTAAAAACGACCCAGTTGTGCATTTCTCCTTTCACAACCAGCAGAACCACATCTGCTCTACGCCTGTGTGAAGCACATTCCTTCTTGTCTCTTAGCTTGTCTCCTAGCAGCTGGCTTGTGGGTGTGTGTGTATTAAAAAAAAAAAAAAATCACTCAAATGTGAAAAAAAGCAGATTGATTTTGTTAAAGGGAAAGAATTCTTTATCAATTTTTCTTTCTCAGTCTCCTCTACACTGGTGTGTAGAGGTGAGAAAGGCCCATCCTTGCAATCACTGCAGGATGTTGGGATAGCTCCATGCTTTCCCTGGAAGATCCTGTATGCATGCCAAGGCATTGTGTAGTCTATCAGCTTGTGAAAAATCAGTTATGAAATCTCTGCCATGACATTGCTGCCAGTGAAAAAGGCAGCCCCCATTTATGGTACAGAAGTGTGTTAGCTGGCTACTGAGTTGTAGGTAGATTTTTGCCTCTTTGAGTTCCTCTCAGCACTTACTAGATATGAGAAAATCTCTGCAGTAGTTTACATCGGTCTTCCTGTAAAATTACACTGTTTTATTTTTCAGGCAGTTTCCAGTCTTCCCCAATTAAAACAGCACTTCTTCTGTGATACTTGTCCTGCTTAAGAGATGAGGTTTTTTCTTATTTGATTCATGTAATTTCATTTTGGCTTTGAATTTTTAAACAAGTGTAATAAATTGTGACAAAGTACAGTGTTCGCTCAACATCTGGATACTTTTGTACATTTCTTAACTCATTATGATAGTTAATACCAATTTACTGTTTCTGAGATTTTTACAGGCCATCTGCATTACTAGAATTTCTTCCCTGCAATTAAATGAGGACTTTTTAAAATCCTTTTCCCCAGCTAGGGTTACAAGTGTTCGATATTATAAATGTTGGGATGAGTGGCTCAGGGTGAGCTCCTGAAGCTGCCATGTGTCCTGCAGACCCTTCCCATGGTCCCATCACAGGATCTACCTCCCTACTCTCAGCAGTGGGGCATCTCCAGCTGGCAGCTGTGCAGGGCTGTGCCAAATCCTGCTGGGGTTTTGTTCAGACTTAGGCACTCGAATTTGCTCTGTTTGTCCTCTTAGATCTGCACAGGAAGACAGCACTCTGAATGCAGAAAGGTCACTGCTATTTACAATTCCCTCTGAAACTAATTATTATGGCTGTTTTCATAGAATCATAGAATTGTTTATGTTGGAAAAGACCTTTAAGATTATCATGTCTAAGTATTAGCCCAGCACTGCCAAGTCCACCACTAAACCATGTGCCTCAGTGCCACATCTACACATATTTTAAATACCTCCAGGAGTGCTGATTGCTCCTCTTCCCTAGGCAGCCTGCCTCCAACCTTTTGGTGAAGAAATTTTTCCCACTATCCAGTCTATACTTAGCCTGGTGCAACTTGAGGGCATTTCCTCTTGTCCAGTCACTTGTTACCTGGGAGAAGAGGCTGATCCCCACCTCATTATAACCTTCTTACAGAAAGCTGTAGAGAGTGATAAGGTCTCTCTTGAGCTTAACAACACCAGCTCCCTCAGTTGCTCCTCATCAGACTTGTGTTCTGAACCTTTCCCCAACTCCATTGTCCTTCTCTGGACACACTCTGTGGGAACACTGTGGGAAATGGTGTCAAAAGCTTTACTGAAGTCCAGGCAGAGGACGTCCACAGCCTTTCCCTCATCCACTAAGAGGGTCAACCTGTCACAGAATGAGATGAGGTTGGTCACACAGGTTCTGACTTTGTTCACAAACTCATGCTGGCTGTGCCTGACCCCCCTGGTTGTCCTGTACATCTTGCATGATGGCACTCAAGGTTATCTGCTCCATGTTTAACCAACATTGCAGTCAGGTTGACAAACCTGTAGTCCCCCAAATCCTTATTCTGATCCTTCTTGTAGAGGGGTGTCACCTAGGCTAACCTCCAGTCCACTGGGACCTCCTTGGTTATCCAGGACTGCTGGTAAATTGTGGAAAGTGTCTCACTGAGCTCTTCTGGCAGCTCCCTCAGTATTCTTGGGTAGATCTCATCTTCCTCATTGCAATGTTTTATAAGCTTGGTTAAAACTGTAATATATATATATATAAAATACATTTTTTGAGAACTGAAAAAACTGATACCCTGAGTCTATGCTTTAAACTGTTTGGTTGGAGTGGGGACACCTCTTGTCCACAGGTATGGAGGACTTTTTCAGGAGTAGTGCTTAGCAAACAATCAAGTCTCTGAGCCTCTACTGCTAAGTAGCTCAAGACAGATCCAGTACTGTCCTGTTTAAAGGTCCAGACAGTGGCTAAATCATGACAGAAATAGAGACAATAAATTCCTTCAAAACCTCATGAGGACTTTCCTTTTCCAGAAAACACAGCGAGGTCACTTTATCTTCATTGTCCTGTCTGTTTTGACTGTTGTATATCTATGTTAAAATCTAAACTATGGTTATTAAACTTATCAGTAAAAATTAATAACAAGGAAATAAATTAAAAATCCAAGTGCTCCAGAAAGTGATGGCTCCCATTTTGAAGACTAGGCACATGCACCCATTTCCCAGAACATATGCTTCAGGCAAAATGGACAAAGTGGACAAGGGCAAAATTTAACTTAGAGATACTGCTGTCCTGAAAGAGAAGACTAATATTAGGTCTGTGAACTGTCCCAGAACAGAGCATCTCTCCTCACTGGCTTGTGGCTGTGATGCTGAGACCTCCCCAAGGTAAAACTACTCTTTGTGAATCACTCTCTTAAATGTCAGCTGGACTGTTTCTTTCCCCCACACGATGTTTAGTAAGAGCTGTGTAGAACATGTGCAGAGTTGTCGGATGACTACATATCCCTTTGTTCAAACCTGTTCCTTATTCTTTCATTTGTCCCTGAGGGTGATTACTTCTCTCTTTTCTTGTGAGTCATCACTTCATCTTTTGCGTAAGTAAAAGGCAGGTTGACTCAACTCAACCTTTCCACAGCCCGGATAATATATTGATTAAGTCTTGTTTTCAGGCTAGAGAGACCCATGGTCATAAGAAAAACAAGAGAAAAATCTCAATTTTTCACTCCATAAGCTGTCCTTAGACTTCATTGAATTTCACAGAAGTAAGAAGAGTCACAAACAAAAATGGTTTTGTGGTTCTGGTTTCACTATTAGACATACATTCATGCCATATAGATCATGAATAGCTAAAAGGATGTTGCACTCAGAACAAAAAAAAGCACTTCTGGGAGTGTTTTTTTGTAGGCAGCAAATACTTGCTGTACACGACCATTGTATATTTTATTGCAAGATGGATTAGAGGCACGGAAAAGGGTTTTTAAGTAAAATAGCATATTATCTTTTTCTGAATTTGCCTGATTGTTCCCAGGTAGACCCCTCACCAGTGCCCTGTGGAGATATTAATGCAAATTTAGCAGCTTTGTAAAAGAAGGATAATGAACTGTCATGAGCCAGTTGGTACTGACAGGAGCAGCACTTTCAGCATTAAAGCTATTGCAGGGGAAGCTCTTCTGAGCCCTGTGGTAGAAGTGCACTGATAGTAGTTTTCCCTTGGAGCTTACCATACTGGCCAGGACTGAGTTGCAGTTCTGGGGACTTCTAAGGGGAAGGAACTCACAAATAAGCTGAATGTGAGGGACTTACTGTGACTTTGCTGGAAGTCTGCAGTGTGAAGATTGAATAGCCTGGTCAGAAAAAGACAAAGATTTAAGAATGGTTGAGAGAAGTAGTGCAAGCTGTTCCTCTGGAGGGAATTCTGAGTAATGTTTGCTGAAAGCTGTTATCCTCCCTGCAATCCTGTTTAAAATAAAATAATGCATACTTGATATCAAACTTTGTGATTCATGAGAGATATGCACAAAGAATGCATCCTAAATTTCTCTGACTTTATATGGATATATGTTCTACTGCCTGTGAAACACAAAATGATACACTGGGATGAATTTACAGGAGAGCTACAGTCTACCTGAAAGTATTATAGCTAGAATTATAGAAAAAGTACTATCTGAGTACTCTTAACTTTTGTTAGCTGAAGAAGATCCATCATGTATATCACCTGGGAGTAAATAATAGCAGTGTGGGACACAACACCTGGGGCTTGTTCACTCAGCATGCAGCAGGACAGAGCTGTCAAAGTGATCATCATCTAATTTTGTGTCCAACTATTGTTCTTGTGTGTTTGATCCTTTGAATTATATTCTTCCATGGTCTGTGATTGTGGTCTGTAATTAAATCCTATCAAAAAGGAAAGCTATCCCCTTGCATCTAAAAACATGCTTTGCAATTTATGATATAAATGATAATATGATTTTGCATTAATCAGTAGAAACAGAAGGACTGTCAGATCAAAACCAGCTTGTAAGCACTACCCTGGACTTCATGAGAGACTACTTTGGTCTCTTCAAGGGTCTCCTTGGTACAGTGCCATAGGATAGAGCCCTGGAGGGAAGAGGGGTCCAAGAGAGCTGGATGGTTTTCAAGGATTGTTTCCCCCAAGGTCAAGCACAATGCATCCCTACAATGAGGCAGCTTACAGAGGGTGAAAGCAGGGAAAGGTAGCCTGAGAGGAATACAGAGAGATTGTCTAAACAGCCAGGGATCTGGTAAGCAAAGCTAGATCACTGGCAGACATAAACCTGGATGAGGATAAGGGTAATGTACATCAGCAGTAAAAGAAAGACTACTGAAACTGTGGCTCCTCTCCAAAAGGATATGGGAGGCCTAGTTACCCAGGACACAGAAAGGGTTGAGGTACTCATGACTTTATTGCCTCACCAAGAGAGTGTTCCGAGTTGCAGAAGGTGATAGCAGGGAGCGTGAGAATGAAGAACTGCTTGTAGGAGAAGACCAGAGATGGGCGTGTGTGAACTTCATGAAGTTCAACAAAGCCAAGTGCCCAAGCTGCTGCACCTGGGTCAGGGCAACCCCAAGCACAATTACAGGCTGGGTGAAGAATAGGTCAAAGTTAGCCCTGGGGAGAAAGACTTGGAGGTGTTTGTGAATGAAAAGCTGGACATGGGCTGGCAGTGTGTGCTCACAGCCCAAAAAGCCAACTGTATGCTGGGCACCATCAAAAGCAGTGTGGCCAGCAGGTCAAGGAAGGTGATTCTCCCTTTCTATTCTGCTCTTGTGAGACCTCTCCTGGAGTGCTGCATCCAGATTTGTGTCCCTCAACAAAAGAGGGCATTGACCTGTTGGAATGACTCCAGAGGAGGGGCACTGCATTGGTCACAGGATTGAAACACTTCTGTGAAGAGAGACCGAGAGTGGGCTGTTCAGCCTGGAGAAGAAAAGGCTTCAGGGACACCTTATATAAGCCTTCCAAAAAGTTAGAGAGAGCCTTTTCACAAGGGCATGTAGCGATAGGACAAGGGGAAATGGCCTTCAGCTGAAGGAGGGTAGGTGTAGACTAGATGTAAGGAAGAAATTCTTTACTATAAGGATAGTGAGGCACTGGAACAGGTTGCCCAGAGAGGTTGTAGACCCCTCATCCCTGGAGGTGTTCAAGTCCAGGTTGGATGAGCCTCAGAGACTGGTTTAGTGGAAGGTACCCTCCCGATGGCGGCAGGGTTGGAACTAGATGATCTTTAAGGTCCCTTCCAACCCAAACCATTCTATGATTCTATAAATGCAGATTATAAAAATAATTTAAGAATGAAACTCTTGAAATATATTTGGGGTTGTATTTATATTTTCCTGCTAGAAACAACATCATAACTGGTAAAGAAGCAAGAGAACTGCATTGTAGAACACCAGATATTTCTGGATATCTGTAGGTCTTCAAATAGCTATCACTTGGTCATGACAGAAAATTAAAAAGTACTGTTTTTTAGATTCATCTACAGTTAAAATAATACAGTGCAAACTGGAGTTACTGACAAAATAGATTAGTTACTTTTTTCAACTGAGAAAGCAATTAAAGGGTTCATGAAAAAATGCATGCTTCCTTTTGTGGACCATGATTCCTCAAACAATTTAACGTCAAAATGCTTTTCATAGCTTGCTATTAAACAGTTGAAAGATAAATCATCCATTGTGTGTCTATTTTAAAGACAACAATGAAACTGGAGAAAGAGAATTAATATTTACTTTCACCCAGCTGCTTTTCTTGCATCCTGACAACATCTCGGTGAGCAACTCATCATTTTACCTTGAAAGCTTTGCATCACAGCATCATAGAACCATAGAACGAACTATCCTGTGTTGGAAGGGACCTTTAAAGGTCATCTAGTCCAACCCTCAGCAATGAGCATTAAACTTTTTAACTGCTCTTTTCTTTGTCTACCAAAGGAGTTTTAGAATTAGCAGGAGTTCTATCTTATTTTGTTATCACAAATACATAGAAATGTTGAGGCATGTCACCACTACAAAGTCATTGAAGGGATATGAACTGTAAAAGATAATAAGTTATGAAAAGACTTCCTGGTTGACATTAAAAAATTGAATTTATAGAAAACTTCAAGTTATTATAAAGGGGTAATGATGAAGAGAATTAAGTAGCTAAATACCATTTAAATTTATTTCACACTATATTCCAAATGTTGAGGATGCATCCTTAAAATGAGAATCAACAATTCCCATATACCTCCAAATCTATGAGGTATCTGTTAAGTGAAGAATAATTTACTATGGTGAATTACTAGGAAGCCAAAGACCTGTGGGATGATTCAGTGATTTTTTGGGGAGAGGGGCCATGGAACCCGAAAAAACCAAAAAAAGTCAATTCTGTAGGAAGACAGAAAAAGAGGTTTATATGTTGTGTTGGCGTTGAAGGGAATATATGAGCTCCTTCTAAGACAGACTTGTCTTAGAAGAAGGTGCACTGTTTGATCTTTGAAGAATAGCATCTTGGTGTGAATAAGCTCACCAAGATTGTGACACTTCTATAGACCTTCATCCTTAAATTCAACATCAGAATAATTAGTTTTGTGTAAGCAAGAGTTCATACATTGCAGAAATCTGCTACATATTGTTTCTAAGGCAAATCTTTCAATCACACTATCTCATCTTTATGCATAAATGCTTTTATTAACTGATTTAAAAAGAGATATTGAAATAAACAATATGTTAAATTGATGTTAAGCACAGTTTTAAACAGCCTTCATCCCAACTATACACTTTCCTTTATGATTTCTGTACTATTTCTCCACAGACACTACCTTTTAGTGAGTGCCTCTTTGGTAAAATGAGCTGAAGACAGTTAGATCTGAGGGCAGGGTATCCTTATATGCTGTCTAGACAGATAAAACCCCAGTTTCATTTTATGTAACTTAAAAGACTTAACTGAGATATCTAGGCAGACTCAACCTAGGTCAATAGAGAAAGCACATCCCAGAGATGAAGAGAGATGTCATGTGCCATAGTTCATGCTTTTCTGAAAGTGGATGAAACACAAACTACTTATCTGTACATTAAGAAGTTAATACACTACCATCTGTGACACAAAGTTTGATCCATATATATTAATCTATTAAAGATGTCTATTCAGCCAACACTTTTATAGTTTAGTGGCAGGTAAAAAAACTCCATCCAAGTGGTTCTGAAAATCACAGTGTAGTAGAAGATGCCCTCATGAGGATGTTTAAGTGCTTTATCCAAGAAAAAAGGACACATGTTTAAGCAGCCTTCCATCAACCTGACCTCTAGATATGCAACCAGTGTTTCAGGTGTGGGCATCATGAGATGCTCTTCAAAACATTTTGGTCTTGCATGCACATGGGCACACCACCTGAGGAATAGCTGTTAGCATAGGATAAATGTTTGTTCTTTATCAGCATGTGCATGCCTGTTTGTTCATGTCTTTATAGTAAATCAGTCTACCATGGTGTTAAAAAATGAAAGACAAAAATGTAAGAAGCAAACTGAGACAGAGTATGCCAGCTCAACCAGATTTACTGGCAAATCCAAAGCACCCAACAAAACAAATACACATCAAACTGTGCCTCAGCAACAAAAGGAAATGAAGCTAAACAGCCTGTGCAATTTTGGCAGTCACTGCTTTCATGGCTAGCAGCAGCACAACACCTTACAAGACACATGAGAAAGCATCAATCAGGAGAAAAAAGAATCCTAGTCTCAGCACCATGCACTTCATGTAAAGGAAAACTATTAAGGTGTGCCTGAATGTTCCGCACTTGAGAGTAATATGTTTCTAGAAATATATGTTTTATAGCACTTGATCTTGAGGCATCACTAGCTGTTACATTCAGATAATTTCCTTCCCTACTGGAGGGGCTGCTGACATTATAACAGATTGAGCATGAAGATCTGGCTAATTTTTCAGAAAGAAATACACGTTCCCACACAATACAGCTGAAAGCAGCAGTTACACAGGGCTAGGAGGGGAACAGAAAGCTGCCAGAGTCCAAGAGCTGACAGGTTGGACAGGAACCAAAGTCAGCGTAGTGCAAATCCCTGCTATGATCTAGTACCAGATGCCTCATGAGGAAGGCACTAGAAAACAGCACATTGCAAGTATGGAACACTTTCCACTTGGAAATGTCTCTTCCACTGGCAGTGGAAACTGCAATCTGTGTAGTAAGGAATCCCCTTAGCCACACAAATAGGAGGGACTTCCAAATCCCCTTGCCATTAGTTTGTGATAATACCAGGTATTCTTTGTCTAAAACCTACAAATCTTCAAATTATTGTAAATTCTTGGCCACATATTCTAGTCTTTTGTGTTGTGGCACAAGAAGAATCTTGCTGATGTACCTATGGAGGGTTCAAGACACAATGCTTTTTTTTTTCAAAGTACAAAATATAACATTTAATTCATAATGAAACTAAGATGGAAAGAGCATGTGTCAAGAAGGATTTTCGAGGGAAAAATTGTATTCTGTCTTGGTAGTAAATGCAGCCAATTCATAGGCTACCAATGGAGAGTCTGCAGTTGTTTGATGTCTTTGTGGTGTTTTTTTTGTTTTGTTTTGGTTTTGTGTTTTTTTTTTTATTATTATTTTTTTTTAATTTAGGTATTCTTAGTATCTCTTACTAAGTTTGGAATGGTTTTTAGATTTTGTCTTCCATGACTTGTGCAGCACTATGCATCTTGTCAGTGATAGCTGTGATGATGTTTAGAGGAAACAGTTTATTTTTCTCATGGATTTAGTTCAGTTTTGATGGCAGTTATTTTCTTACAAAGATGCTGGGTTTGCTGGAACTTGTTCTACTGATGTTTGTGTTTTGTTTAGGCACATTCTACATTTACATTTTTGTTGTTGTTGCAATTTTTATGACATTCACAGTATTATGAAGCAGTCCATTTTTTCCAGCTTTTGGGCTTTTTAGATGTGTACATAAACAAACCAATATGTACACAAACAGAAAAACATAAATATTCAATATGAATTACATACATTGTGTGATGTATTTATAACTCACATAATATTTCCAAGAGAAGACGTATTGGATATTTTATTAGACTGTATTACAGACACCAGTTAAAAAATGGTTTTCAGCATTTTTTATTTCATTTGGCCTTTATTTAACTTCAGGATACATGACTGAAAAGCCTTATGTTAAAGGCTGCATCCTGCCAGCAGCAGAAGCCATTCAGTATCCTCTGAACTCCTTTGGAATTTAGGACCTGAAACACCTTTCAAGAATAAGCCCTGGTCATCACCTACAGGCATCCCACACCATAAACCCACAAACCAGAAGGGGCCCCTGTGGCTCCACACAAACTGATGTGAAAGTCTGGAACGTTTCTGGTAATGGGCTGAACCAGTGCAGAACAGAGTGGGACAATCTCATCCCTTGAATGTCTGTTAAAGTCCTGATGCACCCCAGAATATAATTGGTTAAGCATTTGCATTCACCATTAAAATCAAATGGCTATTACATCATTTTCTTGTCTCAGTTTCATAACTCAGTGGTTCTGGTTTTGGAATAGCACAAATATATTCCCTGCTGTGTGCTGTGCTACGATGAAGTGGTGAGCTAACCCAGAGGTGAGCAGCGCTGTGCTGCAAAGCCAGCAGAGGTACAGCCATCATACTGATGGGTGAAAAAGCTCTACTTCAGCCTGATGCCTGGTCCTTGGTGTGGGTTTTTTTCCTTGATTCTTGTGTGGAGACCACTGCTTTAGAGGTTAGCTTAATTCTCTGGGATGGAGAAGTGCTTTCATGGTCTGTGTTGCCACACCACGGGGGACACGTTTGGCAAGATGAGATTGATTGAAATAATGCAGTGAAAAAAGAGAATGACAGTGCTTGAGGGAGGTGGGGCCTGATCTGCAGGTTCCAGGATGGACATGGTATGGGATGCAAAATGATAGGAACTTTCAGGTCTTTTTATCAATTATCCTGAAATTGCCTCAGTTGTTACAATATAAGTCTTTTAATTGTACATCTTGATAAATATTCCCAGTTTCTAGAGAGAAAATATATTTCTTTTAAATAAATGGTGAATTAGAACCCAGGAGAAAATTCCTTGTAAGTGTGAAATGCTGGTGGATGATGCCATTTGGAGCTTAAAAGCGAGAAAACACATGCTCCTCTCTGCTGCTTGGTGAGATGGTGGTGTTGGGAAGGGGCGAGGGGCTTGCACTGGAGCAGGGGCTTTCCTCCTCCTCTGTTCCACAAGCAGTCAGCTGTAATGGGGTGCCTTTGTGCCCTCTCAGACAGGGGTACAACACAGACCAAAGGGAAGGAGGGACAAGATGAGGAGTGTAGCAATGCCTGGCTGCAGCACACTGCCTCTTCATCTGCCTTGTACTGGCGTCTTGGCACTGCTTAAGGCTGTCCTCAAATGTGCTCCTGTGCTTCTGCTCTCATGCTGGCATCAGAACAGTGCCCCAAACCATCTCTGTCTTTGTGACTGCTTCTGGGGTTTCATCAGCTCAAACCCCTTGTGATGATACCCTTCAGCACTTCCTGACACTCAGGATGGCCATGAGCCATGACTCTTGCACTGCAGCCAACAGAGCTCTGATGCTCAGGCTTCTGGTTTTTTATTCTTATGGTAAATTACTGGTATAGAAGATGCTGAATAATTCACTGGATTAGCTTAAAACTTCACTAGAAATTAAAAATTAGTTAATTCCACATAATTTTGGCTTTCCTCATTTGCTTCAGAATTGGCCAAGTGGACATAGGAGAGTGGGCAGGTGCCTGGGGCTGTGATGAGGTTTGGGTCAGAGTGGTTGGTACCTGCAGGAAAGACTGTGCAGGAAGGACTGGCCAGGTGCTCCATTGTACTGCTGTAGGGGGCCGTGGATGTGCATCAAGCCTACAATGCTTGGATTAAATGCTCTGGATTAAAAATACAAGCAACTTTCTGCCAGCAGACTTTTCATGGTTCCTGTTTACAATGTGGTCCCACAGACACCCTGCCACACTGAGGAAAATGAGTTGCAGCACAGAGGTGGGAAGGGCTAGGAGCTTCCTAAGCAGCTGGTTTGGTTTGGTTTGGTTTGAATTGGGTTGTTTTGCTTTGTTTTTTTGGTTTTGTGTGTTGGGTTTTTTTTAAGTTTTGGGAGGATGTTTTTTGGTCAAAGAACAGTACATTAGTTAATTTTGCCTCAGTCTGGGGAAACAGGCTAGTGCCAAACACTACAGCTTACTACAGTAGTCCTCCTACTCCTTTAAATCTTGTACAGTCATTGACACCAATGTCAAGGGAGTTTTAAATAAATGTGTGGTGTGTGTGGTTTAACTGATTACATAAAGAGAAATCAAATGAAAATCAAACCCAAAGTTACCACCTCATTCTTCCTGGCACCTTGTTCAGAAAAATCAGAGTAGTTGTTTTTTTTTTTTTTTTTTTTTTAAAGATTGCGAAAATTTTACATAGTTTGAAAAATGGAAGATTGGTAAAATCCTCCATCTAGAGAGATGCTACTGTCTCCTGCAGGGATGCCTTCATCATCTTTCCTGGGTGAAGCAACAGCGTTTGCAAGTACATGTTTATTTTTTCTTACCAAGGACAGATAGCCCACATTTTTACGTTTCTAATGGTGAAGAAAGGACCAAGCAAAGGAAGGAGAAATTGTCCATCTAGCAAAGCTACTGGTCCAGACATGCTGGAATAGGAAATGGAGCTGGGGAAGACTGGTTACAGTATCAGCCTTGGGTTCAAGACAGAGACTTGTCTTTCAGACTGTGATTTATGGCCCATCAAAGACATGGTTATTCATAGTGCACTTGACTAGTCTCTGTTTAGTTCCAGGTGACAGTGTGAGTTAACAAAACAGTTAAAATTTTCCATATGCTTTTCCACACATTTTCCCCTACCAGGGGTCCTTACAATTGACAAGGTTGTTTGCAATGGGTGAGGACAATTTCTCAGGCTGTGGTTAGTGAAGGAGATGGCTCTCAAGATTTTCTCTGCCTTGAGCTGCAGCTCTGGCTGTGGGGAGGTTGAGGATGTGAACTTGCTGACTAATGACATTTTCAGCTAGAGATGCATCTCCAGCATGGGTTTTTTTTTAAAGCCCAAACATTTATTTATTCATTCCTTTACTATGTGATAATGTATGCATTTAATGTTGAACTTCAAAGGCACTTTCATGCTTTAAGGGAGAGGTGTCAAATAACACTGTAGAGAGGTGTTTTTCCATCTGTTTGTACTGTGTTTATTTTTATGTTACTTTTTGTGGGGTTTTTTCTTTTTTTTTTAATGTAATCCAAGCTATTTCTGAACTGATTGCTTCAGAACTGCAGGATCTGTTGCTACACACCTTGTGTCTTTGGAGGTTACTTCTCTGAATCCTTCTACTCTAGTCAAAAGCCAAAAAGAAAGTCTTACCAATAGCAAAGCAAGTAGCCACCTGAGGTAACCTCTGCAGGGGGAGCAGCTCAGAGTGCAGCACAATCCAAAGAGTCCTGGGAAGAGGGATACAGTGTGGTGCTGCTAGTGCTGTCACAGGAGGCATGTACTAAGTTTTTTGTTATATTGTGAACATCCCACAGCGATCTCTGTTCCTCAGAAAAAGTTGTCTCTTTCCAGGCTGCCATCTAACTAATGCCCAGCAGGAGACTGTTACTTAATGCTGATTGTGTGTGTTTGGAACCACATGATCTGAGTGCTGGGGAAGCTTGTAAAGGAGCTGTGAGACAGGTGGTTATTTCTTCCAACCTTTTCCTATGCTGGTGGCATGCCTGGGTCTGATACACGAAAATCTCTGCTGTTAGAGTCTTCCCTATATTTTACTGTTTTACCATTCTTACTGCTACACAGTTTCCCCTCAGCTGTTCCTTGGTTTTTTATTTTGAGAGTTAAATGCATTTGTTTTAATTTGTCCAGCCCAGTGCAGATATGGATAAAAGATTGTTCTTTCTCACTTTGCAGCACCCATTTACATACTTGAGAGCTTTATAATATTTCTCTCAGCCTTCTCTTTAGGCTAAACAATCCCACTGCATTCAGTTTTTCTTCATATGACATGATTTATAGATCTGTGACCATTCATAGTGCTCTGCCTCTTCACCTCCTCCTGAATCACAGTGCCCATGACCTGCATCTTCAAGCTGCAGTTCTGTTTTTATCATTGAACCAGGACAATGGTAATGTCTTTTTCACTACTGAAAGGACATTGCTGAGTCAAGTCCAGCTCTTGCTCTGCACTAATCCTAACATTACTCCAGCACAGTGACTGTGGTGTAATTAATTTAAGGTTTCACATTTTGTGTTTGTTGATGATCATTCCTAACTGGGTAAAGCAACTTGAATTTTCTTCTAGAGGCACATTTTTTGTCAAAAAGAGCTGACCTTTGTCCTTTGCTGCGATGTTACTGAGGAAGAATGTCCTGTTTAATCTTTCTGCAAATCAATTAACATTATTTGTCAGTGTACTTTGGGCATATGGGAGACACTTCCCTCTCCCACTGGGAGAGGGGCTGACTACTTTGTTCCTGCCCAGCTGTGAGGTTTTTGGATTGTGCTAAGGTCCTTTGCGAATCTGCAGTGTGCCACAGGGTAACTATTCACAAACTGCAAGCTATGCTGTCAATCATTGCTAGTGACCACAGTATTTACTACCCAAACTGTCCTGCTATAGACCTTAGCCAGTTACTTTACAGTCAGAAGATAGAAGTAAGCATCCAGGCATCCAGACAGCAGGAGACAATGAATGTCATCCTGAGGCAGGCACATAAATCACATCAGCTGAATCACCCTCTGAAAGTGCCTGTCCCTCAGAGCTGACTTCAAACAGGGCACAGGGTGACTGTCTCAGACATAGACATGGCACAGATGAATCCTAGCCCATCGTCTTAGTGGTCATTTTACTCTTTGGAGTGAAAAAGGTTTGTGAAGAGCCTCATTTTCTAGTGACCTGTGAAGAAGGCTGTTTCTCGCTGTGTAACCAAAATTAATGTAATAAACTATCAGCTGTGGGAAACTACAGCTTTCATTAAAATCTGTAACTATAGACTTGATATCAAGTTAGTTCTGTTAGCATCTGTTAGCATCTGTTAGTTCCCTTTAGTCTGAAAAAAGATGATCTATTCAGTGGAACAACCACCAAAGTATTTCTGTGGACTCCAGAGGCTAGTATTCAAGTAAAGGAAAGACTCATGTTCAGACAAGCAGAGAAAACTGCTTCACCAGCAACTTTGTATTTGGTTCTTTGATGTATATTTGGTAAAAAGAAGTTGCGTTTGTGTAGCTCACTGTTCTTGTTGATATACTCAGTGCATTTCCCTGGTATGCATTCTGTACTTAGGAATGGAAATTACTCAGTAACACTCTACTTCATGAACATTCTGATTTCAATGTAATGGCTCATGAACTGTGTTAATGTATATAGAATAATCTAATAATGCAATAATACCATAATGATAGAATATATTTTATATGTGTGTGTGTGTATCTCCCTCAGAGCCTTTCCTATATTGAAATTTTTGTACCATCTGTAGTATTGGTGTACTGGAATAATCCTGCAGGAGTAATCCTCAGGCACTGTCTCATTGACAGTGTACATTTTTCCTTGCTAATGCACTCATTATTCACTGACCATAACAGCAGTAAGCCTTCCACACAACACAATTCACTAGAGACTCTTGATTTCCTTTTGTGATGCATTCTTCAGGAGTCTAGAAGCTGCAAGGAGAGATGCCTTGAAACTTGGTTTTCTTTTTGTCAGAGGGCTGTGCCTACCCTATTGACAGCAGTCAGTATCAATAGATTTCCAGATCTGTCTATGTTGTTTCCTCATGCTACTGGGAGATGTGAGACCCTGTGAAACAGCAGAAATGAAAATGTTTATTTGTAATATTCATAAAGTTATATAAAAATATTTTTTTTCTGGGGGATAACTGACTTATTTAAGGACAGAAAAACTTTCTATAGGGTAAACTGAAATTGTTCCTGAGCACTAGTAATGTTATTATGTTTTTGTGTTTTGCTTTTTAGAGAGCTTAAAGACCCTGTGACACAAGGTACTCTATAACTATTAGGTGTTGCCATTGATTTCTACAGGGATGATGCATCAGTTAGCAAAGATTCATCTATCATAACTGTAAGATATTTCAAATTATAGCATGTGAAGGGTAAAGGCTTGACTCTATTTGTTATCCAAATCTTGCACAGTGGCTGCAAAATCCTCTTTGACCTTGAAAATCCCTGAGTTTGGGGTTTCCAGCCCAAGCTGTCAGTAACAAGGTTGGGGGATATGTGGGTGAGATAGTAGTCCGTGTGAAAACTTGCACTGTTCAGTGTCTGATGATAAGATCATTTCATCAAGAAAAAAAGTCACTGATCTCTGATATCTTTGTTGTCATGTAAAGCAACAAGGGAGAACAACAGCCCATCCAGGTGATTAACTTTCCCTGCTCCCCCAAGGGCTGGCTGCTCACAAGCAAGGTCAAAGGCAGATGATAGCATAGCCTGAGAAAGCTGACCTCATCACTACTTGACCTGTATCTGTATGGTAGATAAATGTATGTTTGGGAATGCAATGTTTTGTGTTTTCCACTGAGGCATGCCTATTGTTCACATTTGATTCTGGGCAACTGGCTCTAGGTGGCTCTGCTTGAGCAAGATGACCTCCAGAGGTTCCTTCCAACCCCAGCTCTTCTGTGCTTATACCTTAAAACCACACAAGCTCCCTACCAATTTCTCCCTGAATTGAGAGGATTTTGATTCAATGTAATAAGTGTTTCTTCCAGCATCAGCCTGGGGTTAGACCACCCTGTTTGCATGCTGACAATGTGCACAGCTGGTAAGTGTCATGCTGCTTATGGCACCATGGCTTTTACTAAATGTGTGACAAATGCACTACAATATGAAATACTGCAAACCACATGGTGATTATCAGCTAAAATGTTTTCAATGATGTTATCTTTGCTTTTTATCTGTGCTTGTTCATTTGCAAAATGCAATCATTTGCAATTGGCCTGCCTATTGTTAGCTCAAGTTGGTTATGTTGAATATTGAAATCAAATAATTTGAGAGTGTTATTCAATATGATGCCTGGTTTATTAGTTTCATTTTAATGTGTTTGAAATCTGCATAGAGAGCTTAGTCTTAGTGGCCATTACAGGGGAAGATCAGTTTCCAAGTCAGCTGTAGTGCTGCAAGCTACATTTTCTGAGAAAATGACAGAGAAACAATTTAGGAATATCTACATCTTGTCAATCTGTGCTTTTTCTAGTCTATGATGCGAAGGGTCTTGTAAAGACTGAGCTCATTACATATCAGCTGGTGTAAACAGGTCATGCTACATGCTATGAATTTTAGATTGTGTGTAATTTTCATTTATTTTTCTGTATTTTGAGTGCATTCCTGAAGTTTAAGCACGAAAAAACCCCTAGTTGAAAAACCTAGTGGATTTATCACCCAGCAGGTATTTGGTGACAGCTCTTGCCACAGGGATTATGACTCTTCTCTTGTCACTTTCTCCTTGAGCACAAGCTACACAGCCTGGGAATTTAAAACACCAGCTAATGAGGGATTAGAGGCATGTAATTTTTAGAACCCTTGTACTGTCAGGAGAAAAAATAATAGTAGGTTTCCTCTGTCATTCACACCAACCTGATCTAAATTAGCTGGAGAGACTGCAGTGAAGGACACTTCAGTTTAAAACTCTTATTTTCATGTCAACTACATGGCATTTCCTGGTCAACCTCTTTGCCTCCCGTGAGGAATGACAAGACACATTCAGCTCTAGAGGTGGCTGAGAGGATATTTCATTGCTTTTTGGACTGCAGTCTAAGATGCAGCACAAAGTATGGTCCGGATATGCACCATTGTTCTTGTTAAATTGGGGGCTTTAGGCTCTTCCTATGCAGAGCTCCTTGGCAGTCAGAACCGCAGATTTTGGTGTTTGCAGTTCCAGCTGTCTTGGTTTGTCCTAACCTCCAACACCAGCTTATCCTAAAAGGGTCTTAATGATGTACCTTGCCAAACAGCAAAGGAGATGGCAAAAAGAGACAGCTCTGGCCAGAGTGAGCAGAGCTGTAGCTGGTTTCACCATACCCCTGTGAAGTTAACTGTTCATGTTTCCAGGGTGGGGGGAGAGGTGTAGTAACTGTACTTCTGCTTTTGAAAACGGGGTCTAAGGCTCCTGGGGTTTTTTGTATTTTTTCCTTCTTTAGAGAAGTGGTATGAAAAGTTATGGAGAGGTTTAGATGCAGTGAGAGTTAAAATGCATAAAGTCATGAAGATGGTATTTTAAAATCGTCTTCCACACTGGTAAAGAGGAGGTTTTTTTAACAAAGGAGTAAAAAAACGGTCTGGCAGCAGAGGGCTGCTTTGACCTTGAATTCATATATCATCCTTAATACCATGATTCAAGCAAGTAGGATAAATAACTCCATGCCCTTTGGGCACAGATTGCTGTACACAGTGGGTTCTTTCCAGCAGTGCAGATATTCTGTCCAATCTCCTCAGAGAGACTTTGGGCCAAACTCAAACCCCTTATAAACACAGTTGAGACTCCTTCTTTGGTATCCAGCTATTTTAGCTGTCATTTGTACTAATTTATCTTTTTTAAAGTCTGTTCAGCTGGACTGCCACCTACATCTAGAGTGTGGAAAGTTGTTACACGAGGAGTGCTCTGAACAGACAGATAAGCAGCCCCAGCCACCAAAAGCAAAGCCCCTTTGACAGCTTCAGCATTTTCAGGCACTGATTACTGGCAGTGACAATCACTTCTAATGTACTCCCTGCCTGTAGGTATTGACGTGTTTGTTCTGATTCTCAGTCTTTGTTTAGGGCTTATTACTGTGATCACTTTTTCTGTTGTAGGTTTGCACATCAGCAGATTAATTACAAAGACAGTTCTCTCTTAAATGTCAGCTTGCTATATTTTTGCTGTCCCTGTAGCTATTAACTCCTTGTACTGATTCATAGGCACAGTTTTACACAGTAGACCTTGCTACCAACCTTGACGTCAATTTTATTTGTCCTTCTCATTTAAAACAGGAAAAAAAATAAAAAGAGCTCCTGTTTTTCCTCTGATACAAAAATGTTTGTGTCACGTTTATGTATGCACATTTGCAGTTGTGTGTGAGGAAGACATACACTGAAAATGGGGGACATTTATTTTGATGAATGGCAGTATGCTGCTTAGTGATACGTCAGGTCATATCGAATAGTCACTAAGCAACTAAATGTGATCTGACAACGTTATGAATTATTTTTCATGTGTTTACTGGTTTCTTAGAAGTGCAAGTTTTTTTTTTTTTTTGCCCTGATCACTAGTAATTAACCGTAAAAATCTATTTAATGCTTTTATTTTCACTAGTTTTTTGGTTAAGTCTCTTCAGTTTGTCATAATTTTTCTCATCCCAGATATCCCAGGAGGCTATGCACTCAGTTGCTCCAAATGTGAATTACAAAGTGAAAATAGAAATACTATCTTTTTTATCATGTTAGGTTTTGTTGCCTTCTAACTCTCATCACTTACACTAGGAAGTGACAGTCATTCACTGTGTCAATTCACTTATCAAATTACAAAGGTATTTTTAGCTTGGGTCATGGTTCCTTAGGTAGAAATAACTATGTTTTCATATGATACAGGCTGAAATTGAAAAGGAACTAGTGAACCAGAAGATGCAGGTAGCTAAACATAGAATCACAGCACAGAATGAGCCAAGCTGAGAGTGACCCACAAGGATCATCAAGTCCAACTCCTGGCCTTGCACAGGACACCCCAAGAATCACACCATGTACCTGAAAGCAGTGTCCAAGCTCTTCTTGAACTCTGTCAGGCTGGTGCTGTCACCACTTCCCTGGGGAGCCTGTTCCAGTGCCCGAGCAGCCTTTGGGTGAGGAACCTTTTTCTAATATCCAACCTAAACTCAATTGCGTCATGTTCACTGTGGCCAAAACAGCCACCAATCTCCACTTTGTTCATGAGATCCACTCTGTTGACAAGCAGATAAAAGAGGGCATCTTTGTGAGTTAGTTTCCCTTAGGACCTGTTCTATAAAGTTGTTATCTAGATATTTTATGAATCTTCTGGCCTGGGTTGTACCAGCAACCAGTGTACCAGTGTGATGCTCTCGGGTAATTTCTGCCAAGTTGAAGTCCCCCATTAGGATAAGGGCAGTTGACTTGGAAGTGTTCCTTTGTTCCCCAAAGAATAATTCATTGATGTCATTGTCCTGGCTGGAAGATCTATAGAAGACTCCCAAGGTGGCATTCACATTATATGTTACTCCTGTGATCCACTTGGTCCTTCTTCCAAGCCACCCCTTCTCAAAATTTGGAAGATATTTTTCTCATATAAGCATTTCTCCTCTTCATACAAGCACCAGGCCATGTACTTTTTGGAGTGAGTGGCTGACTCAGGTGCTACTCGGCCTTTTGGGTCTTCTCCTGCAGAAATGTCTTGTGACTCACAGGAGTGACCATTATTATCCAATTATTAGAGAGATACCTCTGTCTGAATTATGGTGCATAGGCCCAAGTCAATGTACTGAATTTATTTGACAGTAAATGAATGGGAGAGAAAGAAAGAGAGGAAGGGATGGGGGGGGGGGGGGGGGGTGTGTGTGTGGAGAGAAAGAAACACATTAAGCACAAAAAAGATATCACCACTCTGTAGATTTGGACGACACCCTGTTGCTCCTCTTCTTCTGGTCTCAGTGGTTGCAGACTGTATCCATCAAGTGATGGAGGGCAAGAGTCCACGAAAGTCCTGTACTGGTCCATTAGCACCAGTCTCTTACAGCACCTGGGCGGGTACTGCAGGTGGTCAAATGTTAGCAGTTCAACCCCTTACACTGAATGTGGATACATTCCTCTCCTTTGACCTGGGATACTTGGACAATAGTACCACCTTATCTCATCTCAAGGTTCTTTTGCCATCCAAATTAGGAGACATATTCAGGAAGGGGTGGGCTACAGTAGATGAGCAGCTGTTTCTTTGCAGTTAGCTACAGTGGACAAAAGACTTTTGGTGATCTTAACAATGATTAATCCATTAACCATTTCAGTCTCTGACATTGACTCCAATGTAGAGCCATCAATTGGTTTGAAACCTTTTGAAAATGTGAATTATTTGGTAGGAAAGCTGATATTGCTCTAACTTGCTCAGGAATCTTCAGCTGTCTGCATCTGCTTTCCTCTGTGCTATCCTGAGCATCAGGGCGACAGAAGTGCTGGTTTTCTGTGGTGGACAGAGACCATCATGGGGGCACTCACCTCCCTTTCCTAACTTGTGGATTTCACAGAGGCCCTTTTGGCTTTATGTCCTAAATTTCAGGGAAAAGTTGAGAGACAAAAGTGAATCTCTCATGTTTGGGGTCCTTTTGGGACACTTGGCCAGAAGAAACTTGCTCATGTTAACTGAGGTTAAGGATAAGGTAAATATTAATTCCAGGTGGCATGGTGATGACCCATGCATGGAATAGGGATGTTGCTAAGATTAGAATTGCTGCCTTCCAGTTAAAAAAAAAAAAAAAAAAAAAAATTTTGAAGGGCAGTAGTAACCATTAACTAAGCTGGCACCCTCCCAGCCTTTGCTTGCACAATTTCAGTCTTAGTTCTGGTAAGGCTTTCTGAGCATTATTGGAACATAAATGTCACCTAAATGAGTAACAAATCAGGCAGCCCCTGCCTGATGAGAAGTAGAATCACTTGTCCTAAAAGAATTTGCTTGAAACTAGGGCAATTTCACATTTCTTTAAAACGTGCAAGCATTGGCATTGCCCTCAAATGGTGCTGTCTGTGTGGGCAATAGGCAGTCTATTTGTATTAGCGTTGCCAACATGATTTCAATGCTGTGGTGTGCACTGCTTATCTTGCATGCCCATGTGTGCTGCTGTGTAAAGCTGATCCAGGTAAAGTGAGCCTGCTGTGCCTTTGTCACATCTCCCTCACCTCCTGCATTGGAGTCTTCTGCTGCAAGCTGTGAAGGTGAGGGATGGTGGCAACTGCCCTGAGTGTAGCTTGAGGGGGAGTGGAGGGTGCAGCAAGAACCAGGCAAGGAGTGCCAGCAGCTCAGATGGATGGCAAACCTGCCCTGCAGCCTCACTGACCCTGGGCAGAAAAGGTTAATAATTGCAAGAGGGCTGATTACATCTTGCAGGGAACACTGTTGTGAATGTGTCAAACAGCACAGTGTGGCAGCACTTCCCACATGGTCCCTGGGCAGTCACTGCTTCCTGGTCCTCCCTCATGCCCCACAGCAATGATTTTTCACGATAGGTCATTAGGGTTTGACTCATTCAGTGCAGCACAAGCAAACAGCTTCTTGTGGGGAGGCATCTCTTTCTATACGTCCCCCCCTGAAAAAACACTATCAATAGAGAATGGCTGTCTTCTACAAGATCATGTAAACTGCACCATACCTCTCTGAGAATGAAAAAGAAAATGTGTTAGGTACAGAAGCCTTACTATACAAAGTGGTGTAAATCTGAGGGTATCTGTCTCTTGCCATGGATCAGAGGGAAAATCAACAATGCTTGACTTATCTTACACTCTCCTTCTTGCTTCATCCACCTTCTCTGCTTTTCAAACAATGCATACTGAAATCCTGACTGATTTTAAGACCTACATTTTAAACTCATGTTTAGACTCCTTAGACAGGCTCTGTTGGGCTCCATTTGCCAAAGTCCTTCTCAATTTGGCCTACTGATTTCAAGAGTCCTCAAAGAAGTATAAACTCTTCTAATTTAGGTCATTCAAACTGATGCAACTTTTTTTATATGGTAGGAATCTCTAAGTTATTCCATTATGGGTTCATTTCTACGTCCATCTCTAGAGTTCAGAACATAAACCTCAGGGAAGGAAGGCAGGGAATCCAGACTTTGTTCTTTTACACCTGCTCAGAAAGGGTTGACTTAGACTGGATGGCATTGGATTAGACTGGACAGGATGAGATTGAGAGTACCTAGCCATCTTAAAACAGTAGGGTTTTTTCTAGAAAAGGAACAGAAATGGAGGAGCAGCCATGTCAGCTATAATACAGTTAATTCTGTACATGTTCCATAGGTGTTCCGTAGGTCTCCATCTGACTGATGGAGACCCACCAATACTGCACTTGGGAAGTGAGAAGAAAATTCTGGGTGCAGTTCTGGTTCCTGAGGCTTGCAGTCTACACTGAAAGTATTAAATCAGTGTCAGGCCACAGGCTCCAGCATCTGTAATCACCCATCCTGCTGGGCACAGTCATCACTATTTTGGCCAGGGCTGACTTGCACTCTTAGCCAGGTCTAGATTTAGTGTGGGCTGGGGGTGATTTTCAGTAGTCTGCTTGTCTGATATCCCATCATTGTGGAGGCCAAGAGAGTGGTAAAGTGGCTGTAGGTTGCTCCAGGGCCAAGGAAAAGTCCCATGAACATTTAATTTGCTGGAACGGATGCAAATTAATGGTGTTGAAAGCACACCTGATTTCTTGGAATAATTTGCATATTTGATGTAGTCACCAGTGTAATTAACATTGATTGAAAGCACGTTTACATTTGCTGGGTCTTATACACTGAATATTGGTGATCACCATCTATCTTCCAAAGCAACACTTCGATGACCTGAGCCAGCCAGATGGAACAACAGCCATCGTGAAAGACAAGTGACCTTCCTTTTGGGCTGTTTTTGCAAATGTTAGTAAAATGTTCCTCCTGCAAACAGCTTTCCGGCCAGGGGTGTGAGTTTCTAGCATATATAAAAAGAATCAGTCAGTGGAGTTTTATCACTTCTCCTGGGGTTTTATACTGAAGAGCACTGAAAAATATTTAAGAAGCAACAGCAGAAAAAGAAGAGATGGTCTGGTTTTTTTGGCAGCAGAAAGAACTGCTGTCCCTCTGCCTGTGCTTCAGGACAGACTCATGCCTAAATTCATCCTGGAGCAAAAATTTTCTTGCATCCAAACAATTTCAAACTTGGAAGGAAGAGGAAGAAATTGGGCAGATCAGCAAAGCACCATTACTTGATGAATAAGGCAGAAGTGTTTGCAGTGTTGAAATTGTTTTAGCTGTCACCTATCCATGAACTAGAGGTGTTGGTCAGCCACCAAGCTGCCAATGGGCACTTCCTGTTCATGTGTGAAAGAAGCTCCTGCTGGGATTGCTAAATTTCAAAAGGGTTTCTGTGAAATATATCCCTGTGAATGGCACATAGGGATTTTGAGGAATGTGTATCTATTTTAATCCAGCTTTCTTCTTGTATTTTTGTGTGTTCTAACCCCTTTTTACACCTTTAAAGTCACAGCTTTTGCTTGTGGTTGTTATTCTTTGTCCTGGAGGAGCAAGCCACTCAAAAGAGTCCCAAAGCTTTCTGTCCTGAGCTCAAGTCTTTGTGAAAGCTAAATGCCTCTCTTTTGTATCACCCTAGTGTTATAATTGCTAGGAAATATATTTTCATTTAATTTCTAAGAACTAATAGGTAATGGAGATTAGTTGGATGAGACAGAAGCAATTAATTGAAACATCCAAGAATTCAGAGGTCTGTTAGAGCAAGGATGTTGGTTTGTAGCTGATAACATTTTGCAAAATTACAATTAGTATAAGACAAATTCTAAAATATTACCTGCTTCTTAGAGCAGCAGATAATTTTTTTAATTCACACACAACTGTAAAAAGACTTTTTGGTACAACCATTCAGGAGGGATGACTTGCCATGTCTTGTATGTGTGTAGCCAGCAATCCACAGCCACATGCACGGTAATTACCATGACAAGACTTGGTTGCTGTGCAGTCTTGGTCAAAGTGCTGGTCACGGACCAGATCTGCCAGGCAATGGCAGAAGACCAGAGAAGTGGTGGGGAAAAATTCCTGGGAAAATCCAAGGAACACAACATCCACTGAGTTTCTATTCACTTGGGTTCAGTTGAGAATGCGGCTCACCCAGAGCAGCGGCTTCACGCTGGGTAATGTGATGTTGTGGATCACGTAGTTGACATCTTCTGGTGCAACACAGCTACCCATCACACCAGCTCATTATGGCCCATTGTGGTCCATCAGCAGGGATGAACAACTTCAGGCCACATCCTGTAGCCACAGCTTGTGCCTGCCATGTTTTGGTTTCGGGAAATTCTTTTCCCACAGACACCTGTTGTAAACAAGAGCATGTTATTATAAACTATCTTGGTTTTTTGCATCCTTTCCCAAAGGAGGGATTTCGTTTGATGGCCCTTTGGGGTGACCAATGGGTCAAAGGATCCCACCTCTTAGGTGGGCTCATTGTAAAAAAGCATATAAGGCAGGTTTGAAAAATAAAGACCAGACTTCGAGTCTCACACAGCCATCTGAAAACCAGAGTCCGTGTCCTCATTTCGTGTCCCACAGCGACATCATCCCAGTGTCCTGGTACTTCCCCAGGGAGAGAAGGGGGAGCCCCACAACCCAGTGGTTTGTGCAAGGGAGGGCAAGTCAACAAGAGAAGAGGCACCACAGGATCTGTCTCCTATCTCACTCATAGGCCATCATCCGCCCTCTGCTTTATCATGAAAGAAGCTCACTTCCTCCATTTCAACCAAGCACCCTGGCTCTCCACAAATAAGAGAGTGCTTTGAGTCATTATCCCTAAACAGTTCAGTCTCTCACAGTGATGCCAATAATTTGACAGCCTTTCCAAGCTGAGCTATACTTGCTTGGAACTCAGACTGCATCCTGTAGACCACAATAATAGAATAGAGTAAAAGAAAATACATTAAGGAAAGAAACATGAATCAGGTTAAAATACAGAAATTTGTAAGGGGTCCATGACAAGGAATAATGGGTCAAGTGTTACTGGGGTAATCACGTGTCTCTGGAGGGCTGGGTTTAAATCTTGCTTTGGTTTCATCACAGACCCTATTTGCTTGTGCCACAAAATGGCTGACAAATACTGCCTAGTTAAGGTCCAGAGTTGAAATAATAGGAGATGTGTAAGCTAAAAGCACAGGAAAACCTCCACAGACCCCATCTTTGACACACACTTGGCACTCGCTAGTATTGGTAGAGCAAATGGCTCATCACTGCGCCCTCAACCTCAGGAAAATAAATGGGGACTAGAGTTAAAATGTCTTGTGTGAACCAGTGGAACACCTGCATCATTCAAATGTAGAACAGGAGAAGGCAGTTTAGTCATGCAAGAATAGCTCATGTTTCAAGGTAACTGTCAAGGTCTGGCCATAAACAATTCCCCCAATATTGGACACAGGAGTCCTCCACTGACAGGTCTGAAAGGTTTGACTAAAGGAGCAAGGCATATTCTTCTCTGTGTGCCTCTGTTGCTATGAATGATTTGCTCTCTTTTGCACTTGAATGCTTGTTATATGAATATTTAGTTCTGAGTGGATACAAACTTGGTATGAAAAAGGGAAGGGGAAAGTAGCTGAGGAAGTCTCTTGAACAATTTGCATCTCCCACATGTAGTCAGAAACTACTTGCTGTGCTGCACCGAGAGCAGTGAATTCCCATTGCTGCATTGTGGAAGCAGGAAATGGGAGTTCACAGCTCTTCTCTCCCTTGGCCTCAATTTCAGGTGGAGTCAGTCCATTCTTAGGTCACATGGAGCTAGCTGATATCTATGGCCATGCCATGCTTAGGCTTTTTCATTTCTAGAGGCTAGTGGGAAAAAAGCCTATTGTGTATTCTAGATTTTTAAACATTTATTCAATTTTTTATTGCAAATGCTTGTACGATTTTATAAGTATGTAAATAAGTCTGCAAAACTCAAAAGTATACTTTCATTAGTAATCTAAAAGTAAGTATTTAATGTAAAATGTGATATTTTTGCATTTCTTCACAAGTAAAAGTCATTATATATTTTCTATTAAAAAAACAGATTAAAATTAATACAAAGTCCCAAGATTTCAGCATGCTGTTTGCTTTATAAGTAAGGCAATATTGGCAGTCAGAGTATGCCCTCCACAGCAAGCATCCAGATGTTTCTCTTAAAGAGAGGGACATTGTGTTATGTTAGATTTTTGAACAGTGCAGGAAGAGCAGGTACTCAGTGATTTTCCGTGCCTAGCTTCATATTCAGCTTATTTACTGACAACCCCCTTAAGATTTGGTTGAGGTTAGAGAACACTTCAGGTGTTTAACTGCTTTCTCAGAATTTAGCCCCAAGTGTGGCTGTCAGTCTTAGTGCAGTGGTGTGCCCCAGAGGATTTTGTGCTCATCTCCTTGCAGATGAAGTTTGGCAACGACACCAAGAACAGCCTTGGCATTTATGTCCTTGGCATTACTGATTTCAGTCCTAGGTTTAAACCAGATCTGAAATATTGTGGAAATATAAAAATTTTAAGGTTTTTTTCCTCTCTGCTGCGTGAAAAGACATTCAGCCTTTTAAGTAAGGCAATATCTTATGCACATCTTATGCACAGCCTAATAGTCTCCTCTGTGTCTAAAGTGGGTCTGAGAAGGTAGGAGACTCCTGCATTCTTAGTAAAGTCCTCTAAACACCTCAAGCTACATCATGGTAAAGTCTGTGGTCAACCTTGAACTGCTCTCTATAGCTCCACAAAGAAACTGTAAATTTCCAAAACTGCTGAGAAAGGAGGAGCTCCCATCAGTGGCATTGCACTCCAGTGTGGTATGGTTGAGTTTTCTCCTCTTTTAGCAGGGTCTTAATGTAAAAACACAGATAAATGCCTGTGGAATTTACCAGTGGTCGTTAATTTAGCCTTCCAAAACCAAAGGGGACCTACAGGAAAGCTGCAGAAGGATGTTGCACGAGGGTATGTAGTGATAGGATAAGGGGTAATGGTTTTAAACCTTAAGAGAGTATGTTTTCATTTAGTATCAGGAAGAAATTCCTTTCTCAGAGGGTGGCAAGACACACGAACAAGTTGCCCAGAGAAGCTGTGGATGCCTCATCTTTGGAAGTGTTCAAGGCCAGGCTGAATAGGGCTTTAAGCATCCTGGAAGTTGTTGCTGCCCATGGCAAGGGGGTTGGAACTGCATGATCTTTAAGGTCCTTTCCAATCCAAGTCATTCTATGATTTCTACACATTTCTATGGATTTCATAGGCTTTACTAACTCACATGCAAAACAGGACAAAATAGTACTGCTTTTCTCATGGTGTTTGTTTTACTGATTTAAATTAAAAGTTTTCTGAGCTGGGAGGATCTTTGTAATCTGTGTGTACATGGACTCTCATAAAGGGTTTTAGAGTCTCATCTGGGTTAGAGAGACATTGCTGTACTAGAAATATTTACCAATTATTGGCAATAGTTATTCCTTCATGGAGATGCACTGAAACATAGCAAAGACTGTTTGGGGAAAGAAAAGCTTGCTATCAGCTGGCTGAATTGTTTGTACTGGCCTGTGTAACAGTGAAGAGAGGAATTATTTTGCTTTACATGATTGTTCTTGTAACTAAGGAAACTTCAGAGCAGCTGCTGACTTATTGTTGATTTGTTTGCCAGTTAAATTTTCTAGAAAAAAACCAAAGAAAATAAATTTGAGGAAACTAGAAGATCAAAATGGGCACATTAATTATTTCTCTCTCTTTTCTTTATAAATGAGATACCCTGCATGCCTCAGCAAACTATTGTTGAAGTATCTGAAATATTAACATAAATAGCTTTAATTGGAAATATATCTCCTGAGAATTTCAATTCTTTAGCTGTGGGCTCAGACCTCCAAGATTTTCATACATATTGCTGAGGGCTAGTGCACTGGGACATACAGTCTTCAGCAGTGGATGATGCAAGTAATTAATTATTATAAAAAGTACTCGGTTGTCAGATTTTCCTCCCCACTGAGCTTGGTAAGGCACCAAAGCAGATATGTTCTTGCCTCAAAGAACCTTCTTTTTATTAGCATGAAATATGGGGAGAGAAAGCTAAGCAGAGCCATGAGGATGATTTTTAAAAGATAATTCTCACAATGTCTTCATTCTCAAATATTTTCCAGTTTTGCTTTATTCTTAATTTTTGGAATTTATTGAAGAAGTGAGGCTTATGAAATTGTAGCAAATTTCTTTCCGTTTGCCTACCTACACTATATAAAAAATACCATGTTTCTGAAAGTTTCAGAACTGAGAAATTCTGAGAAGAGCAAAGATATAGTTTTTTTCCCCTGTGAAGAGAAAGGCACTAAAGAAGAGAGAGATAACATGTAGCTGTTGGGAAATTTACCATAAAAACATGTCTCAGAAAAGCTATGCACATTTGGGCTGGGGTTTTCAGGAAAAAACAACAATACACCTGCACATGCAAATATGAAAACTCTTCTTTTGTAATAATTAAAACCTCACTGCTCTGTGGTTTTGGTTTTATTTTATCTAAGCTCATAAAAATTTTGGATCCAATATGGATTAAAATTTTAAGGGCTGAGCTCTGAAACTTTTAACAGGGTTCCCAGCAGGAACCCTGATGGGTTCAAACACTGTTGAAAACCCAAATAGAGACTGATCTGTTCTGAAAATCCTCATCAGGATCAGATGTCCTCACTCATCTAGAATGTAGGTCCTCATCCTGGCAACCCAAAAATTTTTTTCAAAGGCTGCTTTAAAGCAGATTTCCCCCATTTTCCTCCTCCGTTTCTGAGGAGAAGAGCAAACCATAGATATGAGCTCCCTACTGGAAAATCTCCACCTTTAAATCTGGATGAGAAAATATTTTCACAATGGGACTTCTTGATCTCACACAGAAGTTTGAACCTTCAGTTGTAAGAAGGTCAGATCACCTTAAAACCTGTTTGTTTTGTTTGTTGTTGTTGTGGGTGTTTTTTTGTTTGTTTGTTTGTTTGTTTGTTTGTTTGTTTTGGGGGGGGGTGTTTCTAGGGAATTCAAGGCTTTTTAGCTAGAAATAGGAGCTGCGAAAACATCGTGGAAATCATCAAAGAGCTGCTAAGGAACAACACTGCAATGTAGAAGGCTAAAGCAGTGAGTGAAGAGTGGTTGGGAATGGGAGAATGAGGAGGTGTTTTTTGTTTTGCATGTGGCACTATTGAGACTGATATGGGAAGGCTGAATCCTCTTGGCAGTATTTTTAGTAGATCTGAAAAACTAGAAAGCTCCAGAAAGAAGCACAAGGAAAGGACAAAGGACTCCACTTATCAGCTTCAGCAAGGGACATTTTTGGGTAGGCTGAAGGAAATTTGTTTTTTCAGCGGTAAAAAAACTTGGAAGAAGTCCTTTCCCTTCTTTTTCTTTTTGCGCTCAATGTCTCAGTATTCCAGCAAATGGTAGGATTTAAGCATGACAGACATCTTCAATAAAGTTCAGGGGTTGGTATGTGACCCCAGAGACAAATCTGATTTGATCCTTTTTATTTCATGCAGGTATGGATATTTGTAACACTCATCTCTCACAGGACACTTTCTATCAGTAGACCTTGGAGCATGTTGCAAATTATTATTTTGTCATCTCCTCTGTTTCACTTTCATAGAAATTTAAATGCTGAGAAGTCAAGTGACAGAGTTTTCTAGAGAAAGATGTGGGAATAGAGCCTGTACTCCCTCAACACCTCTGTCCTGAGCTGCTCTCCTGACTTCTGTGCCTCCTGCCTTCTCTGAGTAATACCATATTTATTGCAGCAGCTTTCAGCTCAGTTATTATCAACTCATTATTTCTATTTTTTAAAATGAATGGAGCTCAACTGCCCATTGCAGATCAGCACCAGATCATAAATGACCTCCTCACTGCAAAATGGGTAAATCGCTAGTGCGTCAAAAGGATGGTTTTCTCTGAAACCAAAAGTGAGATGGACAGATTTGTGAGAAGGCAGTGCCCAGAACAAATGTCAAAGTTCTGATCTAAAGCAGCTGATAGCTCGTAATTATGGTAAATGTCCCAATATAATTCCAGCTACATAGGAGTATCAGATGTTCACAAGAGCAGTAAAGGTGAGAAGGGTTATACCTAAGAGACAAAGCTGCTTGGCTTTCTTTCCAGTTCTGTTTTTATCATGTAGTGTAAAACCAGCATTTTAACCTTCCTATAACTTTATTTTCACACTGAAGAAATGTGAATAACATTTCCCAAATTTTTAGCAGCTGCTTGAAATCCTTTACTTGCAAGGTATCAGAGGCCTGTGATTGTGTTTGTTGTTTGGTTGTATTTTTCCATAAAAATCCATAGAGAAGCAGAGGATAATACAAAGCAGTTAATTCTCTTAAATATGTAGCTCATAAATATCTAGAACAAAATAATAAAAGGGAGATTCAGATTTATTGAAGACCACGGAACAATAGAACATGCATATAATAAGATTTGATGCATTTATTTTAAAAGAAATGTGGTGGTTTAATTTGTGTGTATGAAGTATGCCCAACATTTTCTGTTAATTCAAAACTGTATGATATAAAAGAACAATATCTCTTTTTCTACTGGTTTTGAGACTTCATTTTTCCAATTTTAGATGTGATGATCTGGGAAAATCTGAATCTATTTGTTAGAACCATTTTGTTTAGCTGCTCTTATAGAACTATCACAATTCACAGGTTTTATCTAACAAGAAGATGCTATTACTGTGAGCTCTAAAAAGCGCCTGTGCTTAAGAAGAAAAATAAATATCAAATAATAACAAATACAACAACAAAGCACAAAATGAAAATGGTAGAGATACATTACTCTTTGTAATGTGCCATGGAGTAATGCCTTCATTTCCTGAGGATCAACTGAAGTTCAACATTTTGAAGATAACTTATTATTTTCCATGATTTTTTCAAAGTAATATCTTGAAAAAGTGCCCAGCAGTCTTATCAAAAAGTGGCTTGAAGACTAGATATCTATAAAGCTCCTTTTGCATTGTAGTCAGTGAACCAGGACAAGACTCAGAAAACAAGTCCAAGACCTGTACACAAAGTGTGTACAAAGTGTGTCTAGCTTCAATGGTTACTGGGACTCTGAACCACTGTCATCCCATTAATTGTTAACTTGCATAAATACATTTCAGGCTACCTCAAAATTAAGAGAAAAAACCCCAATTTAGAATGCTTATAGTGGCTTCTTGGAAATGCCCTAAATATTAAAATTTATATTTGGTGTGTAGGATGTACAGTGGGAATCCTTCAGGACAGTCCAAGCCATGAGGAAAGGACTGTCTGGTTTGCTTTGGAGGCTGTGCACTTCCAGATCACTTTGAAAGTCCCTTGTCTGAGAACAACATCTGTGTTATAGAGTGCTTGATGCCACATATGGACAGTGTATTTCCAGTGCCATCACTGCCATGTTGCACTGTTTTGGGTGGACATAGGCTTGGGGTCCTCAGGAACAAACATCTTTGAATCAGTGCTTTGTGGGTGCTCTTCGCTTCTACAAAATACTCAAATGCATTTGATTGTTTTCTGCATGACCTAAAAGTGAAAATTAATGTATTCTCTAAGGCTGTGTCTTGTTTTCTTGTAATCAGTAATGCAATAGTTAATAATTATTGTGTGTTATTTGTTATGTAAGTTTTCCCTTTGCTTTCTTTCATTTTGGTGCAGCAAATAATGTTCCACTAGAAGATAAAATGTGACAGTGAACAATGTTTTTCTACATTTTTAACATCATTAGTGTTGATTTACTAATTGTATACTGAATTTCTTCCAGTGAATTTACTACCATGGTGATTCTTGTTCCTTCTTCTTACAAAGTGCATTTCTTTTTAAGTTCAACAGATGAAAAAGTATTCTGATTGTAACCAGTCAGTGAAGAAACATGTATCTGTATACCTATATATACATATGATACTGAAAAATATTTAAAACAAGTATTTGAAGCAAAACAACGTAGGAACAATATGAATATACTATAGAAGACCAATTTTTAAACCTTTTAACTGTATCTTACTTCAGTGCATATTAGTGAAATGATCTCCCTGGTCCATGTAGAGAAGCATATATGTGGAACACTTCTGTTGGCAGCCCCGTTGGCCTGCCTTATGTCGCCAGTTTTTAAAAATTTTTGCACAAAAGCCCTCTAAATAATAACTCAAAAAAACATTAGCAGCTCAGTGCATCTCATCTTAACCCCTGAAAATGGCCAGAGCTCACTGTTCAGAGGCAAAACCTGTGAGATCAGCAGCTTTGAAGCAGCCTGCACAGGTGAAGTGTCTTGATAGACTGTGTTTTGAGGCTTGAGATTGTTCCAATGATGTCATACCCCTAAGGTGATTCTGAATGCTTATTTTTCCTTCAATATGTAATAATTTTAGTTTCAGTTACATAACATTTGCATGCAAAAATAAGATACCCTCTCAGCCTTGAGAGTTTTTTTAATGCTAGATTTTCCTAGGTTCCAGTTAGATAGTTCTGAATGTGAAGTGGGCTAATTTCCACCTGGGCAAGATGGAAGAAGAGAAAATGACATTTTAAATTTTATTTTTACTTCTCAGACATCAAAATACCAGATTAGAGCTAAGGTCTTAAATTTAATAACTGTTTGCCCTGGATGTCAAAGTTACCTGAGGGTGTCAAAATGTTTGTTCTTAATGGTTGCTTACCAGCTCTTTTAGAAAGAATTACTTGTGAACTTTATGCTTCCAAGAGAGCAGATCTAGTTACTGTCCAGATGTGGTTTGTCTACTTGTCCATGCTGACCACTGTTGCTTTTCCCAATAGTCTTCAACTTCAGGGGGCACAAGCTGAAAGTCTCACCATACCAATGACATGGTTGCACCATGAAATTCAAGTTTATCAGAACTTGCAGGCCAATTTTCAGAAGCATTTACTATGATGAGACTGAATGAAATCCAAAAGCATCGCAAAAATGGTAACAAAAGTGGCAACAAAAGTAATAACAGGAAGCTATTTCAACTAATGTTGAAAATTCTGGTATGGAGAGAAGTCCTATTTTTCTCTTGTCAGTCCTCTTTCAGAATAGGTAATCATGATATGGAAGAAGGATGTATATAGAGCCTAGTTTAAAAGGTTTAGTTCTCTAATATCCTCACCCCAGGGATACTGAGTATTTCTCTGATTTCTGTGCAACAGTTTTTCCAGCTCAAATCATAAAGAAATGGCAATTACACTTCACTATTGAATTTTCTCTTCTCCCACTCTTGGGCACAAACCAGAGTATGCAAAACAAAGAATGAAAGCAGGAATTGTCTTGCTAGAAATGGAGCAGGCAGGTGGTAACCCCATTTTCAGCTCCTAATGTGTATGGTTGATGGAGAAAGGCTGTAATCAACCCAATCAGAATAAAGTGCCTTTACACGAAGCGATCTCTGGATGATGCAGACCCATGGTTGCCTGGCAATCTTTTTAAGCTTTTGATACTGCTAATTTGTTATGTATTTTTCACACAGCACCATCCTTAGATGATTACTGTAGCTGGTGCCATACAAAGAAATCTTTAAATTGTCCATGTTTGATGGTTTTGCTGATAAGATTGCCGGCTAGCAATCTTCTTATTGTCCTGTGATGATTTGAAGTGATTTTTTACAGAGCATGAACATGAGTTGGAAGCCTGGGAGTTATTGGATCAGAGTTGTGATCTTGGCAGCAACAAAACATATTGCATGGTGGTATGTGAATGGCAAAAATCCACTGTGTTCCTGTTCCACTGGCTGTTTGGGGGAGAAATGACAAGAAATGACGCCTACCTCCAGCAGATGCTGGTAGACTGTATTATTGTAAGGGGTGGCAAGAGTTCCTGCAGTCAAGCTGTCAGCATACACAGATGGTTATCTGGACATTTTATTAGTTTTCCTACAGGAGGTACTGAAAGCCTTGCTCTAACAGATAATTGTCTCCTCTGCTATTGTTGCTTTGAATTTCCTCACCTGCTATGCTGCTATGGCTGACACACACACTTTTTAAAATAAACTTCATTTTTCACTTTATCTTTCTTGTCACATGCTTCCATCTCATTTTACTTTCCATTTTGTCATCCAGATCTCATCTCCTCTTCTCCTCCTCCTTTTTCCTTTTCTCACACCTGTTTTTCCTCCTTGTGTCTCCCTCCTTTATATTGTTTTCCTTTTCCTTCCAGTATTTTGTCTTCTCTTCATTTCTTGTCTTTCGTCTTCTGTCTTTTTTCCCTACCACTAAATTCTTTTCTCTTTTTCCTTTCTACCCAGTATGTTAATAAAACATTTGACCATTCAAACATTTTCTGTATCTACTCTTCAGGCTTCTGAATTATTGCTATAGTTCTACCAAAACTTAATTACCACATCAAAGAAGAGCTGTCCTCATTTAGGCAGGATTTCAGCCTTTCCAGATTTTTTTAACATGTTTGACCTAATTAGAAGTCCCATTTAAAATGACACTTCTACAGAAGCAGGAGGAAATTGTACAAGTTGTTTCCAGGATATTGAACATGTCTTACACAAAATTTGAGAAATAAAAAATGTTAGATTTTTTTATTGAGATGTTGAAATAGTACTGATGGTTAGGTATAATAACATCTATCTTTTATGATAATAGCACATCCTTTCTCTATCAAGTAAATATGTTAATTTTAATATAATAAGTAATAACCATGTGTCAAGACCTGAAATTGCTCCACCTTATGACAGCAGCCATTATTTTATGAATTATATGCAGAAAACCCACATTTTTTCATCACATACTTTTTATGGATTCCTTGTTCCTAATGAGGTAAATTCACTTTCCACAGAGCCCTCATAAGAACTGCATATAATAAACTGGTGAGTGCTCCCTTCTGCAAGTGTGAGTTGTTACATTCTCCAGCTACTTTGGAGTCTTTGTATGTAAGCCTATGCTGTAGCTGCTTGTTATTTTAACTCTGAATCATTACTGGTCCCTTCCAACCCAGTTTCTGAGATGGTGAGTCTGCAGTTACTAAATCTGTTAAAATTAAGATTGGCAGTAAAATGAAACATATAAACAATCATGCTGATTAATAAATCAGGTGAATAATTCACTTTGGAAAATGGCAAATTCAAAATGGCCTGGGAATGGTAATCAGGAGAACATGTCCTTCTGAAATGCACAGGGATACTCAGGCTGACAGATGTAGCTTGTTTAGCACAAAAAAGAAATTTCTTTTGCAGGCAGGATATTCTGTGCTCTGTGTCATGTAAGAGACCAGCACACTGGGATCTCACTGACCTTAATAACTACAGGCAGCAACTTCTGCTGGCTTAGTTCTGTTGACTTGGAGGGAGTTAAAAGAGCAGAGAATTTATTACTGCATCCAGTTTCCTTAAATCCCTAGGAACATGTGGATGTCTCAAAGGTGTGTCTTAAAACTCCACAGCAAAACTTCAGTGTATAAATAAGACAGGCTGCTGTGAGAATGAAGTACTTCACCTGTTCCCTCCTTCTGCAGCTGAGGTCCATTGGGCAGTAAGGATCCTGCCTTGCATATTTGCAAGTCTCTGAGATAATCCCTTATAAATCTGGTATTTTTCAGTCCTGTTTTAGTCTCTGCCTAGGGCTCATTGAACACAACTATGACAAAAAGGTAAAAAGTGGGTGTGGAATTTTTTTTTTTTTTAATGAACTGTTCTATGTCTGGAGTAGCTGGGAACTAAAGGCTGAATGTGGAAGAAAATTAGAACCAACTGAATAATGTTCTAACTCTGCAAACACTAACCTTAAGTAGGTTATGTTAGGGTATGTTGTCCATTGTAGTTTCTACGTGTACAGTAGCTATTTAATAAAGAATGCCCTGTGAAGGTCAGATTCAGAAGAAGGGCGGCCTGTGATGTGTATATGTTTGTAGCTAATTTAGCTGCATAGAAAAGATGCACTTTGAATAGAGGGAGATTTTGATGTTACAATTCACATTCATTTCAGTGGTCACAGTAGGGTCCCTGCATCTTCTTATGCACCAGATCAATAAATCAGAGATTGAATAAGCTTCATTGAATATGTTTCTTGGCTCTGCTTCATTTTCTCATGAAGCCCTTGGCCATCTGTTTACTGACTCCAGCTCAAGGGGGAGCAGACCAATAACATAAAACAGCACTTTCATGCCAAATAGCCTGAAACCAAATGGCTCTAGATTATGTATGGATTATGAACTTACAAGCAGAATACTGATTTCTTGAATCAGTAAAAACCTGAAAGAAATGGGCCTTCATTTAACTGGAGCCTGCAGATATGACAATAATTTAAGTGTGCAGTGATGCATTTCAAGATGGGGGACCTTACCATATAAATTTGGCTCTTTTCAGTGTTTTCTAGTTCTTTTTCTGTGCGATTGCTGATGTAATGTATATTCTGATTAAGCAGCCAGAAATGGCTGCTTTTTGGTGGTCTCATGTTTTATCTGTGATCACTGAGTTTGCTCCACATTTTTCAGGGTGCTGAGCAGTTAAGTTCCAGTTATTACAGTTATTACTATTGACTAGTGGCTGTAGCTGTTTGTCATGGGTTTGGAAGATCTTTGTTATTTTGGAATATACATTTTCATCATTTCCTCTAATATTTGCCTCTGAGCACAAATGAGGGATTTGTGAAGAGCATATTCCCTTATACTAGTGTCTTTCTGAGCATCACACATGGCAGCAGGAATGCTAACAAAAACAAACAAACCAAAACGTAGGTAGTAAAATTCCACAAATTCTAGAAAACCATATAAAATGCCATATAAGACGCATATCAATAAAGGCAGACCCTGTGCTGGATAGTAGACTGGCAGATTGCCCAAGCAGTACGGAGCAAAACTAAATATATTTTGTTAAATACCATTAAAATAAATAGTTTTTTGTTATAATTTTGTGCTGTAGCAGATTAGCTGTGTGAAGCAACTTAGGCAAGAAATGATACTGCATATTATGGGAGCCATTAAAGTAAATGTTGCTACTATTCCATTAATTTAAATGGGAAATTACGAGTGTGATAAACCATTCAGAAACTTGGCTTGCAGCAAACACACAAGGACACTTCTTTTAGAAACAAAAGACCTTGGACTGTTCCAAGCAGAATTCTGTTTGGGAGACTTATGGTCATACACACAATACATTCATTTTCCATGGCTCACCATCAGCTGGAGGTACTCAGCATCCCCCAGTGAAACATTAGGTAGGTGTAAAATGAGGCCCTGGGCTCCAGAAATATGTTTGGGACATAAGTCTTTTCAGATCTGAGTCAAGCTCTTCATGGAATTTTCCAGGAATGGACCGTTTTTGGTAGTGTGATAATCCTGATTGTGCTCACTTTTTGGATTTTAACAAGTGCCAATTCAGCAAAATGGTGTGTGACTGTCCCAGAATAGCTTACTTTGAAAGTTACTGTCTTAAAATAAAGCCTTTCTTTCTTAATAGCCAGTATGAGAAAAAGAGATTTTTCAGTGCCATGTAAATGAACTCTGGGAGCAGGCAGCAGATATAACACCACAACAGAGAGAACTCATAGGCACACAGGGCAGAATTTATTTTTGCTTCCAGTTAAATCTGGAGTTTCTCTGTGGTAAATATGAGACAATGCAGTAGTATATAAAAAATTAATGCATTTGAATGCATTTTCAATAGCATTTCTATTGTATCTTGATTACTTGTAGTGAAATAGCATCCATACACTAGAAGTGTACCTGTGCAAACATATGAAAAAAAGTTAGTTCCTTTCATATATGCATTTTCTTTTTACTGTTTGGACAGGAAAACAGATTACTCTGTTGAGAACAAGTGGAATGTGCCTCAGTGGAAGTATTCAAATCTCAAGTGGACAAGGCCCTGGGCAAATTGCTCTCAGGTTGAAGCCCTGAGCAGTGTGTCTAGAGGTCCCTTCCAATATAAACATTGAGTGATGTTACCCTATACTTTGAATTATAGACAATTATGCACTTCTAGTGTAATCTCAAGGGCATATGAAAAGATACTTAAAATGTATTTTGTTGCACAGAAGGTGTTTGAGGTACAGGAATAGTCAGAACTCATTTTTCTGTTTACTCAGTGATACTGATTATATTCCTTGACAACTCTCACAAACTCAGTTCCAGTCAAGCTGAACAAACTTCTAGAGAATAAACCTCTTAAGGTGCAGAAAATAGAGCAAGCCAGACAAAAACAAAACAAAACAAACTCAATCACCTCTCAGATGCAGCTGGAATTTTTTCCAATTTGTGGCTTAAATGCTACTGTAAAGTCTTTGTTTTGTCATGTTTAGGTTTTTTGTATTTTTTTTTTCAGGGAGGTTTGCTTCTCACAGCAATTTCCAGCAAAATAAAATCAGGGTGAAGAGAAATGTGCCCTTGACCTCAGGTATGATAAGGTTCTCCTGTCATGAGGCTGTGCTGTGTCCCACAGATGCTTTTTGTGTGTGTTTGCACTAGTTGAAAGAATTTGTTCTATTTGCAGTCCCTTCAAAAGATGAGGATGGCAAGACCACAGAAATATCATATAATTAGGAATGCTCTTGGATTTGAAATTGTTGTATCTCCCAGATATGATAACAATGGTATTAGTTCTGCTTCCATACCTGGCAGATATTTAGTGCTGAATGTAGCCAAGAAAACACTGCACAATGCATGGAGAAAATTGTACTCTGAACACCTTCAGGACTATCAGGTTAGTTTTGTGTTAATGCCAGAAATCTGATTTTCTGAATTGTTGAGGAAGAAACAGAAAATAGGAATAACGTGTGAAAAAAGTAATGCAAACCCTTATTTTGTTTTAGATTGCCAAAGTAGATTTGCCATTATTTTTCTCCATTGCTCTGGAGAATAGAAAGCCTACTTTTTAATGTAAACTACAGATTTCATTGAATTCGTTGCAAATTAAGAAAAACTCTACGAAGTTACTCTTTATAGTAATTCTCCCTTTGTCAAGTGGGTTTGCAAGCCAAGCAGTTGCAACAGAAGGTGCAGAAGCTTATACCCATTCACTAAGTGGAGACACCAGAGCTCCCTCATGCATTCCCCTACCTGCAGTAGGTGTACAGATGGGATATATGATGTTACAACTCCTCAAAGTCACTCCCAGCCATGGGCTTCACACTGTTCCTGGTTCAGCCATGTAGTAGTTCACTTATGCCCATTTTGCATCCAAGGAGAATTCATGTTCTCACTGGGCTAGGTTATGAAATTGCAAACATGAGACTTTTTTAGTGCTATCTTTTTGCTGTTTCTCAACATTATCTTCCTAATTTCTCGTTTCATGCTGATAGTGAATATATTTAGTGCATTTTATGCATCATAGAAGGAACTTAATTGTTCCCACAGCTCTAAAACAGGTGGCCAAAGCCTTAGACTGGAATCAAAGTTGTCTGCAAACACTACTTGTTTGCTATTGTTTGTCACAGACACAAGGGTTTTTATACTTTGATGCATTATGGGAAAAAAGCAAACCTGCAGAATATAATGAAAAACTCTCAAAAATGTACAGATCGCATTTTAATCTCCAGTAGGTTTTTCTACTGTACATCAAAACAACTAGAAGAGTTTACAGGAAATGCTTCTTGCTGTGGCTTAGCTATTGAAATTAATGGGACTGTTATACAATTCAGAAACTTGAAAATGGAATTTATCTTATCATGCTCTTTGGGTGTAAAGAAATGTATCAGGCAGACTATGTCTTCAAAAACCTTCTATTGTAATGAATGTGGTATTCATAATTTTTCCTAGACAATTTTATTTTAGAAAAAGAAAATGAATACAAATGGGTTATTGAAAGTCATTTGTGAATTCACTCAATATTTTGAAAGAATAAGAAAAATATCTTGGCCATTGCTAGATAAAATGGATATCTTTAATATTACAGTGACATGGTTATACAATATAGACTGATCTCCTTCCTGTCCCTTGCTAAAGTTTTCCAAGCCTTGTGGCTTTCTAGCTCATCTAAGCCATGCATTGGAACTCTTTTCCTCTGAAGTGCACTGATAAAAGACCCATTTCCATTTCACAACATTCGGCACAACACAGCTTTCATTTTTACTTTCTCACTTTTTATCCAGGCAGGTCAGGAATGGAGAGAATGCAACTTGTGTCTGTCACCCCAGTCTGAGCTTTGGTAGCTGGAAAGGCAGGATGCCTCGTGGGCTGGAGGACAGCAGTTAGCTCCCTGGGAGATGATGGCAGATGGAACCTTTCCTAAGCCTTGTGCTCTGTGCAATTCTCACAGTCTAAAATGCATCCTGTCCCACATAAAGCTGCAAAAATTAGGGGGGGAGGAGGGGTGCATGGAGGGAATAGGAGGAATGAGGAAAGGGTGAGATAGTCAGAAAGTGGCAAAAGACAATCTTCTGTAGGCAATAAACATTTTTTTCCATGATTTTATGTGAGTAAATGAGCACTTGGATCCCAGTTGCATAACACAAAAAATGAAAAGAAAGTCCCTGACTGTTAAAGCTTCTTCTTGATGTGGGACCTACTCTGTGTCATTAGAGGGTGAAAAACTGCTCCAGCAGAGGCTTCTCTAGCACCTCTCATCTGTGTGTTGTCCTGACAATGCCAAAGGCAGAACTGCATAAGTCAAGCAATTTGCTGCTTGAGAGCTAAAAAGGCACTGAAGAGTCATTGGTTTATATCCATCAGAAGAAAAACAACCCATGCCATCTTTTTTTCTTTTTCACTGAACAGAATGGGTCATATGTAACAAAATCTAAGGAATGAGAACATCAATTCACAATAGTGAAGGAGTTGTGGCCTTTGTAATGTTCCAGTGGCTGAGTCTAATGAAAAAAACCAACCCACCTTCAAAGCCCTCCAGCATTTAAAAGCATTTCTCTCACTCTTCCCCTCCTAGAAGCTCCAACACAATGCTATTGCATATCCCAGGAGGGCTGCTCTGATCTTGTCAGAGGTGTTCCATAGGTTATAACAGGTACCCACAGCTGCTGAAGTAAGATTTGGAACACACATATCCTTCCTTTTAGGTATGTGCCTTACTTACTGGGTCACAGGGAGTGGTAATAACTAGGTTCAACAAAGTAAGATATCTTAATGTGAGTCTCGTTCTTTTTCCTGAAAATTCAATAAAAAGCTATTTAGAAACTGCTCAGTATTTCTGGTTAAAAAGTTTCTCATATACTGCCCTCTGGGGTTATCATCCTTTAGCCATCCCACTTTCCACTGTTGCTGTTAGTAAAGTGTTTTTAAGATAGCCAAGCAGCTCTACTTATGTTTGAAAGAGGTCATCTTCTCAATTACACACTTCTTATTATTGATTTTGCATGACAGTGCGTAGTAAAATTTGAAGTGCTATGTTCAAAATGTTGCACCAGGAGAAACAGAAAAAAATGAACTTCCCGTGGATGTTGGGCTATCATCTGACATCAGCTCCCCAGAAACCTTGTTGTGACTTACGCAGAATCATAAATACCTGTCAAACCTGGCCTTGAGTATTCCCAGGAATTTGGCATCCACTGCTTCCCTGGGCAACCTGTTCCAAAGAAAATTCTTCCTCATAGCCAACCTAAATCTACACTCTTCCAATTTGAAACCATAACCCCTTGTTGTGTCACTATAAGCAAATTCTAAAATGTTTTTTTTTCTGTCTGTCTTATTAGCCTCCTTTATAAATTGAAAGGCTGCAGTAAGGTCTTGCCAGTAACTTCTCTAGTCTAGGCTGAACAACCCCAATTGTCATAGCTTTTACTTCACAGGAGAGGTGTTCCAGCCCCCCGATATTTTTTCTGTGTTCCTCTGGATCTGATGGGTGTCATTACAAGCTGTGAGTCCTACTCACCTCACAGGTTGCTCTCTTTCTTCTCTCTATCTTCCTTTGAAAGCAGTTGTCTCCAATTGTCTCACAAATCCAGGTGTGCCTGGATTCCCTCCATAGAGATGCTCTGGTATTCAACCTATTCTCTCAAACTTTAGAGAAAAGCAATACAACAACTCCTACCCACACTGAAACATGGCAATGACATTTGATCTGTGTGTGTGAACAGAACCAAAGTCAGAACATGAATCATGTGACTTTTGATCTGCAGCCCAACTTGTTGAAAAACAAACTAGTTTGAAAACTACTCCAGTTTTCACAACTGCCATTGATGGAGACCCCAGCACAAACATATTTTCAATGTATAAGTGTTCCATTATTTATTAAGTGTACTCATCTAGATTCAGCTTTCCACACCAATAAACCTTTTCTTTGCAAGATCTCTTCTGGTTTGTGCAGATACTTAGTCTGTGATCCAAACACCTTATAACCACTCGTTTTTTTCAGCTGTGTGGTCTGAAATGCTTGAGTTTTCACTGAATTTTCTTGTCTTCTCATCGTTTTACTTTTCATGAGCTTTGTGCTGTCAGCTTCCTTCTTGGACTTCACACACCAGTCTGTAGCTGGATATTCCAGGACCAGTTGTGGCAATGCCAAATACAGCAGAGAGCTCCCACAAGATAGGAAGTTTTCTGGACACTCTGTTGGAGCCCAGCCCACTGGACTTTCTCCTCCTTAGGTATTCTCAGGTCTCCTGGTGCTATAACATGACCTGTTATTATCACCTGTTAGCTGGGCACAGTTACTTGGGTTGTTTTTTTGTTGTTTGTTGTTTTTTTTTTACTGTGAAGTACACCCCACCAGCTCAGCCTGCTGACAAGTGCCACATCTCCAACAGTTTATGCACAGTGTTTCCCCAAGTTTCTCTACAGTAAGCAATGAATTATTGCACACCTTTGGATAAGGGTAGCAAACTGTCAGCTTAGACTTTGCACGGTATTCTGAAACACATTACTTAGGTGTTGGGGGCAATATACTGATTGAAGCAAAGATTTTTCCTGTTTACTTTCATTTCCTTTTCTCATTCTGGTGATATGCTGGGTATTCAAAACTGAAAGAAAAGTAAAACCATTTGGAGCTAGGGCAACAACCCTCATACCTAGAGGAGAAGCAGTAGCTATTATATGTCTTGTGTACACAGACCCACATTCCCTCAAGCAATGAAGGGAAAATGGTCTAGATGAAACATCTGTGAAATCAGTGCAAAAGTGTTTGGAAAATTTTATTCTCAAAGTCATAATCTGCTTTTCCCTGCCAAAGGAGGAGGAGGTATTGACTGCTGCTCTGCAGAAGGGCTGCCCAGCAACTGACACTCTAATCAATGGAGCAATTGAGTGGAAACTGCATTTTTAATTTTCCAGATGATATCAAGCTTGGAGGGACTGCAAGGCTACCAGTGAAGTGGCTCAGGTTTCAAAGTGGTCCTGACAACTGTGTGGAAACCACCTGACCTTTCCCTTCTATGCCAATTCAGCTCAGCAGGGTCAGGCACATTTGACTGGGAACATGTGCAGGAAGGGAGATGAATGATTTGGCAGCAGCTCTGCAGAAAGAGTTCTGAGAATCACAGAGGACGAGAAGAGCATGAATCAGCATTGTGCAAAAAAGGCAAACATCATACAGGGATGTATAAATAGGAGTGTTAAATATAGGCCAGTTAAAATAGTCCCCCTGCTCCACTTGGCACTTTAGAGAACTTGGCTGGTACAAAGCTGTTCCTGAATTTGTAATTATAAAAAGATTCAATGATCGGGTTTTGGTTGCCTTTTTTTTTTTTTTTAATCAATAGTGAAGAAAATAGAAAAGATAATACAAAAGTAATAGAATTAAGCAGAATCAAAGGAGTTTACTGTATTAGCTCTTGATGAATATCCTAAAGGTAAGAGCAGTAAACACTGGTAAGTAGCACTGGCCATGAAGTTATGAAGTCTCTATTATTGGTTGGTTTTAAAAATAGGTAGGACAAACTGATATTAGGACTCCAGCTTATAGAGAATGTGATTCCACCTTTTGGCAAGAGGATGGACTTCAGGGAGCACATGTACCACCAAGAGCCTTCTCAACTCTACCTCAGACTTTCCCTGATTTGGTGCTGGACTAATGGCATGAGGCTGGAAACTGAGGCATGTGGGAAAGAGTAACCAGAGACCTGGGTTGTTGTCAGGACCTCTCTACTGGCCAGAAGATGACAAGGAGATGTGGAAAACATGAAAATGATTGCATATCCATGCCACACATGACATCATTTTCTTATAAATAAAGACACACCAGCTTGAAAATAAATTGCATGACATATTGTCTTTTGTACTGCACTAGAAGTGCTGTAAAAAATGGACACGTTAATATCAAGACATTTTCTTCTGTGGCTTGACCTTAAGCAGCTTTAGGAGAACTCATTCAACAACAGATTGTCAAGCAAAAAATTCAACAACTCTCAAAATGCCTCTTGCATTTCCTAGTCTGCAGAAATCAGAACCTAAATCTTCCAAAACCTCAGTGTGTTCATATGCAGATTCACTTTTGTGCAAGGCCAGCAAGAAAATCACAAGCTGTCTTTATCCAGCCTAAGTAAAAGAAAAATGGATTTGACAGCTGGCCTTAAACACTTTCTCCTTGATGATTCAAAGAAAAGGGAATCCATCTAAAGCTGTTGATTAATTCTTCAAATACAGATGGAGAGCAATACCTTGAAAATCTACCCCTTAGAAGTATAATAAATGAATGCTTGGGGGTGGGGGAAGGGCTTTCTTTTACAAGATTTTCAAACAGCTCTTTTCAAGGGATCTAATACCTATTTTGTATTACAGGATGACTTCTGAATTTGTGAAATGTAAGAGAAGAGCTTTATAGATTCTCATAAAGGTGATATGTACCACACAGAGGCTAGACTTTGAGGAGTTATCATGGATTTAAGCTAAATCTCTTTCTCTCCATACAGTCCAAGTAATTAACAGAGGCAAGAGGCTGGCCAAACCCCACAATATTATTTCAGATAAAGTATCTTCTAAAATGTATTTTAACATTTTGAAAGAATAGCAATTGTCATGGATTGCAAGGCACATTTCTAGAAAGTACCAGAATATTTCATCAAAGAATTCAAATGTATTTCAATACATTAGAAGTTATTTAATAATTAAATTCTCTCTTTAGGTCTAGTTTTAGCACACAGGAAATTTTTACTGTTGCTATCACTAGTATACGTTATAGAGTTAACCAAACTTAAAGTTTGAGAATTCCTCTAAATTCTTACAGCTGTATCAAAGTTTTCCAAACAGTTACATGGAAACAAAACTGAGCTTTTTATCGTGACTGAATGGAAATCTGCCTCTAATTTAAAAAATATAATAAATTTGGCGAAATGTAGTCTGTCATTCTGTGTTTATATGTACCTTCAAGAGAGATGAGAGTAATAAGAATTTTATTGAACACCCATATGTACACATTCAATGTGCTACAAAATATCTGATTAAATCTAATTAAAGGAGAACATTGCAATTAGAAAATCCCTCTTTTACTTCTTCTGAAAATGTCATATTTTTATTAAAAGGAATGCTGTAGAAATGTATAATTTGCAGGAACTAATCTATCTTCTTTTTTTTTTTTTATTTCTTGCAAAATCATAGGAGACTTTTAGCAGTCATTTCCTCCCCAGAAAATAGGAAATAAAGTACAGTAGCTTTTATTGCATCTGGAGAATATATTTTCCCCGATTGTGCCATTCAATGGTAGCTACATGACTCTTTTAGACATGCTGACATAAAAAACCAAAACAATTTTTGAAGGGTGAAAAAAGAAACTTCAGAAATATGTTTCTCAAGTTGTCCACATTGAAGACTGCAGTACAAAGCCTCAATCTTTTTATGAGCTGTCATTTCTACTAGGTAAAACAGATTAACAAAGGGAAGAAGCAAGTCAAATATATTCTTACAAGGCAAGGCACACTGTGCATGCAAATGAGATCACATAAAATCCCAACTCCTTCCTCCTGGTGAAACATTGCATTGGAACTCTTAGAATATAAAGAGAAGCAAATACAGCATTCATATGCCCTTTAAGCAGAGAAATCTTCTTTTCCTTTTAAAACAGGGATTTTAATCAGCAGTGATTAATCCCCAGATAGTAATAAAATTGATATTCTCATTCCAGTAATTAAAACAGTACCTTAGACTACTGTTGTAGTCATTGTTCAGCAGAGGACCAGAAGTGTCCAAGAGAAAGTTGTTGCTGGACACATCCCACACCAATACACTGAGCAGGACATTATGGGACACCTGTACAGGACCAGCAGGTGATCTGAACTTGAGATTTGGATCCAGTTCATTACATCTGGCAAATGACACCAGGGATGAATTCCCAGTTTGAACTGGATGTCACCTAAGAGTTCATCTACACCTTACAAACAAAAGATAAGGCAAAGCACAAGTGGTTTCAAAAAACACCACCAGTCCCCCATGCTCAGCCCTGGCAGCTAAAAAGCAACTGGCTTCATCCAACATGATCTCCTGCCACTCTGACTGTAACTAGTTGGTGAGTTTGTGTGAGTGATGAAGTCTCTGGGGTCAAATACATTCCTGGGCCAAGGCTCAGTTCAAGATTTGTGTATCATTCAACTCCTTCCTCTAAGTGAGAATTAAAAATCCATAATCTGTGTTTTAAATTGGTGCTATGCATTTCAGTGATAAAGAAGATGCACCAGTTAAAAATAATGAGAAGAGTGATGTCTGTTTGATAAAAGGGGATGGTAAAGAATAGAGAAATGTTATTCTGTATACTGAGTCTTAGAGGCTTAGTATAAAGAATAAAAATAAATTTACAAGAGGCTATTTAATGCTTAATGAATACTATAAACATGTTACATAGCTACAGAAAATCAGTATATTGTATTCTGGGAGACAGCAAACAATGTTTTCAAAGCAACCTATCAGGCCTCATCATAGAATTTTGACTCTAAAGTAATAATTCTAATCTACTTAAACCCATTTGTAATTGGACTTTAAATATAAAATATGACCTGAAAAAAAGATTAACATCATTATCTATAGCTATATCTGGTACAAACAATGTAGTATGTCTGTGAACAACTTTCAAGTATAAGGAAATGAAAGCTGGATTGGAAATATTTGAAAAGCGTTTTTGCTTTGCTTCAAAATGAACTCTGGACTTTCTACATTAATCAGACAGAAACCAAGCAGACAAAAGAATTTTAACTATTGCAGTGGGGAAGGGCTTTCAGCTATTATCAGTATGAAGACATTAATGTGAAGGTCAGGTGTTGCCACAATACAAGGTACAAAAATCACACCTGTCATGATGACAGCTTGTAATGGGAGACAAAGCATTAAATTGGCAGAAGTCCATTGATGGCAGTTTAATTGCAAAAGGTATTTTTGCAGCACAGACAGAAAGCGTGGATGACCCTTCTCCACTAGGTATGAGCCTTCATTTTTTTTGTAGTAAATTCCATGACAATTTTCATATTTAATTTCTGTCTATATGTATTTTTCAAAGGGCGTGGCTACATTGCAAATGGATGGATGATAATTCAAAGTGTGTGATTTACAATTTGTTATACCCTTTGCATAAGGCACATGTACACTTAGATTAAGCTATCTACTCTTGTGCCTGGCCATATGAGATAACACAGTTGTTAAGCAAGTCACATTTATTATCTTGCTACAGCATGTTCTTTTATTGCAATGGCATGCTTACTTAGCAATTCTGGATGCCTGAGAAAATCTGAAATGGCTGAACTCCTGTCAAGAGATATGTGGAGGCAAAAGCCTCTTATTTTTACAGATCATAGAGTGTTTCTCCAGAATGTATCTATGCTTTCACAGTCAGTCACTCCCTTGGAAAGATGAAATGCTTTTCCCTTCTTGAGTCTCTTCTCCATTTGTAGTCCTTTATATCATTGGAATACCATGTTCTGAGGGTGCCTGCTGCCAAGTGCATTTTCCATGCATACTGTGTCTGGCTGCAGTCACAAGATGCAATTGGAACTAAAATGGGAGAAGGCAGATCACTGAATCTTCTCTGCTACTATCTGACCAGAGACATGAACGCCCTTGGGTTTCTTTTCTTGTATGTTGGCGCTATCATCTCATTGCATCTCTGGCAGTGACGCTACACGTGTGAGTCATGACCACTGGGCTGCAAAAAACTTCATTTTCTCACTCTCTTGCTTCTAGATGAAAAACAACTCATCCCAGCACAGCTGGGTGAAAGGAGTAGTTTTCTCGAGGGTAGAAAACAGATCTTCAAGTCTTCAGGCAGAATCATGCACATCCAGAAATCTCAGTCTTTCCCACAGCCAGATAAATGAGCCAAGCTAAAAGGCTGTTATGACTTAAGTTTCTCTACTTCTTTGATTTTTTGCTATGAAAATTCCATCTGTATCAAAGCTGGCATGTACAATTACATAAAAAAACCCCTGTGGTTTTGATAAAGCTGCATTTTCCAACCAAAAAAAGTTTCTGTGGGAAAATTTCCAACATATCCTATAAAATCCCATTTGGATGACAAATTCCCTAAGATAAAATCACCTTAATAATAACCCAGGGTTTAATATACCTTTACCAACAAGGAAGGTTAATACTCAAAAATTTTCAACAGCCATTTAAAGAGCCCTGTACCTCATCTGACTTGTTTTTGAAGTAGTCTTCTGAACCTGGATATTTAATGAGATCCTTTCTGTAGCATCATTAGGGTCTTAAACTCTGGAGACAAATCTCTGTTGGAAGCTACTGATAACCATTGCAACAACTTGTATTATTGTAGTGCCTTTCATCCAAAGCTTTCACATTCACATTGATTACATCTTTACTTTCCCTTCTTCCTCCTGAGTGCCAAGAAAAACTTTATAGATTAGGGATTTTAAAGAAGCAATTAAATAATATTAATGACAGACAGTATGCTGCATGCTAGCAGCTCAAGTACTGTCAAGCTTTGGGGGCTTAAAAACAAATTCTTTTTTTGTGAGAAAGGTAGGTAAACTTTGCAAATCTAAGGCATGGGAATAAAAAAAGCAATGCTCTGCTGTATAATCATGATCTAAAATTACCACTATTTAGCACCAGTTTTATCACCAGTGTTTAGAAATACGTCATGCATGTGTGTACACACTGAATTTCTTCCCTATCTAGTTGATGGTCATGTAACTTTCTCAGAAGTGAGAGGATTAGGATTATTTGTAAACTTGTCTGAGACATGGTGACTACACTACACTATTTATTTAGATCATGAATATAAAATATATTAACTGCTATAAATTTTTCTCCTTAACATAATCAGAATCAGAGCTCTTGTTTGCACTCCTGAGCCCACTAGCAAACATTTCATGGAATCAACAATGTGCAGTTGCCTAGCTGGCCCGATAATAACTTTTCTTATACCTTCCTTCCCTTGCAGTTCCAGGAACCATGAGTCTCCTTGGCCTTACCTAGACCAATCCTATCCCACCTGACAAGAAGCACCCAAGATTTTCATCCTTGATGTTTCTGAATTTGGGAAATTCAGTCACTCTGTGCAGGTTGGCATCACACAAAGTGTCTTGGAATGGAACAGGGAAGAGTAAAGGGTTTCACATCACAGCAATAACAATGGCAGGTCGTGAGGGGGTGTTATCCTTAGGCAGCAGCATGAACATAGAATTATAGAACTATTTAGTTTGGCAAAGATCTTTAAGAACATTAAGTCCAGCCATTAACCAGCACTGCCAAGTCCATCTCTAAGCCATGCCCCTCAGGTGCCACATCTACATGTCTTTTGAATAGCTCCAGGGATGGTGACTCAACCATTTCTCTGGGCAGCCTGTTCCAGTGCTTGACAACCCTTTTGGTAGAGAAATTTTTCCTAATATCCAATCTAAACCTCCCCTGATGCAACCTGAGGCCATTTCAACTGGTAAAAACAAAGTACAACGGCCAGTTAAAAGCTGGAAAGAAAAGTTTGTAAGGACTTACATAGATGTTTATATCAATTGTCAGAATTCTGCATAGAATTTTGTGTGTGTACAGATGTGTCCTCTGCATAGGAGCTGGTAGGGAAGTAGGCTAGACAAGCTATGGAGATGTTTTGCCAGTTATTGCTGCATGTGTAGATTTAAAAAAAACCAAAAAATCCTTGTAGCAAACAGAAAGGGCTTATTGCACTTTTAGCCATTTTCATGCTGCTGAAGAAAAGTGAATAAAACAGACTGATTCCTGTGCCTAGGGCTATGCAATACCATTTGGCTCAGGTCTGCAGTGGTTATGGCCTGCTCCCCTTTGTAGCAGATTTGTCTTGCAGAGAGTTGTGCAAAAGCAGAGACAGAACAGCAATTAAACAGATTAGGGGATGAGTGTACATGCACACCAAAGTTCTCTTTTATTTACCAGTACTGTTGGACCTGTAGGTTAGTTTAGGACAGTGTAGCTCTGGAAGGACCACCCTTGTTTCATGCCCTATATGGCTGCTGGATTACTTTACTCAGACAGTGGGCCTGTGGATGACCAAAACATTTCCCATGTCCAAATAGGAATAGAAATTAAAATCCTATGCAAAAAATAAGTTTGTATCCTGCTTATGGGTTGTGTGTTGCCCCTGTCCTGCCATGTCCCACTCCCTGGCTACATTTGTGTGCATCAGGGGAGAAAAAGAGGAAAAAGAGGCTGCATATGAGGAAGGACAGAATTGGTTGCATTATTAGTCACATAATTTTTATTGCTTATTATTGAAACAAGCAGGCTGCTCTGCTGAAGCAGAAGGGCTGGGTGCTGATGGGGAAGGGTTTGCTGTGGATGTGCAATGGAACAGCTTCTCCCTTACCTTCTCCCTGTTGAGTGCAAGTCCCAGACTTTGGGGCTAGGAATTTGCTCCACAAGCCCATATGTGTGACCTCCCTGGTCCCTGGAGTAACTGCAGTACTGACTACTGAGGCAAGCAGCTGGAGGAGGAGAAAGGGAGGGGAAACCTTTCATTTAAAGCACGACAACTTCACAGTTGCATGTACCAAACATGCCCAGACAGACTGTTACTGCAGATCAGATAGCACTTGTCCTCAACCAGAAACCCCCTCATGCTTCCATGCCCCCTGTTTGAGAAGCATAAAGATGCTTCTGTTGATGAACATGAGTCCCATTTTAGCAGAGGCACAAACTAAGCCACACTTAACACAGTTATGCCCATAGCAGAATTTTTACTAACATTACTATTCCATTGTACATTAAAGAGATTTTGCTAAAAGGCTTCATTCTTTTTATACTGCCTTAGTATCATAAAATCCTAGAATGGTTTGGGTTGGAGGGGACCTTAAAGATCATCTCCCTTATATCATGGTGTAGGTGAAGCTGACACTCAAGAGAAAAGCAGTCTTTCCAGTTTACACGTTTCACAGTTAAGAGCCTTCTTAGCTCTTCTTTAAGGAGTGGCCACTTCCTCATGGGTATTTAGCTGATATTTGCTCTTGGGCGAGTTCACTCTGCAGCCCCATTTAACACTGCTCAAATATAAGTCCAACGCAATGCTGGCCAAAGAAAGCCTGTAGAGTGATTTGAGTATAAAATAGAAATCCTTAACCTGAGCTAAAACAGTAATGTGAAAGTATGGGTGGGATGCTGCTGTGGAGTGTGATGTCCTGTCATGGTAGGAGTAGGAGAAGTTAATATAACTCTATTATATATGGAATCGTCTGGGACTTAGGTGGAGAATGGGAACAGCACAGGATTCAGCTGAGCTGTGTGAACAGCTCGTATGTGAGCTCACATGTGTGAAATGAGACACCTGATCTGTTTTGAGCACTGCAAAACAGAAGTTAAAAACCAAAACACATTGTGTTAGTCCTGGGGAGCTACAGAGGGCTGTGTGAACACCTTGATACAGGCAAACATGAAATACCTCACCAGGCAGATCATGAGTATGTAAGGGGCGTGGCTTGGAGACACCAAACCAGGCAGATCCTTTGCCACCAAACCAAGCCTGACAGAATTTTTAAGAGGCAAGAGTGGTGCTGCTGTCCCTGGAGACCAAATCCACTGATCTCGAGGTCTCCCAGTGCTGACTGCACTGACAGCTGTGAGATGGATCTGGAAAATGCCCATGGCTTTGGGAAGCATGCTCTCCCCATGGTAGGAAATTTTGCTGAGCTTTTTTTGGAGATACCTGCCTCACTTTGAAAAATCTCATTTTCCGTCTTTCATTTGTGATCCTCGGGAAACTGCTGCTGGCCTGCTGAAATAATAATAGCAAACATGCTAAGACAAGCCTTGGACACTGCAGGCATTGATGCCCCCATGCTCTGTCCTCACAGCACACCCACTGTAAGGGAACATCCAGAAAAGCCCTTGCATACACAAGAAGGACTCTTGGGGTGGCAATGAAAAATAGGCATGAAAAATAAGTGGATGCATTTAGCAGATCACCTCCCTCAAATTTTCCAGCTTTTTAAGTAAAAAAAAAACGATTTGAACTGAATATAGAAATAATAAAGAGAAATGGACAAAGATACCTTCCTTTCAGTGAACATGTGTTTGTCAGCTGAAAGCCAGGCCTACAGGAGCTTAAATGCTGTTAATAAAAAAAGGACCAAATTAACTTTTCTTTGTATCTATGACTAAGCTACATAATTCAGATAGAAAAATGCCATATCAGCCTTTGTGACAATAAATTTACCAAGTGACACCTGATCTGACAGCATGCCCCAAAAACTGTAGCTAACTCAATAGCTACTCCTTGGTACCTAACAGAGAAATCTGTTTGTAAAATACTTTCTCTCCCACTTTCCTTGCAAAGAGTTCTTTACCTATTTCAGTCCAAAGAAGGAATTGCTTGATGATGCCTAACTGTAGTACATTTAAAAAATATCTGATAGATTTAAAACTCACTTACTGCTGCCTCCTATGAAGCATGTTTCACAATAGCAAGGGTGTCTCTATGGGTGGACTGCCTCACTGTGTCTATATAAATTATTTTTTGCTACAAGGAAATTTTTTTGTAATTTAAAAACAAAAAACAGTTTGGATGAAGAATACATGTGCCATACTGGTAAGGGGGTACATTCTTCCAGCAATGAATGCATTTGAACATAGTTACAGGGGCTGCAAACCCTATTTTTCAAGCTGATTTTTTTGTATGGGTGTAGTGGTCTCATGTTCACCTGAATTCTGTTTTCCAAATTTAGTGTAGTGGTTTGTGTGTTTACTCTTTTTCCCTCTGTGAGATAGGATCACGAGAAGCAAAGCAGGCCCAAACTTGAAGATACAAAGATAGATTTATTAACACACACTAAAAGAAGAAAGTAAGAATCAAAATGAAACTTTTAAAACATTCCTCCTTCCCCCAAGTGCTCATCTTCCCACAAACAACATAAAGAGACAAAACTTGTGACTTTCAGTCAGTTTCACCAACTTTTCATAAGTTCTTCAGGAGAGGAGTCTCTCTTAGAACTTCCATGGTGATTCCCCGCTGACAACATAGAAAGTTCTCTTGTGTGTCTCAACTCTCACAAAGACAGCTGCTCAGGAACCTGCCTTTGTGAAGTCCCCTCCTATTAGCAGTTTCCCAAGCTGCTTATGGGTCATGGGACTCATGCATACTGGGGTGTCACTTTTTAAAGATGAGCAACTCCAAAGGCAAAGGATTTGTCATCTCAGAGAACAGAGATGTCTTCTCACTTCTTCACTGGCACAGAGGACTTCTCTCTCTCTGTTCAAGTATCTCATGGGATCACAAGAATCACAACTACTTCACTCAATCCATCACAGACACCTTTTGCTCAAAAGCCACAAATCTAAACAGTCATCTCCCCAAATGCATATTTTCCCCGCGATTTAAAGGGATAATCTACATATAGAGTTCATTACCAGGGCTCATTAAGAGAACTTCAGCATAAAATGGCAAACTCCTCAATCCCTTCTCCCAATAGTCTTTTCACTCTCTCTTCACTGACTGTCCATGCTGTGTTTCCTTATAGTTCAAACACTTTGTCTTTTAGAGGGTTAGAGCTCTGGAAGTTTCATTTTGTGCCAAGAAAGAGTAAATTTTCTTTCGCCCAGGCCTGCTGTGGGCATGTGATCTCTGCTGGGCACCAGCCACAAGGATTTCAAAGCCATGCCGGTGGGGGAGGCTGAGAAGTGGTGGCCAGGAGATCAGTAGTTGGGCAGGCTGATGGATGCCTCCCCCTCCACCCCTCGATCTCATCCGGGGTGGCCCAGCTTGGGCCCGGGGAAGGGGAGAGGGGGGAACATCTCCCCCTGGCCCTGGTCAGTGACGCAGGCAGCTTCCAGCTGGGAGCTTAAATGTTAGCTGGATGTTGGTAGCACATGAAAACTGCTAGAAGCTTCCCACATGTTCAACAGAGCAAATGCAGATGGCTCCAAGATGGACCTGGCACTGGCCAAGCCAAGCCCATCAGTGATGGATGTAGAGCTCCTGGGATAACAGATTTAAGAAGGAGAAAAGTTACTGTGGAGGAGCAATTGCAGCTGGAGAGAGGAGTAAGAATATGTGAGAGGAATATGTGAGAGGAATATGTGAGAGGAACAGCCCTGCAGACACCAGGGTCAGTGGAGAAGGAGAAGGAGGACGTCCTCCCGGCATCAGAACTAAAATTCCCCAGCAGTCTGTGGTGAAGAAGATGTGGAAGGCCAGCTGCCCCCCTGCAGCCCATGGAGGTCCACAAGGAAGCAGAGATCCACCTGAAGCCTATGGAGGAGCCCATCCAGAGCAAGTTTCCTGGCAGGACCCCACAGGAGACCCATGGTGGAGGAACTTGTTCCTGGGGGATTGCACCCTGTAGAAGGGACCCACGTTGGAGCAATTCATGCAGAACTACAGCAAATGGGAAGGATTCACATTGGAGAAGTTCATGGAGGGACCCCATGGGCAGGACCCCACGCTGGATTAGGACAACTGCGTGAGGAGTCCTCTCCCTCAGGAGGAAGGATCAGCAGAGACAATGTGTGGTGAACTGACCACAAACTTCTCATTTCTTGGTTGCAAAGTAAGGTAAAAACTTTAAATTTCATTGCTGCAAGCCTACTTACTCTGGAAATTATCTGACCTTCAGTTGTTGTAGCAGTGCATTAGGTAGCAGCTGTGAAGAAATGCTCAATGCAAAATGGCTACTGGCCATGCATCTATGCTTTAATATTTCAGAGGTGAAATTCATTGCAATAATTGTCAAGGTTGACTTTTGTTTTTGTTTTTTTTTTTGTTTGTTTGTTTGTTTGTGTTTGTTTGTTTGATTGTTTTTGTTTGTTTGTTTGTTCTCTTTTATTGGAAGAGTCTACGTTTCAAGTCTGGACTGTTGCAGCATTCTCTGTGTTGGTTGGCCTAATCTGGTTCAATTCCTCAACCACATTTGAAGAGGCAGACCCTGTGTAACTGTGTTTTGAGCCAATCTTTGAAACCCAGGAGTAAACCCTTGGTAGAGTAACTGAAAATGGCTCCCAAGTACATTTATGTTAGTGTGCAGCAGCACTAAAATTCTAAATGACTTCTCAGTTGACTGTAAAGCACATTTCAGTACTACACACTTCACATGGAACTGAGACTAAGTTTTTGCTCTTCAGTGGAAATTGATTTTGTGTAACATAATAGTTGTGTTTATTAAAGAACATCATATAACTGTAGCCCTGAAAAATGTTTATGCATTTGCAGCCAGCGTTGCCTGTACATTTAGTGATGCAGCAGCTTAGTGCAAATATTTTATATTACTACTTTACAAAGTTTTATCTCAGTTCAATTTAATGTGATATAACTCTTAACTGCAAAAGAGTCATTTAGGCAGAAAAATCTTACAAAGAATTAAGATACCACAGTAGTTTTTAAACCAATCCTATTTCTTTGTGAGCCAGTCTTTGCCTTGTAGTAAATGAGACCAATATTTTCATGAGCTGAAATCAACAAGAAATAAGTATCTGCACTGTGTTGTCATTCAAGTGCTTATTGAAATACAGACTTAGCAAGTACAGGAGTAATTCTTATCAATTTACCTACAGAAAGTGATCTAAAGATATGATGATAGAAGCAACTTTTCAACATATTCTTCCCTCATTGAATTTAATGCATAAAAATTTCAATTTTCCTGTACGTAAAACTCAGCATTGCATTTTCATTTTTGAATAGTAGTGCTTTTACTTCTTCATTTAAATCCCTGCAGATCTTTCTTTTCATAGAAGACGTGGCATTTTGGCAGAAGTTTAAAAATACTGGGAATTTGAAGAGTAAAGGGAAATGCTTCAGCTGTGCCTGAACTGAAGAGATAGGATGACTGTATATGAAAAGTCACCATACACGTCTCCAGAGTGCTGTCAGCTCTAGACTAAGACACAGGATTCAAGTTTTTGAGCCATCCTGTGGAGGCTGAATGAAATTGGTTCCAAAATGATAACAGTGTATCACAAACAGAAATTAAAACAGCAGTGAGAAGAATGAAATTATCTTTCTGGTCCTTTTTATACTGCATCAGAGACCACAGACCAGAATTTTCACAGATGTGCAGCTCTTAGGGTTGAGATCCAGTCCCTCCAGATCCCTCATCTAAATTGTTAAATCTATTTCACCCTTGTGAGTGATCCAGTCACTCTGCTTTCCAGGATTTTCTACCCTGAAAGAGCCAAAATTCATTAGGCAACTCCCTGTTTGGCCTGTAATTTCCCTGGACACCCACTGCCACTTGTTCATACAGGCTCAGCAGATCCTGTGGAAATGTGTCTATTTCTTCAGCCACTGCAATCAGGGTTCCACTCCTGTCTAAAAACCAACTGAAGCCTGTGGGTCACGAGCTGCATGGCTGGAGTCAGCAAGGGGCATTCTTCTGTCCTTTCTCTTCTCCCTCAGCTCTGAACTCCTTTTACCAGACAAATCCATGTCTCCTGCCCAAGACTGGAAGAGCGAGGCTGTATCCACCTCTTCATTATCCTTATGAGGTATGAGAGAGGAAACTTCTTTTCCCTTGTGTATTTTCCCATCCCTTCTTTCACCCATTCAGATGGCACTTTTGAAGACAGGGAGGTATCTACAAAGTAGAGTGCCCATGATTCAGAATAAGGCACTGGGAAAAAGTAGAATTGAGAGTGACTTGGTTACAGATAAGGGAGAGGAGCCTTTGACATCTTCCCAAGCATTCCACAGCACTGCATTTATTACATCAGCAGTTTATTTTGAACCTGACAACACCCTGTTTCTAATTCCAATACAATCAGTCACTAGCTGTCTCTAAGGTAATTCTGAATGTACAGTGAATGCATTTAAGTAGTGTGGTCATGTGAGAAAGAAGGAACAGATATGGAAGTCTGCATTTTTTCAAGGAAACTGGACCTGCAAGAGAAAGAGCTTATTTGCCTTGTAGTCTGTGGTGTTCGGGCAGGGACGAAGAAGGTAAATCTAGAATGCTGTTGGACATCTTTCCATTGGAAACAGCTATTGATGAGGAAGTGGAAGTAAAATTTGACAGCTCAGCAGTTTGCACTTAACAGACAGAATAAAGAAGTAGTACTGTTATGCAGCGATGGCAGAAGCAGAGAAAACACTCAAGTCTAAATCAGGTGGTGATTTTTTTTAAGCAGTTTTTCCAAGTGTTAGCAAATACTTTGGTGTCTTGAGAAGAAATGCTGAGACTGCAAATCTATTACACAAGGCTATTTTCAATTGGTTGGATGGCTGTATGTTTGTGAACAGAGAAGGGGCATTAAAACAGGAGATGGTGGTTTTAGGCACTGAGATCACTTGTTCCACCACAGACGCTACTGGTATATGGCTTCTAGCTCTTCTCTGGAGATCTTAAAATGATAAAGGGGTTTGCTGCATTGAAGCATATTACCTCAGGGGAAGCTGTGAAATGAATCTAAAGCAGTAATAGAGTTATTTTACCTAAAATCAAGTATCCCAGAAGATTCTCCCCCTTTGGGATATAAACGGAAGTGCTCAGTCAGAACACTGTCGAGTTTGATTGCATGCACTGACTCTATACCTAGCAAAGAAAATCTCAGCACAGCCTGAAGGAAGATTATAATGACACAGTACTACACATTATACATATTCTCAAAAGTTCTCAGGACTGAATGTTCAGTAATCACCAATACAAAGAGGCTGGAAGTCAAATCCTGATCTGCTTACCTGGGGCACAATTGAAAGTGTGCTTGCTCAGCAACACGGACACAATGGAGCCACACTTTGAACTCAAGGAGCAGCAAGGGAGACCTGGATGTCTGCAAGTGTTTGGCTGACCTTTCTGCATGGTTAATATTGCACAGAGGTTGTTAGGCTGTCTGCTAGGAAAAAAAAATATTGGCTCAGAGCAGTTGGTAATTGTGTTGTCCCAAGACACGAAAACAAGCTTTCTTAGAAAACAAACAAAAACAACACATGGAACTGGAGGCTACACTGCACATTTTCTGTCATTTACACACACACACACAAACACACAAAAGAATAAGGTTTTAACCTGCCAGACATGCAGGTGAAGTGACAGCTTTGTGCGTGAGAATTTGTCCCACAAAAATAGGCTTCTTGCTTTGAGAGTACAGTCCACTGTATTCTTGACAGTTTTTGGATAATGTAGCCTTCTTCAGAAGTTGTCTAGACTGACTTAGAGTAACACCATGAGGCCATTTTTTTTCCTTGACTGTTGACAGGCTCTGGAAAAAACAAGCTCCCTAGTGAAGGAGCTTCAGTTCAGTGTCTACTTATTGGTATTGTCCAAGTACAAATGGGATGATCTAGGTTTTAGGTAATAATTAGCACAATGAAAAAAATGTACCATGATGTATTTCAAAATCTCTTGTGTCTCTATATTCTCAATGATATTTTTTTCCTTAAATATTAGCAACAGACTTACCATCACTAATATCATTTTAGGTAGTGGTGTTTCTGAGACATGTCTGTACACCCCAAGTTTTAAAATACTTTGTCAGCAAGATCCAGTGAAGACATGATGCTTCCCTTGAAATCAGGTCTGCAGCTGAATGGGAGCCTGGCTCTCCATTCCTTGCACAGGGACAATTGCAGCAATGCCCCAGTGTACTTAACAATTAATCTCCAGCTTCTGCAAGTAACTAGCAGGTGATGCCAACACCTTTTTCCATTGTTGTATCTGAAATTGTCATTTACTCAGACAGTAATTGAATTTCAGCATCTTCTCAGACTGTATCCCAAACTCACTCCTGGAAGCCAATGTTCAGCCTTGGTTCTGGGCCTGCCACCTCCTGTTCCTGCCCAACTTCCTCCTTTAGGGAGGAATTAATTAATTAATTGCCATAGTGGAAGACTAATTCCAATCCTGTCCCAAACATCTTGTTCTCTTAAAAAACAGCACAAATCAATCCCCAAAACTGATCTGGATCAGTGCAGAAAACGTGGAAATTGGAAGTCCTAGAAACGGCATGGCAAATGCCCTGCCTGCATTTGGGAGAGGTGAGAGCCCATCCTGTGCACAAAAGGAAACCTTCATTAGTTCACAACTGGCATTTAAATCCATTTACACTTTATTAGCGATTATCTGTAATTTTTCCCTGAGGGTGTTTATTTTCTAAAAATAAATGAAATTATCTAAAGGCCTTCATTCTGTAGTTAAACAACAGCCTTATCTCCTGGGAACATCTCTCTGTGCCTAACAGCCTAATAGATGTATTTTATTCTTAGCTGTCCTAAATCCTGTGTAGAGTTCATACCATGGAATACCGGGTTCTGCAATGTGTTGGGCTGTTTCTTGCTTCGCAGTCTTGGTTGAACTGTTATGTCCAAAGGAGATGGGAAGGGCAGTTTGAGACCTGCCTTTAAAGAGCAGCCTATGCCTCACGCCTGCTCAGTTGGTTACGGAATGTAACTCAATAATCAAACTTAGCTCGATTTGTTTCCTCTCCGTGAAGATCCGTGAGGCATTTCTAACTGGTACTTGTTTTCTGTGCAGCAAGCAAACAAATATACCAACCTCCTACTCCAGGAAAGGAAAGTGTTGTTACTGGCAGGTGACAGCCCATGAATTCCCAGGGAGCGGCGGGGAGAAGTCAGTGTATGATGTCCTTGGGACAACCAGTTTCTCTGCAACTGCTGCTTACATGAGAGATCGCAGGTGCGATGTGTCTTGCTAAAGTCCCACGACGGAAACACTGAGTGAAGGCAAAAGCGTTT